>OY283151.1:8052893-8672346 GCA_958299815.1 Sarcophaga carnaria | reverse complement strand
ATAAGTCAATACAGTACCCAAAAGTGTACGTCGACCTATATTGCACGATTTGAATTAAATTATATCCAACGGCGTGAACCTGAAATTTTTATTATTATTCTGGTCTTCGGCTTTGTGTAGAATTTTTCCACGGGCTAGGATAGTGTTACCAAATTTCCCATTCAGTGATACACATACACATACATACATAATTGGTCATTAAAACCCTTTAGTTAGGATTACGACCTAGTTTCTCACAGCACTTATGGTGTGTGCGTTAATTTTTTTATTCATGAGTGGCGGGAGTGAGTCGATTTCGAATGATAGATTTTTAAAAAATGTTTGTTTTCCAAATTTATTGACTCCCAGAGTTTTAGCCAGAAATTTGCTGAGAGGAAGTCTCAGGAGAATTATTTTTTCATATTTTCGTTTGGATGTCTGACCAGAGGTTTGAACCAAGGCCGTACGTCTAATAAGCCAACACACTCCCTACGAGACTACGGCGACCCACACTGATGACTATTGAACGATTTGAACTAAATTACACGCAACGTCGTGGAACCTGAAATTTTTCTATTATTTTGGACTAAGGCTTTGCTTGGTGTTTTGCTTCTTATATTGGTGTTGATAATGTTTTGGTGGTGTTTCCAAATTTCCCATTCAATGATCTAACATTCTTATATTAATTTATTTTGTCTCATTCTCCTCTCTTAATATCAATTGCTTTTCAATCGTTTTACAACACGTTCAAATTTTTTAACTGAATATGTTTTCATTTATATTCGATTGCATAATCAAAGAGAATAATTTATTAAATTTTTTATAGGCAACTACAATGACAATGACAATGACACCAGGCAGACAACAATTAAATGCTCATGAATTAATTAGTGATTGATACAGGAATGAAGCTAAAAATCGAATTAAAATTTTCAAAAAGTTCGTATACAATTTTTGCACATCGAAAAAGCATTGAAAAAGCCATTCAATTGGATTTCATTTAATTCTGTGTGACTGCATCAATTCAAATTCAAATTTAATTTCAATAGAATTTCACTAAATTTTCCAATAATATTCAATAAAAGTTATTAGAGTGACATTGTCATTTATTTTCGATTTTTTCAGAAATTCTTGACAATTTTCAAATTTAAATTAAAATGCTAGTGCTTGTGCAACAATTGATGCAAGTATTTAATATACAATTTTATTTTTGGTTGCATACATGCAACATGCAATATGCAATAAAATACAATAGCTATTGTACTCCAGAGAGAACTCTCTCTCGGCATAGGGCGGAAGAGCCATTGAAATTTGCTGTATTTTCTAACGATTTGATAGCAATTAATGAAATGGATTTTCAATGAAAATTAAATTGATTATTTGATTAGAGTAGAGACATGATCACAACTATGTTTATTGTCTATGCGTCACTCTTTCTCTCTCTCTCTGTGTGTTATTATATGTTGTTGCATAGTTAGATTTATGCCGTTGCATTTCGTTGCTGTTGTTTTGTGCCTGCAGCCCATAATGAGTGACATAAATGTGTTGCACATAACATTTCAATGTTGTCATATCAATTTACAAAATAAATTGGCCATGTGTGTGTGTATGTGTGTAGAATAACAAACTGTTAGTAGATGAATAAATTTAATTCAACAATAATTTGTTACAACTGCAGAAGGGAAGTAAGAAGTAAATTTGCTGTGCAATCGTGTGATAAGAAGAAAAACATCGTAATGCTATATTTAGAACATATTTATTTAAAACGTGTATATTAACATATGTATACTAACAAAATAATTTAATTTATTCTACTAAAACTAAAAAAAAAATAATTCACACATAAATTGGAACCTTGTATTTATGTGTCACTTTAAATGAATTCCTTAAGAGTTTTCGATAAATTTCAATACATTTAAGCCCCGCCTATAAGTCTTATTTCTAAAGGTCTTAAAACATCATTCGACGTTTTTTTACTAAAAGAACAGTGGCCTGTGAGAATCCCTATTATGTTATGGACTTAAAGATTGATGTGAATCGGAGATCAGCAATGAGTATTCAAAAAGATGAATAGAATCGAATCATACTCATAATTTCTGATACTTATACGTATTCATACTTATTTTAATATCATGGAACCTCATTCATTCATATTCAAAGTTTGAAAGACTCATCATGCTCATACTTAAGAACACGTATGATGTTGTTGATTTAGACACTCCATAACTCAACATATACACGAATCACAAAATAAGTATGATTCGCTTACGAATACTAAAACACTCACTAGAAGATTGTGTGTTTGCCCTGCTTGCTGCTCTGGCTTTTTTGCTTATGTGTCTGTTTTCTTTTCTTCTAAATGCAACAACAACTAGGACTGTAAATTTTGAAGAATGATTCAAGTCACTGGAATCATTTATAAGTACATATTATAAGTATTTTTTCTAAGGTTATGAATCTAAATGAGTAGACTTATGAATCAAACATAATTCGAATGGTATGAGTTTGATATCAACGTTGTACGCGTACTCATTGCAACCTGTACTAATTAATCAACGTTGTCGTGAGTACGAATGAATCTGAGTTCATAGTTAAATTTCCATATTATTGACTCACTTATATTCAAAATTTTATGAGTGCTTATGAGTAGCGAAAACCATTCTCTGATGTGAATCAATCCTCTTCCTATCCATACGAGTTCCTATTGCCAACGATGTTGATCATCCACATAAAACAAACAAAGTCAATGTAGTTTAGTAGGTGATGTGTTGGCCTATTAGACGTAAGGCCGTGGTTCAAACCCTAGCCCTAGCCCTAGACAGCAACAAAACGAAGTATGAAAAATATTTCTTTGGCGTCTTCCTCTCAACAGTCTCCTGACAAAACTCTGACGGTAAAATAAAAATTGCCATGAAAAGTTTCTCTCCAATCTGTCGTTCGGAGTTGACTTTAAACCGTAGGTCCTGCCTCTCATATATTAAATTAACACATTTAGCATGGCTGTGTGGTGCAAAGCTAGGTTGTAATCCTGACCAAACGATTATAATGACGAATTAAGTTAAGTAAAACGCATGAATGCCCAGTTCAATTGAGGTAATCAGAAGTAGATCAATGCCCTGCTACAGTTCATTAGCGATACAGTTCCCAAGATGCCTTAGATTACTTTGAAGGATCCGAAATTTTCCTAAGATATCCTTGGCAGTTTAGATCGTAGACAAAAGACTTTTGTTCGAAGCATAAAAGTAGCCTGATTAATCCAGAAATCAATCAAGAGATTTTCAAGTAACATTCCACCACCGGGATCGTATTGCACCACTTTCTAAATGATTATTAAGTCTGTTCGGATAACATAACAGTGGTCATGCAGGCTATAAAAAGGATTCATATCACCATACTTGATAAAAGTACAACATCCCTCTCTGCCCAGCATTTTGAAGCCACTGGTATAAACCACAAGAGTCTAAGAATATCCGAATCTTCAGACTAGAGGTCAGCATTTGCAATTTTAAAATCACAAGAAATTATTAAGGCACCATATAACCCGATATGGATGTGACTGTGACTTCTCAGAACAGAAGCATATCCATACCCTAAGTTTAGGCAGGATTAAGCTCATTTCCCTACACCAGTAAGAGTTCTGAGGAAGGCCAATTGAGTATAGCAAATAATGCCATGCTCTACATTAATTAATATTGGTGAAGTCGCCGTAGTCTAGTAGGTAGTATATTGGCTTATTAGACGTAAAGCCATGGTTCAAACCCCAGGCCACACATCAAAACGAAAACATGAGAAAAATATTTCTGAGGCGACTCAGCAGATTTCTGGCAAAAACTCTGAGAGTAAAAACAAATTGCCATGAAAAGTTCCTCAAAAATCTGTCGTTCGGAGTTGATTTTAAACTGTATGTCCCACCACTCATGTATAACACACACAACATAAGTGGTGTATTTGAAAGATCACGGAAGAAAAAACAACAGAAAAACAATAACAAATCCACACGGTTCTAGAAGTTGTCAGGCAGCAAACGAATGAAGTATAACTCGAGCGAAATGTAAGGTTGCCAGACCGCTATTCGTTATTTTTTTTGTATTATTTTAAGTTAAAAAGTATAACTTTGGAATAAAGTATTCTTTATTTTGAAATTTAAGCCATAATATAATGTTTCTTTTCTATTACAACATATTTTTTGTCTTAACTCGTCCATTTGTCTGGCTTGCAAAATAACAAATGGAGTGTCTTAATTATAAAGGCTGTTTTAAATGGGGAAAAAGACAAAAATTACAAAAACATTGTAATAAAATAAGTCCAGCAACATAATATTTTTGGCCAGTTTTTGTAAACCCTCAGAAAAAATCTCCAGTTTTACGATGTTTTTCAATTTCCTGTACTGAAATCATTATGGGGCAGTTTATGCTGTTAGTTGTGCCATTGAAATTTACTGCGCTACCATAAACATACTCACTCATATATATAGGCTTGTAGATATATAGAAAGAAAAACGCAGACAGGATATGGATACACCATTTCCCAGCGTAATAGGGGTGGGGTGTGTTTAAACAACGTTGATTTATGAGGAGAGAACACGACGTTTTTTTTCTTTTTTTGAGAAGAGCAAAGCAAAGAAAGCAGAAAATATTTATCGTGCTGTTATTACGCGGCAGCCTCTATATGTTCATATATTTCTTGAGTTCACTGCCAACGACAGCTGCTCTAAATCGATTATGCATAATTTCTTTGCTTCTTTTTTTCTTTTTTTCCTTGTTGTTGTTATTATTCTTTATTTTTTTTGTATTTTTTTTTTTTGCCCTGCCATGGAGCAGCCATCCACTTGTAGTAGTTTTTCTGCTTTTCTATTCGATTTTTTTGTACTTTAAAGGCTGCCTTTAATTTCCCCTTTTTAGGTTTGAATAGAGTGATCAAATGTCTACTAAAAACGGCAGCCCCTGTAATGCCGTTTATGGCAGTGTATGTCAGTGGGTATCATGCTTAGCAGTTTAGTTGAGTTTTAGTTTCACAGCAGCAGCAGCAACAGCAGCAGAGTGTAGTTTTAAGTGTGTTCTTGTATAGAAATCGTTTTTTTCTGGGGGCTTCTCTAAGTGTTTTGGAATTTATAACGTTTTAGCAATTTTACATACAAATTTTTCTACGTTTTTCTCTTCTTTTTTTTGTACTTTTTGCTCCATTGAAAGCGTTTATTTTTTTTAATAAAATTTCCACAGATTTTTATTTTTTATACAGAACAAGTTAAAGCTTTAATCTGGCTTGCTTCTTAAAATAATTTTATTAAAAAGTTTAAGGCAGCCGTACATTCTGTTGCACATATACATTCTGTATGTATGCTGCAATACATACGTATATAATTGTTTTGTAGTTATGAGAGTAAAGCAGAGAATTTTTTCTTCCATAAAATTGTTTTAACAGGACTCAAAGGATTTTATTGCCTTCATAACATCAGGGGGTGAAAAGGCAAAAAAAGGAGCAAAAAAAAAACGAGAAGGAAAACAGAAATTTTATGCTCATAAACTGCAGTACCAAAAAAGGAAAATATTTTGTTGCCATAATAAAGAATTTCGTTTGTTTATTGCTCTTCTTTGTTTGACTTTTTAAAAAATATTTCTTAATAATTTAATGTATTTTTCCTTAAAAGAAAATAAAATAATGTTGCCGCCACCACTGCTACTGCAGTAAATGGAGAAATATGTTGGCCTTTTTGGAGAATATAATATTTTGTTGCACAGAGTTTACAGAGCCTTCAAAAAGGAATATTTTTCCGTTTAGAATTTTTACATAAAGCTGGAAATATTTGCAAGCTTTTCTTCAGTGTTTGCAGTAAAAAATTGGTGATAATTTCTTACACAATGCGTTTGTAATTCGTAGCATGTGCGATTTTTATAACCTCCTCATATCCCTGTAGTCTAGTAGGTAATATATTGGCTTATTAGACAAAAGACCGTGATTCAAATCTCTGACTTAAACATCACGAATGTAACGAAGTACGACAATAAAAAAATATATTTCTTTCAAGAATGTCTTCTCAGAATTTTTCTGACAAAAAACTATGAGAGTAAATAAAAAGTCCCAGTCTCCGTTACAAAGATCTGTCGAACAATTGTCTAGTGATTGTTATTGTTTATGGAAAGGGTATAAACAGAGGAATAACAAAGAAAAGCAATTGTTGTTGTTTACATCAAGTTGCGAACAATGGCACCCAAAACTGTGAGAATAATAAAGAATTTTAATTAAAACGAAACACAAATTTGTTTGCATTTTATTTGCAATCTACGGGCTCATATTTTAAAACGTGTTTAAAAGGTAAAAACGTAACAATATGGTGTTTAGTGCTGTGGGCGTTGACTTATTTCTGAAAAAAATCTCATGAAATTATGTGATGATGCTGTATATTATTTGACATGTGGAGAAGTGAAGTGATCGCAGGTTGTAATGACCAAATAAGTAAGTAAGCAAGTCTGCATTTCTCTCTTCTTCTGGTTGGAAACTAAACCTTAAAACTTCCATTAGCTGTATTGGACCATCGATTTCGTGTACAGTCAAGTAGAACTGGCTTATTTTGTGGTGGAATGCCCTTCTCATAGCCACTTGGTCGGGGATATTTGCCCAGTTAGGCATTATTAAGCTCTTTGTCCATAAATATTATGCTGTTTGACGCACTTAGGTATTTTTTGTGGGACATCGTCAAACATGTCAGAGTATGTATTTGATTTCTGGCAAAAACTCTGAGAGTAAATAAAAATTGCCATGAAAAAGCTTCTCAGAAATCTGTCGTTCGAAGTCGACATTAAACTGTAGGTCTCGTCACACATGTAAAACATTAAAACACCCTACATAAGTGATTTGAGAAACTAGGTCGAAATCCTGACTTCATCTCACAGCATTCATGTTGTGTGCATTAATTTCTATACAAAATTGTTGGGACCTACTGTTTAATGTCGACTCGACAGATTTTTGAGAAGCTTTTCATTGCAATTTTATTTACTTACACAGTGTTTTTGCCCGAAGACTGCAATCGAAGAAAAGAATATTTCTTCTTTTGTTCAGGGGTAAGACCACGAGCTCTCGCCTAATAACAACAACACACTACCTATTGGACTACAGCGACCCTACGGTACATAATGTGAAAAACTGTCTCTTCCTCCTCCTCAGACCAGCAACTTCTACAGAAGTCATTTGACGGAATGCCAAGTCTATCAGCATATTCCACAAGAACAGTGTCGTAATGACCAATTATGTATGTATCAGAGATCAGCAATGAGTATTCAAAAAATGAGTAGAATCGAATCATACTCATTATTTCTCTTACTTGTGTGCATTCATAGTTATTTTAATATCATGGAATCTGTAGTCATATTCAAAGTTTAAAGTACTCATCATATTCATACTTAACAACACGTATCATTTTGTTGATTTCGATTCTCCATGACTCAACATTTACACGAATCACAAAATAAGTCGCCGTAGTCTAGTAGGTAGTGTGTTGGCTTATTAGACGTAAAACCCGGGTTCGTATTCTAGGTCAGGCATCAAAACGAAATATGAAACAAAAAATATTTCTTCGGCGATTTCCTCTCAGCAGATTTCTGTGCAAAAACTCTGAGAGTAAAATAAACCTGTCATGAAAAACTTTCGCAAAACTTTGTCGTTCGGAGTCGACGTTAAACTGTAGGTCCCGCCACTCACGTATAAAATTCATTCACACAACATGAAGGGTGTGAGAAGCTAGGCCGTAATCCTGACTGAAGGGTTGTATTGGCCAATTATGTATGTATGTGTGTACAAAATAAGTATAGTTCGCGTACGAATACTGAAATACTTACCAGAAGGTTGTGTGTTTGCTCTGTTTGCTGCTCTGTCTTTTGATTATACGTCTAATATACTAAGGAATCAAACATATTTCGAATGGTTTGAGTTTGATGTCAACGCTGTATTCATACTCATTGCAACCTGTACTTATTAGTCAACGTTGTAGTGAGTACGAGTGAATCAGAGTACATAGTTAAATTTCAATATTGTTAACTCACTTATATACAAAATTTCATGAGTGCTTATGAGTAGCGAAAAAACTATTAATTGCTGACTTCTGGTATGTATGTATTTGAAAACTAACACTCAGTAACCCGCCTAGATACTGAGATACTCGAAATGTCCTTAAAAAGATTTGGACAACATTATATGCAATTGAAGATAAACCATTAGATTTCAGAACAGTTCTTTTGACTGTTCCAAGTAATTCTGAGTTAAGATTGATGCTTGTTAAATATGATCTTATTAAGTATAACATAACGCTTCTAAGTCCTGTAGAATCTCTAAACTTTTAAGCTCCAATTTTTTATGACCATTTTCAGTTGAAACTTTTCTTTTGCGAGTGAATTTATATATTTTCTTCTTGTTTATTGACATTTTTGAAGTACTTTGTTAAAATAACTCTGAAAAGTTATTTTACTTTTTAAAATTTTTCTTTAAATTTTCGTTACTACACAGTTTCTTAAGCAATTTTCTGTTTTTTTATTTTTATTTTCAAATCTACATCGTTAGTTAAGCTTGTGTTTATTGTTTATGCTTTAATTCTGTTTTCTTTTTTTCTTAAGTTTTTTTTAAAAAGTTTTTTAAATTATTTTCTCATCATTTTTATGCTTTTAAGCTGATGCAGGCATTGTTAAAGTTTTTCTTTTTTGCTCCTTGAAAATCTCAAGAAAAAGTTAAACAAAGAAAGTAAATGAGTGTTTGAGACTGTTTTTCTGTTACTTAAGCTTACAATAAAGCAGCAGAAAAAAAGGGAGAACGAGAACGATATGAAGTCTTGAGTGATTCTTGTACTACCGTCTACGTAGAAAAGCACTTGTTATAGGAAAAATCTAAAGTCACTTGAATATTGAATATTTACAGCCAAAGAGTAAGGCAAAGTAATACAAAACGAAGAGAGGGAGTAGGTAGTGTAGATTTAATATTTCCAGCAGAATTTAAAAATTTTTTTTAAAATAAAACTGAAGTTTTCCATAGGATAACAGTACCACGTCAGACATTTTTTTTAATTTTATCGCTTAAAATTTGGCAATTCAAACCAAGTCTTCTTTTCATTTTTTAATTCCAGTTCCTATTATTTTTTCATTGTAACACTGCGTTTATGCAAATTTTTCAATTTTAATTGAAGTTACATCCAGTGGACGAACGACAAAAATTATTCTGCAACAAATTGTTACACTTTTTTTGTTGTTTTGTCTTCAATTCACTTCGTTTTTATCACGTGGCTTTGTTGAGAAATCATTTGTTTGTAACTTGTTTTTGGGGTGCCAAAAAGTTTTGCCAAAAAGATTTAAAAATTCTTTCCCCCTTTTTTTGTCGTCGTCGTTTACTTTTTTTGTTACCTTCTCATGAATTCTAAATAGAAAGCAAATATTTCCGCAAATAAAGAAAAATGCAGAAAAAAGTGCCGAAAAAACAGAAAGAAAAAGAAAATCAATTCGGAAAACTTTTATATAGAAATTTTATAATTTTTTTAAACAGGACTCATCGTGTCAGAAAAAATTTGTCTGCAATAATATTGCTTTAACAGATGACATGACAAGTATTTACAAAGAAAAAAAAAATAGAAGAGAAGAGAATTTTGGAACAGGGTTTGAATAAATTTTAAACAAATTTTCTGATGACTTTTTATCTTAAAAGGCATTCAGTTTAAGGTAATATTTTGGAATAAAAAATAATAAAAGCAGACAAGAAAACTATTGCAGAGAGAGATAAGAATTAATCAAAAGGCTTTTTTATATCAACAGTGGGCATCAAAAAAACTGCACAGTAAAAAAAAAAACTATACATTAATAAATCACCATTATTTTCAGCTTAAAATTGCCAGTTTTTAAAATTGAAACAAAAAAAAAAAATAAAAAAATTTCGAAAAATTAACAAATTTTTTCAGGCACTCTCCTTAAGTGGTATAAGTTGAATTTGCTGATTGTTAGAATTTAAAAAGGAAAAGGACATCAATGTTGGTCCATCTGTACATTCGAAATAATTCGAATTCATCTAAGCACATTACATGACTTCAGTCATATCCAGTAGAATGGTTGGATAGAAAGTATCATTCGATAGAAAATGCAACGTCAGACCACCACAAAAAGATTGAAAGAATACGTTGCATGTGTTTAAGGGACGTGTTGAGTATAATGTCAATAAGGGCTCTGGAGAAGGGTACATATTGAGATGCAGGCCGTATTCCCTAAACTAAGGGCATTCGATTTTACCGAGGCTATAAAGCATCGATACTGGTCAAACAGAACTCTGTTACTGCTGCCAAGGGTAACTAGTTGCTATACGAACTGCTTTAAGCATGGTATTAGAATAGGACATGGTGTCTACAGAAGACAAACTATACCACCGGAAATTCTTTCGGGACAACAACCTATCCTCGGACAATGAGGAATCCTGCACCACTGGACTGGACTCATTTGGCCCTTGATGGATAGAAGGCGGTCTAAGCAGTTGCTCGGATTTGATCGTAAAGTCATCTCGAATACAGTGGCCGTGCTTACAGGTCATTGTGTTATGGGAAGAAGAAAAAGACAGAGCAGCAAGCAGAGCAAACACACAACATTTTAGAGAGTATTTTAATGTTCATACGCGAATCATACTTATTTTGTGCTTCGTGTATTATGGAGAGCCGATATCAACAACATCATGATGAGTACTTTGAATATGAGTAGAGGTTTCATGATATTAAAATAAGTATGAATGCGTATAAGTATCAGAAATTATGAGTATGATTCGATTCTACTCATCTTTTTAAATACTCATTGCTGATCTCTGATACATGCATACACAACCCTTCAGTCGGAATTACGACCTAGCTTCCCGCACACCTTATGTTGTATGTGGTAATTTTATCCATGAGTGGCGTTATCTACTGTTTAATGTCGACTGAGAAAGACAGATTTTTGAAAAACTCTTCATACATGAGTGGTGGGACCTACAGACCGAACGACAGATTTTTGAGTAACTTTTGACGGCAATTTTATTTTACTCTCAGAATTTTTGCCAGAAATCTGCTGAGAGGAAGTTGTCGAAGAAATAATTTTTCATATTTCGTTTTGTTGGAGATATCTGACCTTGGGTTTGAACCGTGGTTTCACATCTAATAAGCCAACATATTACCCACTAGACAGCGGAAACTCTAGCAAGACAGAGCTTAACAAGTTTAATAGTCCTTGAGAAATTACAACTTTTCTACCTTTAAGAAAATTTAAGAAATAAAATCCATAATCATGGATACATAAAATAATGAATTTATTGCTTAACTTATGCCCCCAAAAAGAAGAAAAAAAAGAAATGATCGGCTTTGTCGGCTATTGTTTTGAAATTTTTACGGAAATCTTACTTTCAATTTACGGAAATAAGTGCATAATCCTCTTAGAAACAAACAAAAGAAAAATGGAAGAATAATTGTTATTGCATATTGCATAATAGAGAGAGAAACAGAGAGTGAGAGGCCAGTTCTTTTACAAGATTATCGCCCCAAAAAGGGAGTATATTACGTAGTAAATACGATTTGTTTTAATTATGTTGCAGCAATGTACTCCGAATGTAGCAAAGAAACATTGTAACACAGTATTTTTTAATTTAACTTTTTAATCCGTAAATGAACTGAATACGCACCTTAGGGCTGTAAAACTAAGGAATTTTCACAATAAATCCTGATTTTAATTTAAGATTTTACATTAAGGCCCCCTGCACTATGCTCCCATACGCTTATACGTACACATTAAAGAACCTTAAGAATGAAGGTCCTGTTGCTGTTTGTTGATTTTTGCATTGCCTTGGACTTTGGCTATCATCCATTGGCTTAGGCTTAGGTTTGAATATTATTTGCCTCTACACTCTACTGCTACTACTAGTGCTGCTGCTGAATATGTAAATATTGTTTAAAAGCTTGTCGAAATAGAGAGAAGAACATTAGAATGAAATATAGACAGACAGACAGAGAAATAAATTTGTTTTCTTGTCTGTGTCTGGCTTTGTATTTGTCCATGAGTTTCTTTCTTCTTTTTTTGCTTTCCAAAGTTGTTTGTTTATTTTGGGTACAAGTACCTCTACTCTACTGTATACACCATTAAAAATAAACATACACACATACACCTAAACATAGTCGGACATATACTTTGATATATTGAAGCCAGTGAAAAAAAATGCTTGACCCCTGATGAAACTTGTTTTAAAGCAAAGCACAGCAGAGCAGAACAGAGCAGAGCAGAGCAGAACAGTGTAAGAGAAAGCCAAGTGGAAGATGAGAAAGAAAACAAACATTGAATTACAAGAAAAACACATTTTCACTGTCAATGTAAACATGTTTGATAATATTTACACACTCGTAAGTTTCTAACTCACACTCATACACACTCTCTCTCACTCTCTGCTTTCTTCGTATTACCAGTAGTTGTACTCTTACTAACTTACACACACACATTTACACACAACTGTAGACATTTATAAGAAAGTTTTGCCGTTATTTGTTGATGCTGTTGTTAATGGCGTATGTTTACAAAAAAGTAAACAAAACCAACCATTGAGTTGTGCTAAAACAAACAATGGGTGGCCAGATGTTTATTTCTTTTCTTTCTGTGCTGCTAACTTACCTGCTATTATTATTCGATTATTTTTTCTTTTTAGCTGCTTATTGAATTGATTTTTCTTATCTGCTAGACGTATTTTGTTAAATAGATTTGAATATTAGGCGGATTATCTGTAAGAGAGAGAGAGAGAGAGAGAGAGAGAAGGAATAATTTTTAAAACTTTTAATTTTAAATACAGAGAAAAAAAATAAAAAGCAATTGCTGGAGGTTAACTCCCATAGTCATAAAAATTATTTTGGATTTATGAAGGGCTCATGAAACAAATTTTTATACAAATTATTGGGCAATTCACACGACTTTGTATCGTGTATGTTGTATTGAATACATTTGTTTGTTTGTGAACGCTTGATGCTATACTGTATTGTGTATCTCGTGGCATTCAAACAATTTGATAGCACGAAACCAACACAACTTATTAAAAACATATAAAAACATATACACATTTTTTTCATTCACATGATTTGATAGCACGAAACCAACACAACTTATTAAAAACATATAAAAAAATGTAAAAGTGTATCGGATTTTTATATGAAAAATATCAACAACAATCATACGCTGTTGTATGTTCTTCCAATAATACAATGAATAAAACGATACAACGGCTTGTGTGAATTGCCCATATGTTTTATAAACCTTTTAAAGATCGAAAATAATTTTTATGAATAGTCTTTAAAGCTATGAAAATCATGTTTAATTAAAAAAATTCCAAAAATTAATTGGAATTTAATAGAAAATGAAGAAAAAATGAAAAAATGCTTTTGGAATAAAATCAATAAATATGCCGTCGTGTAAAATTTTAGAACCAGTGGTAGCAGAATGAAGTTGTTAAGTGCTAGACTACATAATCCAAGACATGCAAATTTTCTTCCGGAAGAAGACAAACAAGTTAACAGTCCTTAATCCCCTTGCAAGTAACCTTTTTTGTTCGAAACCTAATTTCCTTAAGAATACATACATAATTGGTCATTAAAACCCTTCAGTCAGGATTATGGACCTAGTTTCTCACACCACTTATGTTGTGTTCGTTAATTTTATGCACGAGTAGCGGGACCTACAGTTTAAAGTCGAGACCGAACGACAGATTTTTGAGAAAGTTTTCATGGCAATTTTATTTAGCTCTCAGAGTCGCACAAAATATATTTTTTCATATTTCGTTTTGTTGCAGATGTCTGACCTGGTGTTTGAACCGTGGCCTTATGTCTAATAAGCCAATATACTACATATTAAACTACGCCGACTTCTCCTTATTTCCTAAATAATAGCAACGAATATCTTCGAAAATTCAAGCATTGCTATCTCTTGAGAAATAATACTTTATTTATTTACACAGTGGGCAAAAACCTGTCATCCAACGTCCTGGTACAGTAGATCAATCTTCCAGAAAAAAATGTGATGATAATGAATTATTCGTGGCATTCTTTTTATCTTTAAAATAAACAAAATAAATATAAAGGCTCGACAGCGAGCCAACATACCGTACAGTATACGCATAAAAACTCTACTTATATATTAAAAGGTAAGTTTAGCTTCACAGGTTAGTTCATAGATATATTCACTAGGTGGCCCATATAGACCCCCTTAACATGATCAGTTAGTGGTGGGTTTTTCCATTTCGAATGAAACCAGCCAGTTCCCTTGGGCATGGTGGCTAAGCTCAGATCTTCAAACGTTCGGTCACCCAAATGCCAATGTAGTAGTCTGTTTTGAAGTTCATGTATTCTTGTACTCATATATAGTTTAAGGAATTTAGTATTCTCAACCTAGCTCTGACAACAATGAAGGAGCTTTAAGGAGAAATGAAAGCAGGATCATTTTATATTGAGCTGTAGTGTACCATACCAATTTTCTAGCTTCATACTGTACAAAGTAGGCATCAGGGAGTAACGACCAAGGAAATGTTTTGTATTTACAGAACACAATTGATATTAAGCCCAATAATATCGTATATCTGCAGATGTGTGGCAAAATCTCAAAAATCTGTCCTTCTGAATCGACTTTAAATTGTAGTTCCCGTCACACATGTTTAAAATTGACACACTCAACATAAGTGCTGTGAGAAACTAAGTCGTAATCCTGACTGAAGGGTTGTAATGATCAGTTATGTATGTATGTTATGTAATATAGTGTATGACGGTAAGTCTGTACCTTCTGAAATCTCTGAATCGCTCTGAATAGGTTGAATGTAACAGAGAATTTGTTGCAAACAGTAGTAGCAAGAATGATTTTGTGAAAGGTGTTCCCTATCGATGCAAGCTATACAGCTTACGCACGTGTAATCGATGTTAATATGACTTAAGCATGGATAATCAAGGTTTTAATGAAATTTCCGACAGAGACTCAAGCAAGAGAAATTAATTTCGCTTATATTTCTTTTTTTTTAATTATACAGGTTAAGTATGGATAATCAAGGTTTTAATGACATTTCCGACAGAAACTCAAACAAACGGAATGAGTCTCCCTTATATTTATTTATTTATTTTTTTAATTGTACAGCGAAAATCAATTCCAATGAAAACAAAACGTTTTGACTCAGTACTTTACTACTTGCTAATCTGTTGTCACAATCTGGCATCTCTTTAAGTTTACCTTTAACACACACAAAGACCAAATAAAGACCCACATCTACAAGATATATTTACAGTTTTTTGGCTTTAACTTTTTCTATTCCTTTGTTGTTGTTGTTATCTTAGTTTCTTAGTTCTAAATAACTACCATTTAATATAATACCCACACAGTGTGTATGGGTATATGTATGTGTGCCTTTAAGTTGCTGTGTTAATACGTTTTTGCTTTGAATCTGAATTTGCGTATACATTACACACATACTTGCCAAACATAATACATGAATACAAAAATGTGTATATGTACACCTTCATAGTACAAAAGGGTGCCTGGTTAAATAAACAATAAATAACAACAAAAGCAACATCAACATCAGCAACAACAACAATTCAATGTAAAATGTCAATGCTCTCTAAAGTGGTTGGTTAGTTGGTGGTGGTGTGGTGTGGTGTGGTGTGGTGTATATGAAATCTCCCATCTTTCTTTATGCTATGCAAACTAAACATACATTTTATATGCACAGTTATGTTGTCGTACATGTGAGGTAAGTGAGTGTATTCGGGTGTTTTTTTTTGTGTGTGTAAATAAGTGTCTATATTTGCGTAAATTCTCCATAAATTATAAACCTTTTTACACTGCGTAGGTGTTTTTAGTTGAAAGTATTTTTGTATGTATTTTCACATGTATTGCGGTGTTGTTCGTGTGTACGTTTATTTTAAAGGTTTTGAGCGTTTTTTGTTTGCATATTTTTTGTATGGAAGTTTCCATAGGCGGTGTATTTTTTATTTTTTTTTTTTTTTGGTCGTAAGCGGATATTTTTTGTTGTCGCTTTTAGCCAAGTAACAACGCCTATTCAATGTTTTACAAATTTTTTGTTAGCAGTGGTTTGTTGCATAATTCTACATTTAATAGCAAAAACAGTATGAAAATGTTGTGTTTTTCCTATTTTTCAATAATTTACACACAGAAAATCGCCACTAAAATTAAAAAAAGAAACGTTGTAGGCCTTCATTTCTATCAATTTTCTAAAGCCACACGTTTAAAAAAATGACCCTTTATTAGTATCAATTACGTCAACTCATATTCATGCCGCACATGCCAACAAAAACGACTTGAGCCCCATATTTTCTTTAATAATATTGGTTTTGTTATTGACGGGTATCTGTTTTCCGCCTTTCTAACGATGGATTTTATTTCGTTTTCAATAACCATTTTCAATATTATTAAAATAAGGAGGATATACTCCTTCAGAATTTCTTTACTCTCATAAGTATGTATGTAAATATATGTCTTGTCTTAATCCTTTCTGCACACAATTTTGTAAAAATAAGCCACACGAGCATTAGTTGCTAGAAATTGCCAAAAAAAGGCATTTTTTTGGCAACAATTTAACGAATACGTTATGGAAACTTTTTTTGATTTTGAACAATTTTATGCTGAATAGCGTAGAAAGATTTGTTAAGGTCGGGGGAAGAAAATAACAAAAAATATTGATTCCAATAAGCCGTTAAACGACTTTTTTTTCTATTGTTTATTATTATTTTTCAAATAATCTAAGATGCTTAGGATCTTTAAGGGTAAAATCATTATTTTTTACACATCCTTTAAAAAATTTATAACAGATGTGTAGAGCGAGTGTAGTCGCCGTAGTGTTGAATTCAAATAATGACTTTACATATGACAGTTTTTTTTCACAGCTGCTAGCCTTGCCGGACAAACGTATTAGACACCACATACTAAGAAATCTGAAATTCGAATATTTTTATAGTCTGACATCTTAACTTTCAAAACTTTTTATGAAATTTATTTCAATATTATGGGAAACTTCTCAAAGTAACACCATTGTCATCGAAATCATTTAAGCAATATTCAGAACTTCTCGAAACATAATATCTTTTTTAAAATTTCTAATACAGTTGCAGAGTTGTAATAAGTATTAAAAAGAAGGTTTGTAATCTAACCGTAATGCTTCTCACTTATTTCTGCCTTGAAGCTGAAATAACATCTGGCCACTCTACACACACATAACATAATTGATCACTACAACCCTTCAGTCATGATTACAACCTATCTTCTCACACCACTTTGCGTTAATTTTATACATGAATGGCGGGTCCTACGGTTTAAAGTCAACTCCGAACGACAGATGTCTTTGAAAAAGTTTTAATGGCAGTTTTATTTACTCTCAGAGTTTTTGCCAGTCGCTGAAGAAATATTCTTTTCATTTTCCGATCAATTCCAGATGTCTGCCCCGCGGTATGAATCGTGGCCTCAAGTCAAATAAGCAAATACACTACTTACTATACTACGCCGACTATAATCATCTGCTACAAAAATGTACTACAATGCATTGAAAACAAAAGTCTGTAAGCGTGCATATCACATCCCAAACAGGCTGCAGATCATGCACGCTCTACCCTTATATAAAGGATAAGGTACTCAGAATATAAGTATGAAGCCAAGAATGCTTAAATTGTCTTATTAGCTGCCTTTGGAATACAATTTTTTGCTCTTCGATTTGTCATAATGGATCTGTCTCACATCGATTCAAAAATTGCTTTATTTTTCGGTGTTTAACATACGCAAACGTCTTGCGTCATGCGTCTTCCAGCATGTTTTGGCAATGCATGAAATGAAATAATGCTCTATGAGAGCATCAGCAAAAAAGATGAGTTGAATCGAATCATACTCATAATTTCTGATACTTATACGCATTCATACTTCTTTTAATATCATGGAACCTCTACTCATATTTAATTTTTGAAGTACTCATCATATTCATACTTAACAACACGTATGCTTTTATTGATATCAGCTCTCCATAACTCAACATATACACGACTCACAAAATAAGTATGATCCGCGTACGAACACTAAAATACTTACTAGAAGATTGTATGTTTGCTCTGCTAGCTGGTAAATGCAACAACAACTAAGATTGTAAATTTTGATGAATAATTCGAGTCACTCGAATCATTTATAAGTACATATTATAAGCATTTTTCTTGAAGTTATGAATCTAAATAAGCCAGCTTATGAATCAAACATATTTCGAATGGTATGAATTTGATGTCAACGTTGTACGCATACTCATTGCAACCTGTACTTATAAATCAACATTGTAGTGAGTATGAATGAATCAGAGTACATAGTTACATTTCAATATTGTTGACTCACTTATGTATATTCACAATTTCATGAGTTCTTATGAGTAGCGAAGAACTGAAGCCAAGAATATTTGTATTGTCTGATTAGCTGGAATTGTTATACGATTTTTGCTCCTCGATTTGTTGTAATTGATCTGTATCACATCGATTAAAAAATGCCTTCATTTTTCGACGTTTAAGCGTACGAAAATGTCTTCCAGCATATTTTTGCTGCGGATGAAGACTAATCAGGCTTGTATTCTGCTGCAGTGGTTCTCAATAGCAACAATATTTTCTGCATTAATGTCGGTAATCCATATTAAGCCTGATCGGCTTAAGTATTCCGTATCAACACACATTGAAATCACTGGAATATATTCAAAATAAGCTGTTCTTTCTATTTTTGGTATTAAATTCGACACACTTGAAGTAAATTTTTTTAATTTTCCTCTCATATTCTTGCAAAAAACTGTTCACTTAATAAACGTAGGACTGTCTACGAATATTACTCATACGTACAGGTGTACCCTTTTAATCGAACGCGAGTAAAAACAATTGGTTTTGAAACAACTAAAAAAAACGAGAAAATTTGTACGAAAATAATCTCTGATTTTAAGTAAAAATTCATTTTCATTAATTTCCTGGAATATTTCCTGCATTAACATGTTCTTCAATCAATAAACGTATGAGTGATATACACTGCCGGATAATATTACTCATACGTATACGAGCACAAAAATTTCTTCCCCTTTTATTAAACGTTCGTTTTGAAACAACTAAAAAAAAACGAGAAAATTTATACGAAAATAAAATATGCCCTGAAAATATTTTTTGAAAAACAAAATCTC
The DNA here is from genome assembly GCA_958299815.1 of Sarcophaga carnaria. NCBI lineage: Eukaryota > Metazoa > Arthropoda > Insecta > Diptera > Sarcophagidae > Sarcophaga > Sarcophaga carnaria. The sequence goes on along the minus strand of OY283151.1, from coordinate 8,653,173 downwards.
TGTCGCTTAAATCGTTTACAATCACTTTTTAAGCCACCAAAAAATAAATACAAATATTTTAAACGCCTGAAATGCAATGTTGATGACCCAAAAAAATAATCTCTTCTGCCTCTTTTGTTTATAAATTTTGTTTCTTTCCTTCTCTTCTTGTCTCTTTTTATTTTCACTTTTTTTTGTTGTGACAAAATTGTCACGTTTCTTAAATGGAATAAAAATAGAGCCGACGTTGGTGTCTACAAAACTGGTGGCAATTTTTAAGACCCACTTTCAGAGTGCAAAACAACAAAAAAAAAACAAAGCCCGAGAAAGGGAAAGTGAAGCATAATAAAGACCTTTTGGATTACAATTCAGACAGGCAGACTCTAAGGCACTTTAAAAAAAACAAAAACAAAAAAAAATCACGATTTATTTTTGTCTTTTTTTTCATTTTCGTTTTTGTTGCTGTTGGCTGCTGCTTGTTGTTTCATACGGAAATAACTTGACCTCATGATGAAAAAATTTTTTTGCTTTTGTTTCTTGTAAATAATTACACATACACACACACTTACTTTGTTAGGCATTTTACATTCACTTTCTTTTTTTATGTTTTTGCATACAAATCAACTGGAAACTGGAAACTTGCTGTCTCCCAATATGTTTCGTTATTGTTTTTGCCTTTAAATCTCTCTTTTTAAAGTGTGTGTATTTGTGTTTGGACTTCTTTTTACTTTCAGTTGAGCTATGGGAGTGCATGCATGCATGTTGGCGTAAATAGTTCTACATTTCAATACCTCGCCGGTGTGTGTGTGTGTGTGGGTACTTTGTTTCATCTTATAAGCGGATTAATTTTGTTTTTGTTTTCCTTTTGCTTCATTCTTACACTCTCAGTTGAATTAACACTTCTGGGTTGAAATAGAAAGAGTACAGAAGCGTGAACATGAAACTTCAGTACAGTGCGGGTTCAAATTTATGGGCACCTGAACTACTTATGTTTCCTTACAGTCGTTTTTTAAACAAAAGCTGGAGAAAGAAATCCAGTTGTTAAGGCAATTTCTTTTTAAATTTCAAATACAGTCGGATATTCTCAATGGCGTTCATTTTTTCTAGAACATCATCTTCTAGAAATTCACCAAACAAAGTTCTCCCAACGAAGAAGTGGATGGGATAACATGAATGAAAACAAGTTAAAGTTTCTGACTTTGGTCGTGGTACGTGGCGACCTCAAGGACGATCCTTGTCTTGCTGTATTCAAGTTGCAGCCTCCACGTGGTCCCTCCTGGATGACATACTAGCACCCACTAGATGTTAACTTATGCGAAGTTCAATTCCCTGGACTTTAAGTTTGGGCTTGGAACCCACCACATAGAAATAAAATCCAATGAAAACCAACACACAAGTCCCTATAAAGATTCGTCATGAATAGTGTTCTGCGGAAGGCGGCAGTGCATCGCAATGGCACTATTTTCCACAAGCGTTTCCAATTGCTTGCATACGCTGACGACATTAACATCATAGGGCGTACCAAGCGAAATGTTACTGCTGCCTTTAGTGCTATTGAATGGGAGTCCACTAAAATGGGTTGGGCAGTAGATAAGGGCAAAACGAAGTATATGTTATCGACGAGTAGAGACATAAGAGGTATTGGATCTCAGATAACGGCCGATAACTATACTTTCGAAGTGGTCAAGGAATTCATCTATCTTGCATCCGCCGTTACCACTAAAAATGATGTCAGTCTGCAGATCAAGCGCCAGATCACTCTTGCTAATAGGTGCTACTATGGTCTCAATAGACAATTGAGTAGCAGAGACCTCTCTAGTACGACAAAGTTAATACTCAACAAGACGCTCATCCTCCCCGTGCTTCTTTATGGAGCAGAGACATGGACATTATTAAGCACTGATGCAGCAATCTTGAGAGTATTCGAGAGAAAAGTCCATCGTAAGCTCTTCGCTCCAGTGAGAGTTGGCAAAAATTTCCGCATTCGATCCAACAGTGAGCTGTGTATAAGCTCCTCAACGAAATGGACGTTGTGCTGCGTATTAACATCCAGCGGCTGCTCTGGCTCGGCCATGCTCCGGCGTGACAGGTATTTGATGCGGATATCTGCGAAAGTCGACGAAGAGGACGACCTTGTTTTTGTTGGAAGGACCAAATTGAGGAAGCCCTGTTATCGATTGGTGAGACCAACTGGTGTAGGCGCGCAAGAAGCAGAGAAATCCGTTAATCGGGTTGTTAATAGCCAATTAAGTAAATAAGTAAGCTGAAGAAAGAATACCAATTATTAGAGAAACTTTTCATTAAATTCCAAATACTTAATGGCCTTCATTTTTAAAACAAACAAAGTTCGTCGTTCGAAGAAATCGTAGATAAAATATTGTGGACTCAGCTAAATCGAAGTTGCATGAATATCGAAATGGGTTGAACTCATTTTTTCCACGTATAAGGCGGGAAAGATGTCCCTAGAGAAATGTCCGATGCGTTTAAAAGACATATGGCGACATAAATAGAAGGTAAATCAAAACAAAGATATACGTGAATCGGTTCATATGTCAGGTTAGAATTTCGTAATTGCATAATTTTTAAATACTTTGAATAGAGTGTATAATGAAAACGTCGCAGTCTAGTAGGTAGTATGTTGGCTTCTTAGACGTGAGGCCGAGGTGCCAACTCAGGGTTAGACATGTCCAGCAAAATGAAATATGAAAAAATATTTTTTCGGCGACTTTCTCTTTGCGGACTTCGGACAAAAATTCTGAGAGTAAATAGAAAAATTGCCATGAAAAGTTGCTCAAAAATCTGTCCTTCCTAGTCGACTTTAAACTGCCACTGTCTCGCCACTCTTATATAAAATTTACACACACAACTTAAGTAGTAATCCTGACTGAAGGATTGTAATGACCAATTATTTTGTGTATGTGCATATGTATTTATAACTGACAGCCTCTCTTAAAGCAAATAAATAATTTACATTAATTCCTTTAACTTGACCAACACATGATCTAATTTTCAGTTTTTTTGCTGTTGTTTTTTAATTTTTTTTATAAAAATATCACATCATTTGGCACTTGCCATCTCTGGCTTAAAACAGATTGTCATATGAAAATATATTGTGTGTCACTGTTGTTGTTGTCGTGCTCTCTAGCAATAAAACACACAGCCACACACACGAACACAAAACAAAGATACAGTCTTATCTCGCCTTCATTCATTTTTTTTTTCTAAAGAATATTTTGCTATTCAAAGAGAGGGGGTAAGAGTGATAATGTAGTGGTTATTTTTACAGTTGCCGGCATTATAAGCAACAGATTTTTTTTGCTACACTCTCGCTACATACATACACAAATACATGAACCCACATGCATGTAAATAGAAGCATGGACTCTCAAGCACTTGCAAATGTGAAGCATCTGATACTATTTAGCCCCAGCAGTTTATTTATGTAGGTGCACGAGAGAAAATAGCAAGTATATGTGTGTGTGTTTATAACTCGCTTCATGTCTGTTATTTCAGGCATATTCGTTTAAAACACATGATGTTTATACTCAATGTGTCCTATCGTATGTATACACAGATTTTTGTTTTTTTTTTAATGATATGTACGTGTATGCATGTTTGAGCATGTGTTTGCGTGTGTGTGTTCATATATATATTTTATTGCAAAGTAATGTAAGTCAACATATTTGGCCTACATTTGCTAAAATACGTTCTTTTTTTTTCTTTCTATTTTTTCTCTTTCATTTTCTCTTGGTGCTGTGTTGTTTTTTCTTTTTATTTTGCTTATGTTGTTGTTGTTGTTGCTTTTTTTAATCGACCTAAAATATAAACACACAACAATTTCTACTTTGGCAACATGATGAATTGGACTACACTTAATGAAAGAGAGGTGGAATGGTGTGAGAAAGAAAGAAAAACAGAAAAAAAAGAAATCAAAAAAACAGTAAAGGAAGACAAACTGCAACAATATATTCTTATACATTCATAACCGTTCTGGCTTACACAGACACACAGGCACACAGAGTGCAGAGTAGCATCAGCAACAACAATTGCAACAATGACAGAAAGCAGCAGAAGCAGCAGCAAAAAAAGTAGGGTATTGTTAGTTAAAGGGGGTTTAAGAGATTAAAACGGTATAATGAAAAAATAATAATAATAAAATGCATACAAATACAACAACAACAACAAAAAACAACAACAAATAAAAATGAAGAGAAGCAATAAGTAAGAAAACAACAAAAAATGAAAACAACAAAATGTTGCAAAAGAATAAATGACGACTGAGTAGAACAAGTGCCAACAATGACTTTAAAAACACAGTCTGTAAAAGAGTAATTTTTAAAGAAAATTCATTTGGCAATAGAAATAAATTAACTTAGCTATGATAAAATAGTAAAAAATATAACAACAATACTACGATTGTTTCTGTTCTTAATTAAGAATCCCCATCCATTTATATAATTTATTACTGATTATTTGTAATTGATTTTGAGAATAATTTGTTTAAAGAATAAACAAGTATTTGCTTCGTTACATACATATGTACATCACGATTACGACCTAGCTTCTCATACCACTTACAATGGTGACCTTATAATTAGTCGTTTCTAAGCAACATGTATGTATGTATGTTTGTGAATTTGTTATACAGTTTTCACTGTGTACCTGGGATCAAAGGCTTTTTTGGAGGACGTCTTACATACGTTTTTCCATCGGATTGGGACAAATTAAACTTAGATTCGTCGCTCCAGAGAACTCTGTTACAGAAACATCGTTTCTAATTATAAGGCCACCACTGTATGTTGTGTGTTTTAAATTTATATATGAGTGGCCGGACCTACAGTTTAAAGTCGACTCCGAAAGACAGATTTTTAATAAACTTTTCATGCCAATTTTATTTACACTCAGGGTTTTTTTTGCCAGAAATCTGCTGAGAGGAAGTCGCTACAGAAATATTTGATCATATTTCGTTATGTTTGAGAACCTAACCTGGGGTTTGAACTCTCGACTTCCGTCTAATAAGCCAACACACTAGAATATGGCAAATTCACACCAAATATAGATCAAGATATTCTCAAAAATACTTAACGTAGATTCAATTATAACATTTTGAATAGAATTTGGTTTAGATCGATACAACTCGACAATGATTGTAGCTACTTTAACTTCCTTTAGCCGTTTAATAAATTCCGGTAACTTTAAAATGTGTTCCAATTATTTTCCGCATCGCGAGTTTAAATATTAAGTACCACACTTGACTGAAAGGGAGACAAGCAAGCGTTACACTCAACTTTCTTCGTCGCTCATCAGCATTTAATTTATATGGTTTCTGAATGAAACAAAGCGCCTTCTTCACTCGAAATCTGTCTAAAACTAGCAATTATAAGTACTGATCACTTCATTCGAATTAAGCTAACTTTGGTTTCTATTGATGTCCAGGTATTAGCAGTAATTTTTTTTTCTTGCTGCCTTGAGGATTCCTTTCAATTGCTATTCCTAACGCTTCATCATGTAGCCTTCTTAGTACGTAACTCATTCCTTTCCAATTCCGCTTCAATAATAACGCCGAAGTCTAGTAGGTAGTGTGTTGGGTTATTAGATGCGAGCCCTCTATAACAGATCGAAACATGAAAAAAAATATTTCTTTCGGTGAATTCCTCTCAGCAGTGGTCTGGTAAACACTCTGAGAGTAAATAAAATTGCCAAAAGATTGTCCTTAAACCTGCGTCTCACGTCCAATAAGTTCACACACTACCAACTAGACTATGCCGACTTTTTGTACATACTCCAGTATTTTTAACGCCGAATATTTACAAAAATACCATGTCTATCTAATCGAGAACTATTTCCAACAATTTCAATATATCGTAAGCCATGCTTACTGCTCTTTTCAAGTTAAAAAAACTCGTATAAATCTCCATTACCCTGCCATATCATTTTTCAAATGGAAGTTTATCTCAAAAGGTCTAAGTAATCCTAAATAGTCGCCGTAGTCTAGTGGGTAGTGTGTTGACTTATTAGACGTGAGGCCACGGTTCAAACCTGAGGTCAGACAACTCCAACAATATGAAAAATATTTCTTCAGCTACTTTTCCTCAGCAGATTTTTGGCAAAAACTCTGAGATTAAATGAAAAATTGTGATGAAAAGTTTCTCAAAAAAATCAGTCGTACGAAATCGACTTTAAACTGTACGACCCGCTACTCATGTTTAAAATTAACACACACAACATATGTAAGTGGTGTGAGAAATTAGATCGTAATCCTGACAAATGGGTTGTAATGACCAATTACGTTATGTATGTAATCGTAAATAGGCAAAGGTATTGTGTGATCTAAAGTATGTGAGTTTTCTCGATCCATAACTCTCCCAAAGCCTTGATTATTTGAAGACACATATTTTTTGATACAGAATACCCCCCAAATAGTTTTCCTATTCACGATTATTGCTATTTAACTTGCTCTAGTTTAGAGTTTTCATCTCTCATTTTGCTATTCTAGAAGCATTACAATGCTATTGATTTTGTTGTTGTTGTTGTTATAATTATTACTTTTTGTATTATGCCATATTGTTTTACTTTGTTGTTGTTGTCTTTATATAATATTTTTTAATATTGGGTTTTTTATTTGCTACACTCTTTTACTCTTTCAATTCAGTCTCATTTAGAAACGAAAAAAAGAAAGAAAGATTTGAACAACAATTTTTCCTTTTCATTTTTAATATTGAATATTGATGGTTGTTGTCGTTGTTGTTGTCAGTGTTGTTGTTATTGTGCTCTATTTATTTCATTCATATATTATTGAAGTTGTTATTGCTATTGTTGTCAATGTTGTTGTTGTATCATATTATTACTTGTGCTTAAATTAACTTTCAAACTTGGCATCACAGTTGAGCTGGGCTGTTTTTTTTTTGAATTTTTCTTTTATATTCTCTTCTCCATACTCCTGCCTCCATTCATATACAGCCTCATTATGTTGTTTGTATGTAAATATATAAGGATTTATAAGAGTGTTGCCATAGTTTAGTTGTAAAATAATGTTTTTTAAAAAACGTTTAAAATATAAGCTCGTAGATTGCAAATAAAATAAAAATAAATCTATGTTTAGTTTTAATTAAAATCCTTTATTATTCACACAATTCTGTGTGCCACTGTTCACAACTTGATGTAAACAACAACAATTGCTTTTCTTTGTAATTCCTCTGTTTACACCTTTTGGGTAAACTATAACAATTACTAGGCAATTATTCGACAGATCTTTGTAATGGAGATCTGCTAACCACAATTACTCTCCTCAAACATACCATGCTTTCACAAAAGACTGACTGAACTTCACTAACACAGTTGCCTGCTTTGCCTTTCCTTTTATATGGCAGGGTAAAAAGTCTGATGGATGTTCTTAAAGGCGAATGTTTCTGGCTTCGCCTTCTCGAAATCTCTATAAATGTAAACATCGTTGTTACATTATTGATGTTTGTGTATTTTGTTTACATTTATTCTTGTCGTGTTTGTTGTTGTATTTTTGTTTACTTGTTTATCATTTTTTTATGCTGGTGATTGTGATTGATTTTGCTTTTTTGTTTATAAGTTTAATGTTAAGCGATGTAAAAGCAATTTCGTAACTACAATATGATTTGCATACACATTTAATTATGAAAAATGCTTTCAAAGTCTTGGTACTTTCATTACTTGGTACTTTTTGTTAATTCAACACCAATGAAGCTTAATTTTCAGCAGGTGCCCTACGTCAGCAAGCAAAAATATTGTATATGGGGCTGGAGGAATGCAGAAATGATTGTCGAAAAGCCATAGCATCCGAGAAAAAATAGCTGTTTGATGCGTATAATGGATTGAAAGTGTCATGAGCTTGTGTTTTGTAGAAAATAATCCTAGAGGAACAGTTACCATCAATTCAGGGCGCTATGGTTGTATGATGGCCTACTTTTTTGGCCTGCAATTGAAAATTATGAACTGGACGGTATAGTATTACAAAGAGACTGTGCACCGAACCACATAATACGATCGATTCTCATTTTTTGTATGAATAATTTCTTGAGAGAGTAACTTAACGTTCTGATGACATCAATTAACCAAAAAGATGAAGCTTTTTGGCACTCTTAGAATTTTTTAAGGCAATAAAGGAAACGCCAAGAAATCGCCGCAGTCTAGTAGGTAGTGTGTTGGCTTATTAGACGTAAGGCGAAAATATGAGAAAAATATTTGTGAGGCGATTTCCTCTCAGCAGATTTCTGGCAAAAACTCTGAGCGTAAAATAAAATTACTATTAAAAGTTTCTTAAAAAATCTGTGGTTCGGAATCGACTTTAAAATGTAGGTTCCGCCACTCATATATTATACATAAAATTAAACATACATAACATGAGTGGTGTGAAAAACTAAGTCGTAATCCTGACTGAAAGGTTGTAATGACCAATTATTTATGCATGTAACGGAAACGTCACCATGAGATCTAATGTGTAGGAATAAGTTCCAATTTTTTTCCATTCATAAATATTTCCCACATAAATTCCATTTTAAGACAATGGCAACACTGATCAGCTATTTTTATCATCTCTGTCTCTGCTTCTTCTTTTTTTGTAATGCCTCTTGTAATATAAAAATAAAAACCATCGAGTGTAAGAATAACATCACAACGATTGGTGTCATCTCCATGTAAAAACGTTCTCGTTATGTGGCATGTGAACAGGGGAATCGGAGAGAGTGAGAGAGAGGGAGCGAGAGCTTATTTATTTTATTATATTGGCAATAAGCGATATCGAAATCGGTTTTAATGTATATGACTGTATGTGTGTATGTATGTGTGGGTGAGTTTAAGTATGTATTTATTAGGGTAAACAATTGATAAAAACGAAAGAAAGAAAGAAAGAAAAAACTTGTATTTGTAAATAAGCTGCTGTTGTGTGTCTGTTGTGTTGTTTTCGGTTTTCCGTTTGTAACTTCAACTTTCTTTTGACAAGCATACATACATATGTACATATTCTATTATATAAACATGTATCGTTCTATATTTTTTAATTCTCTAGTTTATCATTTCAGTTTTCATTTAATTTTTTTACTCCATTTATGGGTTTTTATTTTGAATTTTTTTTTGATTTTTTTGTCTACTTCCGTTTGGTGTCAATGTTGTGGGTTTTTTTTATTATTTATTTTACGTTTAAATTAAAAAATATAACTGTTTTATTCTATTGGATTTCGTGTTTTTTCTTTTTCTTTGTTCAAGATGTCAAGGAAACCCATCATTGTCAAAATAGATTAAAAAAAAGAGCAAATGATTGGAAAATAAATTTTAAAAACCTTGAAATGCCAATGATTGTAATTTTATCACGTTTTTTTCATGGAACTTTTGTATCCTTTTTTAACTCGTGACATCCTTAGAGAGAAATTTCAAAATTTGTTTTCACTCTTAACGAGTTAAATGAAGCTGAACTATGATAAAATTATTGCGTTAATTTTTCGTAACGTAAATAAGTTAAAATCGTGTATACCCTACTCCATACCACTAGCCAAACACATCGTATACAGACACGAGAGTTGAAATTTGCTTTCTTAACTCAATAGCGATTCGATCCAGAGGTCAGCAATGAGTATTGAAAAAGATGAGTAGAATCGAGTTATACTCATAATTTCTGATACTTATACGCATTCATACTTATTTCAATATCATGAAACCTCTACTCATATTCAAAGTTTGAAGTACTCATCATATTCATACTTAACAACACGTATGATGTTACGACTCTCCATGACTCAACATTTACACGGAAGCACAAAATAAGTATGAATTGCGTACGAACACTAAAGTACTTACTAGAAGGTTGTATGTTTGCTCTGCTTGCTGTTCTGTCTTTTTGCTTATGTATAATTTTTTTTTTTCAAATGCAACAACAACTAAGACTGTAAATTTTGATGAATGATTCGAGTCAGTGGAATCATTTATAAGTACATATTATAAGTATTTTTTAAAGTTATGAATCTAAATGAGTAGACTTATGAATCAAACATAATTCGAATGGTATGAGTTTGATGTCAACGTTGCAACCTGTACTTATAAATCAACGTTGTAGTGAGTACGACTGTTCAGAGTAGTTAAATTTCAATATTATTGATTCACTTATATTCAAAATTATATGAGTGCTTATGAGTAACGAAAAAACGATTCATTGCTTGTATCTATCCCCGATTTTTATTATCGGTTAATTCGGGTGGAGGTTGAATAGCTTTTAATGGATAAGCTTTGAAGCTGGACTCACCAATCACTTTTTTAACCTTTTAAACACCTGTTGCTGTGGCATAACAGACCTGATGCTGCCGCCATCCAATAAGAAAAAAGTTTTTTTTTTCGAATTAATGAACAATATCAACGAATGTCTCGATAAAAAGAGCTTTTTTTCCAATAGTTTTTCATCTTAAAATTTATCGCGCTTATTAAGAAAACTAATAAAGAGAAATTAAGTGTTAAAATGGTCACACCACAAACAACACGATCCAGCAAATGGAAAAGAGGGAAAAGAAAAACTCCAATAAAAATTGCAATTTTCTTTCGGTCATTTTTATGGGATTTTTTCCTTTTACTTTCCAAAAGAAAAAAAAGTGTAACAAACCAGTGAAGTAGTTAGAGAAAGCAGTGCAATTAAGGATTCTTTTCATTCGTTTGAAAAACCAAAAAAAAAAAAGAGAAGGAATGCAAGCAATAGAAGGAGATCCCTCGTAAATATTTATTGGGGCATTGGGGTTGTTTTTTTATTTTGTGGAAAGGAAAAAATAGAAATTTCAATTGCGGGTTACCGAATACAAAATGTTGCACTTAAAATGCACCATTAAGAGAACCAGAAGAAAAGAGTACTTTGGTGGTTTCTTTTCTTTACATCAACGACTTCTTTTAGCTCCCAGTCGACAACTTTCCAAAGCACTCACTCACTGCCAGCATCTTGAGGAATGTAAAAAGTTTCCACACTTTCTTAACAGTTCTGTTGCTGTTGTAAGTTTATTTGAAAACTCTTATGCAGATATGGCCAGCAAAAGGCACCCACGTTTCTACTACAAATTCATTCAATTTATTTTTGATTTTTCCTTTTAAAAAAGGTCTGCCATGCCATGCATGAATTGCCTGCCTATACGTGCATATGTTTTTAGGCCTGATTTTCTACTACGACTGTGAAATACTCTTTCCGATGCTGTGTGTGTTTGTGTACGTTTAAATTCATCATCATCAGCAGCATTCAATTGCCATTCGCTTAAAATATGGTTCAAGGATTACAGCCACTAACATTAGCATTTCTTAAGTACTTAGTTGTTCGATTATTTGTTGTGCTTTGCTATGCAATCTTTGGTGAATAGCAATAGAGAGCTACAGCCTCATTTCAAAGGGGGGAGGGAAGAACTTTTCAAAAATGTTGTATACTCTACATTAAACAAATAAAAAAAAAATAAACGTTGTTTTTGCACTAAAAATAGCAACTGTTTGGAGGCTTTTTTTCGTTGCTTTATTTGAAGTATTAATCGATTTAATTTAAAAGCATCGATAAAGATAACGTTGCTGATAAAGGAGACGCAAAGCTGAATTTGAACGCAAAGTTTTTGGGGAAGAAGAAGTTTTCTGCTATATGAGACGCAACGTATTGATAAAGAAGATTAAAAGCAAATGGTTTTCACTTTAAATGACTTCTTGTGTTATTTAGAAAGTTTTACGAAGTTTTTTCATTACTTTTGTATTCTTGCAATTAAAAATGTTACAGATTTTGGCTACGAAGAGTATGATTGAATAACAACTTGTGAAAAGACTCCAGTCTAAGGAAATACACAGCAATAGGCCGTCGGATTTCCATAAGATTTCATTTTACGGATAACCTGTTAACATTACTTCAACTCGTTTGAAACAAAATTTCTTATTCATATTTCAAGTTTAAGTTATTGCTGATTGAAACAAAATAATTTAATATTGTTACGCAAATCGAAACGACCTAATATTGTTTAACAACAAAAACGATAAACAAAAGCCACACGATACAAATACACTCTAACACCAAGAATACAATGAACGTGTTGGCTATCTTAAGCTGCACACACACATATGTACAACGAACCTGGTTGCGCCTGGTACCAACAACAACATGCATGTGACAAAAAGGGATGGACAACGTAAGCAAGGTACACAAACAACAATGTATTAGCAATAGAGCTCTCGAGAAGGCTAGATCACGAACCTTCCACTTCAAGAATGTTCGTTAGACTGGTTGTGTCCGACTATAAAAGGGCTGGACAAAGCAGGCAGCAGTGAGTGATAATTCAGTCAGCCTTGCGGTTGGAACGTACAAGCGGCATTGCTTGCAAAAAGGTTGTAAGCAGAGAAGATCGAACGAACAGTTGTTAGTGTTAACGCGGACAGAAGTGTGAAATAGCATAGTGTACAAGCAAATTGTTGTTGTATCGTTAAATTGTATACAGTGCCACAAATGTAGTGTGAACAATAAAGAGAGTTTAAGAAAAACTAAACACATATTTGTTTTTACTTGGTTTGCAATTAACGAACACATATTTAAACGTTTTTAAAAAGGTAAAAACGAAACAATATAAATGGCACACTCTACGACCGAGTTTGTCTGAATAGAATCGATTTCAGTACTAAAGTCTAAAGTTGGGACTTTCTTACTTAATTGGCCACTAACAACCGGTTTATCAGATTTCGGCGTGCTTTAACACATCCTTTCAGGAGCCTCTGCTTTTTGCATGTCTTCGCAAACCAATCGATTACATAGCTTCCTCAATCCCTTCTAACATAGACAAGGCCATCCTCTATCCATCCATCAAATTCCTGTCTCGTCAGAAGATCATCTTCCATCAGAACGATATGGCCAAGCCAGCGCAGCCGCAGGATTTTAATACGCTTCACAACGTTTATGTCGTTGAGGAGCTCATACAGCTCATTTTTGGATCGGATGCGGAAATCTTAGTCAACTCACACTAAACCGAAAATCTAACGTAGGACTTTTCTCTCAAATACTCTCAAGGCTTTCCTGTGGCGTTACAACGGGTCGTTATGCGTGCTACAGTGAGTTTTGGTAATCATAATTTGGCTTCTGCATCGGTGCTAAATAGTGTCAATCCTTCTGGGTCATAAAGAAGCACAGGAAAGATGAGCATCTTGTAGAGAGTTTTGTCGTACGAGAGAGGTTTCTGCTACCCAATTGCCGTTTGAAACCATTGCGGCACCTGTTGGCAAGAGTGGTCCTATGCTTGAATTTCATACTGACATCATTTTTGCTGGTAATGGTCATTTTTGCAAGATACATAAATTCGAGACTATAACTACCAGCCCTGATCTGGGACTGAATACACCGCATGTCCCTACTTGTCGACAACATATACTTCGATACCCATTTTAATAGACTCCCGTTCACTAGCGCTAAAAGCAGAAGTAACAACTTGCTTGGTACGCCCTATGATGTCAAAGTTGTCAGCGTATGCAAGCAATTGGACATATTTGTGGAAAATGTTGTGGATGCATTCCCACCTTCTGCAGAACCCTTTCCATGACGAAGCTGAAGAGGTTGCATGATAAGGAATTGTCTTGTCTGAAACCCCGCACGATATCAAAAGATTCGGTGGAGTCCATTTCTACTTTGACGGAGCGGCAGAAGTTGCTCAAAGTCATTCGAAAACACTTGTCACATTCACAAGAATACCGAGCTCAGACATTGCGGCAAAATCGCGATGCCTTATGGGGCCATCAAAGGTTCCCTTATACATACGTACATACATACATAATGGCTCATTACAACCCTTTAGTCAGGATTATGAACCCAGTTTCTCACATCACTTATGTTATAAGTGGTAATTTTATACGTGAGTGGCAGGAACTCCAGTCTAAAATCGTCTCCGAAGGACAGACTTTTTTGACAAACTTTTCATGGCAATTTTTTATTTACTCTCAGAGGTTTTGCCAAAAATCTGTTGAGAGGAAGTCGGTGAAGAAATATTTTTTTCATATTTTGGTTTTGATCTTTGACCTGGGGTTTGAACCGTGGCCTTACGTCTAATTAAACAACACACTACCTACTAGACTACGCGGACTTATAGTCGACACAAATATGGTGTCTTGCGACTTGGTTTTAGTTGACTTTGAACTTGCCATGTCTACAGCCGTACTGATGAGTTAAGAGTTGCTTCAGTCGTTTACAAAATATGCTCGTAAAAACCTCAAATATGGTAAAGAGAAGACATATAGCCCTGCAGTTGACACATACAGTAGGCGCCAAAAACAACTGTGGAGAATGAATAAAATTCTAACAATCATCAAACTCAACTTTTAACACTTAAGGAGAGTGCCCCAAAAATTTTGTTAATATTTCGAAATTTTTTGTAATTTTGTTTTTTTTTCGTTTCAATTTTAAAAACTGACAATGTAACAATTTTAAAATAAAAATAACGGTAATTTATTTATGTATAATAAATTGTTCAATACACAGTTTCTTTTGACGCTCACTGTATGGTATGGACTCCCTGAAATGAATGACAACTAAATACTGTTTGATTCACTGGTATGTAGGCCAGTAAATAGGTCTCCGATCAAACTACTTTTTCTCTCTTTTTGGGAAATAAAAATTGATGATCAGAATAAAATTTGTTCAGTTAGTTTTGATCTTAACTGTTCTTGTGCAAATAAAGAAATAAAAATAATGAAAGTAAAGTGAAGTCTAGCGTAAGGAATTGAAATGTTAATGGCTGTGTAGCATTTACAATAAAAAATAAAAAAAGGAAAACAAAAACAAAAACTCAACCAAAACCATTACATTAATGTTCGTCTTTTTCCTCTTTTTTTATTTTCATTTCATGGAAAATTCATAACACACTCAATCATTTCGTCATTTCTACAGAGAGAGAGATGTATTCAGTACGGAACATAATTTTTATTTTATTTGTTGCTTTTATTGTTTTTTTTTTCTTTCATTCTTTTTAAATGAATTCATTTAGTGGCATCGAGCATCTTGTAAAAATTTCATTCCATTTAATTTTTATTGTTTTATGTTTTTTCTTCTTCCTATTCTGCTTCTTTTGTTTTTTTATTTTTTGTTTGTATTTCTTGTAATACTTTTTGGTATTCAAGTTCTGTTTTGTCTGCTCTGTTGTGTTCAGTTCTGTTCCATTGTTTTTGTTAGGTTTCTTGTCATTATTTCCAAATCGTATAATCACCAGAGATTGAGATAGAAATGCAAAGGGATTTCACTGAAAGTGAGGTTATAGTTGTCTAAATGAATGTCTCTCTGAGAGGAAATTATTGCTGTCATGAAACTACAGTGAGCGTCAAAAGAAACTGTACACTAAGGATAAAATTCTAATAATCATTAAAATCAACTTTTACCACTTAAGGAGAGTGCCTGAAATTTTTTTAATATTTCGAAATTTTTTGGAATTTTCTTTTTTTGTTTCAATTTTAAAAAGCTGGCAATGAAACCAATTTCAAAACAAAAAAAAACGGTAATTTATTAATGTATATATTTTTTAATGTACAGTTCCTTTTGACGTTCACTTTAGATATAAAAATTCCTTTTGATTAATTCTTATCTCTCTCTGCAGTAGTTTTCTAGTCTGTTTTTATTCCTGTTTTCATTCCAAAATATTACCTTAAACTGAATGTCTTTTAAGATAAAAAGTCACCAGAAAATTTGTTTAAAATTTATTCAAACCCTGTTCCAAAATACTCTTCTATTTTATTTGTGTAAATACTTGTCATATCATCTGTTAAAACAATATTATTGCAGACAAATTTTTTTCTGACACGATGAATCCTGGTTTAAAAAATTATAATATTTCCTTATAAAAGTTTTCTGAATTGATTTTCTTTTTCTTTCTGTTTTTCCGCACTTTTTTTAATGTTTCTTCATTTGCGGAAATATGTACAGTTTCTTTTGAATCTCACTGTATGTACAGAAAGTTGTAATGATATTCTTACGTTTTTACCTTTTAAAAACGTTTAAAATATGAGCGCGTAGATTACAAATAAAATAAAAATAAATTTTGTGTTTAATTTTAATTAAAATCCGTTATTATTCGCACAATTCTGTGTGCAACTGGTTACAACATGATGTAAACAACAACACTTGCTTTTCTTTGTTATTCCTCTGTTTATACCCTTTCCATAAACAATAACAATTATTCTACAATTATTAGACTATTATTCGACAGATCTTTGGAAGGAAGATCTTCAAACCACGATTACTCTCTTCAAACACATTGCGTCTTCACACAAGACTGATTCAACTTTACTAACTCCGTTCATGATTTCACATACATACATAATTGGTCATTACAACCCTTCAGTTAAGATTATGACCTAGTTTCTCACACCACTTATGTTGTGTTTATTAATTTTATACACGATTGGCGGGACCTACAGTTTAAAGTCGACTCCGAACGACAGATTTTTGAGAAACTTTTCATGGCATTTTATTTACCCTCAGAGTTTTTGCCAGAAATCTGCTGAAAGGAAGTCGCCCAAGAAATACTTTTTGTATTTTATTTTGATGTCTGGCCTGGGGCTCGAACCCTGGTTTTACGCCTAATAAGCCAACACACTACCTATTAGACCACGGCGACTTCCCGTTCATGATTTCGCCTTCTGGAAATCTCTAAAAATGTAAACATCGTTGTTTGCATTTATTTTTGTAGTGTTGTTTGTGGATTTTTGTTTACTTGTTCACCATTTTTTATGCTGGTGTTTGTTGTTATATTAAGCAGTACGATAATTTGTAAATAGGTTTGTTTACTGCATTGTTTTGTTTTTGTAGCTTTTGTTTATAATTTTAATGTTAAGCGATGTAAAAGCAAAAAACTCCAATATCTAGATTTTTCATTTTCCTAACAAAACAGTTTGTTTTGACGCTCACTGTATGTACACAAAGTTGTGTGTATATTTAAGAAGACAACAAAATATTGCTAAACCCCTTACAAACACTTTAATGCTAAATTTTATACCAAAAACCCCAATACATATGCACACATCTCCTCAATGCTCTTCTAAATTTAACACTCTTTCTCTGTGAAACATTATTGCATGGGTGTAGGAAGGAGTGATTATGAGAGTGTATGAATGGAAGGAACAAGTTTAGCATGTATTTATACAGTTAAATTTGCATGTTTGGATCATCATTTTGTTTCTTTTTCCCCCCATTACATTCGTATTCTTTCATTCATTTCTTTTGTTTTCTTAATATTCTTTGCCGGCTTGAAAACTTTTCAAATTCATTTTCATTTATTCATTTCATAGTTTGTTTTCTGTTGTTGTTGTACGAATCAAAGAAGGAAAACTTGTTAAATAAATGTCATATTTTTCCTATTGTTTTATTAACACTTCTCCCTCTTCCTGTCTCTGTCTCCCTCTCTCTCCTTCTCTTACTCTCTTGTAGTCTTTACAATCAAATACACTCCAACCATTAAGATAGACTGACTTTTAAATGCAAATTTATTTACACATTCATTTTTCTCCCCCCTACCCTCTGCTATTGTTGCTATTGTTGTTGTCATTGTTCTATTGTATAAGTTCACAGTCAAGTTAGTTTTTGTTGTAAATTTCATTACAGCAATTCGCTTTTAAGCGCTTTTTATTTGACAACGAATTATTCCATGATTTCTTGATTTCATTCACACAGGAAAAGAATTAAAATTTATGTTGAAAATTAAAATTTCAAGGAGACTTTTATTTCACGGAAATACTTCATCTACGTCATAGAAATTGTTGAAACAAAAATTTTTTTTTGCGTATTGTTTTGTTTGAGTACTTGAATTGAGCTTCTACTCAAGCTTTAATGGTTTTCAAAGTGCTTAAGTTTCACTAAACAGAAGATCAAAATCTATTTAAGTAGCAGATTTTCCAATTCCATAAAAGTTTTCTTTTTTGAAACATCGGCTTGTGGAATATCTAGAGTTCAGTAACCGGATTCACGACAAGCAATAAGGCCATGTATTCAAAAAGTTAAACTCGTCTTCCCAAGGATTTAATGAAAGCAAGTCTACAGTCACCGCAGTCTAGTACGTAGTGTATTGACTCAACAGACGTGAGGCCGTGATTCGAACTCCAGCCCAGTCATCGAAGAAAACGAAATATGAAAAAAATATTTCATTCAGCAACCTCCTCTCAGCAGATATCTAACAAAAACTCTGAGAGCAAATAAAATTGCCATGAAAAGTTTCTCAGAAATCTGTCATTCGGAGACGACTTTAAACTGTAGATCCCGCCACTTATGTACAAAATACAACAACAAACACCAGCTTAAAAAAAATGACAAACAAGTAAACAAAAATGTACCAACAACACTACAATACTAAATGTAAACAACGATGTTTACATTTAAAGAGATTTCGAGAAGGTGAAGTCACGAACCTTCATTTTAAAGAACATTCAGCAGACTGTTTACCCTGTCATATAAAAGGCAAGGCAAAGCAGGCGACTGAGTGATTAAAGTTTTGTCAGTCTTGTGTGCAGACGCAGTGTATTTGAAGAGACTAAACGTGGTTTGAAGATCTACGTTACAAAGATCTGTCGAACAATTGTCTAGTAATTGTTATTGTTTATACAAAGGGTATAAACAGTGAAATAATAAAAGAAAGCAATTGTTGTTGTTTACATCGAGTTGTGAACGGTGGCACATAAAACTGTGCGAAAAATAAAGAATTTTAAATAAAATTAAACACAAATTTATTTTTATTTTATTTACAAATTTCGAGTTCATATTTAAAGGTAAAAACGTAACAATTTGATGGAAAAATTTAACCGAGCGTTGCCATACTGAAAATTATATTTTTATGTTATATTTTCCTAACGCTTTCCATCAAATAATCGCTTATCCGCTTCTGAAGATATGATCTGAAGATATATATTTAATATGCCAGAAAAGAAGAAAATTTTCAATATATCCGGCCTTATAAATAGCCTTCAAAATTTTTTTTATTACCCAGTGTCTAGGTTTTAAATTTCTACAAATGTTTACTACTGCCTATATGTAGAGTCACAGATTTTTTCGATTTCCTATTTCAAAAAAAAAATACAAAAAATTATTTAAATTCTTTGGAAACCATTCATTGGAATAAGAACTGATGTAAGTGACGCAAGTGAATAAATGAATGAATTGCCAAGTGTAAGTTTCGTAACACATTGTTTCACAATTTAAGCTTCTGTCACGTTACTTGGCTTTCATTTATTGACTTGCGAATGTTAGAAGAAGATTAAACAGACGTTACGACAAATTTGAACAAATTTTCTACGAATTTATGATGTAAGTCGCTGTTTAGATTAGAATTTTACTTGAATTGATTCTCTTTTTTTACATGCCATTACATAATATCGGATAAAATAGCATACACCGTCAATAAAAGCGCTGTTAACGTTGTCTATTGTTCAGGTTTTCAATTTTATTGCATTTCCACACAATAGACAACAGTGGAGATAAAGTGAAAGATAAGAGCGGCTTACAGCGGCACAATTTTCATTTCATTAATTTTAAATTACTTGTGAAAAGATATTAAATTCTTAATTTGACCTATTAAAACATATTCTACATACAAAAGCCTTACAATCTGCCAAATGGAGGAGGATGATGAAGATTACAACAACAATTGAAGTGTTTATACGTTATGTGTGGTTGAAGAAAATTAAAAGATTAAGGAATTTTACAAGGAAAGGATGGAATTAAAGATGATTTACAATGTAATACATGCATTAGAGACTTTTTAAGAGGGTTTGTAGAATAAGTTTTCTTAAAAATTAACGTACTAGAAGCGAGTTCTGAGTTCAAACCTCAGCTTAGACGTCTTTAGAAAACGAAGTACGTAAAATATTTCTTACTACAACACTCCCTGAACTTCTAAAGTTACTGTTTACCACATAAAAACGTCAACTCCATCGTTCAAATTCGGTGTTGCTCCGTAGGTCCGGGTAAAATTAACACGCACAGCGTGGGTAATGTGAAAATTTTGGGGTGGGAATTTAATTTGCTCTAATGGATACCTCTGAGAACAAGATTTCTTTATTCTGTGAGAATTACTAAAACTGCAGAACCTTTTTTGCGATTGTCTTGGACACTGCAAATAGAAATTTCTTCAGTTGATAACACTGTTGCGTCTTTACACAAATTGTGGCATACAAAGCCGCTGTGGTCTATTAGGTAGTATGTTTACTTATTATACATGAGGGCTCGGTTCAAACTCCAGGTCAGAGATTTCCAACAAAACGAAAATATAAAAAAAATATTTCTTCGGTGACTTTCTCCCATCAGTAGGTGTCTGCCAAAAACTCTGAGAGTAAATAGAAAAATTGCCATGAAAAGTTTCTCAAAAATCAGTCCCTCGGATTCGACTTTAAACTGTAGGTCCCATCACTCATGTATAAAATTAACACACCCAACATAAGTGGTGTGAGAAACTAGGTTGTAATCCTGACTTTAAGGGTCGTAATGACCAATTATGTATGTATGTGTAGCATACCAAAGCATGAATATTGCTTGAGGTCCTTAAAAAACTTTATATTTGAATAAAATTGAATAAATTTTTTTAGTGCCGAACTAACAATCAGATGATGGTCCGTATTTATGGAGAGCATTGCGGCGAAACCAAGGAATAAGAGCTTATGGAATAAAATTTCATTATCTTTCTGCGTTAATGTCGGCGACTTCCTATCAGCAGGTTTCTGGCAAAAACTCTGAGAATGAAATGAAATTCCTATGAAAAGTTTCTAAAAAAAAAACAAATCTGTTGTTCGAAATCGACTTTAAGCTGTAGGTCCTGCCACTCATGTATAAAACTTAACACACAACATAACTGGTGTGAGAAGATAGGTCGTGATCCTGGCGGAATTGTTCCAATGCCCAATTATGTATGTTGTATGGCAACGTTTGGTTACATTTTCTGTCATATCTAAAGAAGGAAGAACAGAACAGAACAGATTATTAAAATAAGCATGATAACTTATTGAATACAGATTTAATTAAAGGCCTATCTACTGAAGCCTATTTGAAATGCAATCTTTCCAAAATGTCTAAAAAAATCTGCACTGAAAACTAAAAATGATTTGCTTAAATACACTGAAATTATCTTTAGTTTGTTATTGTTTCCCATGGTGCGTATTCACTTTTTTGCCGCACTGTGCTTGTTCAGTGTTGTGGGCTTCTCATTATGGATTGTTAACGTGTTTTATGTTTAACAGAGCTCCTGATTTGCAGTACGAAAGTGTTTTGAGTGGTAGAAAATCATGTAATTAAGCAACAATGCACAACACTATCCTAAACACACACACACACATGCACATTACAAACACATATACATACATTTACAATAATAAATTGTATACTAAATACACACATACACACACATATGATACATACTTGTATGCATACATGTAATGTGCAATCATTAAACAACGTTTGATAATCATGTTAATGATTTACATTCAATATGGCTTCTGTCTGACTGTCTGTTTAAAAAAATATTGGCATCGTACAACAATATTAGCCAACATTGTTGTAAAACAACAACAACTGATTATGTTCTTTTTTCCTATTTATTGTTGTTGTTGTTGTTGTGGTAGTAATGTTAATATCGTCGTTATTTACTTAAAACGCATTTTATTTTATTCGTTTGATTTTTTGTTTTTTTTTCTTTTGTACGCTACAAGGGCTGTGGCAGCAGAATTGTTTTGTTGTTGGAATTGTTGTTTTTAATAAATTCCTCAATCATTTTAGATGAAAATTTAAAACTCAGCATGAGGAAAGTTCAGTGCAAACCAGAGATCAACAATGAATTGTTTTTTTGCTACTCATAAGCACTCATGAAATTTTGAATATATAAGTGAGTCAACAATATTGAAATTTAACTATGTACTCTGACTCATTCATACTCACTAGAAACGTTGATTTATAAGTACAGGTTGCAATGAGTATGAGTACAACGTTGACATCAAACTCATACCATTCGAAATATGTTTGATTCATAAGTCTACTCATTTAGATTCATAACTTTAGAAAAATACTTATAAATGATTCAAGTGACTCAAAAGCTAATTTAGAATCAAAAAATAAAAATCCTTTATCATCTCAGCTCAGGCAGGAGAGAATCGTTTAGATATCACTAAACTTAGGTGAAATACAAGCTCAAAATAAAATGTAGCGCCACTTAGAGCTCTCATACTGTTCTTCTCTGCCCTTGTAAATTTTAAATGTAATCAGCTGCCATTCTGGAGGCACGTACAATATGTCTCAACTATACCACGTAACCAATATTGGTTGTTCGTAGCTTTTGTGTTACGAATTATAAAATTGATTTAATGCTGATAGGCTCTCTCTCTCTCTCTCTTCCTCCCTGCTATTTGTTGGCAAATTGGCAAATATTTAAATTTAATTAAAATGTTCTCGGGTTTTTTTCCTTTTTTTTAAAGAAGAATTACACAACATGTTGCCAATAATATACAATAAAATTGAAAAAAAACAACAACAAATATTTCAAATAATTTTACAAGAGAGAGCTGTTGAATATAAGAGTATTGGGAAACGTCGTATGCCAAGGTTAAGTAACGATAGTCCAAAAAAATGCTTCAATGTTGGTGGCTACAAGAAAGCGAAGTAGAAGCGTGATATTCTTTGTGGTTTGAATGGGTATGTACATAAGAGATCAGCAATGAGTATTTAAAAAGATGAGAAGAATCAAATCATACTCATTATTTCTGATACTTATACGTATTCATACTTATTTTAATATCATCGAACACACAACACGTATGATGTTGTTGATTTCAACTCGTCATAACTCAATATATACACGAAGCACAAAATAAGTATGAATCGCGTACGAACTGTAAAATACTTACCAGAAGGTTGGGTGTTTGCTCTGCTTGCTGCTCTCTCTTTTTTGCTTATCTGCCTTTTTTCTTTTGTTGTAAATGCAACAACAACTAAGACTGTAAATTTTGATGAATAATACGAGTCACTCGAATCATTTATAAGTACATATTATAAGTATTTTTCTAAAGTTATGAATCTAAATGAGTAGGCTTATGAATCAAACATATTTCGAATGGTATGTGCTTGATGTCAACGTTGTACGCATACTCATTGCAACGTGTACTTATAAATCAACGTTGTAGTGCGTACGAATGAATCAGAGTACATAGTTAAATTTCAGTATTGTTGACTCACTTATATTAAAAATTTCATGTGCGCTTATGAGTAACGAAAAAACGATTCAATGCTGATCTCTGATACATACCATATATAGTGGTGTCATTATAATTAGAAACGACTTAGCAACATGTATGTTTGTTAATTTGTTTTACAGTTTTCACTGTGTACCTGCGATCAGAGGCTTTGGAGGACGTCTTTCCTTTCATACATTTTTCCATAAGGTTGGGACAAATTATACTTAGATTCGTCACTCCAGAGAACTCTGTTCCAGAAACATCGTTTCTAATTATAAGGCCACCACTGTGCGTACTCTTATACTAAAATCAATGAATATGTACTTTATTTAAGGCCCCTCTAACGTATGAGCAATATTTATTTCAGTTTCACTTCAAAATATTACTCATACGCTTAGGTGTGGATAAGGAAACAACATTTAAAATGCACATACACACACACACACAAGTTATTTAAAAGCCAAGTCAATTTAAAGACTATTATCTTGAAACCTTTTTGAAAACATTCTTTGAAACATACATAGAACAATAGGATTTTTTTTACTTTTCTTTGAAGTATTCAAGAGACTTATCATGGCATATTTTTGACATTCAAACAAATCATACATAGTACGTCTGTCGACTGCATGACAAAATACTTGAATGTAGATGAATAGAGTATCGAAATCGGGTTTTTAAGCTGATCTCAACATTTATAACAGAAAAACACGTGCCTCCAGTATGGCAGCTGATTATATTAAAAATCTACAACGCCGGAGACGGAACAGTGTGAGCGTTCTGAGTGGCGCTACATTTTATTTTGAGCTTGAATTTCAGCTAAATTTTAGACGTTTCCCTCCTGCCTGCTATCAGATGATTCAGCATTCTTATTTTTTGATTATAAATTAGCTTTCGTAAGCTAGGTTTGTTTAATATGACAGAAGTAAATACAAGAGTTCATCGTATGTCCATGGAAATCTCATGAAAACCCCACAAATTGTTTTACAAGAATTGTGTCACAAGTTGACAGATCTTCTCGAAATAAAATCAAGACTTTGGCTTATGTAGGAACTTTCTTGCTTTCTATGCCCTCCTACATATTATATACCCGTTATCCTGTGCCGAACCAATACACTGTAACAGAGATAGCATTTCACGCTACTCCATGACCGTTATGGTATTTACATTCGATTTTCTCACTAGCATTCCAGTTGTTTATTTTCAATTTCGTTCTTCTGTAGTGCTTACAGAATCATACATAACATAATTGGTCATTACAACCCTTCAGTCAGGATTCCGACCTAGTTTCTCATACTACTTATGTTGAGTGTGTTAATTTTATACATAAGTGGTGGGACCTACAATTTAAAGTCGACTCCGAACGACGGATTTTTGAGAAACTTTTCATGGCAATTTTTCTATTTACTCTCAGAGTTTTTGGCAGAAATCTGCTGAGAGGACGTCGCCGAAGAAATACTTTTTGTATTTTATTTTGATGTCTGGCCTGGGGTTCGAACACTGGATTTTCGTCTAATAAGCCAGCACACTACCTACTAGACCACGGTAACTTCTTGCGTAGAGAATTAATTTTTCAAAATTTTTGATTCTAAACAGACTTATTATCGAATAAATTTTCCGTATCTAGCTGCCTAGCATTCATTGATGTTTTCTTTATGCAAGTTACGCTTCTACTAAGTGTGAAGCTTGTTGTCTTAGTACGGCTTGATGACCCAAAAACATGCTTATGCACGCTTTTCTGACACCACTCTGTAGGATTGTAGGAAAACTATATGAATTTCATCTCAAAGGGCCCAGCTATCCACAGAAAGCTCAGCTGATACCCTTTACCCTGATATCAGGTACAGATCTCGAAACTCTTGTCAAATTTTAATTGAGAACTCATGTACACCCAGCCACAAAAGTATACATACGGTTAACAAATTTCAGAAATTTTTTAACCAATCCGTTTTCGTTAAAAATCTTTATAATTGTCTGACATATTTCTTCGATTTTAATACGATCTTTTGCATTGGTTCAGAAATTTGTGGAATTTACTTTTGTGGGCTTGTGCAGGGCCACTGAATCAATGTTTTTCAACGAAAACGGATTGGATAAAAAATTTCTGAAATTTGTTAACCGTATGTATACTTTAGTAACTGTGTGTAGTTTGTGTATTCTCCCGCTTACAAGAAAACGTCGTCCATTAGCTTCTTTCAACTCTTTCCGTTTCGTAGTATCCCAATGCTAAATTACGTACATACGTACATAATTGGTCGTTACAATCGTTCAGTTAGGATTACGACTAGCTAGCTTCTCCTACCATTGATATTGTGTGCTTTAATTTTATACATGAGTGGTGGGACTTACAGTTTTAAAGGCGACTCTGAAAAGACAAATTTTCTTGTGAAACTTTTCATGGCAATTTTTTTTACTTGCAGAACTTTTGCCAGAAATCTGCTGAAGAGCTTCTATCCTCTTAAATTTATACTCCTTAGTGTTTACGAATTTACGAGTATTAAATGCTATAAAAATATACAACAAAAACAAACAAATAAAATAATAAATTCCACAGTTAAACATACTTTATGTTTACTTGTAATTTAAACTTTTTTTGTTAATAATGTTTACTTAACAACTCATTTGTTAATTGGAATACAACGTTCATTCGTTTCATTTCATTTCATTTCATTTCATTACACTTTTATTTCACATTCAATTTGATGTGTATGTGTATTCTTCCTACAACATCCAGCATGGCGCAAAATACATAAAGGGCTATCCATTTCGTGGTTTCAAAAGTATGGGACTGGAATTCGACATCTGTCAAACTAAGTTGTGAAACTAATTTTTTTCTTTTCAGTTGACCAAAATGGATCGCTTAACTATCACACAACGCATAAAAATTATCAAAACCTACTACAAAAATGGTGATTCTGCCACAGTCACATATAGTGCTTTAAGAGGAGATTATGGTTTACGCAAGCAATTGGGAAAATTGTGAAGAAATTTGAAGAGACTGGAGTGGTTACAGATATTGAAAGGCCTGTGCGTCATCGTTTCGCTCGTTCCGCTGAAAATATCGCTATTGTAAGTGAGAGTGTTGCCGAAGACCCGAATGTGTCGATTCCTCGTCATCCTCAGGAATTAGGACTGTCTTACGACACATTATGGCATATTTTGCATTTAGATCTACACCTACATCCATATAAAGTGCAGCTCACGTAACAATTGAAGCCAGCTGAGCATTCACAACGTCGTAGATACGTGGAATGGGTGCTTGAACAACAGGCGGTGGACGGCAATTTTTCGAACAAAATTTTCTTCAGCGATGAAGCACATTTCACACTCGGTGGGTATGTTAATAAACAAAATTGTCATATTTGGGGTTCTGAGAATCCTCAAGTAATTGAAGAGAGGCCATTACACTCAGAAAAAGACACTGTTTGGTGCGCTCTTTAGTCCGAAGGTGTGATTGGACCTTACTTCTTCGAAAACGACGATGTAACGACTATCACCGTCAATTCAGAGCGTTATGGTCATATGATAACCGACTTTTTTGTGCCTGCTATTGAAGAATACGACTTGGAGAATATGTGGTTCGGTGCCACATGCCACACAACTCGAGCGAATATGGCTTGATTGCAAGAGACATTTCCTGGCCGCATAATTTCTCGTCGTGGCGATATCAACTAGCCACCAAGATCATGCGATTTGACACTATTAGACTTTTGTTTGTGGGGCTACGCGAAAGACCGTGTTTATGCAGATAAACCTACAACTCTTGAGCACTTAAAAACCAACTTTCGTCAAGTTATGGCTGAGATACCGCCCAATATGTGTCGAAAAGTGGTCGAAAATTATCTCAAAAGAATCAATGCTTGCAACACTTCACGTGGAGGTCATTTAAATAACGTAGTGTTTCACACATAATGTCAAGGTTCAAACTTTACAATAAAAAAGAAATATTATGAATAAAAATATTTTATATGTGGTTTTATTTACGTTTACTTTTGAAACCACGAAATGGATAACCCGGTATATTTACTTTTGTGAGTGTGTGGTGAAAGTATTTACAGAATAACAATTTAAGTCGCTTTGGATAAATAATACTTAAATTACAATTCATAATACGGTTTTGTTGTTGTTAATATTTTTGTTTCCGTTTTTTTTTTTTTTGTATAAACAATTACAATTTCATTCTTTTGTAATCAAAGAAAAAAGAAAATTTTTTTTAATTAATTTTTAGCAACACACGCTTGTACTTGTTTGTACTCACTCTGTTTGCCTTAAAATTCATTCATTCAAGTTAAGTGAAGATTTAATCATTCATTCTTAATGTAATGGCATAAATTGCTTGTGTAGGCATTGTATTCTAGTGTATCTGTCTGTCAGCTGGACTGACTGGCTGTCATTCTTATCAGTTTGCCTAGTATATTATCAGAACATCCATGGAACAGGATATTAAAACCAGCTTGTTGCGTTACAAGCGTATCAGGTGTAGTTTGCAGTAACTCTCGTCGTGTAGGTAGTAGTAGTTGTTGTTGTTGTTATTATTGTCAATATTTTTCAATTTCAATTTCAACAATCTTTTGTTTTCATATTTCAATTCAATTCAATTCAATTATTATTGAAATCATATGAATTGTATGTTGATTGTTGTCCAAAAGGAAATTCAAATTTTACCTGCGTTTTGTTTGAAAAAAAGAAAAAAATTTTCATAAAAAATAGAAAAATTGTTGGCCCTGAATTCATATGACAGAGGGAAAATAGAAATCCTTGTTTATTGTTCAAGGTTGCGAATTCCTTTGTTGTTTTTTTCTTTCTCCTACAATTATTTTTTACTTTTAACATTCAAATGTCCTTGTTACCTTAGCTTAGCTCTGGCCACACACAATACGCTGACATTTTTTCTTCATTTCAAACAAAAATGTTGAAGATATTCTTGGCTTTTTTTTGAAATTTCTTTTCCGATTTTTTTTTCTAAAATTTTTTATTTCTTTATTCGAAAGCATTTAGGTCAGGGAAGCACAAAAACCTGAAAGGAAATATGTTTTCTAAAATTTTTTCCTATTTTTATTATTCATTTGAAAAGATATACTACATACAGTAGTAGTCAAAAGAAACTGTCCAAAAAAAAAATCGTACATTAATAAATTACTGTTATTTTTATTTGAAAATTGTTTCATTGCCAGTTTTTAAAATTAAAAAAAAAATCCAAAAAAAAATTTCTAAATATTAACAAATTTTATCCGTAGTGTAGAGTTTCTTTTGACGCTCACTGTACATACATACTGTAAGGAATATCGCATCACAAATCATTTCATTAATGGAGAGAGAAAGAAAATAAATTTTTCTTTAGTAAATCTGTTAAATTTTGTTTGTATTTGAGGGGATAACAATCGAAATTTAAAGGATTTCATGAGGGTAACCGCGGAATGTTACGCCTAATCACCTTCAGAGACATCCGGCTTTCTTGGACAATCTTAGATGTGTGGTACACACTCTCTAGGGATCTAATGGCTGTTTTACTGCCGGTATATATATGTATGCGCATACACCGAATTCACAAGACAGCAATTTTAATCTAATTTTTAGTTGAACTGAGTTGTTCCGTCATAGAAAACTTAAATGAGGTTTCCTGCGAAGTGTAAACCGTCATCATAAATGTATCTACACCGCAAAACTGTGATCGAAATCTGGTTTATGTATCGTGTAGTCAATATTCTCATTCAGACCACCACCATTGCCAAGATTTTGGCAGGACCATAACTTCTGCACTTCCATGCTACAGTTGTCATAATTTGAATAACTTTTCGTTTCAATATTTACTTACATACACACAGTGGTGGCCTTATAATTAGAAACGATGTTTCTGGAACAGAGTTCTCTGGAGTGACGAATCTAAATTTAATTTGTCCCAATCTGATGGAAAAACGTATGTAAGATGTCCTCCAAACAAAGCCTTTGATCCCAGGTACACAGTGAAAACTGTAAAACAAATTAACAAACATACATGTTGCTAAGTCGTTTCTAATTATAAGGCCACCACTGTACATACATAAATAAATGGTCATTACAATGCCTGAATCAGTATTACGATCTAGCTTCTCACACAACTTATGTTGTGGTTGTTAATTTTATACATGAGTGGCGGGACCTACAGTTTAAAGTCGATTCCAAACGACAGATTTTTTTGAGAAATTTTTATTTTTTCTGCTCTCAGAGTTTTTGCCAGAAATCTGCTGAGAGGAAGTCGCCGAAGAAATACTTTTCATATTTTCGTTTTGATGTCTGACCTGGGGTTTGAACCGTGGCCTCACGTCTAATAAGCCAACACACTACCTACTAGACTACGGTATCTTAAATCGTCATTATAAACGGATGTATTCATTATCTGCATCGCAAACTAGAATCGAAATCAGGTTAATGCATCGTGTAGTCAATTGGTTTATTAAGACCACAACCATACCCAAGATTTTGGCAGGACCATAGCTTCTGCACTTCCATGCTATGGTTGTTGTAATTTGAATACCATTTCATTCCAATTTTTGCTTAATTGGAATCAAATGTATGATCTATCGCAAGACTCTTAATAGGAGGCCAAACAAAATACAGCTGCTGACGTGACGTGTGATAACATCGATTACTTGGATTTCCATCGAAAAATTATGTTTACTTATGAAGCACACTTTTAGTTCTATGACAACCAGAAGGAGTACAGAACTGCTAATTCATGCTCAAAGTATCATTGCTTAGAGCAATTCCTGGTCTGCCGGTTGCATTAGATTGTACTTCTTTAAGAAGAATTAAAATTGCAACGTTTCAGTCAAGTTACGGTCAATAAATATTTATTTGTTTAGCTCAAGGCGGACACATTAGACTTAGTTGACATAGGGATTCAACGGAATGAAGTCAAGTTACATATACACGGAATGCACTTATGAATATTAAGTGTGGAATTTCATATATTCTTTTGGCCCATTAAACTACTTTTTATAGGAAGGCATGGGGCCTCTAATGTACAAAAATAATTCAGACACAGGATCAGTTCAGTAGGACAGTTGTCATTCGTGAGATATCGGACATAATTCTCTTGAAAGTATGGTCAAACAGACACAGTAAACCGGCGGCCTTTCTGTTGGCTTATTAGATAAGAGGCCACACCGTTCAAATTCCAGGTCAGACATCTCCAGCAATAACGAAATATTCAAAAATATCTCTTCGGCGACTTCCTCTCAGCAAACTTCCAACAAAGACCGTGAAAGTACATGAAATTGGCATGAAAAGTTTCTCAAAAAATCTTTCGTTCGAAGGGAACTTTAAAACTGTAGGTCCCGATACTCAAATATAAAATTAACCCACACAATATTAGTGATGTGAGAAGCTAGGTCGTAATCCTGACTAGAGGGTTGTAATGACCAATTGTTAATGTATGATAAAGAGGAAAGTTATTAAAGAGAAGATTTGCAACAAAAGACAACAACTTAGCATATAAAGGGTTCGCCAAATCACTTTTTTTGAAAATGCTTTAAAAAAAGAAACTACTGAATATTTTCTCAAATTTCTTTTTTTATTTGAAAATACAATCCTTCCGGTTAATAATGGAAAATAATTTCATTCAAATGGCTGCCTCGGCTGGCCATGCAGTAGCCTACACCAGAAGATGCCGGTTTTTTCAAAAAAATCAACTTTTCAGATGAAGCTCATTTTGATCTTGGCGGGTATGTAAACAAGTAAAATTTTCGCATTTGGTGCACCGAAAACCCGCACGCATTCATTGAAAAGCCGATGCACGAAAAACGAGTCACTGTTTGGTGCGGATTTTGGTTCAGAGGCATAATTGGGCCATTTTTCTTCGAAAATTAGCAAGGAGTAGCCGTTACAGTCAATGGCGATCGTTATCGGGCCAGGTTGAACGAATTTTTGTTCACAAAAATTGAAGAGGACGATATTGGCAACATTTTGTTTCAACAGGACGGCGCTACGTGCCACTCAGCCGAAGCTACACTCGATGTTTTGCGCCCTGTTTTTGAATTACGCATTATCAGCCGCAGAGATGATGTCGTTTGGCCATTTCGGATTTGACACCGTTGGACTATTATTTGTGGGGTGCCGTCAAAGATAAGTGTTACGCCGACAAGCCAGAGACAATTGACGCTTTAAAGAACAATATTCGTGAAGCCATTGGTGAAATACAGCTGCACACAATCGACAATGTGCTTAAAAATAGGACCGATCGTGTAGGCCGAGGCAGCCATTTGAATGAAATTATTTTCCATTATTAACCGAAAGGATTTTACTTTCAAATAAAAAAAGAAATTTGAGAAAATATTCAGTAGTTTCTTTTTTTAAAGCATTTTCAAAAAAAAAAAAAGTTATTTGGCGGCCGTTTATGTCGTAATCTTGACTAGAAGGTTGTATGATAAAGAGAAAAGTGATTAAAGAGAAGATCTCCAACAAACGACAACAACTTAGCATATATTATAAGCAGAGAAGTTTAGAGACTTTACTGCCTTATCGCACAAGCCAATGAAAATAGCTCAACAAAGTTTTAACATTTGTCTGTAGTAATTTAAGTTTTTCTTTTCGTCAATTAATATTTTCCCTATAATTATTAAATTTTATCATTTATCATAAAAATAAAATTAATCGCTGTTAATTAACCTAATTTACATTCGACTCTCATAGTGTATCTAATAAATTGGCCATCGACTGTATACTAACTAAGAATTATTTCAATTACATTAACAATAATACTGCCTACTCTAGGGTACTATTGCATGGTTTAATTATGCAATTCATGGTCTTCATATTTTCCAATTCACTGCTGATTATTTATTTTTGTTTTAACATTCAAATTAAAAAAACTGAAAACCATTTAATACCAGTGACTGGCTGTGAATCCAAGCATATTACTTACGTTTTAATGTATTATCACTTCATTGTTAATGTTGTTGTTGTTGTTGTTGAATAATCACATTAATTTTTTATTCTTTTTTATTTTCCTTTATTTTATGACCATTTTTTTTATATATTTTTTAACACATTTTATTATTTATTAAACAAATTACACACTCTTTTATCGAGTTTTTAAAAAAATATTTTTTTTAATTTTTATTTTTATTTTTATTTATTTATTTTGTTTTTTTTTTTTGTTAATACGGGCTGATTAATTTTATAAACGCAGTAAATATTTTTTTTATTTTATTTTTTTGGTGTAATTATAACGATTTAAAGCTGCAAAAAAGAACGCGGGCAGTGTTTAACTTTTTTAATTTATTTCTATCGTATATTTTTGTTTGCAATTGTTTCAAATTAATTACTTTTATACGATATTTCTCTTATAATTTTATTTATTAATCTCGTGTTTATCATTTCTTTTTAATTATTTTGTTTTTTATTTGATTTTTTCTTTTTTTTTATACGTGCATACAATATTATTTAATTATTTATTATTCTGTTGCTTTTTAATATGTTATTTGAAATTGTTTTTTATTTTTTAATTTTAATTTCTTATCATTTAATAATAATTTTTATATATGTATTGTTTATTGGTTTAACTGCATATTTCATTTATTGTTTTTAATTTTACACAATTTAATTTGCATAATTAAACAGCCTCAGTTCAGCTCAACTTTGGCTTTAATTTCATTGCTTAGTTTAATGGCTTTCTCTTTTGTATGTTTTTTGCCTTTTTAATTTATTTAAAATGTTTAAATAATTGTTTTTCTCTCTCTTTGTATTTTAGAATAAATATTTAATACCATGCCCATGTATTTCTTTAATCCATTATTTACGATTCCTATTTAATTGCTATTTAGAGCATAAATCTGTAAATAAATTGAAAAAAAATAAAATAAAAGAGAAGATAATAGAAATGGATTAATTATGGTTTAAACAGTGGCATTTTAATTATTCATTAAAATGTTACAAATAAATTTTGTAAATAAATTCATAAATTCATGGCATATTGGTTTCCAAAACTGTACACACTAAAGTTAACACACACATTTGATATGTACTTTAACAGTAATCATGAAAACTAAGAATCTCTTCAAATTGCCTCTTAACTTAACAAAGTCTCAGGACACACATACTTTCACACCAGAGATCAGGAATGTGTATTCAAAAAGATGTGTAGAATCGAATCATACTCATAATTTCTGATACTTATTTTAATATCATGGAACCTCCTCTACTCATATTCAAAGTTTGAAGTACTCATCATGTTCATACTTAACAATAATTATGATGTTGTTGATTTCGACTCTCCATAACTCAACATATAGATGAATCACAAAATAAGTATGAATCGCGTACGAACACTAAAATACTCACCAGAAGGTTGTGTTGCGATTGCTATGCTTGCCGCTCTGTCTTTTTTGTTTATGTGTCTGTTTCCTTTCTTTTTAAAGCGACAACAACAAAGACTGTAAATTTTGATGAGTGATTCCAATCACTCGAATCATTTATAAGTATTATAAGAGTATTTTGCTAAAGTTATGAATTCTGAATGAGTAGGCTTATGAATCAAACATATTTCGAATGGTATGAGTTTAATGTCAACATTGTGCGCATACTCATTTCAACCTGTACTTATAAATCAACGTTGTAGTGAGTATGAATGCAGCAGACTACATAGTTAAATTTCAATATTGTTGACTCACTTATATTCAAAATTTCATGAGTACTTATGAGCAGCGAAAAAACGATTCATTGCTGATCTCTGGTACATACTCATAATTGATCAATACAACCCCTCAGTCTGTATTACGACCTAGTTTCTACCACCACTTTTGTTGTGTGCTAATTTTATATATGAGTGGCGGGACCTACAGTTTAAAGTCGATTCCGAACGACAAATTTTTGAGAAATTTTTAGTGGCAATTTTATTTACTTCCCCAGTCTTTGTTAGAAATCTGCTGAGAGGAAGTCACTGAAGAAATATTTTTTCATATTTCGTTTTTGCTGGACATGTCTGACCTGGAGTTTGAACTGTGGCCTTACGTCTAATAAGCCAACACACTACCTGCTAAACTACGGCGACTTCCATTTCGTTGGCTTCAATGATTTGATTGTAAAAAATGCTGCCAATATTTATCAATATCTTTCGTATGCATACTAATCATACGAAAACATTGGTGACGTAAACTAGGTAAACAGAAAAAATATTCATGAGCACTTAGATCCAATTCAGCCATGGATATTTCCAACATCACATATGTCATCATCTTATGTACTGGTAAGGCACAACTTGTTCGCCTACTGTCACCAGGCTAAGTGATGTCAGAAGCTTTAGGTAGAGATCGTTGTTGCCTGTAACACAACGTAAATATTAGGGGTAATACTCTACAAGAAGAAATTTCACTTTGACGCAGTGCCGAAAGAGAAAAAAGCAGAAGTATAACAGAACAGGCAACAGTGCCAGAAATGGATCCCAAAAAAAGCCAAAAAATAAATCGACGTCTTAGAAACCTTAGAGGCACCTACTTAAATTGATCAGCATCGGATCTCGCAAAACACTCATAATCTTATTTAATTTTAAATGTTTATGCTAAATATGAAAAAGGAACAGAGCGCTGCTTCTTTATTATCTTAAACTCTTATACGCGAAAAATATTATGAAGCCAAGATTTCCAATCGCAAGTTTCAGAAACTGTTTACTGCTGCCTATATAAACCGGAAAAACGTTAATGCCTCAAACAATGCTTTTTATGTTAATTAAGGAACTTTTATTTTTATAAATTATATGCCTTCATTGCATAATTTTAGTTCAAAAACGGTTTTTTGAAAATATTTTCCACAGAATTTTGCTGTACAAAGTTAAAATTTTTTTGCTTTTAATTTAATACGAAATTTAAGCTGCCATTTTTTTTATTCAAGGCGGTTAATGAACCGTGTTTTTTCTTTTTCTTTTTCTTTTTCTTTGTAAACTGTGAACAAGAATAGAAAAAATCCTATCAAACATGATTGACATACAAAATACGATACGAAATGGAATTATTTGTTGTTCTGTTACTCGTGTCTGTTGATATGGTTCGTACGTACACACATGTGAACACTCACTCGACATCAAAATCTAACAATTGATGCGACAACAAAACAAAGTTGAAAGAGAGAGAGAGAGAGTATGATGGAGAAAAATCCTAAAATCAATGAAACTTAATACATGCGTTTGTTGTTGGAGAAATGTGTCATAAAATATTATCATGATGTGTTGTTGTTGTTGTTTATATGGGTGGCCTGCTATGAATCAAACAAAATATCATTGTCCCTAAACAAGTACACACATACATGTACACTTACACTATTCACTACATCACAACATTACTTGTATATTATATGGTGTGTGGCGTGTATGTGTAAGGCTGTAACTTAGCCAGCCTTGTCCATTTACAGTTTTGTAAAGTTTTTCTAAAAAAAAAAAATGGAAAAAAATGGAAAAAAAATATGGATTTTTAGTTTAGTCGTTTGCCGTTTTTACTGTTATTGCCACATACGCTTACATGCTGATAACTAAAGGCTGTTTTCAAAGGCTGTTTCCAACAACAAGCAGTTCAAGGATCTTTATTTTTAGTTTTTTTTTACTTGAATTCTTTCCTTCCTTTTATTTATTTTTCTCTCTTTCTCCTTGAGGTCATTAAAGTTCATTTGCTTTTAATGTTCTGGCAGATAAAAAAACAAACAAACAGCACAGCAAAATCTTTATAAAAAAAACAATTTTTTTAATGTTTACACGAAAGCATATTTACAGCATACGCCAGATAGTTTTCTATGAGCAAAATTCGTCCTTGCAAAGCAGGAAAATATGTTCAGTAAATTGCGTTCTTAGGCAAATTCCATTGCTTTTAGTTGGTTGCACATTTTTGTTAATTTTTTGTGTTTTTTTTTCGTTTATTATTGACCACAAGGACAAAAACATTAAAAAATTATTCAATGCGAACGACTTAGAAAACTTACGGAAAATAAAAAACGTTTGTAAAATTATAAAATTAGCAGCATGAGATGAAAATATTTTAATCTGTCCAGTATGCTGCTGCAAACTGTAACAGGAAGTAATATTGGAAAAACTTTGAAAGGCTTTAAAAGTACTTTAAGATCTGTATTGACCTCTAAAATACTTCTGCCCTGAAATTACTACTGGTTGGTCCAAACAATAATTGATTTTCTTTCGTTTTTCTTTGCAGGTTATGTGTTCCTCTTGTGTACAATAATAGTACCATAAAATTATCAAATATTTCTATGAAACAAAAATAGTGTCAATCGATTAACCCGGGTTCAGCTCTCATAATCTTTGTAGTTAGGATTTTGATCTGGACGAGGTTCACTGACTGCACGATGTGGAATATATTCCCATCGAAATATTCTCGTTGATTGCAACGTAATAGCTTTGAAGCAGAGTAACTAAATCCATGTCGACTTACAGTGTTGCTAGCCCAAAGCCATTTCCAAGAGGACATTGCCGGAAATTTTAAAGTTATAACTCACTTCTGCATTGATTGCGGCATTTCATTTTTATGGAGAGGTTTTCAACCATTTTCACGCACATTTTGGCAAAAACCTGATAAATGGTGATTTACAAGGTATGCCCACAAAAAAGTCGAATTGTATGATCTTGATGGCCACAATGCAACTTCTCATGCAGTAAAGGAGTAGTCGGTGGTATCGTTTGTCTGGTGGCCTCCAATTCATTATCTTCACTTGCAGCGCGTGCACTATCATGCTAGATAGGGCTTCCCATGTCTGCAACTCATACATTAGCTTCGAATTTCTTTGCAATCGTGCCAAAGACTAGCACCGCAGTTCGATTATGATGACTATTAAAGCCGCGTAAAAGTCGTTACGTTCGAATCACCACATTTGTAGAAAAGAAATGATCGTTGATGAATTCCATAAAATAAAAACAATTTTTTGCTTTAAATGACTTGTTAAACATGGCAAACCAGTCTAATTTATGTGGGAGGTACAGGAGGTAATGATCAGTGTTTAGTAAACCAAGAAGGAAATTATCTTTTATGAGTTGTTGTTAATGAATCAACCGATTATTGTGGACTTGTGCTTAAGTGAAATTGAATCCTTTAAAACGAGCCGGAAAAATACGTGGAACATTACGTATGCATATTCCATCATGACAACACTAAGCGAAACGAATTCAGACTAGCAAAAAATGAACCAAGATTACTACTTATTTCATTCAATTCAAAATATTTTCATTGAAATTCATTTCACATTAATAAAAGAGTGTACGAAATTGCCGGTATTCATTCTTGGTTTTAAAAAATTAGGGAGTTTTTTTTGAAATAGTATTTAAAGGTAAGATATCTGTGATGAATACTTAAAAAAAAATTTAGTTTCTATCAGTATTCCACAGGTAGGTAGGTACCTACTAAAAGGTGACTACTACTAAGTGACACTAAAAGCACACTTGAGCATGCATAGCGGCCCATTGTGATGCCACGGGTAAACGCAGTCCCTGTACTGACCGAGTTCCACCACCACTGGGGCTGAGGGCTGCCCCAGTATTCCACAACAAACATCAAAAATTTTACCAAAAATCTCCTGTATTGAAATTTCAAGAATTCTTTTTTGTAGGAATTGAACTTACAACTCTTACACCCACAATCTTTGACTCTGTAATAAAAGATTAGTTTTTATTATTGAATTACAAGCAATCATAAATCGTATTTAAATTCGTACAAGCAACACAGTTTAGATAATCGAATACACAGCTCACAGACTGATAGTGTACAACACTATTCATAACCTTAACAAGGCTCACGTTTTATGTTTAAAAATAAAAGTTTCCTTCGTTCTTTTTCTCTCTTCCCTTATCAATTTTTGAAGGGCTTGGATTTATAACGTATTGCGGATTGGAATTGGTAGCGTATAACATACATAATTGGTCATTACAATCCTTTAGTCAGGATTACGATCTAGTTTCTCACGCCACTTATTTTGTGTGAATTAATTTTATACATGAGTGGCGGGACCTACAGTTTAAAGTCGACTCCGAACGCTGGATTTTTTAAGAAACTTTTCATGGCAATTTTATTTCATTTTCAGAGTTTTTGCTAGACATCTGCTGAGAGGAAGTCACCGAAGAAATATTTTTTCATATTTTCGTTTGATTGGAGATGTCTGACATGGGGTTTGAACCGGGGCCTCACATCTAATAAGCCAACACACTACCTACTAGACCATGGCGACTTATTGGTAGCGTATACGTATTATTATTATTTTTAAAATAATATCACTCATACGCCCATACACTTTTAAAATTGAAATACAAATTGTAACACAAAATTTTGATTTGTGTAAGGTTTTCCTCATCGTGTATATCCCCAATAGCTGTAGAGCTTTAAATACGTAGCATATTGGCAATTACAACTGCTTTAATTAGTAGTCGATTTTAATAAAAAGCTGGATTTTTAATTCCTTTGAATATGTATTTTTTCAAACGTATAGAAACCCTCTTTTCAGTGCTTTAAAAGCTTTAAATTTAAAATACTTTAATACAAAAAATATTGAAATGCCATTTGCACTGCTTGTTTTGAACATATGCCGCCAGTATCTGCTTGTAAACTTAATCTCTTGCACTAATTTCGCTTTGAACTTTTTCGTCTGTTTACCAGACACTTTTTCTATGAGAACAACCGGAAGTACTTTATCCATGAAGCCATTAATTAGTGTTTGTTTTGCAATTAACAAAAGCATACACACAAACACACATACAATGTTTTTCAAATTTGAAAAGAAATTTCACTCTTTACAGTTCCATACATAACCAGCAGGCAAGCACTCTCATCAAACACACCCATTTTCAAACCAGTACAACAGAATAACAGAAAATTATCAACAGTTTTTCTTTGTTTCTTGTTTTCTTTTTAACTGTTTTTAATTGCCATTATAAACCATTTAATGATCATCATAATATTAATGATAATTGAAGAACATGGTGTTGTTATTGTTGTTGTTATGGGGGAAAAAAGTAATAAACAGAGAGTAATACACATACACATCCAAACGCACGTACGCTCTCAATATGCTATTGTAGGTTACTCAAAATGATGATGACAAAACTGTGTGTGTGTGAGTTTTTGCAAAATATGGTTGTATTGGTATGTTTGTTAAATTCAAGGCCATTCGATTTTACTCTCATCCCTGTCGGTTTCACACGTTCGTTTTGCTCTTTTGCTCTCTCTTTTTTACTTGTACGGGCAAGTAATTTAATTGGATTAAAATGAAGGTGTTGTTTGAGTTATTAAACCGTGTTTATTGTTGTTTTTTTTGTTGTAATTTTTTTATATTTTTTCAATATTAAACTTGTTGTTGTTGCTTCATTTATTATGTTGCTTTTGTTTTGCTTTGCTTTTTAGGTAAAGTGCGTGTTAGTTAATGACGTATTGAAAAAGCAACAACATTTGCAAACACCAACAAAGCACGAAAAGAAAAATTCAATACACACACATACACACACATACATTTATTTATACTCTCCGTATTTTAACTTTCGCCTTAAGTTTTTGTTGTTATTTTCATGTTTCCTTGCGTATAAACAACAAAGAAAGAAAAACCAACGTCCTTAGCCTTATTTCGTTTCAATACACATTCTCCGTACACACACACACACACACTTTGTAGGCAGTACACATTCATACATACATTGGCAATGCATACACTTTCGTTTTTTCTAAAAACTGAAGCCTACATATACACACACACTCATTGGCATTCATACACAAACACTAAGAGACACCCAATTATTTTATAACTGTTTAAAGGAGGCTTGAGGGAGAAGAGGTGTTTTTTTATTTTTTTTAAAGGAAAGCAGCTCAAGGAGCCAAGCGGTAGATTGTTGTTGTTGTTTTTCTTTCAATATTATGCAATATTTGGCAAAATACATTCGTTTTCTTTTGCTTCAAAACTTACTTTAAATTTAAATTTTGTTTTTTTCTCTTTAAAACTTTATTTAAAATTGTTCGTTTTATTTGCTTTATTACTGACGTCAAAATTTCTTATTCTACTGCTTATTTTATTTTTGGCCAACAGAAGATTTGTTTTTAACTTTTACTTTCCATTGATTTTCGTTTAAAGAACAAACACATTTTTCTTTTTTACTTTTCTTTTATAAAAATATTTTAAATGAATTTCGTTTTAATTTTTTTTTAAAGAAATTTTAATTATTTTTTTTCTAATTAACACTTGAAACATATTTTTTTATTTAAAATTTTATTTTAATTTTCACTTTAAAAATTTGCTTTCAAGAAGCTCTTGTTATTCTATTTTCCAAATGAAACACACTCTCGTTTGCCTTGTCGAATTACGAGGCTCTGTTCTAAACGCTTTAACCACCAAAACTCAACTGATTCTGTGAATATGTGTTAAGTACCTTATGTGTGTAACACACATCAGTAAAAATCTTCTTTAAATACCTCTTTTTTCCGTTATATTTTTTCTCTGTTTTTTTGCAATTGTTTGCTTCTCTTGTAAAGCAACAAAAAAGAAACGCTCATCGTTCATAGTGTTTGCAAACAAATACTGGGAATTTTTCTTGTGTAGAGTATGCGCATTAAGCCATCGTACTTACTATTAAGCTCTTTTTTAATACTCTCTCTCGTATTATATTGCTCTTGTTTTCCACTTTCTTTACTCATTATTATTGTTATTGTTTGTGTAGCAGTTATCGTATATTGTTTGCAAGTGTGTAGGTGTGTGCGTGAGTTAGTGAGTGCGTATAAATAAAAACAAAAGTTTTTGTTTATGTTTTTACACATTTTTGATGTTTTGTTTTGTTTTGTTTACAAATTTTTTGTTTTGTTTTTGTTTTGTTGTGCTGTTGTTTATACTCTCACATACACACCTAGTACATGTGTGCAGTTTGTGTGGATGGATACATATGCTTGATTTGTGCGAGTGTTTAAAGCAAAAGAGTGTTGCTATTAACACTACCACGGTGTTTAAGTTTTTTTTTTCATTATTTCAGAAGAAATTTCTAAGAAATTTGAATTCATTATTGGATGTTACAGCAACTGGCTTTAAATACTGATTTTTCGTTCAGGATTTTCACACGG
Organism: Sarcophaga carnaria; assembly: GCA_958299815.1. Lineage (NCBI taxonomy): Eukaryota > Metazoa > Arthropoda > Insecta > Diptera > Sarcophagidae > Sarcophaga > Sarcophaga carnaria. The sequence continues at coordinate 8,611,954 of OY283151.1, read as the reverse complement.
TAGTTACTGCAAATAAAGTAAAATTGATGCATATTGGGCTAGGGGAACCCTGGCGGGATTGCAGAAATTCCATTATTTTAGGAAAGATAACGGTTTGACGTGCACTATAGGTCGGAGGTACCGTTTTGACATTTAATTTTTTTTTGTGAAGAAAAAAAAAGAAACCTTTTCATGTACACAATAATCTGCTCCTATACGATGAAGTAAAAACACAAAAACGCAAATAATTCTGGCGAAGTCGATCAAGATCCTATACGGAATTAATTTTTATCCTTGCCAGTATAGTGAGTAAAAAAAAATCGCGTAAAATTCACAAAACTGAATGACATATTTCAATGAAGTTCTAAAAAACGGGTGCCAATGATGTTTTAAACAGTATTCAAAGTGAATATTGCCCACAGCCACACTATAGATGGTCTATCCCTTATGTCTAATTCTTATATGAGGACGTGTACTTGTCAATAAAGACAAGTACAGTACCCGGAGGTCGAATTGACCCATTGTACAAAATTCTTATATATTTTTCGAACATTTTGCAACAATATCTTGCTAACGATCTATTTAATGTTGCTTTCCATTGCTAGAGTTGTAGCTGGCTTGCCTTTATATATACAACAGACATGACGTATCGATACTTAGGTCTCTCTTCACTCTCCATGCATAAGATTAATTACCTACTAAGTCTCTGGAAAATTTTTCCATTTTGTTCCTTGCGACATGTAGCATCGCCTTGTTGAAAATATATGTCAACCAAGCCGAATTCTTCTACTTTAGGCAAAAAACCCCAGTAATAATCGCTTGGTATCTTACTCCACTGCCACTAACTTTGCGATTCTCAATCGTTTCATGGATACGTATGATGCTGTTGGTCCAAAAACCCTACCAAATAGTTCATCCTTCTTTCGAATTCGAGGACTTTCTTTCATTTGTTAGTTTACTGTCGCTGGTACTGCAACTAACAGCAATTCTATGTGCACTGACGGCCATCAAAATCCTTTCGGTTGAAACCTTCAGGTTAAACTTTTCTTTCATTTGCCGCAACTTCCTTTGATAGACCTCCACGGCAGTCTTGTTTCAATTACCGATGGTTATAGGGATACATACATAATTGGTCATTACAATCGTTTAGTCAGCATTATGAACTAGTTTCTCACACCACTTCTGTTGTGTGTGTTAAGTTTTATACATGAGTGGTGGGACCTACAGTTTAAAATCGACTCCAAACGACAGATTTTTGAGAAACTTTTCATGGCAATTGTGTTTTACTCTTAGAGTTTTTGCCAGAAGATTGTTGGGAGAAAGTTGCCAGAGTTGCAATTGACTCCTGCCAGATGGATTGATTTGTAGATAAGTTGTGAATGCCGATAATGTTGCCTGCGGTTCAATGCAGAGTCCTGCCCTTTGGCTCACCATTTCTCGATAGCTTAACAGAGATCTCATTATTATATACCAGATCGATCACTAATTAACGAAATTCGTAAGCCTTACTATCTGATTTCGAATTACAATTTGCTAGAAAACGTGTGTTAATATTGTTACGTATTCACTTTTTAAAAACGTTTAAAATATTAGCTCGTAGATTGCAAATAAAAATAAATTTGTGTTTAATTTTAATTAAAATCTTTATCATTCGCACAATTCTGTGTGCCACTGTTCACAACTTGATGTAAACAACAACAATTGCTTTTGTTTGTTATTCCTCTGTTTATACCCTTTGCATAAACAATAACAATTAATAGACAATTATTCGACAGATCTTTGTAACGGAAATCTTCAAACCACGATTACTCTCTTCAAAGGCACCGCGTCTTTACACAAAACTGACTGAACTTTAACTAACTCCGTTGGCTGCTTTGCCTCGCCTATTATATGGCAAAGTAAACAGCCTGATGAATGTTTTTGAAGGCGAATGTTCTTGACTTCGCCTTCACGGAGCCTCTATAAATCTAAACATCGTTGTTTACGTTTATTATTGTAGCGTTGTTTGTGGATTTTTGTTTACTTGTTTACCATTTTTTTATGCTGGTGTTTGTTGTTATATTACGCAGTGCGATAATTTGTAAACAGGGTTGTTTACTGCATTGTTTATGTTTTTGTAGCTTTTGTTTATAATTTTAATGTTAAGCGATGTAAAAGCAAAACACCAGTATATAGAATTTTCCATTTTCGTAACAATATGATTTAAATCGAATGCCTAATAAATAATTTAATTTTATTCGTAACATATGGTGGCTGCGTAAACTAAAATTAGTCGTCTGTTTGGTTTCTTATCTTCCAACTTTCTTGTTTAAATTCCAATGATTTTTTTCAATTTAAAAATTTTACACGCCATTATTTTCATCACCACCATCATTAATGCCATTATCTCTACCCATCAAAGTTTTCGAAGATAATTACTGTTAAAATATTTTACCTGCCATTAAGAGTGGCTAAAAGCCAGCTGGCTAATATATCTGTGGGGGGAGATGGAAAAAACTTTTTTTTAAAGGAAAACGATTAACGGAAATTAAATATTAAAATGACGACGCTGTACAAAGCAAATCTTTAATTATGAATAGACTCTAAGGATATAAATACATACAAAGAAAAAAATAAACTTCATCAACGTTAGCTTATAACCACAGCCACAGTCACAACCACAGCCACACAGACTTTCTCTCAGCCTCAGCATCAGCCTTGTAGCTGAGCAATAATAATTTATCAGAGTTTCATACAATATTTCGTAGAGGCTCTTGCCATTTTTCTTCTTTAATTTTATGGCTGTCCTTGAACTTTACGAAAGGACCTTTTGGTAAAAGCTAACCTCAAAGCATATACACGCACGCACTCAATTTCTCAGTTTAATTCATGGAGATTGTTCAGCCTAAAGTTGTATTCGTTATACCACTGAGAGTAAGATATACACAGGCACACAGTTACACAAGCACACATCTGTACAGAGAGCAGTTGTTAAACATTGAATTTCGCTAGTAAGTGTGTGCCTGGTGTTGTGCAACTGTGTGTGTGTGTAAGAGTTTCGTTCATTTTTGTTTTGTTTGCTGTTTGAGCAACAGAAATACGATCAATTGTTGGCCTCGTGTGTCTGTGTTTTATCGTCTACATCGGTTTTTGTTGTTGTTGTATGGCTGTTCACTCTCATGCTTACTTACAGACAATCTTTAACATTTTGTTAGCCGTATAGTGTGGTGTAGAGTGTAGAGCGCTGTTGGTATTTTTATCCATCAATAGAGTGTCACTGACTTTTCATTTCTATTTCTGTTTCTGTTTCTGTTTGAATTCGTTTACTCATGTCGCTTTTCAATCTTGCGGGCAAGAGAACAAAAAAATTGTTTGTGTTGCATTGTTGGGCTGCGGTATCTTTCGTTTGTCTAGGAAAAAAATTTAATTTTCTTATTAGAAAAGGCGATTCATGCCTTGGGTGGTGGTAGTGGTGAGGTGGCGAAAGAAAAATTCATTTAAAGTTCAATTTACCCAAGAAAAGGTCAAGTTTTTTAATGATATTTCTGCAAGGGAAAGATTAGACATTATTTTTCGTTTAAATACGAGGGGGAGCATAAGACTGAAACAATTTTATTTCATGCACAATATTCTGATTCACTTAAGCTTAAATTATTGTAGCGACATCATTCTCTATTTGCCATTTAGACGTCTAATGCATGCCTATTATCTGTTTCTGATTTCGTAGTCGATTGCTGTGGTTATTAATGATCGTTGTTGCCTTCATTGGCACGAAATGATTTCCTAACCTTGAGTTTCAATCCAGTATAGTTTGCATTAATTTTGCTTGTGTATCCGTAAACTTCTGTCAAAACAAACTTCACACAAAGCATGAAAAAATCCATAAAAGCGCCATATGTTTAGCCACACATTGCTAAAGAAACTTTAAATTTGAAAATTATAAAACGTATGGGGTTTTAAAGTCGAGGTTTGAAGTCGCCCTAGTCTAGTAGGGTAGTGTGTTGAGGTGAGGCCACGGTTCAAACCCCAGGTCAGAGATCTCGAATCAAACGAAATATAAAAAAATATTTTTCGGCATCTTCTCCTCTTAGCAGATTTCTGGCAAAGCCTCTGTGAGTAAATAAAATTTGCCATGAAAAGTTTCTCAAAAATTTATCATTCGGAGTCGACTTTAAACTGGAGGTTCTGCCACTTATGTATAAAATCCTCCTCGTAATCCTAACTTATGTGCTGTAATGTCCAATTATGTATGTATGTATGTATGTAGTTTTAAAACTTCTTTGCTGATACGTATGAGCGTTGGGTGTTGTTAAGCATTAAATATTACTCATACGTCTTGTAGTGTGTATGTGTAGAAGACAGATTAATCCCCTGCTCTTGTAAAACGAACGACGATCGTGTTTTTGTGTGGGAAACATAAACTGTTTTCCATAAAAACAGGTGTTATATCTGAAATTTTTTGTACCACCAAGTTAGGCCCTAAGTATTTGAGCAATTTTTTTGTAAAAAAAAAACGAATAAAAATTAAATCTTGGGCACAAAGGCGGAGCCGATAGAAAGCCTACTTGTCAACAGGGAGAGCTAATGAAATATATTGAAACGTACTTACTTACCTAAGGGTCTTTGGCAAAGTTTTTGATACTCAGAACGTAAAGAAAAAACTAAGATTTCAGACGATACTTCTCAACTTATCGAAGAGAGAGGTAATGCCCAAAAGAGTTGCAAACGTTTCGAGAACAAAGCACCAATATTTGAGCTCCCAGTGTAGTACACCAATGTAGAAGGTCTGCTCGAATAGTGTTTGATTGGTAAGTAAAGCATCCGAACTACAAGCTGTTACTGAGATTTGAAAGACATATCTTTGGGTACGTACGTATAATCGTAAAAGGACCTCAAGAGGAAAATACTTACTCTGTAGAACAAATAGATAGCAAGCAAATGTTTCTATTATTATGCCGGACTTGATCGTAATGTCATCTCGATCACAGTGGGCATGCTTACAGGTCATTGTGTTATGGTGAAGACACGGGGAAAGAATGCAGCTCCCATCTAACATCTGCCGTGGTTGCGGATCTGCTGAAGAAGAGGAGACTAGCTCTGCAAATTCCCATCTTTTGCGAAGCTCTTAAATTCTTGTCAGCTTGATGGATCTATCATCATTTATTGATGTCAAGGATATAGCTTCGTTTATAAAAGTTTCGAGCTAGTTTTCCTTCATAGGGTAGACGTGCTTTTAATGTGCAGCCCTTGCGCCGACCAACTTCTTCCCCAGCTTGATGGAACTCGGTCAATACAGGGACTGCGTTTACCCGTGGCACCATAACGGGCCGCTATATGTGCTCAAGTGAGCTTTTGGTATCAAAGCTACCACTTCAACCTACAAAGCTATGTACCATACGGACATATTAAAAATTTAGCAACTACAAGTAGTCTCACGATTGTACTGTTCTTCCCACGAAGCAAAATTCGCTAAAGTTGTACATATGTATGCGGAAAAATGACGATCTACGGGACGTGTATACTATATTAAATTAGAATTGCATAAAGACGATAATAAACAGTTGGGGACTTCTGCTCATTTTACCCTTTTTCGTCCATTCAGGAAAGGCTATCGTACTGACTAAAGAAATTGGAGAGGCCTGGCACCGCAAACTGTGTGTCTTAAACTATTACTATGTATAACACACGTGCGTCAGTTGCGTTCATTGACAGCGGACCTTTGAAACAAGCTTCCAGTCGTTAACCCAAATCTAAATGTGCTCTGTTGTAGAATATTATCGAAAATATTTCCTTCAGTATCAAATATTTTTTAAAGATTCTGTGTCATGTACGAAAAGTATCTGTACACCAGAGATCAGCAATGAATCGTTTTTTCGCTACTCATAAGTACTCATGAAATTTTGATTATAAGTGAGTCAACAATATTGAAATTTAACTAATGTACTCTGATTCATTCATACTCACTACAATGTTGATTTATAAGTACATGTTGCAATGAGTATGAGGACAATGTTGACATCAAACTCATACCATCCGAAATATGTTTGATTCATAAGCCTACTCATTCAGACTCATAACATTCGAGTGACTCGAATCATTCATCAAAATTTACAGTCTTAGTTGCTGTTGCATTTACAAGAAAAAAAGAATACTTACACATAAGCAAAACAGACAGAGCAACAAGCAGAGCAAACACACAACCTTCTAGTAAGTGTTTTAGTGTTCGTACGCGACTCATACTTATTTTGTTATTGGTGTATATGTTGAGTTATGGAGATTAGAAATCAACAACATCATACGTGTTGCTGTAAGTATGAATAGGATGAGTACTTCAAACTTTGAATGTGAGTAGAGGTTTCATGATATTAAAATAAGTATGAATGCGTATAAGTATCAGAAATTTTGAGTGTGATTCGATCCTACTCATCGTTTTGAATACACATTGCTGATCTCTGTTGTACAGCCTGTATTCTGCTGTGTCATATGTGGCCAATATTTCTTTAATTTCTTTAAATAATTTCCAATCATATTTAAGACTTAAACTTATCATTATAAGGTACATATGATAAATATTTTAACATTTTTGCCAACTTTAACATGGGATCCCTGTGTAAAAGTTTTCTACCAAAAAATATATTAAATTTATATATGTATTCCTGTGTGTGAGTACGTGTACGTGTGTGGGCCACTGCCGTAGTATCCAAATGAGTTCAAGTGCTTCATATTTAGGGAAAACGAAATAAAAAATAAGAAATCCATGTGAAATATGTTCTCGTTTTATAACTTTTTGCTTTCATTTTCGATACTTAGAAAAACAACACTGGAAAAGGCCAAAAGAGAAAAGGCGGAGTAAGGAAAAAGGAAAAAGGGCATGTAAAATAAAGGATAGTGGTGATGAAATATATTTTAATATAAGAAGCGAGGGTGGTAGTAAATTATTACTCGGATAACTTGGCTACTTTAGTGGGTGCATGGATATGAAATATAAAATTTAATCTTTTCAATAATCCATCCAACGTCTATATCAACCACCACCACCACCACCAGCAACATTACCCGTACCATTATCATAACCAGCATCGTCACTGTCAACATCAGCAGTGCTAGAGTATCATAGGAATATTAAAGACTGATACTTAGGGGGGGGTGGAGGGGTTCACAGTAATAATTTTATCAAACCAAGACAACGAAGACGAAGAAGAAAACGATAGACAGTCTGCTGTATAGACAAGCATTTAAAGCAGCCAAAACACTTATCATCATCGTCACCGTCATCATCATCATCATCAGCATCAGCAGTGCAAAACTTGTCACAGCTACATACTAGCTCTCTAAGACACTTACACACACATACTTATAAACTTTAGATTGTAACTCATTATAAAGAATATTTTCCTTCTTTTTTTCTTTCCCTTCTTTTGAGATGATTTTCTTTATTTCTTTTTGGATACTCATCATATACCTTAAGATTGAAGGCGCTTTGATACCATATTCACGTCAAGTGTCATTTAAATGCAAAATCCAATAGATAAAGCGATATATTACGGCGATGAATATCCATATTATTACTGTGTGAACATTAATTAGGGTATTCAGTTAAACGAAACCAAAGAACCGGTTTCTTTGGACGACCAACATTCAGGGCATGGCCCCTATTCATGCAGTGCATTGTATTGGAACTAGGAAAATAAGTTATGGAACGGATGACAGCAAGAGTAGTATTTGTGGACCCTAGAAAAACATCAGCAGAATGGGAGTTCCACATGAGAATAGTCCGACTAAAAAACGAATTCTGTCTGTAATGCAGTGTCCGATGCACTTGCCAATCGAATACAAAGGGATGTGCTCTGCGAGGAAGATGTGTGACATGATTCTCGAGACTAAGTCCTCTTATTTCGCTCGAGAAAAATACGTTGCAGTAACGATAGAACAGTGAAACACAAGCCTCATTGCTACGATGCCCTAATGAATCAATAGAGTTGGATACCATACATACATACCAGGTCGTTACAATCCTTTAGTCAGGATTACAACCTAGCTTCTCACACCACTTATGTTGTGCGTCTTAATTTTATCGCTGAAGAAATAATTTTTTCATATTTCATTTCACTCGAAATGTCTGATCTGGGGTTTGAACCGAGGCCTCGAGTCTAATAAGCCAACACACTACCTATTAGACTAAATCTGTAATGCAGTCTGTCTAATTGGTCGTTACAACCCTTTAGTCGCACCATTTATGTTGTGTGCGTTAATTTTGTACATTAAAGTCGCCTCCATTTTTGAGAAACATTTCATGGCAAGTTCTATTTACTCTCAGAGTTTTTGCCAGAAATCTGCCGAGAGGAAACCGCCGAAGAAATATTTTTTTTTCGTTTTGTTCGAGGTGTCTGGGCTGGGTGGGATTTGAACCATGGATTCGCGTCTAATGAAAGAATATTTTGAACTTTCCAAAACCTAACTGATTCCATGTGCAGTTACGTTTAACTTGATCTTAAAAAAGATACCCGTTAACCGGTTATTTGCACAGACACAAAATCACACAAACCCGTGTGGATATTCTATCATCGGCATACAGTTTATTGTAACACAAAATATTGTTCACTCTGCCACTCTTCACAAAATAAACGAGAAAAAAAATTATCAATTGTCCTCCTCCCCCGGTAATAAATTGGCATTAAGAATGAAATTAAACTGGCAATATTGAGACGTAAAGTAATGGATTTTTCTTTTCTTTTCATTAAATAACCATAAAATAAACGAAATGATATGAAATGAATGTTTATGGATACAATATTTCGTTATTTTGCAAAAGCAATAGAAAACACACAGAGACAGACAGTGTTCAGCTGTTAAGCACACAGTCTGCCATGAAATTTCCTTAAAAAAGAAAATTCACACCACAAAAGTTATTAAAGAGTTTGACAGATTTAAGTTCTTTCGTATAATAATGCCTGTTACATAGTGATTGATAGAGAGATTATGGTCGAAAGTATTTGAAAGACCATAATTAAAAAGGCTCTTAAAAGACTTTTTGTTTTGGTGAGTAAGATTTCAAAAGAAGCAGCTGTTGTGCTTAGGACTGAAAGTATCATTTAAAAAGAAAAAAAATTATGAAATACATTTTAAAAAAAGGAAACTTTATGTATCCAGATTAACCAGACTGTCTCTTACAATATAGTTTGAATTTATTTTGTATATATATTTACTCACACTGAGCGTCAAAAGTAACTGTACATTAAAAAAAAAAGATATACATTAATAAATTACCGTTATTTTTATTTTAAAATTATTTCATTGCCAGTTTTTAAAATATAAACAAAAAAAAATATTACAAAAACTTTCGAAATTTTGACAAATTTTTTCGGGCACTCTTCTTAAGTGGTAAAAGTTGACTTTGCTGATTATTGTAATTTTATCCTTAGTGTACAGTTGCTTTTGACGCTCACTGTATATATGTATATAATCGTATAATGACATAATTTCATTGAAATTTTTATTTCGTTCTAATGATAGGACTTTGCCTTTAAGTACCGAGTATAAAGTCATATGAATGATTGCCTTTAGATATGTTGCAACAGTCAATACTTTTGAAATACTCTTCGACCACTTTTTCGATGATATTTCGGCGTTAACTTTACGATTGTTGATTTTCATTTGTTTGAAATTATCCGCATTGACAGTGTCTTTGGCATAACATACATACATACACATATAATTGGTCATTACAGCCCTTCAGTTAGGATTGGGACCTAGCTTCTCACACCACCACGAGTGGCGGGAGATCCAGTTTAAAGTCGACTCCGAACGACAGATTTTTGAGAAACTTTTCATGACATTTTTATTTACTCTCTGAGTTTTTGACAGATATCTGCTGAGAATAAGTCGTCGAAGAAATATTTGTTTTCTCATATTTCTCTTTAATGTGCGACATGGGGAACCTTGGCCATACGTCTAATAAGCCAACACACTACCTACTAGACTACGGCGACTTTCAGGTATTGTCAGCAATAATATATTGTCAGCAAGAATAAATGTAAACAAAATTCAAAAACAACAATAATGAAACAACGATGTTTACATTTGTGGAGATCTAGAGAAGGCGAAGCCACGAACATTCGTCTTCAAAAACATTCATCGGACTGTTTACGTTGGCATATAAAAGCCAAGATAAAGCAGGAACGGAGTTAGTAAAAGTTCAGTCAGTCTTGTGCAGACGTGTTGTATTTTAAGAAAGTAATCGTGGTTTGAAGATCGCCGTTAAAAAGATCTGCCATATAATTGATTAGTGATTGATATTGCTTATGCAAAGGGTGTAAACAGAGGAATAACAAAGAAGAGCAATTGTTGTTGTTTACATCAAGTTGTGAACAGTGGCACAGAGGATTGTGCGTATAATAAAGAATTTTAATTAAAACTAAACACAAAATTATTTTTATTTTATTTGCAATCTACGAGCTCATGTTTTAAAGGTTTTTAAGAGGTAAAAACGTAACAACATAATACTATTTCAATGCACACCACTGTACTGGACCGTAGTAATAACCAATAAACTACGGCTTGAGTCAATACAATTCACAGTGGCACATAATCATTCTGTTTCAAGAGCTTCATAATTACATGAACGTTCTCTGTTATTTTCATTTAAACTCTCTTAATATTTCCATGCGCTCTCTTTGACGAATAAGAAATAATCCCAGTATTTTTGCTATTTCTCTCCTCCGAGTGAATATTTATGAAAACATATACCAGAGTGTCAAATTCAAATTATTGTTGTTTAATGCCAATAGCCAAACAACAAAACAAATGCAACAACAACAATATTACGTATGAAAATTAAAGTGAAAAGTTAGAGAAACTTTTTTAAATTTTTTATGCAAAGAATTGTTTTTTATTTTCAAGCATTTGCAACATTTGCATGTTAAATGTGAATAATTCAGCAGAAGACTTTAAAAATGTATTTCAAGGGAGATGCTAAACAGCTACTTAACAACAACAACAAGCATAACTAATTTAAGTTTAAGTGTGACATACACATGTGATAATGTAAAAATAGAGAGAGCGATAGAGATAGAGAGAGAAACAGAATTTGGTTTAATGGGTCTCTGTGTCAAATGGCAGATTTAAAAACGTTGGATTATTTAAGGCTTTTCATTGAATTTTGTTGTTTTACAACAGCAGTAATGGATAGCCGCTGATAAGCAATGCAATCGTACACCAATACATCAACCAACCAATACATACAGACGACAGCAGCCAAGCAAGCAAGCACTCTCATGAACTTTGTTTTTTTTTTTTAATAGAAAATTTACTGCCGTTTGTGACCTTGAAACAGCCTGATGCTATTTACCCCAAAAATAACAACAACAACCACAGCATGACTGTTATATTTGATTGTAAATAAAAATAAAACAAATGAGAGAAACCGAGAAAAGAGAGAAATGGAGAGAGAGAGAGAATATAAAAGAGAGCAAAACAAAAAAATAAAAAAATTGGTTAAAGAGAGAAAAGGACTGCGTTAATAAAACCCAAGAGCAAGAGATAAAGCAATTGGTAGTGACATCCTTTTTATCTTCATTTCTTTTTCTTTTTTTGTTTTTATTTTGATTTTTAGAATTTTATACGTTTTTCTCGCAAACTTAAGCGTTGGGATTTCCAAAAAAAAACTGTAAAAAATAATTGCAATTGAAGATAAGGAAACCTAAAAAAAACAATTTTTAGCAGTGGGGGAGGCGGCGGTGCAAATAGGAAAGAAAAGAGTTATTTGGCTGTAGACTGTATGGGGAATTAAAAACAAAACCACCGATTAAATGAATTAATTTTTTCAAGTTGCCTTTATTACAACGGAGTTTCTTATGCATTGGTATTGTTTAACAAAATTAAACTAAAAAGTATAAAAAAATTTAAATTTAGACGAGGCAAGGGAGCGGCTCTTGATCAGTAGTTTACCAAATGGTTACTAAAACCTGTCTATTAGGTAGTGTGTTGACTTAATAGACGTGTGACCTTGGTTCAAACCATAGGTCAGGCATCTTCAACTAAACGAAATATGAAAAAATATTTCAACGGCGACTTCCTCTCACCAGATTTCTGGCAAAAATTCTGAGAGTAAATAAGAAATTGCGATGAAAAGTTTCTCAAAAAATCTGTTTCGGAGTGCCGCCACTCATGTATAAAAATTGACACACGCAACATAAGTGGTATGAGAAACTAGGTTGTAATCCTGACTAAAGGGTTGCAATGACCAATTATGTATGTATGTATGTACTCTAACCTATCATTGAGAGTCAGCCTTAAATAGCACCTCTTGCCAATCATGGATAAAATTGACATTTACAACATGGTTGGTGTGATAAGCTAGGCTGTAAACCTAACTAAAAGGACTGTAATGGCCAATAATATATGCTTTTACGTAGAAATACTCGCCCAAATGGCAGTACATTACAGAGTTCTTGTAGAGCTTAGGTTAGTTTCATCGGGCACAGCTTACCTTGAGTCTCTAGGGTTCGGTTGAAAGACCTATATTACCTATTCCGTCATATAATTAAAGCTTTTGGCCCCAGAACTCTTATAAAATTGTGTATTTTTGAAACGCCTTTGGCTAGACATGTTGTGTCACAAAATTCTGGGTATTTAAGTATTCCGGCCAAAGGCAGAGAAGATATGAAGTAGCCATAGTCTAGTAGGTAGTGTGTTGGCTTATTACACATAAGGCCACCGTTCAAATCCCACGTCAGACATCAAGACAAAAATATGAAAAAAATATTTCTTCGGCAACTTCCTCTCAAAAGATTTTTGACAAAAACTCTGAGAGTAAATAAAAAATCGCCATGAAAAGTTTTTAAAAAAATCTGTCTTTCGAAGTCGACTTTAATTTATACGACCCGCCACTCATATATAAAATTAACACACACAAGATAAGTGGCGTGAGAAGCTGGGTCCATAATCCTGCCTAAACAGTTGTAATCTCCAATTATGTATGTATGTATGTATGACAGAGAAGATGTTCTAGGGTCTCCTCTTCTTTCTCGTTTTTGTAGGGTCTGCAGAGAAGTCGTTATGAGGTGTGATAACCCAGAGGCCATTGTCTCTTTGTAACTGCCATGACGTTCCTCACACTGAATCTTGTTAGGTTCAATACAAATTCTGTTCTGCATATATCCATATCGGGCTTAATCTGTCTGATGTTTCCATAAGTCGATACCTTATTCCATCTTAACTTTGCCAATGAATGGAGCTTTTGTGGGACTATTTATATGCCTCTCTAGAGAAACGCCTATCACATGTAGGAGTTCAATTGAATTTCCTGTCGCGCCTGCTCTACTCGTCCTAAAGCAAACTGTGCTCACAGATAAATGAAAAAGTTCTGTGCACTATGTATTTGAACAACAGATGGCAACCCTATCATATGTAGAAATTCAATTAAATTCTCTTCTCTGTGTATTTGAGCGACACATGGCAACACTATCATTCTAGAAACCACTACAGTAAACCAATCACTTGCAGAGAAAAGTATTGATTGATTAAACAGGGAAATACTTTATGGAAGTTCCTTATGCTTTAAACCAACGAAATATTTGATCATTCACTGCAGTTTTGTTCCATAATTTGTTTAACAAATTAAACAAAATTACGTAACAAAAGAAATGTTTTTAAATTACTTTTTATTTCTTAACAAATTACACTGTATAACACTTTTGTAAACTAAATAAGAAAAAATCTTCACCATGATTTATGGATAATCGAATACGGTTTTCCCAAACTCTATTAAAATTTTGTGTATTTCTTTAGTTCTTCGCTCCATAAATTTTTATTTGTTCTGCCAGTTTTGTTTTGAGCAAATTTACATCTTTTCTTAACTGAAAACGGGAACGACTTTAAGACAAATTTCCTTCGTATAAATTTACGTCTGTAAACTATAAATAAACCTTCGAATAAATCAAATTGAGCAGCTGTAAACAGTAACATTTTGCACTCCATCCTCCACCGGCTTTAACGTGGGTAGTAGTATGTTTTGGGGATTGAATCTTAGAGAATAACAATACGAAAGGAACCCTTTTTTTCTCCACACAAATGAAAATGACATCTGGTTGTAGGATGCTAGTGAAATAAAGTACGTCAATATAAATAAAAATAAGAAATAAATTAAGAAATAAAGAAATATTGTGTGATCAATTTGAAAATGGAAAGAAATTTAAACAAATTTTATGGATAAAGGGGCGTTCAAACAAATGTAAATACGTTGGAAATCTAAACGAAAAGAAAGTTACAGGAACTCACGCCCAATCAAATGATGTGCAATATTTTACGATACATTTGGATACTGTGGATATGGATTATTGAACTGAAGAGCAATAATCAAGTGAGTACTATCTATGTTTATTAACTTTCTATCTTTTGGAATGTAAGACACGCGATATAAAAGATTTCCTAGATGTGAACATTGCAGCCGAACAATCCGTGATTCATTATGATCGATTTAAAACGGATGTGCTATTAGACAGACGAGCATTAAACAATAAAAAATGCAAGTCATCGACAAAAAATGCTAGTTATCGAGCAAAGCCATGCAAGTAATCGACAAAAACGAAAGCAAAACATGGACCAAAAAATTCATGTCAACGACAAAAAGAAAATGCAATTCATTGACCAAAAAAAAATTATCGACTAAAAAATGCATCGACCCAAAAATGCAATTTATCGACTAAAAACAATAAGTCATTGACCAAAAAAATTCTTTCACTAAAAAATGCAGGTCATCGACTTAAAAATGTAAGTAATCGACAAAAAATGCAAGTCATCAACCAAAAAAGTGTATGTTATCGACCAAATAAATGCAATTCATCGACCAAAGAATGCAAGTCACCGACCAAGAAAAGTATCGAACAAAAAAAGTTCAAGTATAGAACAAAAAATGCAAGTCATGGGGAAAAAACGCAAGTCATCGAACCAAAAATGCCAGTCATCGAACAAAAAATGAAAGTCATCGACCAAAAAAATCCAAATCAACGACCATAAAATGCAAGTCGTCCACCAAATAAATGCACATCATTATCCACAAAGTGCAAGTTATCAAACAAGAAATTTAAGTCATCGATCAAAAAAATGCAAGCCATCAAACAAAAAATTTAAGTCATCGACCAAACAAATGCACGTCATCAACCATAAAGTACAAGTCATCGACCAAACAATTTTAGCCATCGACCAAAGAAATCGAAATCATCGACCATAAAATGCAAGTCATCGACAAATTGCAATGCCAAGAATTTGCCCGATTTACATGGAGCACATGGAGTAAAAGAAAACAGTTAGTATTGCCGCCTATATATCCAGCTCTAAATAACGCCTGACCTTAAGGAATCCATGATCTAATAGTTATCGGGCTTTCTAACTTAACAGTCCTTCGTTACTAACTTCACACATATGCAGAAGCTGACGAAATGCCAAGACTTTCAGCATATCTACTCTAAGAACGGAAGTCCTTTTCAAAGGACCTAAAAATAAATTATTTTTCTAAGAAATTATTTTCCTTGAGTTTCTTAACTCTCTCCTACAGACTTACCAAGTAGACAAACATTTTGTAATTAAATAACCATGACTGCTGTTCTTCAAAACTCATAAAAGTTAATACAGACTTTCAGATGCACACACACACACTCCCATTTTGATTGCTAAATATCCTGGGGAGAAACTTTTGACTTTCGTAACATGCACTCACACGCATTCACACGCACATTTAATAAACCAGCAAAGGATATTTAAACGTCTATCATCAGAAAGTGAAAGACATACAGACAGATACTGGCATGTATTCCATAAAAGTTAATGAATTATCATGGTTTTCCATTTATTTTATTGCAATTACTTAAGCAGAGACATTTTATTTAATTATTCAACTGTGAATTAATAATTGTTAATGACTGTTTTGTTAGAAATTTATTTAAAAATTCATTACCCCAACTGCTTGAAATGTATTTTCAAAGGAGTAACACGGATTTCATGAATGAAAAGTTCATGTGCTGCGATTGTAATTTTTTCAGTTTTTCACTTTCATTAGGTGAAGCATTTAAGAATTGTAAAAATATAATACCCTACCCACGCACTGTAGGTGACAGTGTTATGTTGTTCAAGTTAAAATTAAGTTTTAATTTGAAAAAAATTAAAATGCAAGTTATCGGATAAAATTGATAGCCATTGACTAAAAATATGCAAGTAATCGCCAAAAAATACAAGTAATTGGTCAAAAAATGCAAGTTATCAACCCAAAAATGCAAATTATCGACAAAAAAAAATGCAAGTTTCCACCAAAAAAAAGTTATCGACCATAAAAATATAAAACCCTACCCACGCACTGTAGGTAGCAGTGTTATATTGCTCGAGTTAAAATTTAATTTGAAGCATCGTTGTTTGCTGCGTGCTCTTATCGACAGCTGAACTTTTGCCAGAAGCCGAAAGAAATGTAGCGCAATGTCTGAGCCGATTACTTACATACCTACTTAATTGTTCATTACAACCCTTTAGTGGGGATTACAACCTAGTTTTTCGCCTCAACCATGTTACGTAAGTTGATTTTTATCCATTAGTGGCGGGGCCTACAGTTTAAAGTCGCCTGCTAACTACAGATTATTTTGAGAAACTTTTTCTCGTCGAAAGAAATATTTTTTTCGAGTTCGTTCGTGTCTAAGCCTGGTGTTGAAGCATGGCCACACATTACCGACTATGGCTAGGCTATGGCGACTTTGTTTTACAAACACCGTCAATTTGACAAGCCAGAGTTATTTGTAATTTGCAACAGTTCTAGTGCCTACGCCTGTAAAATAATGTTTCCCTGAATTCTATACAACATGTGTAAGCACCATTGCATCGAATATTAAAAAACAAAAATCTTCAATTTTATTGACAATGACAAAAAATATGAATTTTTAAGAGAAAATCGTTTGAAAATGAATTTTTTTTCCTTCCGTTGCTTCATTTGTAGTTTCATGCCCCTTAGTGATGTGGTTGCAAGTGCACTAACTTTATTATTTTGGTCACACTCAAATTATTCGAACTCATACTCTTTTTCGAAGTTCTGGGATACCAACGTAAAGATTTTCGCACTGAAGGTCTGCTCTGATGTGATATGGCGTCTATTACTGGTTCCTCCAGTACGGTTTTCTCATTATTTATCAGAATGCCGCGCATCTCAGACCTTGCTATGGAAAAATGATTAGATAGACGTACAACGATGGGTGAAGCGATTAGTAAATATGATTTATGAACTGCTGGGCTCATGCGATCCAATTTCTCTAGGATTGTGTATTCGCCAACATAATTGGCGCTGCATGCACAATTGGCTTGTTCCTTAACCGATTGAATGGAACCAAGACCTTTTAAGAGATGGAAATCACCGTGACGCGTACACGATAAACATGTTTTCTTGTTTATAGGCAACGGTATTGAGGGAGCACATATGTTCGCCTCAATTTTCAATATATTCAAGTGTTCTTTGATGACAATGAAACGATCATCCAAATATTTCTTTAAAGCTGGCAACGTAACACGTTCCAATTTACAATTTAACATGTCCTGTGTCTCGGCCATGGCCTCGCGAAATACCTTGTTATGTTGCTTTAAACCCGGTCTAAAGCGTTCAATTTTACTGATTATTGCCTGTAAGCATTCGTGTGATGGTGAACCTTCGTCTGATTTCTTGTGAAGGTATACCAGTCTGTCTCGCATCTTTTGGATTTTTGCTTCAAATTCCTTCATATGCTCGACCAAAGGATTTGTTATCCTTTTACGCAATTCCCGATTGAAGACAATGTTGCGCACTAGCAAGCACAGTTCTTTATTGTGTCGCATGTACAGCGAACATAAATCCTCAGTGGCGGCCGCATAGTAATCCCACATTTCCACTTTAAAAATACTCGTCTTGTGACAGCGGCGTATCTTACTGAAATGCTTCTCTAATTTCATTTGTAAATCGCTTAAACGCTGTTCCAATTTGTCCAGCAGCTCGTATTTCTCTTTAAAACCCTTTAAGTTTCTCAATTGAAAATCATATTGGCCCTTGGTTGTGGTCTCCTGCGATAATTTTCGTAGGCATGTGCCAAGCATACCGTTAATGGTCACCGTTTCATTGTGGCAATCAAGTTTGCGTAGCAGTATGAGTAGAAGGCTTTGAAGGACACTTAAATGCTCGTTTGTTAGCGTTGGTGCGCCCAAGGCAATTTTCACCAAATCATTAAGTGTAAACGTTTTAATGGCAGTTGTCGTTGGCCCCGTTGGTAATGCCGTTACCGTTGATGTCGTCGATGATGTTGATGGCGATGGTGATGTTGGCGCTGACATGTTGCTATTGACTGCCAATTATGATTAATAAAAATTTTTTTTTTTAAATTAAATTCTAAATAGAAAAGCGTTTAGAAAATATAATTTCTCTTTTAATTTTTTTCTTTCTTTAAATTTCAAATACACAAGAAAAAATGTCAAAACTACAGTGGTTTCAATGAAATTGAAATTGTGAAAATTCACAACTGAGAATCAGGGGTTGGATTTTTACACTCGCAAATGAATTAATTTTTTAAGATCAGTTTTTTTAAGAATTTCATTTGCCATGAAAAGCCTCTCAAATTTGTCATTACAAAACTTTCATCAGCATTACGCTCGCAATGTCATCACAGTGGCCAGCCATGCTTACAAGTCATTACGTTATGGGAAGACAAGCGGAAAGAATGCAGCTCTCATTTAACGACTTCTGCCGTGGATGCTGATCTCCTTAGGAAGAGGAGACTGTTATCCACTTTCTTTGTCAATGCCTATCCCTTGCGAGGCTCTCCAATCCTTGTCAGCTTGACGGAGCTAACATCCATTGATGTCAAGGCTAAAGCTTCGTTTATCAAACTTTCGGGCTGGTTTTTCAGCGTAGGCTAGTCGTGTTTTTAATGTGCACACCCGGGCTGACTAACTTTTTCCCCAGCTTGGTGGCTCTTGGTCAGTAAAGGGACTGCGTTTACCCGTGACATCACAACGGTTCGCTATGAGTGCACAAGTGTGATTTTGGTGTCAAGGCTAACACTTCAACCTAACCTAACCTAAGCTAACCTAAAGACCTAGTTTATCCCACCATCCATGTTATGTGTGTGTTAATTTTATCCAGAAGTGTGGGGGAGCTACAGTTTAATGTCGACTCCGAACGACAGATTTATGAGAAACTTTTCATGGCAATTTTATTTATTCTTAGAGTTTTTGCCAGAAATCTGCTGAGAAGAAGTGGTCGAAGAAATATTTTTTTCATATTTTCGTTTTGATGCCTGACCAAGGGTTTGAACTGTGGCCTCACGTCTAACATGCCAACACACTACCTACTAGACAACGGCGACTTCAGCTTTCTTTAGTAAGAAAACGAATACTTGGTTTCTGTAAGACGAAAGGCTTCAAACGAATGTCTGTTTGTATGGAAAAAGTACTCAAAACATGCAATATGAAGAAACACTCAATTTTGTTTGTATTTTCCTTATAAAAAGACGTTCTTGTGAAATCATTCGTCTCACAGAAATAGGTCGTAAGTTTAATTTGCTTAAAGGAGAACTCTTAACAATATTTTGTCAACAATTGCTTTAGAAATGATCGGCATTTCTTGTATTATTTTCATTAGAACTTCTAATTAACGCATAGGGCATTTGATTACTATTTGATTATGATCACAGATCAGCAGTATTCACAAGAATGAGTAGAATCGAATCACATTCATAATTTCTGAAACTTATAAGCATTCATACTTATTTTAATATCATGGAACCTCTACTCATATTCAAAGTTTGAAGTACTTATCATATTCATACTTAACAACACGTATGATATGGTTGATTTCTACTCGCCAGAACTCAACATATACACGAAGCACAAAATAAGTATGAATCGCATACGAACACTAAAATACTCACTCGAAGATTGTGTGTTTGCTCTGCTTGCTGCTCTGTCGTTTTTTGCTTATGGGTATTTTTTCTTTTTTTTTTGTAACAACAACAACAACTAAGACTGTTAATTTTGACGAATGATTCGAGTCACTTGAATCATTTATGAGTACATATTATAAGTATTTTTTAAACTTACGAATCTGAATGAGTAGGCTTCTGAATCAAACATATTTCGAATGGTATGAGTTTGATGTTAACGTTGTACGCATACTCATTGCAACCTGTACTTATAAACCAACGTTGTAGTGAGTACGAATGCAGCAGAGTACATAGTTAAATTTCAATATTGTTGACTCACTTATATTCTAAATTTCATGAGTGCTTATGCGTACCAAAAAACGATTCATTGCTGACCTCTGATCTCTGATACAAATTAACCATGATTCCTGTTCAAATGATAGAATAATTAAATTTGTTTTTAATTGGAATTGCCATTGATTTTGTGGCTATAATTAACTTAGTTAAATACTGTTGTAGTTATTGGCCGTAATCTATACATTTCTGCAATCTTTTTTTTATAAATTCTGAGAGAATTGTTTGAAAAAAATGAAGCATTTTTCCACTAATCATTAGCATCCATTCAAAGAATTTTTTTTTTAAGTTAACCTTTCAACTTTTTCTTTTGCTTTAGTTTAACTTTTAATTTCAGTTTAAATTTCAGTTCGTTTTTTTCCTCTCATTATTTTCATTGCAGGGATGGAAAATGTGCATTAAAAATTTTCTGTGTCAAAAACCATAGCACATCGGCAGTAGTATCAGAAACAGCATCCACCAATACATTACCGTTTTTTTTTTTTGTTCTGCCGGAGAACTGGGTTAAGATAATTTCTACTAGCAATGTTTTGTTGTTTTTGTTTTAGTTTTCAATTTTAATTCTTCTCGTTGTTTTTTTCATTTTTCGTTTTTCATTTCAATTTCAGTTCTAGTTTTGCATTAAAAGAAACGAAGAAAAATACGAAAAAAATTGCTTGAAAAGTGAATTTAGTATTGCAAGTGTACGAATGTACCTTCACTTCACTTCACTTCACTCATGCATTCATTCATTCATTCATTCATTCCTTCATTCATTTTCAATTCCCATCATTTCTTTGTTTCAACTGACAGTGAAAGTTTTTCTTACAATCACTACGACTTTCAACTGCAAAATGTGCAATTCTTAAGCATGGAAATCCAACAAAAAAAAGCAAAAAAAAACTTAAAATGTTGGCCAGAATAAGACCAAGAACAGTCAGAAAACGAAGTAAAAGTTTTCAGTTTTCATGTTTTTTTTCTCCCATTTTTCTTCACTTAACATGGCTCAAGTCAAGAAGAATAGAACGAAGATAAATTTCGGTTTTTGTGTCCCCCTTTTTAAAACAAAAAACAAAAAACAAAAAAAAAACTGTTCATGGAAATCTTTCTTAAGATTTTTGCAGTTCCATTGCAATTTGTGTAGATAAACCAGAAAATATCATGACAAGGAGGTCAAGGACGCATGGCCTAAAAAAAATTCTATTCTTTCTTTCTGTTCAAAAAAAAGGAAATGCAACGAAAGCGGAATTCTGTATGTAATTTTTTTTATAAGAATTGATGGATACAGGTGTATACGAGCAGTATTCGCAATTGAAATAATCTGCATTGGACTGCAGATTACAAATTTCCAGCATTTTGGAAATTGGTTTTTAAATAAATTATTGTGTTTTATAATTCAACAATGATTGTTAGGGCATGAAAATTGCAAAGTTAGAACAGAGAAAAGAACAAAAAATGAGTTGTAAATGATTGAAAGAAAATTTGAATTTTAAAGAACAATTGAAATGGGAACAATACGTACCATATGTACAGTAAGCAACAAAAGAAACTAAACATTAAAAAAAATTTATACATTAATAAATTACCGTTAATTTTATTTTAAAATTGTTTTATTCCGTGTTTTTAAAATTTCAAATAAAAAAATTACAAAAAAATTTCGAACAAATTAACAAATTTTTTAGGGCACTCTCCTTAAGTGTTAAAAGTTGAGTTTGGTGATTGTTAGAATTTCGTCCATAGTGTCTAGTTTCTTTTGATACTCACTGTATATCATATAATGGGTGATTTTTTAAGAACTATAGGAAAATTTTTACAAAAAAAAAAACACATAAAATTCAGAAAAATGCATGAAATCCTTATTGGAATCGATAGTACGGTCCATATAATTTAATGTTTGAAGATTATTTCATGCAAATATTGACCGCGACTGCGCCCCTAATGGTCCATCCGCTTAGTCCAATTTTGGCATACTCTTTCCAACATTTCGACCGGTATCTCACGAATAAATGCTTCAATGATGTCTTCCAATGCGTCAATTGAAGCGGGCTTGTCTGTATAGACATGAGCTTTAACATAGCCCCACAAAAATAGCCTAAAGGCGTTAAAGCGCACGATCTTGGTGGCCAATTGACCGGTCCCGAACGTGAAATAAAATGTTCACCGAGCTCGCCTCTCAATAAGTCCATTGTTACGCGTGCTGTGTGGCATGTGGCACCATCTTGTTGAAACCAAGTCAAGCTCTTGCATTTTGGGCAAAAAAAAATTTGGATATTATCTCACGGTAGCGCTCACCATTCACAGTTACGTTACGATTCGCAGCATCTTTAAAGAAGTACGGTCCAAATGATGATACCAGTCCATAAACCGCACCAAACTGTGACTTTTTCTGGATGCATTGATAGCTTTTGCAATGCTTCTGGCTGATCTTCACTTCAAAATCGACAATTCTGATTACTTACGTATGCATTGAGCCAAAATTGAGCTCCGTCGCTGAACACAATTTTTCAATAAATAAGTGGATCTTCAGGCAACTTTCCAAGAGCCCATTCACCAAAAATTCTGCGTTGCGGTAGGTCGTTCGGCTTCAATTCTTGCACCAGCTGTATTTTGAAAGGCTTCACACCTAAAATCCTTCCGCAAAATTTTCCACGTTGTAGAGTAACAGAGGCCCAATTGCTGCGAACGGCGACGAATCGATAATTGATGGTCATCATAAACACTGACACCGATACAGCTGCGATATTTTCTTCAGTTCGCACTCTACGTAAGCGTGTTGGTGGTTTAATGTCCAACAATGTAAATTTGGTGCGAAATTTAGTCACAATAGCCCGAATAGCCGCTTCAGTGTGTCGATTAAACTGACCATAAAATGGAAGAAGCGCGCAATGAACTTTCTTAACAGAGCACGCATTTGGATAATAAAATTCAATGATTTGCAAGCGTTGTTCGTTTGACAGTGAAACAAAACACGAAACGTGCGTGAGCTGTTTAAACCAGTGTTGCCAATAAGTTAATAGTATATTTATATAATAATATTAATTAATAAAATATCACCCGTTATATTAACGCAATTTAATTAAAATGAAATATTTTACAAGACATTCTTTTCATGTCTGTCGTATTAAAAAAAGATTAAATAAAATGTTGTTGCAATTATTCTTTGTTACACTGTAAATTTTCATTACCTATACTTATATTCTTTATTTTCTTTCTTTAACTTCCTTTTACAAAGTTTTCTTTTCTTTCTTTTGTATATCACAGTAAAGGGGCAGGTATTATTTGGTGTTCGTTAAAGTTTCACTGAATATATCCGCATATGGCTTTAAAATATAAAACCTGTGGTAATATTAATTTCATCAAACAACTCTAAAGCCAATTGCACTATGTGGCTCACTTTTGTTGGAACTCATCACTAACATCGCCATATTCAGCGAAAAGCTTTCTTAGTTACGAAACATTGCTAAGATATTTTGTTTTTCAAGTTATTATATCGAACGGTGCTCCTTTCACCTGCAACTCAATGTTTTCTGATAGTCAGGCTGTTATAAGATCTCTGTCGAGCGTTATGAATAACTCTTGGATCGTTAGGTTATGTCACGCAGTCACGACCTTCTTTCTGAGCGCTTCAGTGTCTCATTTGTCTAATAATATTCCGGGAAACTGCAGAGCCGACGAGCTCGCCAGGGCTAGTGCACTTCTTCCGGAATCCTCGTCAATCGACTGCCACTTACCTCGTCCAAGTTGGCCATTGCGAGGAAATTCTTTTGGGACGTCAACCTATCCTTGGGTCATTGAGAAATCCCGCTCCACCTCTAGACTCTCTTGACCCTCGATGGATAGAAGGCGAATCAAGCAGTTACTCGGACTTGGTTGTAACGTCAGCTCGATTACAGTGGCCATGCTTACAGGTTATTGTGTTATGGGAAGATACGCTTATCCACTACTGTTATCCACTTTCTTTATTAATGCCGATCTCTTGCGACGTTCACAAACAGATTATTAGGCTCTCCAATCCGTGTCAGCTTGACGGAGCTAACATCCATTGATGTCAAGGCAAAAGCTTCGTTTATCAAACTTTCAGGCTGGTTTTCCAGCGTAGGGTAGTCGTGCTTTTAATGTGCAGTCCTTGCGCTGAACAACTTCTTCCCTAGGTTGGTGGAACTTGGTCAGTACAGGGATTGCGTTCACCTGTGGCGTCACAAAGGGCCGCTGTGCATGCTGTGCTGTGAAGCTCATTTTGATCTTGGCGGGTATATGAACAAGCAAAATTGTCACATTTGGAGCACAGAAAACCTGCACGCATACATTGAAAAGCCGACGCACCCAAAACGAGTCACTGTTTGGTGCGGATTTTGGTCCAGAGGCATAATTGAGCCATTTTTCTTCCGAAATGAGCAAGGAGTGGCCGTTACAGTCAATGGCGATCGTTATCGGGCCATGTTGAACGAATTTTTGTTCACAAAAATTTAAGAGGAGAATATTGGCAACATTTGGTTTCAACAGGACGGCGCTACGGGCGACACAGCCAAAGCTACTCTCGATGTTTTGCGCCCTGTCTTTGAAGATCGCATTATCAGCCGCAGAGCTGATGTCGTTTGGCCACATCGGAGCTGCGAATTGGTACCGTTGGAGTATTATTTGTGGGGTGCCGTCAAAGATAAATGTTACGCCGACAAGCCAGAGACAATTGACGCTTTAAAGGACAATATTCGTGAAGCCATTGGTGAAATACAGCTGCACACAATCGATAATGTGCTTAAAAATAGGGCCGATCGTGTAGGCTACTGCATGGCCAGCCGAGGCAGTCATTTGAATGAAATTATTTTCCATTATTAACCGGAAGGACTGTACTTTCAAATAAAAAAGGAAATTTGAGAAAATATTCAGTAGTTTTTTTAAAGCAATTTCAAAAAAAAAATTAATTGGCGGACCCTTTACTACATGTAATGCCATTCCTGCATAAGTGTGTCCCTTTACTTACAATACAAAATAAACAGATTCAAACCCAATATAAAAAGACTACTTGAGTAGACACTATTACAGCAATATTCTCTTATAAATCAATCAAGCAATTAAAAGCCCTTTGTTTCTCTAACACTTATTATTTTAAACATTTTCAATTAGTCTGCCAAAATGAGGAAGAAGACATTTTGATTTCATTATCGAACTGTACTTGACCGAACATGTCATTAAAAATGTTTCCATAAAACATCTTATCTTTGTCCTAAAGTATTAAGAATCCCTTGTAAAAGTGTTGATAATTAAGTTAAGAAACCCAATAAAACATGAAGAATTTCTTACACATAAAAAACAAACAAAAAATTAAAATTATTTAAATTGCGTGGGCTGTGTAACAAAATTTAAATTAATTAAAGAGTTACTCATTCAATTAAATTTGAATTATTCAAACATTTTAAAAGGAAACCTGCTGTACATACATATACATACACATACACATTGTACGGTATATGAAAAAGAAAACAAAATACCCGTTAATTTTAGTTTAAATAAATCATTAAATAATTAGTTTTAAATCGTTTATCCTGTGAGAATTTTCATACGATAATACTTTAATACTTTGTGAATACAAGTACTAACACTCGTACACACTTACACCTAAATGTAAAACACACACACACACAGCTACGTGAACAGACAGACAGACCGACATAAGCTCATACATATTTGCTTATTATCCACAAAATTCTCTCGGGTGTTTATTTTGTTATGTGTTGGGGGACCGAGGTTTTTCTCTTTTGTCTGCTTTACATAGAACCCCGTTGTTATTGTTGTTTTTTGTGTAGTTTAGTGTAATACAGGGTAAGGAAAAATTAGTCGTATACATTTTCCCGTATTCTTCTAAAAACATATTCGATAGTTTATTTCAATTTTTAAAGCAGCTAAGTGGTATCATAGTTCAGCGTATTAACAGAGAAGAACATATTGTAGCCTTTTTAGCTTTTAAAAACGTTTAAAATATAAGCTCGTAGATTGCAAATAAAATACAAATAAATTTGTGTTTAGTTTTCGCGCAATTCTATGTGCCACCGTTCACAACTTGATGTAACAACAACAATTACTTTCTTTTGTTATTCCTCTGTTTATAGCTTTTGCATAAACAATAACAATTACTGGATAATTATTCGATATTTCGGAGATTATTCGGAGATCTTCAAACCACGATTATTCTCTTCAAACACACCGCGTCTTCACACAAGACTGACTGAACTTTTACTAACTCCAGCCAGCTTTGTCTTTTTTTTTTGGCGTGTGAGGTAGGGTTCAAAATGCCTTCGTATTTACAGTGACCGTCGTCAGCTGCGTCGAGTGTGTCTTCCACTAAAACAATCCCTCCTCCTCTTCTGGGGATACTTCCTTCCAGGGACGGCTATCTGCATTTCTGCGGGAAGGGCCCAGAACGACGTCCTGTTAAGGACCGATGTCTACTCTCCCACATCTGGATACGCCATATTCGCAGCCAGCTTTATGCTATTGGCTCGTCTTTTCATATATCATTCTATCGCACTGTATCAAGGTCGACCTTCTTCCTGCGGAGTACACATTCTACGTATCTTCCCACAGCGCTCCACTTCGTCTCGCTTTCGAGCATTGCGTCAACAATGTTGTCGGGTGTGAATTCGCTAATCTGTTCCATCAACACATTCTCCTCGTCTTGCCATTTGATGCAATGGAAGAATTTGTGTTCAGCGTCGTCACTCATTTCCTCGCAATAAATGCAGCCAGGATCATTCACCTTGCCCATGCGGTGTAGATATTGTCGGAAATAACCACGACCCGAAAGAAACTGGGTCAGGATGTAGTTAATTTCCCCAAAATTTCTCTGTGTCCATGCTTCTATAGATGGAATAAGTCTAGCAGTCCATCTTCCACTTGTTTCATCGTTCCATATACTTTGCCATCGCCGTATAGTTTGAGATATGACATGTGCGGTACTAATGGCGAGGTTTTCCCTCTTCGCTTTCCATAATCTTCTTCGCTCGAATGCCATCAAGTCGATAGGTGTCTCACCGGTGATCACGAGGACTGCGGTGCCCGATACCGTGCGATAGGCCGAAGCGACTCTTAGTGCCGATGTTCATTGCACCGCTGCTACTATTTTCCGCTTGGATTTAAACTCCAACGCGTCTCCCCATATCTCGCTGCCATACAGTAGTATCGAGTTCGTCGTTGCCATGATCAATTTGCGTTTGGACTGCGTTGGTCTGCCGATATTTGCCATCAGTCTGCTCAACATGCCCGTTAGTTTTGCTGCCTTGGTAGCCACAAGCTGTATTTGAGCCCAGTAATTAAGTCTAAAGTCTATTCTGAGACCCAAGTATCTCACTGCCTTCTTGGTGATTACCAGCTTTGCCTTGGCAACGTAAATCGAGATCTCTCGAGATCTCTATAAATGTAATCATCGTTGTTTCATTATTGTTGTTTGTGTATTTTGTTTACACTTATTCCTATAGTGTTTGTTGTTGTATTTTTGTTTATTTGTTTACCATTTTTTATGCTGGTGTTTGTTGTTATATTAAGCAGTACGATAATTTGTAAACAGGTTTGTTCGCTACATTGTTTTGTTTTTGATGCTTTTGTTTATAATTTTAATGTTAAGCATTGTAAAAGCAAAACACCAGTCTCTAGATTTTTCGTAACAATATCTTGTTCGCCATTTTTAATGCTACATCCTGTATATTAATGTAGTTAGGGATATTTTTATTGTGTGTATGTGTTTTTGTTGTATTCTGTTATTCTTGCTCATCGCACATGTATTTAAAATCCCCAGGATGTAAAAGAATAAACTTGTTTCCGGGTCTCATGTGTGTGCCCTGTTTCAAATGCATAATGGCATCCTAAACAAAAAACAAAAAAAAAAACTTAAATCTATGGAGGGAGATAGGAAATCCAAAAAAAGGAGCTTCTCTTAATTGAATTAAACACAATTTATTTATATACACACACAGTGCAAGCAATGCTACACGTGTACACAATTACACAAAAGCATACACCGTGTAAACTAATTATTAAAACACTTTATATTACATAAGAGCTAAGCGAAAAACTTATGGGTTCCTTAATGTTATGGTAGACACTGTATGCAGCTCATTCAATACCGCACAATATGTGAACTCATGTGGCAACATCTACACACACACACTGTCGACCACCATACTCGTATTAGTAATGAAAAGTACAATGTACCCCGTTATTTTGTAACCGAATGTACTGTAATGTAATGTACTGTATAACAGCAGCACATTGTTGTTGTTGTTATTTTAATGGTTCAATGAATTTTGTTCTGTGCCGTACACGGTGCTTTGCCCGTGTACCCTTGTGACCGTGTGTTTTTCGTTGTTTATTTTAAGCGATTTACTTGCACTACAAAGGATACGAACAACAACAATACGTACAACAAACACCGCACACAGCAGCAACATTAGGAACAATGTACACTTAGAATGGCATTAAAAAATTTACCAGGAATACTAGGGTGGGTCCTTTCGTTTCCTCCTCGTTTAATAAAGAATATTTACAATTAAAACTTAAGCACTGTTTTGCACAATTAGTTTTTAAAGACTATAAACGACACCATGAAGTGTCTTAAGATGGTTAATTAAACAGGCTTTCTATTAATATTGTAAATCATAAATGTTTTCAATTTGTTTATGTTTTATGTTTACACTGGCAGGCAAAAGAAGAACAACAGTTAATTTTTACTAGTTAGTTTGGTTCTTTTTTAAAGGATCAGAAAACGACTATGGAACCAAATACCGTTTGGAGGTGCCATAGAGAAGGCTGAAGAAGGTTGATGAAAATACGAAAGACATCGTGACATGGCATACTCCCCTTTGACAGAAGTAGAGGCATTTCACATGCACTCTGCCGCAGAACTAAAAAATCGAATTATTGGGTAAAACTTTGCCTATATAAAGGTTAAACATCAATGAAAGCTTTAGGTATAGGAGGGAGTTAAAAGAGTCTATGATGTTGCCTATGACTGCGGATCAAGCGCAAAACATCGAATGGTTCTTTGGCTATGGATTGGTTCTTCCAATTCTAATGGATATCAGAGTTGCTCGAAAGATTGCAGAGGACTGCGTGTATGAGAATGATCGATGAATACGTTGCAATGCTGCCCTCAAAGTCATTTTGCATGAACTTCAATTCATACCCAAATTTCAACGCTTTGGACATAGAGCTCGGACAGCCTGAATGCCACAGTTCCCTTTTTATCAGACCCTTCAAGTTGCACTTCTGCGAGGGCTTGAGACTGTACTTTAATACCGTTTCCCTGGCTCAGATCAGCGCAACACTCAAAGACGATTCGGTGAATTCGTGAGTAGAAATTCTCTCTTAATATGAAGCGTTACTTCAACCGCATATGTGGCCACTTTGTCGTCTAGGCTATTAGGGATAAAACAGCCAGTAATTTTCATTTAGAGATCATCTTCAGCGAAGAGATCTATTTGTAAATGAATTTGTATGTGAAGAAACAAATTTCAGACGACACAAATGCATATGAAATCCAAGAGGCTTGAATGGATCTCGAAAAAGTCATTGTTTGATGTAAATGTAGGGCCCTTAGCATCAGCACTCCATAGTTATGCGATATTGGACAACGACATGCAATATAGAACGATAACTAGCATCTGCTCATGGATGAATGACATGTAATTTGAACACGACGGCGCTACGTGTCACACAGCTCATGCCACGTTGGCTATTTTGCACGAGGGCATGATCATCTGACGTGATGCTGATATAAACTGGCCTCATTGATCGTGCGATTTGACCTTTCTTGTGCGGTTTTCTCAAGTCGTAGGTGTATGCGAAAAAGCCAACTTAAGGTCTGCCATCGGTCACATTTAGTATAGAAGTCGCCGTAGTATAGTAAGAAATGTGTTGGCTTATTAGACGCGAGGCCACGGTTCAAACCCCAGGTCAGAATATTTCTTCGGCGACTTCCTCTCAGCAGGTTACTGGCAAATTAGAAATTTGCCATGAAAATGTTCTCAGATATCTGTTGTTCGGTGTCTACTTTGAACTGTAGGCCCCATCACTCATGTATAAAATTCACGCACACAACATAAGTGGTACGAGAAGCTAGGTCGTAATTCTGATTTAACGATTGTAATGGCCAATTATTTATGTATGTATATAACTTTTTTAAGTTCCTTGTTAAAAAAATACTACTTTGTAGAATGAGCAATATGAAATTCGATTTACGTCGTTTCGATTGACGTCGCCTTTTTTATTATACTGTATTCCAGTTTAGGCCTATTGCAACAGTAAAGTGCAGTAGCTGCCTGAATGGTTCCAAATTGTGTATTCAAGTGCCGGCTACTCCTACTCTGTTAAGTAAGATTAACAAAGTGAGACGCCCTTTCATTCCTTTTAATTTCAAAATAATTTTTTAATTAAAATTCCAATGATTATTATCCTCTCAACAAATTGTTTTTTTAAATTCAAAATTTTATCGTCGTTTGATTGTAAGGATTTCTCCCTTTTTCCCTTTTTCTTATTTGAATAAATTGCCTTCAGCAACTTAACTTTTCGAATATTATTTGGAGCAGGAAAATAGAAAAAAAAAATCGAAATTCATACACTTTCTCCCAAAGCCTTCCTTTAATCCTTTTTATTGGGTTTTGCAGTGCTCACCATAAACATAAGATTGACAATTTGTGACTGTGTTAACATTACGTAGACTGTAGTTGAGCGCATAGAAAAGCCTTCATGTTTTTCTCATTTTTTTAGTAGAGGAGATTACTTTCAATAACATTAATACCTGTACTAACAACAAAACTAACATTAGCATTAGGCAGTGAATAAAAAAAAGACAATAAAAGGGCCACGAGAAAGGAGAAAGACAAGCCAGATTTGTACGAGTATTTTCAGTTTTTGCCAAGTGGGACAGGCCAAATCAAAAGTTCTTATTTTTATTGTTGTTTGAAAATATTTTCGTTTTGTTTTTACATCAGCCTGCTTATACATACATATGTTGCTTCGTATTAGTATTTTAGGCCATTATTTAGGCCTTAATCTACAATATACACAATGAACTAGATTTCCCTTTCTGGTACTTTTTTGGCTCCTTTTTTCTGCTGTTGTTTTTTGCATTTTCATCTCAGTTTCCATTTTCATGTTGTTATTCTTGTTGTTGTTGATTTTTAATTTCGCTAACACAGTCTGTTTTCACTTGTCTTTGTCTCATTCTTGCCCTCCTCTCAAATGGCATACCATGGCTTTAGTTTTTTCATATCAATTCTCAGTTACAAGGCATACAAAAATTACGAAATGATTTCCAAAATGCTTTACTTTACGTATGTCTATGTATGAATGAATTCCATATTCAAACTAATGGGGTGACCTTTTCAATTCACTGTTTATGTAAGAGATTCGAATACCACGTTGCTTGGCTTTATCGCCAAAAAAAAAAAGTTCGTAAAATTAGTTCGGTTGGCAGAGAATTGAAAACGAAGAAGAAGAATCATACCTGATTACCATGTGAAACGGAAACGGAAATAAAGACACTAAAACATTTCGGCGAAAATGTCATTAATTATAGAATTAAGAATTATAATACACGGGTCTTATGGCGGACAATTTTTTGAAAAATTTAAAAAAAAATATTGTGTGTGAAATATCGCACGACACTTTTTATTCGTTTGAAAGATCTATTAGAAGACCATTTTGTTTGAAACATCATTCAAAATATCCGCCAGGGCTTCTCTGGATGGATCACATCCATAATCTCCAAGTTTCTGTGACTCTGATGCATAAATCATAAATTTGACCGATGACAGGCTTAGAGTTGGCTTTGAGGCCTTTGCGCTCTGTGGCTTATTCCCATATACCTGTAATTTAAGAAAACTCCACAAGAAAAAGCCTAATGGGGCCAAATTGCTCGATCGATTTTGATAATTCACATCAGCTTCATGTGAGATGACCATGCCATTACAACCCTTCAATCGGAATTACGATCTAGTTTCTCACACCACTTATGGTGTGTGTGTTAATTTTATAGGTGAGTGGCGGGTCGTACAAATTAAAGTCGACTCCGAACGACAGATTTTTGAGAAACTTTTCGTGGCAATTTTTCTATTTACTCCCAGAGTTTTTGCCAGAAATCTGCTAAGAGGAAGCTGCCGAAGAAATATTTTTTCATATTTCCTTTTAGTTGGAGATCTATGACGTGGGTTTTGAATCGAGGCCTAGAATACAATACGACTTACAATAAATGGGGTTTTGTGCGACCATTTGTTTGCCTCTCTGTAGGGGAACGCCTATTTCATGTAGAAATTCATTTGAATTATCTGTACTGCCAGCTTTGACAAGTTTTTCATCGGGATTGTTTTTACCTTCGATGTCTCCGTGTCGAGGAACTAAAATGAAATGAAATGAAATGAATGGCGAAATTCTTATGATAATTTTAGATGTGATATACACACTCTCTAAAAATCTGATGGCCAATTTATTGCCAAAAAAATGTGCATGTATCCCCATACGATATACTCTGATATCGAATTCACAAAGCGGCAATCTTAATAGCCATTATATAAATCTGTAAAGTATAGGGTTATCCATTTCGTGGTTTCAAAAGTATGGGACTGGAATTCGACATCTGTCAAACTAAGTTGTGAACCCATTTTTTTTCTTTTCAGCCTGACATTGACGAAAATGGATCGCTTAACTATCACACAACGCATAAAAATTATAAAAACCTACTACAAAAATGGTGATTCTGCCACAGCCACGTATCGAACAAAATTTTCTTAAGCGATGAAGCACATTTCACACTCGGTGGGTATGTTAATAAACAAAATTGTCGTATTTGGGGGTCTGAGAATCCTCAAGTAATTGAAGAGAGGCCATTACATCCAGAAAAAGTCACTGTTTGGTGTGCCCTTTGGTCCGAAGGTGTGATTTGACCTTACTTCTTCTAAAACGACAATGGAACGACTGTCACCGTCAATTCGGAGCGTTATGGTCATATGATAACTGACTTTTTTTTTGCCTGCTATTGAAGAATGCGACTTGGAGAATATGTGGTTTCAACAAGACGGTGCCACATGCCACACAACTCGAGCGAATATGGCTTTATTGCAAGAGGCATTTCCTGGCCGCGTAATTTCTAGTCGTGTCGATATAAACTGGCCACCAAGATCATGCGATTTGACACCATTAGACCTTCTTTGTGGGGCTACGTGTTTATGCAGATAAACCTTCAACTCTTGAGCACTTAAAAACCAACTTTCGTCAAGTTATGGCTGAGATACCGCCCAAAATGTGTCAAAAAGTGGTCGAAAATTACCTCAAAAGAATCAATGCTTGCAACACTTCGCGTGGAGGTCATTTAAATGATGTAGTATTTCACACATAATGTCAACGTTCAAAGTTTACAATAAAAAAGAAATATCATGAGCAAAATATTTTATATGTTTTTTATTTACATTAACTTTTGAAAACACGAAATGGATAACCCTATACATTAGTGCCTAGCTAAAGTCTAAAGTGTTTGTTATTCTTCGTTACACTCTTTTGATTAAACAATAACAATTGTTCGACAGATCTTTAGAACGGCGATCTTCAAACCACGTTATTCTCTTCAAACACCGTGAGTCTTCACACAATACTGAGTGAAGTTTTACTAACCCCGTTACCCGCTTTGCCTTGCCTTTTATATGGTAATGTAAACAGTCTGATGAATGTTCTTGAAGGCGATGATTCATGATTTCGCCTTCTCGAAATCTCTATAAATGTAAACATCATTGTTTCATTATTGTTGTTTGTGCATTTTGTTTACATTTATTCTTGTAGTGTTTGTTGTTGCATTTTTGTTTACTTGTTTATCATGTAAACAAGTTCATTGTTTTTGTTTTTGTAGGTTTTAATTACAATTCTAATGTTAAATGTTCTATTTTCGTAACGATATAAAAAATTATCCAAACTTCATGGGTATGAATAAGTAGGGCAGTACACGTCTGTAACTCTTTTATACGAATATTTATTTCATTTCCATTCATTTTTTAAAATTGTAAAAGAGAACATAAATAATCAATCTGTAGATTTTATTAATAATATTATTTTTTTTTATATGTATGTGTTCTCTTACACTGCATAACAAAAATCCTTTTTATAATGCGAGTATAATTTTAACACAAAGCCATAAAGACTTGTGCATGCTTACCAGGCGGATATAATAAAATTTATGGAGAATATTATATGGATGAACGAACGAACTTTCTCACACACATGCAACCACTACTACCAATACAACTAACACTTTGAATCTATTTAAAGGTAAAGCTTATTCACACATACACTAATAAAATAAAAATATATTCGAAGCATGGATGTATGGATGTATGTATGTGTGATGTGGTAGTATTGTATTCATATGATATTTATTTATATTATTAAGGATCATTATTATTGTGTGTGTGAGCGAATTTATACGTTGTTTTTTTTATTACATCTCTTTCTCTTTGTGTGTGTGTGTGCATCTCATCCTTCACAATTGGTTACACATTTGACCCATTTAAAGGGAGTATGAAAGAAACAAAAAAAAAAACGAGCAAAATATTGCGAAAACAAGCATTTACATACACGTTTATCTCACACGTATCCACCCATACTCATACTCATATAGAGACAGAGATATTCGCATATGCATTGGCATGAAAACAAAAAAGAAAGAATAAAAGAAAGAAGAGAAAGGAACAAAATAAGTCTATAAAAAGGAAAAAATACTGCAAAAAAAGAAGAGAAAAAGAAATGAAAATATTATGAGTTCCACTTATAGTTTCTCATTAAAATGGGATTCAAGTCATGTCAACAGTGTGTAATCAGTAAAAAAGAATATGGAACATTGACTTTAATGGGCAAGACGGAGACAGAAACAAAGACCGAATGAATGAATGAATGGCAGGACATAGAAAAGCAAAAGAGAAAAAAAAAACTATAAAAGTGAGAACCCAAGGAACAGAATAAAATGTCAAAAATGGAAATTGTAAGTCAACTAAGCCATAATTATGAGACTAGATTTCTTGAAAAGATTTTTATGACCCATATCACTAGGGACAACGCATAAGCATGCCTCTCCTGTATACAATTTTGTAAGAATTTTACAATATAAACTGAAGGTTGCCTGTCATAAAAAGCTAAAGGACTTGTGAACATAGTTATTAAGGAATAGTTATTCGCACATGAATATTGAGTGTCGGTTATTGTGTGGCATTATTTTTTATTGCAAATTTTCTTAAGCATAATAAGCCCGGCATTGTAATGCTATTAAATTCAAATAAACAATGCAATATTAATTATATGGAGCTCCTTTTTATATTTTTTTAATTGAAATTCATTTCATTACCTTAAAAACAAAGCCCTCTGGGACAGAGATAAGCAATGAGTATTCAAAAAGATGAGTACAATGGAATCATACTCATAATTTCTGATACTTATACGTATTCATACTTATTTTCATATCATGGAACCTCCTCTACTCATATTCAAAGTTTGAAGTACTCATCATAATCATACTTAACAACACGTATGATGTTATTGATTTCGACTCTCCATAACTCAGCATATACACGAAGCACAAAATAAGTATGATTCGCTTACGAACACTAAAAGGTTGTGTGCTTGCTCTGATTGCTGCTCTGTATTTTGATGTATGATTCGAGTTACCCGAATCATTTATAAGTATTATAAGCATTTTTCTAAAGTTATGAATCTAATGAATGAGTAGGCTTATGAATCAAACATATTTCGAATGGTATGAGTTTGATGTCAACGTTGTACTCATACTCATTGCAACCTGTACTTATAAATCAACGTTGTTGTGAGTACGAATGAATCAGAGTACATAGTTAAATTTCAATATTGTTGACTCACTTTTGTACTCAAAATTTAATGAGTGCTTATGAGTAGAGAAAAAACGATTCATTGCTGATGCCTGTACACATATCAGGTATAGTAGTTAAGAAGTTTAATCAGTGACCTTTATTCTTTTCACAAGAGCCAGCGTTGCCAGATCTTCCCCTGATTTTTCTTATTAATCTTATGCTATTTGGGAAGCTTCCTAGATACATTATTTAGAGGGGACTAAAGGCTCTAAATTTTAAAGCCAGAATGAAAATTTTTTTATTTGATCAAATTCCACTCTTAATTTGCCTGCTACACCGCACTACATTAACCTGTAGTAATAAGTCTGAAGTCGCCGTAGTCTAATAAATGGTATGTTGGCTTGGTAGAAGTGATGTCGTGGTTCAAATCCCAGGTCAGACATCTCCAGCAAAACGAAATATGAAAAAAATATTTCTTTGGCAACTTCTCCTCTGAGCAGATTTCTGGCAAAAACTCCGAGAAGAAAATAAAATTGCCATGAAAAGTTTCTTAAAAAAATCTGTCGATCGGAGTCAACTTTAAACTGCAGGTCCCGCCATGTATAAAACTTTACACACAGAATATAAGTGGTGAGAGAAGCTAGGTCGTAATGTTTGCTGAAGGCTTGTAATGACCAGTTAGTGGTACTCCTGTTCTATGATATTGCTTGTTAGTCTTATGCTCTCTGGGGACCTTGCTGAATAAATTTTCAATTTGAAAACCATGGCAAATGTTGGATTGCTTGAGTTTATAGCCAAGCACTTTAACATCGACACTACGCTACGTTTGAGTGTGGTAACAAACCTTTCTTTGGCTTAGTTAGAGCAACAACCATTCTGGTCAAATAGGCTCCATTTTGCTCAGCACTTTCTTCCATACGACTACCATCTTTTTCATTTCGCTTAAAACATAAATTCACGGATTTTTTCTCTTCAAAATTGTCGGCATTCAACCAACTTTTTAAAATTCTGTGTGCTTCCATTGCGAATTTAGAAATTTATCATCATGGATATGATGATTGTCAACTTATTGTTGGTTTTTTTTTTTAATTCGGCAAATCGTTATTACGTTCACATGTATGAGTATTCGAAAAAGTTGTCAAACATTATGTCACATATTGTGCAACATAACATAACATTTTAGCAAACAAATAAACTTTAAATGGAAAATTTGTTTTAAATCTACATACATTCAGTGATAAGTTGTAACAACATCGACGAATACATCACAAACTCTGCGACAGTGTTGCTTTACTAAATGAAATTAACTTCTTAAATTTTTGTAAACATCTAAATCACTCGCTTCGACGAATGTACATATGTAGAGTAGCATCCAATCTGTTATTATGCCAACATGTGCAATGGCTATGCTATAGAGAACAGACCTGGGAAGTTTTATTCATATATTCATTGAATGTTTAAGTATTTTCCAAATAGCATTCAAAGAGCTTCAGGAAAAATACTGTTACCTTTAAAATATGAGCTCGTAGATTGCAAATAAAATAAAAATAAATTTGTGTTTAGTTTTACTTAAAATTCTCTATTATTCGCACAATTCTGTGTGCCACTGTTCACAACTTGATGTAAACGACAACAATTCCTCTTCTTCTTTACTCCTCTGTTTATACGCTTCGCATATAACAATTACTAGACAATTGTTCGACAGATCTTTGCAAGGGAGATCTTCAAACCACGATTACTCTCTTCAAACGCACCGTGTCTTCACGCAAGACTGACTGCACTTCACTAACTCACTCGCCTCCTTTGCCTTGCTTTTTATATGACAAAGTAAACAGTCTGATGAATATTCTTGAAGACGAACGTTCATTACTTCGCCTTCTCGAAATCTCTATAAGTGTAAACGTTGTTTACATTCGTTGTTTACATTTATTGTTGCAGTGTTGTTAGTGTATTTTTTGTTCACTTGTTTACCATTATTTTATGCTGGTGTTTGTGGTTATATATATAGTACGATAATTTGTAAACAGGTTTCTTTACTGCATTGTTTTGTTTTTGTAGCTTTTGTTTATAATTTTAACGTTAAGCGATGTAAAAGTAAAACACCAGTATCTAGATTTTTCATTTTCGTAGACTATGAAGTTTATTCAAATAGACTTCAAATAATTTATAAATAGACTTCAAATAATCAACCTGCGAAATAGTATTGAAAGAATCACATAAGAAAGCTTAAAAGTGTGAGAAAATTGTCAGACAAGATGTTTTCCTATTCCTTTTGAAAACAGATATCGATCTTGGAAAACCCGGTGGTTTGAAATCGGTTCTTTCAGGTCCACTTCATAGTAACTTCAAAAAACTAACACCATCAGTATTTAAAAGAATGAATTGCTGCTTACTTAATTCACCGTTACAACCCTTTAGTTAGGATTACGGCCTAGCTTCTAGCACCACTCGTGTTCTCTGTGTTAATTTTATACATGAGTGCTGGAAGCTACAGTTTTAAATTCGACTCAGAACGATCAATTTTTTAGAAACTTTTCATGGCAATTTCTTATTTACTCTCAGAGTTTTTGCCAGAAATCTGCTGAGAGAAAGTCGCCCAAGAAATATATTTTCATATTTTCGTTTGATGTCTAACCTGGGGTTTGAACTAAATCCTCATGTCTTATAAGCCAACACATTACCTACTAGACTACGGCGACTTCACTACGCTGTACTAAAAGATTTTCCTATCCCTCACAATAGAAATCATAAATTCGCTTTCTTCCTACAATTTAAACACGGAGTCTCCATTTATTTAAAATTTTTGAAGGCGAGGTAGCAAACTCTTTTGCATTATTCGACATGACGGAAAATTTTTATAAAAACTGATGGCCACAGCCATTGGTACAGACCAGAGATCAGCATCGAATCGTTTTTCGCTACTCATAAGCACTCATGAAATTTTGATTATAAGTGAGTCAACAATATTGAAATTTAACCCATTAATGCCCGAATTGTAATTTTCTTCTAACGGTTACCGTTTTGTTTTTTACACTCAATTTCCTCTCAGAGCAAAAAAATTAAGGCAACCTCTGCTGGTAACTTAAGTTGCCACTGGGCACTATTGGGTGAATTATGTACTCTGATTCATTCGTACTTACTACGACGTTGATTTATAACTACAGGTTGCAATGAGTATGCGTACAACGTTGACATCAAACTTATGCCATTCGATATATGTTTGATTCATAAGCCTTATGTTTAGATTCATAGCTTTAGAAAAATATTACGAGTGATTCGTATCAAAGTTTACAGTCTTTGTTGTTGCATTTACAAAAAAAGGAAGACGACCCATAAGCTCAAAAGCCAGAACAGCAAGCAAAGCAAACACACAACCTTTTAGTGAGTATTTTAGTGTTCGTACGCGATTCAACCTTATTTTGTGCTTCGTGTATATGTTGAGTTATGGAGAGACGATGTCAACAACATCATACGTGTTGTTAAGTCTGAATATAATGAGTACTTCAGACTTTGAATATGAGAAGTATGAGTATGATATTAAAATAAGTATGAATGCGTATAAATATCAGAAATTATGAGTATGATTCGATTCTATTCATCTTTTTGAACACTCATTGCTGATCTCTTGTCTATACTTTAGTTGGTAGAATATTTATTCCACTAAAATAATAAACAGTTACAGCTTTAGCTGTATGGCTACATTGGCATGAAATTTAATTTTAATCAGCACTTAATCATGACCACCCTAAAGAAGCAGCTGAACTACCTTAAGATGATTAAAAAACAAAAAAATATGATCCGTTTAATCATTTAAATATTTTTCTTTTTATTTTAACTTATTTTCACTTTCTAAAATTTGTTTTGTCTTAAGAAAAAGGGTGCTTCAGAGGCTTAATAATAAACGTCACTTCAAAAACCCATATTTTTTTTATCAAAAAAAAAAAGAAACGACAAATTAATGAACTTTGAAAACAAAATTCTTTACGTGAAGTTCATTAAGAAACATGAATATTTATTATGCGTTTTTGATTTTATTTTTATCTTCATTTCTCCCCTTTTTTTTTGTTTGTTTGTTTGTTTGTTGGTTAAGCTAACTGAGCTATAAAAGATTTTAACATGAATTCTTGTAAATTGAAAATAAATTTTAAGCGGCTATTAAGAAAAATTAAGAACAACAATAAGACACCCCTTAAACGGCATTTTCAGCATTTTAAATAAGACTGAAGA
This sequence comes from Sarcophaga carnaria, assembly GCA_958299815.1. NCBI lineage: Eukaryota > Metazoa > Arthropoda > Insecta > Diptera > Sarcophagidae > Sarcophaga > Sarcophaga carnaria. Next base: position 8,571,669 of record OY283151.1, on the reverse strand, counting down.
ACGAAAAACAAAAGGCAGCTCCAGAAAAAATATAATAAAAGTGTCATTCATCAATTTATTTTGAATAAAAAAAGGAAGGTGTTCCAGAAATTTTTGAATCTGAAAAAAATATGAAACGTATGGAAGCTCTAAATGAAACAATACGACTTAGCATAACCCTATAACACAATATGTTTCAAAATAAGGGAATATTTTTAGAGCTGGAATATATGACATACAGTAGACATCAAACTAAAGAGTACATTAATAAAATATACATTAATAAATTACCGTTATTTTTATTTTAAAATTGTTTAATTAACAGTTTTTAAGATTGAAAAAAAAAAATTAAAAAAATTTCGAAATATTTGCAAATTTTTTCGGGCACTCTCCTTAATTGGTAAAAGGTGACTTTGGTGATTGTTAGAATTTTATAAATAGTGTGCATTTTCTTTTGACGCGCACTGTACTTTCTGGGATTGACTGATTTTCGAATTGACTAAACAACAATTGACTTTTTAAACAATTGGCCAGACACTGCGAGGTAATAATTCTGCACCAGAATCAGGAAAACCACAACTCTGTCTTCCATTTGCTAACATGCTTTATAACTTATTTGACAATTTTTTTAAATCAAAAGATACTTTTTATATGACCTAATATTAACAATAACAAGTCGCCGTGGTCTAGTAGGTAGTGTGTTGCCAGGGTTCGAGGCCCAGGCCAGACATCAAAATAAAATACAAAAAGTATTTCTTCGGCGATTTCCTCTCAGCAGATTTCCGGCCGAAACTCTGAGAGTAAATAAAATTGCCATGAAAAGTTTCTCAAAAATCTGTCGTTCGGAGTCGACTTTAAACTGTAGGTCCCGCCACTCATGTATAAAATTAAAACGCACAACATAAGTGGTGTGAGAAGCTAGGTCGTAATCCTGACTGAAGGGTTGTAATGACCAATTATGTGTATGTAATAATAACAAATTATCGTAGTGCTTAATATATCAACAAACATTAGCATAAGAAAATGGTAAACAAGTAAACAAAAATATACCAACAACACTACAATAATAATAATACAATAATAATAATACAATAATAATAATACAATAATAATAATAATGTAAACATCGTTGTTTACATTTATAGAAATTTCGAGAAGGCGAAGTCATGAACATTCGCCTTCAAGAACATTTATCATACGGTTTACTCTGCCATATAAACGGCAAGGCAAAGCAGGCAACTGAGTTAGTGAAGTTCAGTCAGTCTTGTGTGAAGAAGCGGTGTGTTTGAAGAGAGTAATTGTGGTTTGAAGATCTCCGTTATAGTAATAATAATTGTATAGTAATTGTTATTGTTTATGCAAAGGGTATAAACAGAGGAATAACAAAGAAACGCAATTGTTGTTGTTTACATCAAGTTGTGAGAGGATGGAATTTATTACAATAACGGTAGGTGACCAGTGCATAACATCAAAGCAGGCGATTAAATATCTGGGAGTAATGATTGATAACAAGCTCATGTTTAGGCAACACCTGACGTACATCGGTGGAAAGGGTGCGGCGACATCATGTGCACTTGCCCGAATAATGCCTAACCTAGGAGGCCCAAAACACTGACATCGATCGCTATATATGCAGCCCCTATATGTGCCTGGGCCATGGATAAGAGGACCTATAGAGCGGGAATAGAAGCGGAATACAGGAGATCAGCTCTCAGGGTGATTTCTGCCTTCCGCACGGTGTCTACTGATGCAGCATTGGTGATTGCGTGGATGATGCCCCTGAGGCTAGTAGTGGATGTAGAGAGGAGGAAACATGATACAAGGAGGGGAATGGATCTTTCCAATCCTGTTCAGTTAGTGGATGATGCTATGCATAGATGGGAGCAATGCGGGTCCAATTCAACCAAGGGAAGATGGACCCACAGACTCATACCGAGCATAGGTGAATGGACCAAAAGGGGACACGGTCAGGTGGACTTCTACCTGACACAGTTACTAAGCGGCCATAGATGTTATAAGGCATATCTCTATAAGTATGGCCATGACGTAGACGAGGCATGCCCAGAATGGCGTAACGAAAGGCAGAGCATGTTTTCTTTACTTGCCCGCGATATGTTGTTTAACGAAATTGCCTGGAGAGGACAATAGGCCCGATGAAATAGGACACCTCATGTTAACCTCATGTGGTAATTGGATTGCAGTATGTGTTTTCGCAAGGAAGGTATTGACGCAGCAAAGATTGGCTGAGAGAGCAAGATCAGCAGAATTTGAAGGCAGCACTCTCTGAATCTCCACCCCCCCCCCCCCGAAGTAATACTTGATTGTGGTCCCGGGGGGAGCAAATGGTTGAAAGTGTGACGAACTAGGATGGTTTTAGTACGTATGCGTTTAGCAAGCCGAGAGTAAGTCTTGCGGCAAATCGTGCACATTGGTAGGCCGGGCTACCAATGTCTTCCGAAGATTCCCAACCTTTAGCTCGTAAAGCTATAAAAAAAAACATCAAGTTGTGAACAGTGGCACACAGAATAGTGCGAATAATAAAGAATTTTAATTAAAATTAAACACAATTTTTTTGCAAATCTACGAGCTCATAATTTAAACGTTTTTAAAAGATAAAAACGTAACAATATAATGAAGAATAACTCCGTATTACTTATGGTTTAGTGTGTAGGGTATTAAGAGATTAAAAAACCTTTAGAAAATCCCCAAATCACATTTCAATATTCAAAACAAAAAAGGGGATTCTAAAAGACAAAACAGTTGTTGTTGTTTTTGTTGTTGCTTTCGCTCATTTACTCAATATTGAAAGAAGCCAAAACCAACAACAACAAAAAGAAAAAACACTCCAAAGTAGTCAAGGTTGATTAGCAGAGCACCTGGTGTTTTGGATATCTTTTTTGTTTTTATTCTGTGCTCTGTTTGTATGTATTTATACGAATACATGTATGTATATATAAATATCCATGTGCTGGTGGTATTAGTGAGTGTGCGTGTATGTGTATTTTAATAATCCTAATGTATCTGTGTGCTGTTTATTCAGTGATTCAGTTGTGTTTTGTTGTTTTGTTGTTTGCCGTTAATCAATCTCAATATTTGAGTATTTATTTTTGGTTTAAATCATTGTCAGTCATTCACACAGTTAGTCCGTCCATCTCTGTTCGTCCGTCCATCCATTTGTCCCTTAATCTCTAATGGTGTGCATGTATTGAGGGCATCGAACATTAATTTTGATTATTTTTTTTGTTGTTTTTTCCTGTTATTTTCCTCTTGGAAAACACTAAAATGTGGTTTAATTGACTGAAGCATTAAAATAAAGCCGCCATCAATCAAGGCTCAACATTTAGGAGAAGAGATTTAAAAAGTGTTTGGTTTCCAATAATTCTTTCTGGTTTTTTTTTCGTCTTTTATTTGTTTTTGTTTTTTTGCCTTTAAGACGATTAAAATGTAGAAACCATTTACACCTGGTACATGTATAGACGCGGGTTATAATTGTTGTGCAAAATTGACAAAGAAAATCTTTCAGTGTTCATTTATATTATTAGTGTGTTAGCTTATTAGACGTGACGCCTCGGTTCAAACCCCAGGTCAGGCGTCTCCAACTGAACGAAATTTGAAAAAATATTTCTTCGGCGACTTAATCTCAGCTGAAAGTAAATAGAAAAATTGCCATGAAAAGTTTCTCAGAAATCTGTGGTTCGGAATCGACTTTAAATTGTAGGTATCGCCACTCGTGTATAAAAATTAACGCACACATCATAAATGGTGTGAGTAACTAGGTCGTAATCCTGACTAAAGAGTTGTAATGGCCAATTATGTATGTGAAAGTGAATAGAATCAATAGAGCTGGTGGTCCTAATGTTGTTCTAATGCACAGATATGATGTCATCCAAGTAAACTTGTTTCAAAATTTTTTTACAAAATATCGCTAAAATTATGACAATCGACATGCCTCGCATGTTCACAAGCTAATATCTGCACAAAAACAATTTCACAAGAATAATGCTGAAGACAAAAGAAATTCGATTTACGAGATCCACTTAAGTTTGAGTAAATTTGCCTCAGGAGATTACGTCAGTACGGCAGTCTACTATGATGGTTGTGGCAGTAAATGAGGGCAACACGAAGTGCATGTTATCGACTAGTAAGGACATGCGCGTATTAGGTCTCAGACTACTTCCAATAACTATACTTTTGACGTGGTCAAGGAATTTATTTTCTTGGCTCCTTCCTTAGCACCAAAAATGGTGTCAGTCTGGAGATCAAGCGCAGCATCACTCCCACCAACAGGTGATACTATGGTCTCAATAGGCAATTGAGTAGCAGGGACCTCTTTCGTACAACAAAACTAACACTTTACAAGACACTCATCCTACCCGTGCTTCTTTATAATGCAGAAGCATGGATGCTATTAAGCACTGATGCAGCAGCCTTGAGAGTATTCGAGAGAAAAGTCCAATTCGAGTTGGCAATGATTTTCGCATTCAATCCAACAGTGAGCTGTATGAGCTGCTTAATGACATGGGCATTGTGCAGCGTATTAATATCCAATGACTGCGCTGACTCGGCCATGTCGTTCCAATGAAGGAGGATGCTCCGGCGAGACGGGAATTTGATGCGGGGATCTGCGGAAGTTGGACAACCTTGTTTGCGTTGGAAGGACTAAATCGAGAAAGCTTTGTCATCGATTGGTGTGACCAACTGGCGTAGATGCGCAAGAACCAGAGGCGCCTGGAAGGATATGTCAAGGCAGTCCGAAGTCCCTTAAACGGGTTGTTAATGGCCAATTAAGTATGTAAGTAAGTAAGATTATGTCAGTCTCGAATAGCAATGAATTCACACAAATAATTAAATAGTTTAGTTTGACATTTGAAGTCGCAGTAGTCTAGCATGTAGTCTGTTGACTTATTAGACGTCAGGCTGTGCTTGAAACTCATCCCGAAAATTTCGAACAGAACGGAATGTGAAAAAAGTAATATTTCTTCGCCGACTTCCTCTCCTTACACCTTGTTTTGCAGGTGTAGGGGCACTAGACACACATATATACATAATTGGTCATTACAGCCCTTAAGTCAGGATTACGGCCTAGTTTCTCACACCACTGATGTTGTTGATTTTAATTTTATACATGAGTGGCGGAATCTACAGTTTAAAGTCGACTCCGAACGACAGATTTTTTGGCACTAGACTTCACTAGGGGCACTAGAACTGTTGTGAATTACTCTGGCTTGTCAAATTGACGGTGTTTGTAAATGAATGCAGTTGCAGTTCTTTCGGCGAGAAAATGTTTCTTAAAAATCTATCGTTCGGAGTCGAATTTTAACTGTTGGTCCCTTCACTCATGAATAAAATTAAGACACACAACATGGCTAGTGCGAGAGGCTAGGTCATATTCCTAACTCAATTGTTATAATGATTAATAAAGTAAGTAAGTAAGTTTGACGGCCAATAAGTTTTTCCCAAAAATATGCAGGGATTGCTCCCTTAATTTAGATCAAGAACCCACAAAATTGCTTTGGCCAATAGCAAGGAATTTTATTACGTCATGTTAACGCCTAGACACGTACCAATAGAGACTTGCCTGAAGTCCCAACAACTTGTTTGAGATGTTCTTATACAACCATCTCATGCTTTCGTCGATCTGCATGGCACAAAACTCCATTTATATAGGAGAACGAATGGATTTACCCCTGATTCAGTAAATAATACATGCCTGGTTGCCTTACCTTAAAGCCCCAATTAATGACTTTAAATGGTAACTTCTTTGTGACGAAATTAACTTTCTTTTTAAAAAAAATCATTACCACAGGAGCTCCTGTTGTTACTTGAAGTGTCGGACAAAAATTTATAAAATTTTCTGGATTTTATTTACTGGCTTGATAAATTGCTGAGAGAGAGAGAGAAAATAATTCGATTGTTGAAAACACCACCACACAACACTTTGTTTCTTTTAATTTTCAAAGAAATAATTTTTGGCAAAATAAAGCCCATACGGTGTGCGACAAAAGTATAGACTCTATTAAATGATTTCTGTTGCCAAGGATATGAGTTTTAAAAATGTTGCTACAAAAGAAGTTCTAGGCCCATATTAATTGACCACTGGATACACTGAGAATAAATAAAAATTCTTTAAAAATTCATTAAATTTCTTGATGGTATACAATTTTTTTAGTAGAGTACTGTGCTGTGCTGTGCCGTACTGTATGCTCGTAAAATATCCAATGTATGTTGCATGTTGTAGGAGTATTTAAAATGGAATTGACATGACATTACTTACACTATGTATATTGCATTGTATGAATGTGTTTGTAATAGGCTAAATGTATACATATTCTATACATAGTTATGTCGTTATGAAACCTAAATATCATGAAAAAATTCTTATTAAGCTGGCACCTATTTAGTGGTCAAAAAATATTCTTCTGAAAGAAACTGTTTAACGCGAAACCTAATTAAGTTTGTTTAACGAGCCTGTTTAAATAAGTCTACAATGCTAACAAATGATTGCTGTGATGATAGGATGGTAGGATGATAGTAATAAAAAAGATTTATGACATGTGACAATGCGAAAATCATTTAGGAAGTTTTTCTATTTCATCATGAAAGGGCTAATAAGCGTACAACGCTTGCAAATGCTTGCTGTGATGATAGTATGATAGTAAAAAAAGATTCGTGACATGTGAGAATACGAAAAGCGCTTAGAAAGTTTTTCTATTTCATAGTGAAAGGGTTAATAAGCGAACAATGCTTGCAAATGAATGCTGTGATGATAGGATTATAATAGAAAAAAGATTCGAGACATGTGACAATGCGAAAAGCGCTTAGAAAGTTTTTCTATTTCATCGTGTAAGGGCTAATAAGCGTACAATGCTTGCAAATGATTGCTGTGATGATGGGATGGTAGGATGATAGTAAAAAAGATTCGTGACATGTGACAATGCGAAAAGCGCTTAGAAAGTATTTCTATTTCATCGTGAAAGGGCTAATAAGCGTACAAGGCTAACAAATGATTGCTGTGATGATAGGATGTTAGGATGATAGTAAAAAACAAAAAGATTCGTGACATGTGACCATGTCAAAAGCACTTAGAAAGTTTTTCTATTTCATCGAGAAAGGGCTAATAAGCGTACAATGCTTGCAAATCATTGTTGTGATAATAGGATGATAATAAAAAAAAATTCGTGACATGTGACAATGTCGAAAGCGTATGAATATGATGAGTATTTCAAACTTTGAATATGAGTAGAGGTTCCATGATATTAAAATAAGTATAAAAGCGTATAAGTATCAGAAATTATGAGTATGATTCGATTCTACTCATCTTTTTGAATACTCATTGCTGATCTCTGATATCTACCAACAACTCATAATGGAATGTGAGCAAGCATGATGACAAATATTATCAGTTTAATCTAGATCGCCGACATTTACGTGTGCGTATACGTAGAAAAGGCATTAATGCAACTCAACACTTCCTTGAGAGATCTTCCTGATGTACTAACGTTACCCTAATATTGTTGTAGGACTTTGCTTGCCTTGTAATTTTAATTTTTGTAAAATTCATCAATTTCTGTGTTTCCTTTTTATTTTTCATTTTTTGTGTGGAATCAGGGATATTTTCAATATTTAAAATATTCTTTCGGTTTTTTCATTGGGTTTGTGTGCTATTTTTTTGTGGGCATATGGACAATCAATGACCCAGATAGCAGATACTAGAAGGCAAATATGTTCACATGGAGAGAATCTCATATTCATTTGTAAAATGTCTCTTTGAAGGATCAATATGAAATATATTCACAAGTAAAAGGACATATTCATACTCAGTATACATACATATAAGCTTAAATTTACACAATGTTTGGCACATATACTACACACTAATATATATGTATATCATACATATGTATGTACATATGTATGTATATATATATATGCTCTAATAAAAGAAAATCTTTTAAATGCTGGTGGTTATTTGATGATGCTTTCAAATTTTATTCCCTTTTTTGTTGTTAGTGTTATTGGTTTGTTTGTTTTTTTTTTCTTGTAGTATTTTGTATAACCAATAAGTTGTTGTTGCTGTTGTTGCGATATGTATTGATATTGACAATAATATTGTATTTGAATTTCTATCGTTTAACTATTGAAACACAAATCCTTGTATAAATATAAACACAACAAAACACAGAAAGGATATCTATTTTGATAGTGGTTGTTGATAGCCTTGGAGCCTTTTATGTAACTGGTGTACACGCACACACACACACACATTATTTGTATTTTCAGGTGTTTATGACATTTTTCTCCAATTTATTGTGCAATATAAAGATGAAATGATTGAGTGATCGAATGAATGCATGATGAGTAGTTTCCTTGAAGATAATGAATGTATTTCACATACAGATTTCAAATGTATTTGCTGGACAAGGAAACATTTATTGTCATGTTCATAGCAGTTACGCTAAAAAGTTTGTACACTAACACATAGAATGCGTTACTAAATTACAACCACACGATTTTAGGACACTTCCGATACAAAATTCCAATACGAATATAGCCGCCTCAGTGTATTGAATCATTGGACTCGAGCCCATGCTACAAACACCAGCTCATACATGTCGAACACAGTAAAATATGAAAAAATATATCTTTGGCGACTTCTCTCCTCAACTGTCTTCTGGCAAATTGTTAAGAGTAAAAGAAAATCGAAGTCGCCATAGTCTAGTAGGTAGTGTGTTGGCTTATTAGACGAAAAGCCAGGGTTCGAGCCCCAGCCCAGACATCAAAACAAAATACAAAAAAAAATATTTCTTCGGCGACTTCCTCTCAGCAGATTTCTGGCAAAAACTCTGAAAGTAAATAAAATTGCCATGCAAATCCTGACTGAAGGGTTGTAACGACCAATTATGTATGTATGTATGTTCTAGGACACTGCAATAGTTGAGTTTGATGATTGTTAGAATTTTACCCATAGTGTACAGTTTCTTTTGACGAGCACTGTATAGAAAGTAGAAGTGGATATAGGCCATACGATATACGAAAAAATGTGGACAATATCACTAGAAAGTCACCAGCAAAGCAAGCAACAAGTCTTGTGCAATAAGATTCAACGCTAATACATGAGTTGGAAAACCAAAGTCATGAAGATCGTATTGAGCCTTCACCTAGAAGATCAAAAGTTTCTGTTGCCGTATGATTCACTCCAATGAAGTTACAGATGGCCCATCATTTAAATTTTAACGTATTTCTCCCACATCATGTTTGTTCTCCCTCTTATTTCTTAGTGTATTCTTGGAAAAATAGCAAACCTTATCGAGCATTATCAACTGTTACGAATCCCTTTTTATAACACAAAGATTTGCTTTGAAAATCAAATAGCAAGGAAAATCATTTTTTAAAGGGTTATCCATTTCGTGGTTTCAAAAGTAAACGTAAAACGTCAAAAGTAAAACACATAAAAAATATTTTTATTCATAAGATTTCTTTTTTATTGTAAAGTTTGAACGTTGACATTATGTGTGAAACACGACATCATTTAAATGACGTCCACGTGAAGTGTTGCCAGCATTGATTCTTTTGAGGTAATTTTCGACCACTTTTTGACACATATTGGGCGGTATCTCAGCCATAACTTGACGAATGTTGGTTTTTAAGTGCTCAAGAGTTGAAGGTTTATCTGCATAAACACGGTCGTTCGCTAATGTCTAATGGTGTCAAATCGCATGATCTTGGTGGCCAGTTGACACACACACACAACGAGAAATTACGGCCATATTCGCTCGGGTTGTGTGGCATGTGGCACCGTCTTGTTGAAACCACATATTCTCCAAGTTGTATTCTTCAATAGCAGGCAAAAAAAACGTCGGTTATCATATGACAATAACGCTTCGAATTGTCGGTGACAGTCGTTCCATCGTCGTTTTCGAAGAAGTAAGGTCCAATCACACCTTCGGACCAAAGAGCGCACCAAACAGTGACTTTTTCTGGATGTAATGGCCTCTTTTCAATTACTTGAGGATCCTCAGAACCCCAAATATGACAATTTTGTTTATTAACATACCCACCGAGTGTGAAATTTGCTTTATCGTTGAAGAAAATTTTGTTCGAAAATTTGCCGTCCACCGCCTGTTGTTCAAACACCCATTCCACGTATCTACGACCTTGTGAATGGTCATTTGGCTTCAGTTGTTGCGTGAGCTGGACTTTATATGGATGTAGGTGTAGATCCAAATGCAAAATACGCCATAATGTGCCGTAAGACAGTCCTAATTCCTGAGGTTGACGAGGAATCGACACATTCGGGTCTTCGGCAACACTTTCACTTACAATGACGATATTTTCAGCGGAACGAGCGAAATGATGATGCACAGGCCTTTCAATATTTATAACCACTCCAGTCTCTTCAAATTTCTTCACAATTTTGCCAATTGCTTGCGTAGTTGGACGATTATGTAAACCATAATCACCTCTTAAAGCACGATACGTGGCTGTGGCAGAATCACCATTTTTGTAGTAGATTTTGATAATTTGTAGGCGTTGTGTGATAGTTAAGCGATCCATTTTCGTCAATGTCAGACTTTCAACTGAAAAGAAAAAAATTGGTTTCACAACTTAGTTTGACAGATGTCGCTTTCCAGTCCCATACTTTTGAAACCACGAAATGGATAACCCTTTACATTCAATGTATTGTTGTAGCACTTTTTTTTTCTTATAAATTTAAACGAAATCAAATGAAAAACACTTTCAATTTTAAATTTTTCATAAATTTTATTTTTACATTTTATTTAAAACTATTTTTTACTTTTTATTCGTTTTTATTTGTTTAATATTTACATGATTTAGGAACTCTTAAATTATTTTCGTTTTCATTTTTTACAATTAATTTGCTTTCACAAATATACATACGTTCCCATTTCGTTGTCATTTTGTTTTGCTCTTAAAGAGACTAGAATTTCTTATACAACTAAACTACACAACTAAACAATAAACAAAAAAAAAAGTTAATAAATTTTATTTTAAATAAATTGGAAGATTTTTTATGTTACAAATTGCAAAAAATTTACAAAAAAAAAACACTCAGCATCAGGAAACAGAAAAATTCTGCTTAAAGATTTTTAACAATCTATAAACAGTGAGCATCAAAAGAAACTGTACACTAAGAATAAAATTCCAACAATCATCAAACTCAACTTTTATTAATTAAGGAGAGTGCCCAAAAAAATTTGTTAATATTTCAAAATGTTTTTGGAATTTTTTTTTTTGTTTCAATTTTTAAAAACTGTTAATGAAACAATTTTAAAATCAAAATAACGGTAATTTATAAATGTACAATTTCTTTTGACGCTCACTGTATATGGGATTTATTTTTGAAAGAAACTTATTTTCCTTAACAAAATAAAAGGAAAATCAATACGTATGTATTTATTATTGGGAATTATGATTCAATTCTGTTTTGCATAATTCGTATGAAATAGCAACAAATAGAAAAATTAAAAGGAATTTTTATTTATTTCAAGCACTATTTAATTCTTTTTTAATTAAATTAAAACAAAACAAAAAATATACAAAGAAAATATTTAAATGGAATTATTTTTTGTTTTCAAATATAACAATTTGGATTCCAAATATAGATCAGATAGATGGCTTATACTTGGGTTAGAAAAGTTTAATTTTTAATTAAATTTTTTTGTTTTAGGAAACTGCCTCAAAAATTATTTTCTTATATTCCTGTAAACTATACATGATGTTACAAACAAAAACTTTCTATTCCAAATTGCTACCGGGGTTTTAAATAAGATCTCCAAGAGCGGTCGGAGAAATCTGCAAATTCTTTTCACTCTGTGCTTCTGATTCTTAAGATACAGTTTTATTGAGAATCGACTTCTCCATAATGGCAATCTAATGAATTGTAACCCCATGAGCTCTCAAGTACACATATGTGCACCAGAGATCAAAAGAACCAAGGCTGTTTACTAGACTACGGCAACATAGGTACATGAACTCTTTCCAACTAATTCTGACTTCAGACTAATATTCGTCTCTTGAGAGGTGAACAAATGATCTCACACAGACTTGACTCCTTTGCAATATTGTTGACTCACATATATTCAAAATTTCATGAGTACTTATGAGTAGCGAAAAAACGATACATTGCTGATCTCTGATTTGTATGCCAAGTTGTATTCAGTATTTACCCACTGAAAATTTTACACGTGGCTAAGAAATAACATCGTCTCTCAACTTATTCGCTGCCAAGCCTAAATTATATGAAGTCATTCCCATTGCCATTTATGCAAATGTAGAGTTTGTGCAACGGAAAGCAATTGAAAGGAGTCTCGATATTACTGTCCGACCTGTCTTTTTTGGACTTTGTTATAAATACACGATGAAGTTGATTTTTGCGTGAAAGATCATTCTCTATAAGAAATAAAGTATTTATTTGTAGTATTTTTCAAGTTTTTTACATATTTATATTATGTTTGTGGCAAAAAAATTTGCTAATTCAAAAGCCTGCATGTTATAATATATGTAAAGTAGGACGAGTATACTCGTCTTGGCAGTGCGGGATACCCTTTCAAAGACGAGTATACTCGTCCTTGGCAGCAAATGGATTAAATAGCTTTCCAGGGAGCTTGTTAAGAATTTCGAATCTTTTAACACAGAATAATAATAAAAGAAACACGTATAATGTTAAAGAGACTGAATAATAAACTAATTTGTAAATAATCCTGGCGTGTATTTTACTTTCAAATCCAAAGTAATTGAAAAAAAAATACTCGTGCAACTTTGTGTAGGTTAAGTTAGGTTACAGAACGTGTACTTGTCAATTAAGACAAGTACAGTACCCGGAGGTCGAATTGACCCATTGTACAACGTTCTAGTTTCTCACATCACTTATGTTGTGTGTGTTAATTTTTTTATACGTGAATGGTGGGACCTACAGTTCAAAGTCGACTCCGAATGACAGGTTTTTTTGGAAAGCTTTTCATGGCAATTTTATTTTTCTCTCAGAGTTTTTGCCAGAGATCTGCTGAGAGGAAGTCGCCGAAGAAAAACTATTTGTATTTTGTTTTGATGTCTGGCCTGAGGCTCGAACCCTGGCTTTACGTCTAATTAGCCAACACACTACCCACCAGACTACGGCGTAACACGTATAATGTTAAAGAGACTGAATAATAAACTAATTTGTAATTAATCCTGGCGCGTATTTTACTTTTAAATCCAAAGTAATTGAATTGAATACTCGTTCAACTTTGCTAATCGATTTGATACAGAATTATGTTGGAGATTATAATTTTTTCATTAAATGTTAATAAGTTTTTATGAACTTCACTTCGCAAATTTGATTTCAAATATGAAACTTGGAGAAGGCATCGCTTTTTTATTGGACATCTATTTGAACATATAATTATTGTTTATTGTATTTCCTAAAAAAGGGAACAGAATTCTTAGATTATAAATACGAAACTCTTAAAAGAATATTTAACAATACTGAGTGTTTAACTTTAACATTATTTTTCAATATTTAGATTCACTTAAAATTAAATTTAAACTGTTTTTTCTATAAATAAATTAAAAATGGAAGAAGATTTTTAAAAAAACAAAAATTATTTCAATTCTTTACATCAAAACATTTTAATAGAATATGAATTATGTTAGGAAAAGAAGAGAAATTACATTTAAAATTAAAATACAATATGTAGACTACATCACAGATTTTCATTTAACAACATACAAAACATTTTTTTGTTTTCTTTCGTAAATCAACAATAAAAAGAAACGAATTTTTATTTTTTTTTGTTTTCAAATGTTTTTCAAACACTTTAAAAAACCTTCGAGACAAAATCATCTGTGAGGACAATAACTGAAGTAGGGAAACAGTTTACAGTGCAAAGAATAGAAACGACGTGGATCGGTTTTTGTATCGAAGCCATCCACTTTAACCACGTTCCATTGATTCTTCATTAAAGCATAACTGAAGGACACTTGATTTTGATAAGTATCGGGTCGTATGAATTCCATCGGCTCTAAATGAGAGTGAAAATTATCAACAACGGTTAGGGGCACCTTTAAAAGATGTTCTGTAAGAGAAGAAGAATTATGAATTAGAATTAGAAGAAGAATGGAATTATTATTTCGTTTTTGTTTTTGTGGTTTCATTTGCTGTATTGTATGTGTGTGTGTAGTGTACTTACCAATGATAAAACCCATGGTAACATCATCAGGAAATCGGATTTTATCTCCAATGCTTATAAATTTACCACCACCTGCTATTGGTAACATTTTTAATGTCAAGGCTCGACTTAAACAGAAGCCAGCACCACCTGTTGCAAACCAAAATGTAATCTTTTTATTTAATGACGTATTTTTCTGTAAAAAAAAGAAACGAGAACGTGAAATAAAACGATAAGTTTCCTGATTAAAAAGATTTACAACAACAACAACAAAAAAAGTTTATAAATTAACAGAATATTTATGTTTGAACTCGTATTATTGTTTTGTTGTTTAACAACAGACTTCTTGTCCTTTATTTTGCTTTATTTTTATTGTAAAACTGAAGGACAAAAAAAAAGAAAACAAATCCCCTTTTCGTATTGTTAAGGGTTAAGGGATAAAAAAATTTCGAAAGCAAAAAAGAGAGAGAGAGAGAGGGAAAACAGAAAATCAAATTAACACTAGACGAACCAATATAGGGCCACTGCAATTTAGCTGGAATGAATTGAATTGTACTGATAGTACTGAAATAGGTTGCAACGATATGTCTGCATGCATGATTATTAGTGGCGTTCTGCGCACTACCCCTACTCCTGCTCTGGAGATAATCTTATACCTTCTTATACCGCTTGACCTCTACTGCAGGGGCGTGGCGGCTAAGGTTAATAGGCGTCTCTGGGCGACTGGTTAGTGGCATGAATCGCCCATTGCCCATGCGAAGATACTTGGAGACTTTGGGATTGTCGGAAGCAGTGACTACATGACACCGCAATATGAATTCTCAATGAATGGAGGACAGAGTCTCCGTACAAATTTACACCGATGGCTCCAAGCTGAAGACAGCCGTTGGGTGTGGAATTTTTCCGGAATTATTCGGAATATCCCAGTCTATAAGGTTACCGAATCACTGCAGCAGCTTTCAGGTGTCGGCAATTCAGGCTGCGGTGAAAATTATTGTGGGCAAAAATGTTCACATAACCATACTTTCCGATTGCCAAGCGGCTATCAGGGCATTGGATTCTAATGTAATGAACTCCAGGACGGTATACGACTGTCGCAGATGTCTTAACGAGTTGGCGAATCGATATGATGATTGTATCACATGGGTACCGGGACATAGAGCCATTCCCTGTAACTGCAGAGCTGATGAACTTACCAGAAGTGGCATGATCATCGAGCTCTCTGATGAATTCGTTACATTAGGGAGCTCTTTGGATATTTGCAAGCTTATAATTGGCAATGCAATATAATTATCAACAGTAGATGGACACGGGCAGAACGGCGCAAAATATCTGGCCAAGGCTAGATATGAGGAGCGCAGCGGCTCTCCTTAAACTCTAAAGATAAAGGCTCAGCACTGTTATCGGTGTTATTATGGGGCATTGTATTAAAGGAAGTCATGCAAGGCATATTGGTCTTGGACACCTTGCAAATGATTTCTGCAGAATCTGTGGAGATGAGGAGGAGCATACTGTGCATATGCCCGGCACTTGGTCAGAGGAGAAAGAGGCACCTGGTTGCTTACTACATGGAGCATCTGGATGAACAGTCATGCATGGATATTGGCAGTCTGAGTCGCTTCATCGGAAACTCCTAGTGGTTCCTGGACTAGTGGAGAATGTGAAAGTGTGGTATCACAATGGGCCCTGTGTGCGGCCTAATTGTATCCGCTCATGACTCCATCGAGGGGACAGCCACTTCCACCTACCTACCTACTGAAGTCTTTTAGTCAACCGCAAATACTACTTAGTCATGGTAGTTGTTGTGTCTTCCTTAAGGAGTTGACGTTTAACTTTCTTATGACATTCGAGTTTGAAGTTATATTCTCTGTGGCATCAGAACGTTTCTTGGATGGATTAGTTGGAATAATTTTTAAAATTCAAAATCATGAGGAAAAATTTTTGTTGTCTACTATAAGGCAGCCTTTAATAGCCCCATAAGGGATGTTGTTTTTGCCACAATGTCTGATCTCGGTATACCTGCAAAGCTGATAAGGTTATGCAGAATAACATTGAGCAATTCCTACAGCTCTGTCAAGCTAGAAATGGACCTCTTCGAACTTTGTGATACCTTTTCATTTAACTTTTTCAAATTCGTCATTGAGAGTTTTCTTTGGAAGGCGGGAGTGCACCTCAATGGCACTAATTTTCCACAAACGTACGCTAACTACATTGACATCATAGGGTGTACCAAGCGAGATGTGCTTTTATTGCTATTGAACGAGAGTCTATTAAGATGGTTGTGGGAGTAAATGAGTGCAAAACGAGGGGACATGCGGCGTATTGTATGTCAGATAACGGCCAATAAATATACTTTCGATATAGTCAAGGAATTTATTTATCTTGGCTCCGCCATTATCATCTAAAATGATGTCAGTCTGGAGTTCAAGCATAGGATCACCTTGCCAACAGGTACCGCTATGGTCTGAATAAGTAATTGAGTAGCAGAGACCTCTCTCATACGACAAAACTAATACTCTAGGAGTCTCTCATTCCCCTCTTGCTTCTTTATAATGCAGAAGCATAGACACTATTAAGCACTGATGCATCAGCCTTGAGAGTATTCGAGAGAAAAGTCGTACGTAAGATCTTCGCTCCAGTGCGAGTTGGCGATAATTTCCGCATAAGATCCAAAACTGAGCTGTATGAGAACCTCAACGCTATGGATGTTGTGCAGCGTATTTACATCCAGCGGCCGCGTTAGCTCGGCCATGTAGTTCGAATGGAGTTGATATGGAGATTTGCCGAAGTCGGCGAAGAGTACAATCTTTTTTGCGTTGGAAGGACCAAATCGAGGAAGCCATGTAATAGATTGGTGTGACCAACTAGCGTAGGCACGCAAGAAGCAGAGGCGCCTGGAAGAATGTGTTAAGGTAGGCCGAAATCCGTTAATCGGGTTGTTAATCCCTTTAAATAATTAAAAAGTTTTGTTTGACGTTTGAAGTCGCTGTAGTCCAGCATGCAGTCTTTTGACTTCTCAGAAGTCAGGCTGTGGTTGAAACCCACCCCGAAAATCTCGAACAAAACGGAATATGAAAAAATAGTATTTCTTCGGCGACTTAATCTTCTTACACCTTATTTTACAGGTGCAGGTACTAGAAACTTGCTTGCGTTAAAAGCACCAGATCGAGGAAGCCCTGTCATCAATTGGTGAGACCAAGAAGCAGAGGCGCTTGGAAGTATGTGTAACTACAGGCCGAAATCCGTTAATCGGTTTGCTAATGGCCAGTTAAGTAAGTAAAGTAGATGAAAAATTTCTTGGCCTCTTTACCGCCACCTTGGCTTACATAGTGTTAAAGACAAACAACTTGTCTGGCTGGTGTTATTTATTTTGTAATCACAAGCAAATTAATTGACCAAGAAAACCTTTAAGAAGAAAGTTCATATAAAGTGAAGTTTAAAAAATTGTTTCATGGCCGATTGGTTGGCTCAGTAATTTGTATGTAATTCAATACCGCCCTTTCATTTTCTTAAAACCGAAAAAGAAAGAAAAGATTTAAGTTACCTGACCGAAAAAAAACGATTTGTAAAGGCATCTTAAATGATCACATCCTCCTTCTTAGTAAAAGTTAATTGGCCATAAAATTATGACAACAAATTATGGAATCGAATGAAATTTTAAATTTTAATTTTAATTTATGTTAAACAACAACAACAACAACAATAAAAATAAGTGGGGGGAGCGGTAAATAGCTGTTGAGGTTGTTTAATTAAAAATCTTTGTACAAAATAAAGAAATACTTACGCTATCCAAATGTATTTCCAAGGGTGAGGATATGCTAGGTTTACCCAAATACCAATCGACCGAGGGACTGTATTCATCTAACAGCTTCACCAGACGAGGTACATTTACATAATTGTCATCGTCGAAATGACAAAACCATCTGTAAAGACAATTAAGGTTTGGGAAAAAAAAAAGGAAAGGAAAATTAATTTACAAGCAAAACTAAATCGAGGGGAAATGAATAGAAGTGATTAAGTGAGTAAATAATTGTACAAAATATTGTTACGATGGTCTGCAAATAAAATAGAAGTTTGCTGTTTAAAATTTATACAATGGAAGGTTTATAATAGTATTTATAATCCTTATGGTTTTCAAGTACATTAGATAAACAATATAAGCCAGTAATAATGTCTAGTTTGGGTCATACTTTCTTGAGAAAAATGGCCCAATGTAAGTAAGCAATTGATAAAGTTCGTACACGAAAAGAGTATAATCCTCAGTAGAGTATAATCATCTATTTATTGAACGCTTTTTCAGAATCGAAAAAGCCGATGAGAAACAAACAAATGGTCTCACAAAACCTCCTTTCATTTTAAGGTAAGATGGGTTAGTAAATCCATTTATAGAGACGCCAGACAGATCTGGCCCATTATAGATATATGACGAACAGCGTTTGCATTGAGCCTATCAAGATTCCATCTAAAGAACCTCAAAGCACTGATAACAGGACACTGGCCGCTGGATCTGCTTACCAGTAGACTGGGAATACCTTATAATGACTTCTACTGGAGCTATAACTACGAGAAAGCAGAACAGCTGGCACCTCGCAAAATTCACACCCACGGCTGCTAGTTTAACCTTACCTACATCAGAGATCAGCAATGAGTTTTCAAAAAGATGAGTAGAATCGTATAATACTCATAATTTCTGATACTTATTCATTCTGATTCATACTTATTTTAATATCATGGAACCTCTACTCATATTCAAAGTTTGAAATACTCATCATATTCATACTTAACAGCACGTATGACTCCATTACTCAACATTTACACGGAGCACAAAATAAGTATGATTCGCGAACGAACACTAAAATACTCACTAAAAGGTTGTGTGTTTGCTCTGCTTGACACTCGAATACATTTATAAATACATATTAGAAGTACTTTTCTTAAGTTATAAATCCAAATGAGTAGAGGCTTATGAATCAAACACATTTCGAATGGTATGAGTTTGATGTCAACATTGTACTCATACTCATTGCAACCTGTACTTATAAATCAACGTCTGTAGTGAGTATGAATGAGTCAGAGTACATAGTTAAATTTCAATATTGTTGACTCATTTATATTCAAAATTTCATGAGTGCTTATGAGTAAAGAAAAAACGATTTATTGTTGCTCTCTGACCTACATACGACATATAAAATTAATTTATTTTATTTTTTAAAAATAAATTAAAACATCCTTTTAGTATATCTTAATAGACTCTTTAATGACATGCATAAGCATGGGAAAAGCCTATCCATTCTTGGGTGCCTATTGTTTTACATCTTCTTACCAAATTTTTCTCTTCTGTTTTATTTTTTAATTGACAACAGCTTTCGTTCCATTAAAGATAAGACCATTTTTAATGGTTATTTTTAATAAAAACAAGAACAAGAACTTATTTTTTAATATTCTTACCTACTTAAACGAGATTTAATATCTTAAATAACCAGTCAAAAAAAATAATCTCATATTTCCTAAAAATATGGGATATTAAAGGATGTGTGTTAGGCTTTTAAAGCTAAGCAAAGTAATAAAAATCTTTCAAGAGGAAAAAAAATAAAAAATTAAATCAGAAAAAAAGAAAAGAGGAGAGGAGAACGTAAAACACAAAATGTTTAAGCTTTTCAGAAATGTTCATGTTCATGTTCGTCGTACATAAAAATTATTTTATTAAAGATACAAACTGAAGATCTTTAAAATTGAGAATAAAATAAAATATGTTTCATTGTCGTAAAAACAAAAAAAAAATATCAAATAACTAAGAGCTGAACCTAAAAGGACTTGACAGATTTGGCTCTCCTCAAATAATGTTGCAGACGACACAGACAGTATGTTTGCTGGCCAGAAACAAAGTTGAATTTTAAAAATCGAAAATCTTAAATGAAGCATAAAATTGCAGAAAAATGAAACAAAATGTAAAGAAGAAAAATAAAATGAAATTAAAATAAGACACCAGAAATATTGAATATTTTCTGGGGCATATGTTGCACAAAGGCATTCCCTAACTTTCACAATCATTCAGCTTTTAACACAGCAAAATTTAAAAATAATGCAGCACTCTACCTTAAAGTGATGGTCTGACAGAGAATATTCGAAAATGTTTAAGCATTAATGCCCGTGGTACTAATCTCTATTGACCATCTGAGGCTGGTCCATTACGTGGCAAGACTTTCCGAAGGCTTCTTCCTATGATGAGAAGTTATTAGAAACATAGCAATACAGTATTTAGACCAGGTTAGCTCTTATGTTTTTCATCTCTTCTTCAAACGGAAGAATTTATTTTTTTTTTTCCTTTAACGAAATCGGCTGGAACTTGGTTAAGGGATGAGAGGGAAAGAGAAAAACATAAATCTAAAATCTGTAATTTACTAGAGAATGTTAACAATTTAAAACTGTTCCTTCCTTAAAGCGCTTGATGATAAATCTTAGTTTTAGGGGAAAGCAGCCATTTAGGCATACGAATTTACAAATTTCGACCTTTCAAGTTCAGTGACCCCTGATTGCAGAACCAACATCATAAGAAAGTCAGGTGAAAACTTTACCAGATTAATGAAACCTTAGGAGGTTTAGCGGGATAGGTAGTGTGTTGGCTTATTAGACGTGAGGCGTCGGTTCAAACTCCAGGTCAGACATCAAAACGAAAATATTGTTATGTTTTCATCTTTTTAAAAACGTTTAGAATATGAGTTCGTTGATTGCAAACAAAGTAAAAACAAATTTGTGTTTTGTTTCAATTAAACTCTTTATTGTTCACACTACTTTTGTGTACCACCGTATACAACTTAATGGATCGAACGATAATTGCTTGTTCACTATTCTATTTAACACTTCTGTCTGCGCAAACTTGTACTTTCAAATCGCAACGCGTCTTCATACAAGACTGACTGAGTTCTGACTGACTGTTGTATGCTTTGTCTTGCCTTTTTATACGCTCACAAATCAATCTGATGAAGGTGCTGGAAGTAGAATGTTCTTGTTTTCGCCTTCTTGAGAGTTCTATCGCGACTACATTGTTGTTTGTGTATTTTGTTCACGTTGTTTGTTGTTGCTTCCTTTCACACTTTTCTGTCTCCTTTCCTTTCATGTTGTTGTTGGTATATGCAACCAAGTTCATTGTATTTGTGTGTGTGTAGCTTTTGTTTATCGTTTTTAATGTTAAACTGTACTACACTGTTTTCATTTTCGTAACAATATGAAAAAATATTTCATCGGCGACTTCCTCTCATCAGATTTCTGTCAAAAACTCTGAGAGTAAATATAAAATTTTGCCATGAAAAGTTTATCAAGAAAATCTGTCGTTCGGAATCGACTTTAAATTGTAGGTTCCGCCACTCAATTAAATTAACACACACAACATCATTAGTGTGAGAAGCTAGGTCGTAATCCTCAATAAAGGGTTGTAATGACCAATTATGTACGTCAGTTTTAGCAAGTGCGGCGGCCCAGTTGGTAAGTTCGTTGTCTACGTGTCCTGGACCCAAATGAAAGGAGTCGACGAATGTCTCGGTATTTCCTCTAGAGGCACTCGACATTCTTAGAGAATCTTAGAGGCGGTGTACATATTCTCTAGCGATCTAATGCCCGCTTTGCTGCCGGTAAATATGCGTATATCACCATGCGATATACTCTGATACCGAATTCACAAGGCAGCAATTTTATTCGCTTAAATTTCCTACAATAGTCTGATAGTGCAAGGGACTATCTAATGTTCAGTTATTCTGTAAAGATTCCACATCCGACTTTGTTGTACGATCTGGATTCTTAAGTGAAAGTTTGTATAAGGTTTCCTGGAGGATGTAAACCATTATCACATCGTATGTAACTTTTTTCCAGGTCAGTTATCTCCAACAAAATGAAATATGAAAAAATATTTCGTGGGGGACATCCTCTCAGCAGATTACTTTTAAAAACTCTGAGACTAAGACAAAATTGCCATGAAAAGTTTCTCAAAAATCTGCCGTCCGGAGTCCACTTTAAACTGTAGGTCCCGCCACTGATGTATAAAAATTAACACACACAACATTAGTGGTATAAGAAGCTAGGTCGTAACACTGACTGATGGATTGTAACGACCAATTATGTATGTATGTTTGTAACTTTCTGAACTTTTGACCTCCTCGCAATTGTTTCATTGTTGGCATTATTTGAATGGATTTTTATTTTTTTTATTTCTTAGTTTTTAATATCCTTTCTGTGTTTTCAGCAAAATCACAACTTGCTTCTATGCTTTTTTGCTTTAATTTTCGAAGAAACTTTGTTTGTCCAAAACAAATCATCAAGTATTGCAAGAGGCTTTAAAATTTCTTTTCAAGTTTTAAAACTAAATTAAGAACAAGACCTACATGTTGTAGACCTTTGTGTATGACAAACAGTAGTAGGACAGACAAACGGACAAATAAAAACTAAAAGTTTTCATTGTCTTTCTAAATTTTTGTCTTCTTCTTTTTTTTCGTAATCAAAAAAACATGTTACAAAAATAGTAGAAAACACACATGAACTCAAATGGAAACTAAAAAAGGCACACACATATGTACATATATATGTATGAAATTGTTATAATAAAATTGACATGAAAAACTTAAATGTTTGCCGGGCATACGGGTACAAAGCAAACACAGTAGCGGAGAAAAGTTGTGAAATTTTTATAAATAAATTTTTTACGCCATTCTAACCAGAGATCAGAAATGAATCGTTTTTTCGCTACTCATAAGCACTCATGAAATTTTAAATATATGTATGTAAGTGAGTCTACAATATTGAAATTTTACTATGTACTCTGATTCATTCGTGCTCACTACAACGTTGATTTATAAGTACAGGTTGCAATGAGTATGCTTACAACGTTGACATCAAACTCACACCACTCGAAATACTTTTGATTCATAAGCCTACTCATTCAGATATAAAACTACACACAACATTCTAATAAGTATTTTAGTATTCGTACGCGATTCATACTTATTTTGTGCTTCGTGTAAATGTTGAGTTATGGAGAGTCAATATCAACAACATCAAACGTGTTGTTAAGTATGAATATGATGAGCACTTCAAACTTTGAATATTAGTAGAGGTGTTCCATGATATTAAAATAAGTATGAATGCGTATAAGTTTCAGAAATTATGAGTATGATTCGATTCTACTCATCTTTTTGAATACTCATTGCTGATCTCTGATTCTAACCAATGCAACAATTTTGAGTTGCTACTGTGGATTTAAAAATATTTTAAACTGTGTTAATAGTTATTCACTTTTGCTATATGCTGTTCATATGCATGTACAGTGAGCGTCAAAAGAATCACCAAACTCAAATATTACCATTTGACAATATTTCGAAATTTTTTTGTCACGAACATTCGCCTTCAAGAACATTCATCAGACTGTTTACTCCGCCATATAAAAGGCAAGGCAAAGCAGGCAACAAAGTTAGTGAAGTTCAGTCAGCCTTGTGTAAAGGCGCGGTGGGTTTGAAGATCTCCGTTACAAAGATCTGTCGAACAATTGTTTAGTGATTGTTATTGTTTATGCAAAGCGTATAAACAGAGGAATAACAAAGAAAAGCAATTGTTGTTGTTTACATCAAGTTGTGAATAGTGGCACACAGAAGTGTGCGAATAATAAAGAATTTTAATTAAAACTAAACACCAACTTGTTTTTATTTCATTTGCAGTTTACGAACTCATATTTTTAACGGTTTTAAAAGGTAGAAATGAAACAACATTTTTTTAATGTACAGTTTCTTTTGATGCTCACTGTACATATGTGTATATAATACTATGTTGAAATATTTTTTTTTAATAAAAAAAAAAAAATAATAATATTTTATAGGCCCAGAGAAAACAAAAAAAAAATTGTTTAAAAAAAAATATGAGAAAAACAGTCATCTTGTTTAGCAATATTGTACAACATTTTTAAACATTTTGTGTCTCTGGGTCTCATATAAAAATGAAATGTGAAACACGATTAAATCAACATGAAATAAAAAAAGTTTTTATAGCCCAAAATGTTTAAAGCGTAATAAACGCTTAAAATGGAACTGAATTGAGAATTAAATTCTGGTTCTTATCTTTTTTTTGTGCCACAACAAGTGACACTATTTAAGGCAACAAATTAAAAATATATCAGCTTTTAAGAGTCACAAACTCTGTAGAATTTCTAAACAAAATAATTAAAAAATAAAATTTTTACTTACTTTTTGCCACTTTCCAGAAAGACATCCAATTCGGCGGACATTTTACAGCACAAGGCCTTGCGAAAGTGGCCCTGGGAACATTTCGTATTGATTAAATGGCCATCTGTAAAAAGGGAAATTTGGAAAAGTAATTAAAAACATGGAAAATATGTAGAATAGATCCAAATTTATATAAACTATCGTGTAATAAACATAAAATGAGCCAAATTAAAGCTTAATTCGTTGCGAACGTCCCTTCAAACTTGTTTGATTTCAGACAATAAGCAATGTTGTATATAGGGGCCCTAGCATACATATCTTAAACTCTAATATTTTAAGCTGTGTTTTTGTATTATTTATCTGAATTTACTTTTGTTATACGGACAAATATTTTATCCAAGGGAACATGGAACTCCTATATTTTATTTTCACAAATCTAGATGTCAGGGTCGTTGCCGTAGTCTAGTAGATAGTGTGTGGGCTTATTAGACGTGAGGCAACGGTTCAAAACGCAGGTCAGACATCTCCAACTAAACAAAATATGAAAAAAATATTTCTTCGGTGATTTCCTCTTAGCGGATTATTGGCAAAAACTTCTCACAAAATTTGTCGTTCGTAATTGCCATTAAATTGTAGGACCCGTCGCTTATGTATAAAATTATGTCACACAACATAAGTGGTGTGAGAAACTAGGTCGTAATACTGACTGAAGGGTTGTAATGATCAATTGTGTATGCATGTATCGGGTCCGCCATCTAACGTTTTTTTCTTCCAACTAGTGCTTATTTCGTGAATGGTAACACTTAGCTCATGTCTGATTTGACAGATAATTAGTTTTATCCTTCCGCTGAACGAATATGGTTGTGTATACGCTTGAACAACGCTGGAAAATATTGCGACATTACTTTGAAAATCATGGTAATGTTGCAGAATGTGTGCGAAAATTGCGTACGGATTTTGGAAGAAGAGAAGCACCGTCAGCTCCGTATGTTCGTTATCTTGTGAAAAAAGTGAAAGAAACTGGCATTCTCATCGATAAACCAAAGCGTGAAAAGCCAAAAACAGTGCGTACACTCGAGAATATTGCTGTTGTGGCAGAAAGTGTGCGTGAAGCGCCATCAACATCAATTCACCGTCGTTCTCAACAATTGACCTTGGTATGACGCCATACAAAGCACAATTGATTCAGCAGTTGAAGCCAATTTACCATCCAATGCGTTTTAGCTTCGCTAAGTGGGCCTGCGACCGACTTACAGAAGAAGCCGATTTTGGCAAAAAAAAAATCATCTTTTCATATGAAGCAGAATTGTCGCATTTGGGCCACAGAAAACCCGCACGCATACATTGAAAAGCCGACGCACCCAAAACGAGTCACTGTTTGGTGCGGATTTTAGTCCAGAGGCATAATTGGGCCATTTTTCTTAGAAAATGAGCAAGGAGTGTCCGTTACAGTCAATGGCGATCGTTATCGGGCCATGTTGAACAAATTTTTGTTCACAAAAATTGAAGAGGAGGATATTGGCAACATTTGGTTTCAACAGGACGGCGCTACGTGCCACACAGCCGAAGCTACACTCGATGTTTTGCGCCCTGCTTTTGAAGATCGCATTATCAGTCGCAGAGCTGATGTCGTTTGGCTATCTCGGAGCTGCAATTTGACACCGTTGGACTATTATTTGTGGGGTGCCGTCAAAGATAAGTGTTACGCCGACAAGCCAGAGACAATTGACGCTTTAAAGGACAATATTCGTGAAGCCACATAATCGATAATGTGCTTAAAAATTGGACCGATCGTGTAGGCTACTGCATGGCCAGTCGAGGCAGCTATTTGAATGAAATTATTTTCCATTATTAACCGGAACGATTGTACTTTCAAATAAAAAAAGAAATTTGAGAAAATATTCCGTAGTTTTTTTTAAAGCATTTTCAAAAAAAAAGTTATTTGGCGGACCCTTAGATGTTAGCTTGGGATCGTTATCTCTCTTTGCTCAAAAACAAAATTGTCTGTATGAACAAGGGTTGTTTTTGAATCCCATTATTTCTCAAGATGTGTGCTGCCTTCCTATGATGTTCGTAGCTGATGTTACTCTCTCTATATATCTCTCACCATTAATGCAATTTTGTAGAAATATCTGGTAGCATATCTCAAGTCGCCGTACTCTAGTAGGCAGTGTCTTGGCTTATTAGACATGAGGCCACGGTTCAAAACCCAGGTTAGGTATTTTCAACAAAACGAAATATGAAAAAATATTTCTTCTGGGACGTATTCTCAGCAGATTTCTGACAAAAACTCAGTGAATAAATAAAATTACCATGAAAATTTTCTCAAAAATCTATCGTTCCGAGTTGACTTTAAACTGTATGTTCCGCCACTCATGTATAAAATTAACACCCGCAAGTGGGGTAGGAAGCTAGGTCGTAATCCTAACTGAAGGATTGTAATGACCAATTATATGTGTATGTATGTATGTGTATAAATCTATTCCCCTAATATATTGAAAAAGCAATACAATTCTAATCATTTAGTAATCTTTCTTAACCCTTTCACTTAAAAGGTCACCCACCTCTCCAGGTGTGTGTTCCCTAGATATCATCATCTAAAGTCTATTAAAATTAAGCAAAGGAATCAATATGAATACAAATGTTTAGCCACAAACAGCAATAACCCAGTCCAATCACAATATGAGTCTGAATAGAGTCTATAATTTATAAAGAAAAAAAGCCTGCCTGCCTGCCTAATACTTATTACTTAAGGAATGAGTTCTGGTGGCAGCCCGCAAAAAGATAATAAAAATCCACCAAAGAAACAAAAAAATCAAAAAGAAAGGGGGAAACAAACAAGACAAAAGCGAAAGGTATGCCGAACGTAATTTATCCTCTTGTCGCACGTTTTACGTTTTTTTAAAGGCATCATCGAACAGAGAGTAACATGACTACTGGAATTTTGATTAGGACCAAATACCAAAACCGTTAAGAACACAAACCAAACTAACAAAAAACAAAAAACATTTCTTTCACATGTATGCGTATACCTTGTGAATGTATACCTTTAGGTATGTATGGTTTGTTTGCTTGTTTAACGTGTTTGTCAAATACCTTTTGGCCCTTATTAATGGATTTTGTAGCCAATTATATGAATAAATGCGTAAACGTTTGTGTGTGCCAGAGTATTTTATCTTCTAAATAAAAAAAAATGTTTCGTTTTTTTTTTCTCTTCTTTTCTTTCTTGTATTTTTCCTGTCTCAAGGGCTTAGGGAGGAAGCCAATGTGGAAAGAGTTAAAAAAGAAACAGAGTGTTTCACTTAAATTGATAAAGCGATAAAACTATTCGAGATATTTCAATAATTTTTGTCTCATTAGGGCGCACCTTTGTATGTTTTTTATTCTTTTTTTATTCCTTTGTTGTATTTGTTCTTGAAATAGTATTAAGGGCTACACTTCAAAAATAGTTTCATAATGAGCTGTTTTTCATTTCGGAAATCAATTTTAATTCTCTTTTAATGTTCAACAGAAAATTGATTGTTTGTTCAAGAATTTTAATGAATAACTTAAGCCAGCGGCTGCTGCTGCCGCTTGCCAATAGAAATAAAGCGACTTTATGATGACAGAATAACGTTAATTGATGATTAATTAACCTGGGCATAGGAAAATATGCTCAAAAGAATTAAGAAATCTACAGTCTGTCACATGACTCGTGATAATCTATGCATGTGGTATTGAATTTAAAAGCAAAATCAAGAAATCGAAGAAGTTATTTCATGCGCAATGCACACTTTTCGATAATTTTTCGCTCCTCTAATAGAGATTAGCAATGAGTATTCAAAAAGATGAGCAGAATCGAATCATACTCATAATTTCTGATATTTGATACGCATTCATACTTATTTTAATATCATGGAACCTCTACTTATATTCAAAGTTTGAAGTACTCATCATATTCATACTTAACAACACGTATGATGTTGTTGATTTCGATTCCTCTCAACACATACACGAAGCACAAAATAAGTATGAATCGTGTACGAACACTAAAATACTCACTAAAAGGTTGTGTGTTTGCTCTGCTTGACACTCGAATCATTTATAAGTACATATAATAAGTATTTTTCTAAAGTTATAAATCTTAATGAGTAGGCTTCTGAATCAAACATATTTCGAATGGTATGAGTTTGATGTGAACGTTGTACACATACGCATTGCAACCTGTACTCATAAATCAACGTTGTAGTGAGTACAAATGAATCGGAGTACATAGTTCAATTTCGATATTGTTGACTCACTTATATTCAAAGTTTTATGAGTGCTTTTGAGTAGCGAAAAAACGATTCATTGCTGATTTCTATTAGAGATGTGAGATGGTCTAGTGGAAGAATTTGTTTAAGAATTTAAGGGAAATTTTAATAAAAAAAAAAGAAAATTACAAAAGTTTTCCATTGTAACGCTAAAAATTTATTGAAAATTCAGGGCGTCAGCATCAGATTTTGCTTTTTGATTATAAAAAGCCTCCCGGAAAATATGTAAAGTTAATGGAGACAATGCTAAAACTACATCAATAGCTGTAAAATGAATTCAACATTTTAGAACTGAAGATTGAAGGTGCACTTCGTTTCGGTCTTACAGTTACAAAAAATCTCAATGAAATCAACTCATAAACTTAGGAAACCCAATACATTAGATGTCGTAGGCTAGTAGACAGTGTGTTGTCTTATTCACTAAGAAATCTCGAACACACCGAAATAAAAAACAATTTTTTCCCGCGACTTCCTCTGAATAGTCTTATGGAAAAAATCTGAGAGCAAAATAAAAATTTGCGTGAAAAGTTTCTCAAAAATCTGTTGTTCCGAGTCGACAATTTATGGATAAGATTAACACACACAACTTGAGTGATGTCAGAAACTAGGTTGTAATCCTGACTAAACGGTTGTAAGGATGAATTAAAGTAATTAAAGTAATATATCAGCATCACGAAAATGTATACGTAGCTATGCTGTTGATATGGAGCTAGGCTAGAATGTTAAATGCCTCAAACAGCTCAAGCATTCGACCAAAGCTAGATACACAAAGAAACGTGGTGTTTGGACGCAACGTGAATTAATACTGTAGAGTTTAATAAACCGAATTGCCATTAAGGATCATGACAAAGATCATAAGCGCAGATAGATGTAAATTCACAAATATGGTACAATTGGAAGGGAATTGTTCATTATGAGCCTCTACAACCTGATAGTGCGATTGATTCAAATATCATCTGTTGAATACTAATAGGACCACAGTAACCAGAGAAGATCAACCAAAAATGTGATGTGACAACACCAGATCACACTCATTTCTTCTAATACACCGGCTGAAACTGCGGGAATCCGACCTAGTTTCTCAAATCACTTATGTTGTGTGTGCTAATTTTTAGGCATGAGTGGCGGCAGCTACAGTTTAAAGTCGACTCCGAACGGCAGACTTTTTTGGAGAAACTTTTCATGACAATTTTATTGTACTCGCAGAGTTTTTACCACAAATCTGCTGAGAAGAATTCGCCGGAAAACAAAATTTTTAATATTTCATTACGTTGGAAGTGTCTGAACTGGAATTTGAACCATGGCCTTACATCTTATAAGCCAACACACTACCTACTAGACTACGGCGACTTTACCTAGAAGGTGTTTGTCTTATTATACGTACGTATCCTAAGATAAGGTTTTCGTATGTAAATAGCAGATTGTAGTTCCAATGCGTTACTTACCGCTAAAATACTGTTCGACCAGACCGTGAATTGAAAGTGGAAGTATCTTAAAATCATACATAATTGCTCATTACAACTCTTTAGTGAGGATTACGATCTAGTTTCGAACACCACTTATGTTGTTTGTGTGAATTTTATACATGAGTGGCAGGACCCACAGCTTAAATTCACTACTTTTCAAAAATTTTTCATTGCAATTCTGTTTTACTTTACAGAGCTTTTGTCGGAAGATTGCTGAGGGGAAGTCACCTAAAATATATTTTTTATATTCTGTTTTCTTGATGTCTGAGAGCTAGGATTTGAACCACGTTTAAAAGATTGTGAACAAAATACGCATTGAAATATGAACGTTTCAAGATTGAAATTTCCAAAAATAAAGAATGGAAACTTAAATAATTTAACAAAATTGCTAATAAAGAAATAAAAGAAAAGGCTTTTAACCTTGAAGAGAGTCCTAAAAGCCTGAAATATTTGAACTTTCTTTCTCAAATCAATTTTTTGTTTACGTTTAATGCCATGACTAATGAATAAAACATAAAACAGTTTAAGACTCTGTGAACATATTCCACTTTGTTGAGGGAGAGAGCGCAGCACCTAATTGCCTTCCAAAAATGATTTTTAAAATATTTAAATCGTACAGCACAGCACAGTGTTAATTTTAATATCCACTTAAAAAATCTGCAAAAAAAAAAAATTCAAAAGATTGAAAATGAAATGAAATTTAATAAATTTTTTAAGTCTGGCTGAACATCATTTGACGGCAATAAAAATCAAACATAAATCAAAATAAATGCAATATCCTGGCATCCAGGCTACTCAGATAAACCGATACACAGACTCCACTCCCTCACTGGTAAAAAACAAAAAAAAAAAAAGACAAGACAGAACTGACAAACAATGAAATGAAGGCAAAATGAAACAAAAAACAAAAAAATCATGTCTTAAGCCAATCTATAGATTGACTAAAAACCCAAACATTTTTGCATAATTTTAAAAAATTATAATAAAAAGCCTAAGAAAAACAGACGAAAACAATATGCTTAACAGAGCAGAAAAAACATCATCAAATTGAAGAGAGCTGAGTAGTAGCAGAAGACTGAAGAAACAAAGATTGAAATTCAAAGGAGATAAAGGAACAGCAGCAGCAGCACTTATATTGCGTGAGTCTGGCTTTCAATGTTTATGCAGCCAGTTTTTTTATTTTTATTGCCTTTTTTTTAAGAATATTCCATTGATTGTTTTGTGTTTTTTTTTTTTTGGAGAAAGATTTAAGCTTCTCTTCCTTCCCTTCTTTTTTTTAGTAACATATTCTGTTGCACTGTTTTTATGGTTCATCGACAGCCATTATATAATTGGATTTCAATATTTTGGGGAGTAATCGTCAAGAGACGCTAATTGCTCTCTAAAACAGGGTAATTTTCAAAAAAGCTTACACACACTGATAAATACTACACAGTGTAGTAAAAGGAAGACAGTAAAAGCTTTGTTAAACGTTAAAGACGTTAGAAGTTCAATGACCATGTGTTCAATTTTTGGAGCCATATTTTTGCTTACTGCTACGTTTTTAACTTTTAAAAACGTTTAAAATAAAAATAAATTTATGTTTAATTTTAATTAAAATTCTTTATTATTCGCACTATTCTGAGAGCCACTGTTCACAACTTGATGTAAATAACAACAATTGCTTTGTTTGTTATTCCTCTGTTTACACCCTTTGCATAAACAATAACAATTACTAGGCAATTGTTCGACAGATCTCTGTAACGGAAATCTTAAAACCACGACTACTCTCTTCAAACACAACGCGTCTTCACACAAGACTGATTGAACTTCACTAACCCAGTCGACTGCTTTGCATTGCCTTTTATGGCAGAGTAAACACTCTGATGAATATTCTTGAAGGCATATGTTCGTGGCTTTGCCTACTCGAAATCTCTATAAATGTAAACATCGTTGTTTACATTCATTACTATTGTTTGTGTATTTTGTTTACATTTGTACTTGTAGTGTTTGTTGTTGTATTTTTGTTAACATGTTTACCATTATTTTATGCTGGTGTTTATTTTTGTATTTTTGTTTATTTATTAACCATTTTAGTGTTAAGTGCTGTAAAAGCAAACACCAGTATCTAGATTCTTCATTTTCAAAACAATACTTTGCTTGTGAGACATAACCCTTAGTGCTATTGAACGTACAGTAAGCAACAAAAGAAACTGTACATTAAAAAAAATACATAAATAAATTACTGATATTTGTATTTTAAAATTGTTTCATTGCCAGTTTTTAAAATTAAAACAAAAAAAAAAAAGAAATTCCCAAAAATATTGTCAAATTGTTTTCGGGCACTCTCCTGACGTGTCAAAAGTTGAGTTTGATGATTGTTAGTTTTATCCATAATATACAATTTCTTTTGACGCTCACTGTATGTATTTATTGCCACAACGATTTCTTCTAGCGTTCTATTTCATCCAAATCTTAAACACCAAAAAACTGTAAGCAATTCAATTAAAAAATGCCTCTGTTGGCTAATGTCGGACGTGTATAAAATTTTAAAACGGCTTTTCCATATGTATTTGTAGTTGTAGCTTTCAGACCAACACTCACTTAATAGGCTCACAAGAAACAATTTTCGCCAATAGTTGGCAACATTTGAAAGTTTCTCGAAAAAAAAATCTTTCGGAGTAGATTTTAAACTGTAAGTCCCGCCACTCATGTATAAAATTAGCACACACAACATATGTAAGTGGTGTAAGAAGCTAGGTCGTAATCTTGAGTGAAGGGTTGTGATGACCAAGTATGTTATGTATTTGGCAACGTTAATTAAAAGCGATTATTTTGTGGGTGCCGTATTTGAGTTCAAATCCAATACTATTGAAATTTTTATCTTCCACTAGATTTTGTTATGATAAATACACACGATAATTTAAATTATTTTCCTTCCCTTAGGCATTTAAGTTTTTAAATTTTAAATTAAAAAATTTTAAATTAAAAACTTTTAATTAAAAACTACAAACGGATACAGAATAAAAGGGAAAACTGTGATAAAAATGAAAAAATAATGCTCGTGACTAAACACAATAAAAATAAAAAATGAACGATAAAGTTTAAAAAATGTGTGAAAGTTTATAATAATGAAACGACAGAAAAACAAAACAAAAAATCTAAACAATATTCTGAACAAAAAAAAATTAAAAATTTTGTTTAAAAAAAAAGAAAAATAAACGAATTTTGCAATTCAATTAAAAATGTGCGACTCACCAGCACCAGCACCAGCACCAAAAGCAGCAGCAATAGCAACGGCAATGCCAATTAGAGGTGGCTAATGTAAGAATCGCGAAAGGGTTTCATGGGGTTTTAATTTGTTTTCATTTTTTTGTTCTGTTTTTTTTTGCTGTGAAAAGGATCGTTTTTTAATATTTTTAATAACTTTTCATTGCTGTTGTTGTTGTTGTTGCCGTTTCTTATTAATGAATATCGGTGTGGCAGATTAAAGTTTGAATGGAGCAACAATTGGAACAGAAACAGAAACAAAAACAAAACGTAATAATAATAAAGAAAATGAGAATAGGAGCAGCGGCAGCACCAATATTAGTGGCATTCACAAACGTGTGTTGAAATGTTTGAAAGCAATGGAGAATATTGCCACGATTTACTGTACCATCGTAATAAAAAAAGCACTTTGGCCGGCATTTTAAAGCTGGGAATCTATGGCTCATAATAATAATGATGATAGTAATGATCATTTAATGATTTGATCATTACTAAAACGATTTTTCATTATTGCTACTACTGCTACGGCTGCTTTCAGTGATGGTGGTGGTAGAGGCAGTGCTGATGGTGGTGTTGGGGGCAGTAGTAATATTGTATTTAAAAAAACAAAGACTTTAAATGTTTAATTTAACAGCTTTAGCCACCAAGCAACCAGGCATAACAGACGAATATAGCGATACACAAACAAATCGCAGGCAATGTATACAGTGGTATGAGTAAACATTGTGCCCATGTTTAGCAATTGTTTACTTGTGAGGATGATGATGATGGCGATGATGACTGGTGTTGGTGGTAGCTGGTGGTGTTGAATGGTGATGATGGCGAATTGTTGTTAATTTTTTTTCGCCATGTCTATAGAGAATTACGAGTAGAATGAGTTCGTTTAATTGCTTCGTAGTCATCATCGGAAGCAGCAACAACATCATCATGATGTTTTCGTTTGCAACAGTGGCCACTAGAAGGCGGTCAAGTAGGCGGAGTGGTTTGATGTGCGACTAAATTGGATATTTTTTTTTAATTTCATACACACACACATATACATCCAATGAACGCCATGCATTATGAGTGTATGGTTATGCTGCAGTTTTTAATTTTATCTGCTGAACGGAAAAAATTAATCACATTTTATTTGTTGTTGTTGTTGTTGTTAATTTTTATTTTAAATTTAAAAACGAAACAATGTATTGATGCGTACAGCCTTTATATTAGTTAAGCACAGAAACAGCAATTGGGGTCATCATCACCAAATGCTGATAAGGAAAGGTGGCAAAAGGAAATAATTCATAGCAGAATAAAAAATATTGAAACTCATTTCTTCTGTAGGCAAAAAGAGAAAGGAAGATGATATTTATTGTGATTAAAATGAAAGTGTAAATTTAAAACATTTGCTTTCGGAGGCTGTATAGCCACGTGAGGCTACGGTTCTAACCTCAGGTCAGACACAAACTCTGTGAGTAAATAAAATTGCCATGAAAAAGTTTCTCAAAAATCTGTCGTTCGGAGTCGACTTTAAACTGTTGGTCCCACCACTCATGCATAAAATTAACACACACAATATAAGTGGTGGGAGAAGCTAGGTTGTAACCCTGACTCAAGGGTTGCAATGACCAATTATGTATGTACATACGCATGCATCATAGAATAAAATAAAATTTTAACATCGAGGCGAAATGATTGAAAAATTTTTAAGAGGACCTCAATGCCACCTCGCAACTTATTATTCAAATAATTAAATCGAAATGTAGGGCATCACATTGAGTTAGTAAAGGTTTTATTTTGCTATCAGATTTAGTTCCTTTTAATACCAAAAGTTTTACCATATAAATGTTTATTTTATATCTTTTTTTGCCTTTCATTTGTATCATTTAATATTTATTTATTAAAATTTATTAAACTCTACCATTTAATGATTACAAAATAAAATAAATTTTTATGTCACACAACTTACTTGTCTTTTGCTGATAATATGGGTCATCCGTATCCGTAAAGAACCATGTCTAAAAGAAAAAGAGAAAGAAAAACACGGAGAAAATTATTTCTTTTAATAAAACTCAACTTAAAAGTTCGAAATAAAACATTATGAGCAAAGTTTTTCTCAATCATTTTCATTTTCCTGCCTCTTTAGAAGGCAGTTAGATTCTCTACCAGTGCTGCTTATCTCTTACATTTAAAGCCTTTAAGCCATATCGTTTCAATTACAACAAGTAGTAGTTAAAGTTTATTTTACTTTATTTTGGTGTATTTAGTACGGTTTAGTTAAGTTGAGTTGAGTTTATAACAACGTTATATAAACCACATAAAAAAGAAAAAAAAAGTAGAAAATCCTGATGGAAATATGAATTTATTTAACAAACTCTGTCGTATTGCTCTTATTAATACGACAGTACGACTATTGAGTTGTAATAAAAATATTTTTGTAAATCAAAAACTAGTTTTTCTTTGTACTTAACGCAATCCATACTTACATACATATGGTATACGCTATAAAAAGGAATAGGAATAGGAAAAGAAAAAGAAAAAGTGGCGCAAAAAAACATACAAAAGTTTTCCTACTATTAACAGCATAAAAAAGTTTTTTGTAAAATTTTCTTTTAATTCCCGGCATCATTATACGCTTATGGCACTGGCAGTCAGTATGTTGTAAATGGAGTGAATACGAAAAAATCTGATAAAATGTAAAAGAATTTTTCATTTCAACAAAAAGACTTTAAGCTATCGGTGGCAATATATTGTTACGTTTTTACCTTCAAAAAACGTTTAAAATATGAGCATGTAGATTGCAAATAAAATAGAAATAAATATTGTTTGGGTGCCCTGGTAGTCTAGTGGGTAGTGTTCTAGACTATTAGCGTGAGGGTCTTGGGTTCAATTCCCACCAGAGACTCTGGTCTGTGACACTACACCGAGCAAATAGTCAAGTTACTTCGCTCGTATATAATTAGCATATAATTTGTAATTGTATTGTAATTAATAAATAAATAAATAAATAAATATTGTTTGCACAATTCTGTGTGCCACTGTTCACAACTTGATGTAAACAACAACAATTGCTTTGTTTGTTATTCCTTAGTTTATACCCTTTGTATAAACAATAACAATTACTAGACAATTATTCGACAGATCTTAGTAACGGAGATCTTCAAACCACGATTACTCTCTTCAAACAAACCGCGTCTTCACACAAGACTGAGTGAACTTCACTCACTCAGTCGTCTGCTTTGCCTTGCCTTTTATATTGCAGAGTAAACAGTCTGATGAATGTTCTTGAAGGCGAATGTTCATGACTTCACCTTCTCGAAATCTTTATAAATGTAAACATCGTTGTTTACATTTATTCTTGTAGTGTTGCTTGTGGAATTTTGTTTACTTGTTTACCATTTCTTTTATGCTGGTGTTTGTTGTTATATTAAGTAGTACGATTATTTGTAAACAAATTTGTTTACTGGATTGTTTTGTGTTTGTAGCTTTTGTTTATAATTTTAATGTTAAGCGTTTTAAAAGTAAAACACCAGTATTTAGATTTTTCATTTTCGTAACAATATTTTAAAAATTGTTCAAAACTTTTTAAATTCAATGGTTCAAGGGTTTCCAAACCAAAATATTATGAAAGGTGGAGTGCATGGTATTCAATATTTTGGCATTAAATTACATAAGTCCTCACAAGCTATTTTATCTTAATTATATCTTTCACTGCTGAGCAAATTTCCTAGCCAAGCAACACAACTTCTCTACAGCACTGCTTCTCTAAAACAGCAAAATTGACTTTGCAACAGCGATCACATACATTCTATAAAACAAAGCAAACTATTTACCAAATTTTTTTATGCTCAATCCTCACATTGAATATTTCTAAAGATAGATAGATACACAATGAAAACGAACGAACGCATTTGGACATTTGGAATTAAGTTGTCAATATATTGTATAATTTCGTATTTTACTCTCTTTGGGGATTTTGGTGTCAGATAAAGCAACAGAAATGGCAAGAACTAATGTTGATTTATTTATATAAATAGCTTGTTTTTTGTGAAAAAAAACATTTCTTCTGTGTCTTGCCCTTCGCAATTTGCTCGCAAAGACTTTTAATGAAATTGCTATTAAAACCTATTCAAAACTCCCTTGTTCGAAGCATGTATTTAAACTGTAGATCCTGCTAATCATGGTTAAACATGGGTGGTGTGAAAAGCTAGGTCATTATCCTAGCTAAAGGTTTGTTATGATTAGTAACTTAAACGACCCGTAGATCTGAAATTGTCACAGAATGTCGGGTGATTATGAATGAAATAATGGTTACCTTCATATGGTAGCCCTGGCACAGGACAAAGAATGCCGCATTATAAATGATGATCTTGCGAATACTGGTGTGACAGCTAATTGAAATGATATCAGAAGTAAGGACTGCAATCTTCTCTTCAGAGGCAAACAGTGCTTTCAGAAATTTCCCTTATTCGCAAACCACAGATTTTAAAATGAAATACACTTCTATTAAGACCCGATAAATGAGGATATATGATAGGGTAGGATAGCATAGCAAGCTTTGTTATAGCAAATAGTTGTCCCCGTAGTCTAGTAAGTAGTGTGTTGGCCTCGATTCAAGCTCATCTCCAACTTAACGAAATATGAAAAAATATTTCTTCGGCGACTTCCTCTCAGCGGATTTGTGGCAAAAACTCTGAGAGTAAATGCAATTGCCATGAAAAGTTTCTCAAAATTCTGTCGTTCGGAGTCGACTTTCCCGCCACTCAAGCATAAAATTAACACACACAACATAAGTGGTGTGAAAAAGTAGGTCGTAATCCTGACTAAAGGGTTGTAATGGCCAATTACGTATGTTACGTATGTATGTTATGTCAAAACTGACTTGAGCACACATAGCGGCTTGTTGTGCTAACACTTGAAACGCTGCACCTAAATAACTGACATATCCTAACCGAAATTGCATAAATCAGAATCATGGCTTCACATTTAAACGCTGTCAGAATCAAGCTGAAAACTAGTCTGAAAATTTTTGGTTCGATTATTGCTTCAATAACATTCATCAGACTGTTTACTCTGCCATATAAAAGGCAAGACGAGGCAGGTGACTGGGTTAGTGAAGTTCAGTCAGTCTTGTGTGAAGACGCGGTGTATTTGAAGAGATAATTGTTAAAAAGATCTGTCGAATAATTGTCTAGTAATTGTTATTATTTATGCAAAGGATATAAACAGAAGAATAACAAAGGAAAGCAATTGTTGTTGTTTACATCAAGTTGTGAAGAGTGGCACACAGAATTGTGCGAATAATAAAGAATTTTAATTAAAACTAAAAACAAATTTACTTTTATTATATTTGCAATTTACGAGCTCATATTTTAAACTTTTTTAAAAGGTAAAAACGTAACAGTTGACATCACAACTGAGGTTGAGTTGCCATCCATTCATGGAGCCAGTAATGAATTTAGTCGTCGATCCGATACGCTTAAGTGAATATACGATCATTTTATAATTGTTCCTTTGCTGTCGTAAATACTAACGTTTCCAAAGAAACATTTTTTACTTTTTTTTTGTGAAAACATTCTTTTAAATGTCTGCTAAAAAACAAACTTTTTATCTAAATAGTTATTAAATATTGATTATGGTAACTTTTATAACATTTTTTTTTACAATTTTTTTGCGATCCATAAACATATTTATGTGCTCTTTTTTCAACACATTCACAATAAAAATGATATTATGAGTAATAAAAATTTACAACAACAACAAAAACAAGCAGTTTTTGCTGATAAACAGAATACGAGCAACCAGTAAAACTGGGTCAGTTTAATTGCAATTTTTTTTCGTTTTTTTTTTTGTAATTTTTATTGAAAAAATAAATGTGGTGTGCAATATTTAATAGCGAAAATATAGCAACAACAACAACAACAAGTGATACACTAAGATAATAATTAATCAAATAAACAAGTTTTTAATCGTAATTTTTTATTTCAATTTTATTTTTTCTTGTAAAAATTTAATTTTCATCAACCGCAACTTAAATTACCAAATCTAGAGCAGTTTATGGTTTTATTTTTTCGCTTTTTGCCGTTTTTAAAGGTAAGACTTGTTCTATGAGTCTGTAAATTTGTTATTGAAAAACAACTTTTAAATTTTGTTTTACAATTTCAAAAAAAAAGAACGAAATAAAAAAATTATTCACTTACGCTTCTACATACAGGCTTTACATAAAGCAAGTTCACTAAGTTTTCAATTTATGTTCGTTTTTTTTATGAAAATGGTTTCATAAAAATGAGTAGCATTTCGTTGTGCAAATAAATTGAAAATTTTGTAAAATTAGCAAAAAATTGCACACCAAACTGGAGCATGTAATGAAAGTAAAAAATGATACGCAGAAAATTACATTCGCTAACATTTCTGCTCATTTACTAAGCTCTCTAAACGATAAGAAAACAATTGAAATTAACAGTTGCTGCGTAGATTCAGGTTTTTAATAAAAATTTACCGTTTTTTATGGTTTCTAAAAAAATTTTACTGTTATTTTATGTTCTTTATTTAGAAAAGGCAAAACGGGAGTAAAAAAAAATTGCCGCATGAATATACGATTCGGTAAACGTCTTATATTTCTACAATTGGATGACAGCAAATTGTCTTGTAGAGTTTAGATCTATTCTATGAAAACACTTGGACCAAGTAATAATGCCACTGTGATAGTAGAGAGCCTAGAGAGTATACATACATACATACATACATAATTGGTCATACAACACTTTAGTCAGGATTACGACCTAGTTTTTCACACCACTTATGTTGTGTGTGTTAATTTTACCCGTGAGTGCCGGGACCTACGGTTTAAAGTCGACGCCGAACGACAGATTTATGAGAAACTTTTTCATGCCAATTTTATTTACTCACAGAGTTTTTGCCAGAAATCTGCTCAAATATTTTTTCAGATTTTCGTTTTGATGTCTGACCTAGGGTTTGAATCGTGGCCTAATAAACACACTACCTACTAGACTACGGCGACAATCAAATAATGCCACAATCAATTCTATCCGGAATTCAAACATTCTTTAGAGGAAAAGATCACGAGTCCAAAATAAAGCTTAATGTTGCAGCAATCTTTACATTAGAAAGCTCAGTGATGACAACGATCGTATGAATTGCCATTATGCGATAAATGGCCATGTGACTTAATAACAGAAGTATGTAAGTCGGTCCATTCCCTGTTTATACGTATCGAGCAGAGTCTAGCAATATTGTACATATTCTACTTCCGCCAACGATATTGAGCTGATCCTTAAAAAGAGTGGACAATAATGAAATTAACATAGGCAATCAGAATACCTATGCCCCGTAACATGTCGGCATACGAGTTCATCAGCAATCCAATTTCCCGGAACCCAAATAAGAATGATACGAAATTTCTGTGACAAAACCTCGTTCCTCATGGAAAAGGATGGACGTCGAAACTACGTTTCTTAGGTACTTAATTGTAGCCTGATAGTTCGAGTAAATCAAGAGATTTTCAGAGAAAATTTCGCCTTTCAATAAGCATTGCTTTGCATTCAAAACAGTCATGACCTTTGCTTGGAAAACATTGTATTGGTTAGTCATACAGGCCCATACCACATATCACTCTGTATACCATCATGTATACCATCAGTGTAGGCTTTAAGAGAACCATGTGGAGCCACTGGATCTTCTGCCTAGAAGTCTCTAGTCGGAATTCTTAAATTGAACATTTTATTCAGAAAGTTTGTCGGGATATTAACTGATATCGGTTTTTAAAAGGATTTTGAGGGAGTCGTACTTTAATTAAAGCAAAGTAACATTTAAATGTTTTTGTTATAAAGCATTTTCCTTACATACATAATTGGCCATTAAAACCCTTCAGTCAGGGTTACGACCTAGCTTATTACACCACTTATGTTGTGTGTGTTAATTTCATACATGAGTGACGGGACTTACAGTTTACAGTCGACTCTGAAGTATAGATTTTCTGAGAAACTTTTCAGGGCAATTTTATGCTATTCTCAGAGTTTTTGCCAGAAATCTAATGAGAGGAAGTAGCCGAAAAAATATTTGTCATTTTGTTGATGTCTGTCCTAGGGTTTGAACCGTGGCTTTACGTCTAATAAGCCAGTATACTACCTGCTAGACTACAGCGACAGATTTTTGAGAAACTTTTCATGTCAATTTTATTTACTTTCAGAGTTTTTGCCACAAATCTCTAGAGAGGAAGTCGCCGAAGAAACATTTTTCCACCTTTCGGTTTTGTTGGAGATGTTTGACATGGGGTTTTGAACCGTGGCCTAACGTCTAATAAGCCAACACACTACCTATCAGACTACGGCGACTTCCATGGTTGAGTCATCAAACCGAATAATCGGTTGATTAGGTGACATCATGGTAAACGGACGTATAGCCTCAGTCTTCTCGAAGACTTATGTAACTGCTCGTCGTCCTTCTGAAAAAGCTCGCTTAAGTCAGTAATTGAAGATCATTGGTGAATATGGCCTTCGTGAAAAGCTTGAAGTCTGGCGTGTAAAGAATACATACAGACATACATACATAATTGGTCATTA
This sequence comes from Sarcophaga carnaria, assembly GCA_958299815.1. Lineage (NCBI taxonomy): Eukaryota > Metazoa > Arthropoda > Insecta > Diptera > Sarcophagidae > Sarcophaga > Sarcophaga carnaria. The sequence goes on along the minus strand of OY283151.1, from coordinate 8,529,752 downwards.
CAACACTTTAGCCAGGATTACGACCTAGTTTCATACACCACTTATGTTGTGTGCGTTAATTTCTTTTCTATACATGAGTGGCGGGACCTACAATTTAAAGTCGACTCCGAACGACAGATTTTTGAGAAACTTTTCAGGGCACTTTTATTTACTCTCAGTTTTTGCCAGAAATCTGCTGAGAGGAAGTCGCCGAAGAAATACTTTTTGTATTTTATTTTGATGTCTGGCCTGGGGCTCGAACCCTGGCTTTACGTCTAAAAAGCCAACACACTATCTACTAGACTACGGCGACTTCGTAAACGTGTTAAGAATGCTTTGCTTAAAATACGTAAAGCCGCCCGTAAATTGTTGACTTTGGAAGAGAAAGACGAAAAGAGATTGTTTCAAGGTAATGCCTTGTTGAGTGGTTTGGTACATATTGGTGTCTTGGATGAACTCCGCATGAAGCTCGATTACGTTTTTGGCTTGAAAATCGAAGATTTCTTGGAACTTCGTCTGCAAACTCAAGTCTTTAAATTGGGATTGGCTAAATCGATCCATCATGCTTACAGATTGTTAACATTCCTTCCTTTGTGGTGCATTTGGATTACCAAAATCCCCATCGATTTCTCTTTGAAATCTCCCTTAGGTGATGGCCGCCCTGTCGCGTGAAGAGGTACTTTCGCTATAAGAATATGATATTTTAACTTTGAAAGTCATGTGTCTTAGGGGACGCCATTAATATATAATAATGAATGAATAATTTTGTTATTCCCATGGAATCCTGTTGTTGATCTTAATTACAATAAATTTTTTAAAATATTTTTTGCTCAATTTTTCATTAAAAAAGTGACTACAATTTTTGAAAATCATATTTTTTCGTATTTATTAAATAAAAAGAAATTCTTTTGTTTTTGCATTTAAATCTTTGTTTTTGTTTACAAGCAACACTTACAGTTTTTTATATAAAAAAAGAATAAAAAATCCCAAGTAAATACAAAAAAAAGGAGGAAAAAATTGCTGGAAACTCCATGCAAGTAAAACCGACAACCGACCACATTTATTGTCATTGTCATGCATGACTGGAACGTGCTCAGTAAACAGTTTTGTTTAAATTATTTCAGAAAAATTCAGTTTTTTTTTTTTTTTTGTTGTTTTCGGTCTCTATTGTATGCAGTAAGCCAGCCAGGCATATACGAAATACTCCTTTGTATTATGGAAAGAGGCTTTTGTTGTTGTTTTCGTTTGGAGCATTAAAAGCAGTTTTTAAAGCATTTTTTGTCCACAATTGTTGTTGTTGTTTCGTTTTGTTTTGTTTTATTAGAATTTATTGCGAATCTTAAAATATCTTTTCAGCATTGAAATGAAAAAATTAAAAAAAAACCAAGTCAAGTCTCATGCTCATGCTCATGCTCATGATGTACTATTTTGTATTCGTCAAAATGCAAAAAAAAGAGAAAAAAACCAAAACTGAACACATAAATCCTGGACGTGCCTCAGCATATGACAAAATGATGTGTTTTCCTTAACACTTATAAAACGTTTCTTCTGCAAACCGAAATTCCAAAATGCAATAAAAATCAGTTTTGCAAAATTAAACAAGCAGGTCCTAAAATTGTAAGATCAATCGATGTCTAGTATCAATGCCCTCTGCGAACATTTCTTGTGGTCTTGTTATGTTCTTTTCTGATTTTATTCCCTTAAAGAGAGGGCCAGGTGTCTGGATTGTTGTTTTTAGTGGCGATCGAAGAACTTTAATTTGTAAGACCCGAAAACCGTTATGAAATTTTTTTCTTCTGCCGAATTCGAAATTGTTATCCACAACCTAGTTAAATGTCGTCTGATATTGAATAATGCCCTCTAATTAGATTATGTGTAGCTAGATGGGTAGAAAGATGTCGCCGTAGTCCTGTAGGTAGTGTGTTGGCTTATTAGACGTGAGGCCACGGTTCAATCTCCAGGTCAGACATCTCGACCAAATCGAAATACGAGTAATTATTTCTTTGGCGACTTTCTCTCAGCTAAATTCTGGCAAAAACTCTGAGAGTCAATAAAAATTGCCATAAAAGTAAATAAAAAGTTTCCCAAAAATCTGTCGTTCGGAGTCGACGTTAAACTGTAGGTCCCACCACTCATGTATAAATTTAACACACACAACATAAGTGGTGTGAGAACATAGGTCGTAATCGTGACTGAAGGGTTGTAATTACCAATTATGTATGTATGTATGTATAGGTAGATAGGTAGAAGAAGATAACAGTTTAACCAAAAACGATTTTGATAGACAAACTGTGTACACATAATACCGTGTTCAGATATACACATTTATTGCATAAATCTCAATAAACACCATTATTGAGTTCAATATTTCATATCAAGTTTCAATTAATTATTGCGCAATAAATACGCAAAGTGTTATAATATTGAGTAAAACTTAAAATGCAGCACTGTCATAAGTATGTTCAGTGCGCATATTACAATTATCCGAACACATTCTGTTGATATTTGACAACTGAAATGTCAACAACGATAAACAAAAAAAGCAACAAAACCAAATAAAAACAATGTTGTTGCAACAACCAGCTGTTTTGTTTACCAGCTGTCAAATGAATATTGAATAAGCAGCTGAACTGTGTATGTTATTAAGTCTGAATACTTAAAATATTGTACTCAATAAACCGAATATTGACTCAATAAAAGTGCATATATGAACATATCGGGTCCGCCATCTAACGTCTTTTCTTCAACTAGTACTTATTTCGTGGATGGTAACACTTAGCTCATGTCTGATTTGACAGATAATTGGTTTTATGCTTCCGCTGAACGAATATGGATCGACTTACAGAAGATGCCGATTTTGGCAAAAAAAAAACCATCTTTTCAAATGAAACTCATTTTGATCTTGGCGGGTATGTAAATAAGCAAAATTGCCGCATTTGGGGCACAGAAAACCCGCACGCATACATTGAGAAGCCGACGCACCCAAAACGAGTCACTGTTTGGTGCAGATTTTTGTCCAGAGGCATAATTGGTCCATTTTTCTTCGAAAATGAGCAAGGAGTGGTTATCGGGCCATGTTGAACGAATTTTTGTTCACAAAAATTGAAGAGGAGAATATTGGCAACATTTGGTTTTGGCCACACAGCTGAAGCTACACTCGATGTTTTGCGCCCTGTTTTTGAAGATCGCATTATCAGCCGCAAAGCTGATGTCGTTAGGCCACTTCGGAGCTGCGATTTGACACCGTTGGACTATTATTTGTGGGTTGCCGTCAAAGATAAGTGTTACGCCTACAAGCCAGAGACAATTGACGCTTTAAAGGACAATATTCGTGAAGCCATTGGTGAAATACATACAGCTGCACACAATCGATAATGTGCTTAAAAATTAATTATAAGGCCCATTGTGATACCACATTTCCCTGAACCATTCGGAACTTCTTATAACGAGCCTATATCCTATATACTATCCTTAAATTATGTACGTAATGAAGATCAAAGTGTCGTTATCTTCTCTATTGAGCATGAGCCCAGCATTTGAAACTGTACGTCCAGCAGAAGCTACTTGGCTTGTGCTCAAGATCGATGCGCCATGCATGAGATCACATAAAGTAGTGACCAGTAGTGACTTCAATAACCACATCGAGCGTACTCCTTTGGAGTTTAAGCAGACTTTTCGTGCGCCCTCTAGTGTAGCTTTGATTAACATCAAAGAAAACTTTGATTTATAGGACGTCATGCATCTGAGTTAAGGTTCAAATCCGGCAATAAGAACCAAGGAATGGACAAATTTACTTAACGCTTCTAATATGAAAATATTTCTTCAGTGACTTCCTCTCGGCAGACTTCTGGTAAAAGTTCTGAGAGTAAATAAAATTGCCATGAAAAAGTTTCTCAAAAATCTGTCGTTCGGAATCGTTCGCTTTAAACTGTAGGTCCCGCCCGCTACTCATGTATAAAATTAATACACACAACGTAAGTGGTATGAGAAACTAGATCGTAATCCTGAATAAAGGGTTGTAATGACAAATTATGTACATATGTATGTATGTATGTGTTATACCTCTGTGCGCGGTACCACCTATAGGCTTCTAATTAAAGATGATTTCTGTTCAATATCCGTAATCTTGTGTTTTAAAATCTTTTTTTTTACAAAACCGTTATTTCCATAGCTCGGTTGGTGGCCTATTCTCACCAGGTTTAAACAAATTTAATATGAATCTGAGTAGACACAACCAACAATCTGCAGGTAATCTTAAATTTCCATCACTTTTTTATGATGCGCTTACAGGTTGTGGTGTTTATAAAGCAAAGCAATCAGCTCCGTTCATTACACGTGGTCTGGCTGTGTAAACCTTTCATTGTGTTTGTATTGAGTTTCGGTTTTTGTATGTATATGGCATATACATACAGTAGGCGTCAAAAGACTATGTACATTAAAAAAATATTAACATTAATAAATTACTGTTATTTTTGTTTCAAAATTGTTTCATTAACAGTTTTTAAAATTTAAAACAAAAAAAATTTTTTTTTTAAAAATTTCGAAATTTTAAAAAAATTTTTCGTGCACTCTCCTTAAGGGGTAAAAGTTGAGTTTGGTGTTTAATAGAATTTTATCCTTAGCGTATAGTAACTTTTGTCACTTACTGTATGCATATAAATGTGTGTGTGTGCTTGTGTGTATAGTATGTGTGTATTGTTAATGACATATTTATGTATATAATGGGTTTTTATAGTTGTGTTAATTACCTTAAGTGGTCCCCCACATTATAATAATAAAATAAATGAAAAACAAAACCAAAAACCAAAAAAAAAATGTCGTATCTCCTGTCATATTATTTATCTTCTGTGTTTATAAAGGTTAAGAAGATATTGTTGTCATTGTCATTGTTGTTCTTGTTGTTGTTGTTATTGTTGTTCTACTCATATTTATAAACAGCAGCTGCTGTAGATGACAATGATGATGACAGTCAGTTGTTCATATTCATACATATACTCGTATACAATGTAAATTTGTATAGTTTTGTTATATGTTTACCCATTACCATCACCATTTCCATCTCCGTTGCCATCTCCATCTCCTGTGTAGTTGTGCTTACGTGTAGACAAGACAACAGTTATAATATGATTTTCAGAAAATTTTTTGTATCCAAAAGGATTTATTTTTCTGTTTAAAATTCTTCTCAAAGTATTTATGTTTTTAGGAATTTCTGTCACGTTGTCTTTGAGTTCTTTATGTTACGTTTCGTTTTGCCTTCCCTTTACATTGTTTAGTCTAAACAGCCACACAAATATAAACAAATTTTTGTTTAAATAATGCTTAAATAAATAAACAAGCTTATGTTCATACACATTCTTGGTTAAGAACGGCTTAAGCACCAATTTTTTTTTTCAATTCCCCCAAAAATAAAAAAGGGAAAGGAATTTCGTTTGTATGCCCCAGGAAAAAAAAGTTGGCCAGTGTAGCAACAATTTTTTTGTCAGTGTAAACATTCCACTATGTACTCCATGAAGTCTAAGTCGCCGTAGTCTAGTAGGTAGTGTATTGGCTTATTAGACATGAGGCCATGGTTCAAGACCCCAGGTCAGACATCAAAACGAAAATATGAAAAAAAAAATATTTCTTCAGCGACTTTCTTTCAGCAGATTTCTAGCAAAAACTCTGGAGGTAAATAAAAAGTTTGAGTTTTTAAAGGGCGTTCAAAGAAATCTTGGATTTTCAAGCTCAAAACGTAATCGAGCTTCATGTGGGATTCATCCAAGACACCAATACGTACCAAACTACTCAACAAGGTGTTACCTTGAAACAATATCTTCTCGTCTTTCTCTTCCAAAGCCAACAAAGTGTACTTACATGTCCAACTTCACGCTTTTCGCGAAGATCATATTCACCAATGATCTTCAATTCCTGATCCAAGCAAGCCTTTTCATAAGTCTTCGAGAAGACTGAGGGTATACGTCCGTTCTCTATGATGTCACCTAATCAACCGATTATTCGGTTTGAAAATTCAACAAGGAAGTCGCCATAGTCTAGTATGTAGTGTGTTGGCTTATTAGACGTAAGGCCACGATTCAAACCCCAGGTCAGACATCAAAACGAAACGAAATTTGAAAAAAATATTTCTTCGGCAACTTTCTCTCAGCACATTACTGTCGAAAACTCTGGGAATAAAATAACATTGCCATGAAAAGTTTCTCAAAAATCTGATGTTCGGAGTCGACTTCAATTTTTACGACGTATAAAATTAACGCACACAACAAAAGTGGTGCGAGACGCTAGGTCGTAATACTGAATGAAGGGTTGTAATGACCAATTATTTATGTATGTGTCAGAGATCAGCAATGAATCGTTTTTTCGCTACTCATAAGCATTCATGAAATTTTGAATATAAGTCAGCCAACAATATTGAAATTTAACTATGTACTCTGATTCATTCATACTCACTACAACCTCGATTTATAAGTACAGGTTGCAATGAGTATGCATACAAAGTTGACATCAAACTCATACCATTCGAAATATGTTTGATGTATAAGCCTACTCATTTACATTCATAACTTTAGAAAAATACTTATGATATGTACTTATAAATGATACGAGTGACTCAAATCATTCATCAAAATTGTTGTTGCAATTTACAAAAAAAGGAAAACAGACTCATAAGCAAAAAAGACAGACCAACAAGCAGAGCAAACACACAACCTTTTGGTGAGTATTTTAGTGTTTGTATGCGATTCATATTTATTTTGTGCTTCGTGTATATGTTGAGTTATGGGGAGTCGATATCAACAACATCATACGTGTTGTTAAGTATGAATATGATGAGTACTTCAAACTTTGAATATGAGTAGAGGTTCCATGATATTAAAATAAGTTTGAATGCGTTTAAATATCAAAAATTATGAGTATGATTCGATTCTGTTCATCTTTTTGAATACTCTTTGCTGATCTCTGGTATGTGTGTATATTTCCCTGGTTTTTATGGAATGTAACACAGTGTGCTTAGCTACTTAAGTAAAATATGTAAAAGCGTTGTAATATAACTGAGCGTAAGACTAATTGAAGTCGCCGTGGTCTAGTAGTTAGTGTGGTGGCTTATTAGACGAAAAGCCTGGGTTCGAGCCCCAGGCCAGACATCAAAATAAAATACAAAAAGTATTTCTTCGGCCACTTCCTCTCAGCAGATTTCTGGCAAAAACTCTGAGAGTAAATAAAAATTGCCATGACACGTTTTTCAAAAAATCTGTCGTTGGGAGTCGACTTTAAACTGTAGGTCCCGCCACTCATGTATAAAATTAACACACACAACATAAGTGGTGTGAGAAACTAGGGCGTAATCCTGACTGAAGGGCTGTAATGGCCAATTATGTATGTATGTAAGACTAATTCCCTCTTCTTGCATCGTTCTCCTTGAAATTTAAAGAAGTATCTTTCGTATTTCGTTTACCCAAAACGAAATGTTAAATTTTGTTTTTTTTTTAAGTTTTCCCACAGTTTTCAATTTTTCACAAAATATGTTGCGTTTTAAACAAAAAATTTTCCTTCATTTGTCTTCTTCATATTTTTTTTTGTTTTAATTTTAAATTTTTAATTTAAATTTTATAATTCCTAAGGGCGTTTAAAATATGCTACGGTTTCTTTCAGTTTTATTTACATACGAGTACATACATATGTATGTATGTACGTATGTATTCACTATGCGAGAAATTTTCCTTCTTTCTTTCTTATTAAATTTGAAAATGAAAACACAAATGCATGCATGCATGTGCCTGTGTGTCTGTCTGTCTGGTGGCTCACTAGAGGAATGCCTGGGATATATTTCCACAAGTGTGTGTATGTGTGTATGTGGGTTTGTTTAAATAAATATTGGCAGTCATTCATGAAATTGTATCATTTTTTACATTTTTTCCCCAGCTACGCTTACAAAAAAAAGAACAATACAAGGAAAAGAAAAGAAAGAAAGAGTACCAGTAGCAAATTGTTACTCCCTGCTGTTCGTTCTTCTACTGACACACATATATTGCAAACCATCTTTCTTTATTCATTTACTTTTTCTTTTCACATTTTAATTCTTATTTAAAAATAAGAAATGAAAACCAAATTATGCTGGGAATCTGTTGTCTACTGCTCTCCTATTTTTTTCTGTTGCCAGTACGCGTTTAATTGTAAAATATTTGTAGGGGTGTTGTAATAGTTTTTTTTTTCTTTGCTTCTTATTGCATATTCTTTACAAGTTATAATCCCCCTTTTTATTTTCATTCTTATACTCATGAATTGTAGACTCATATGTAATCGTTTCAAGATTAAATTGTTGTTTTATTGTTATTTTATCTTGTAAGTTAATTTACTTTTAATTTTTTATACCCAGTCTATGCTATGGCAAGCTATGCATGTGGTTCTTAACTACAATAAGAAGGAGATAGTTTCTCTTGATAAGAAACTAAAACTGTTGCATTCTTAAGAGGCTTTTAATGAAGACGTTTTCAAGCAGATGCACATTTTTTAAGACATAATTTAAGCCAAAGTCCCATTATTAAAATTATTCATATCGAAAGACATGCCTCAACAACATGTTTATAGAAGAGATCCTTAATGTTGCAATTACAAAACATATTACAAACGAATGATGTTCAATCAGAAAGTAAGATTGCACTTGGTAACCTAAGTTTATTAAAAACTGAAAGCAGGACGCCTATACTAAATTCTTATCACATAAATGTGGACAATACAAACTCACTATAACTGTGTTTAGAATCATCACTAAAATTAAGACTTTTGGTTAACAACTGTCAATGTAATGCCAAAAAAAACCGACATTATTTATTCCTGTTAGCAACATAAATTTAGAAAATATTTCCAATCAATCCTATCAACAGGCATTTGCATGATTTCAACTAAATTCAGTCAATCCAATCTCCTTCTTCAGCTGCCTTTACCATGTAGTCATTAAATTTTCAAAATATGTTTGATATTAAGGGCTCCAATCTACGGCAGTTCTTGAAATATTTTCTGATAGTTTCTTAAGGAGAATAATCAGGTAGGTAGATAGGTAGAAAGGGCTGTCCCCTCGATGAAGTCATGAGCGGACACACTTAGGCCGCACACAGGGCCCATTGTGATACCACAGTTTCACATTCTCCCCTATTCCAGGAACCACTCGGAGCTTTCGATGAAGCCACTCAGACTGCCCATATCCATGCATGACAGTTCATCTAGGTCCTCCATGTAGTAGGCACCCAGGTGTCTCTTTCTCTTCTGACCAAGTGCCGCGCATGTGCACAGTAGGTGAAGAATAGTTTCTCCTCTTCCTCATCTCCACAGCTTCTGCAGAAATCATTTGCGAGGTGTCCAAGAGCAATAAGCCTCGCATAAGTTCCTATAATACAATGCCCTGTAATAACCCCGCCGTAGTCTAGTAGGTAGTGTGTTGGCTTATTAGACGCAAAAGCCTGGGTTCGAGCCCCAGGCCAGGCATCAAAGACAAAATACAAAAAGTATTTTTTCGGCGACTTCCTCTCAGTAGATTTCTGGCAAAAACTCTGAGAGTAAATAAAAATTGCCATGAAAAGTTTCTCAAAAATCTGTCGTTCGAAGTCGACTTTAAACTGTAGGTCCCACCACTCATGTATAAAATTAACACACACAACATAAGTGGTGTGAGAAACTAGGAAGTTGTACAATGGGTCAATTCGACCTCCGGGTACTGTACTTGTCTTAATTGACACAGTACACGTCCTCTAGCCTAACGCTAGCGCTGAGCCTGCTTCTTTGGAGTTTAAGCAAAGTCGCCGTGCGCCTCCTTTCTAGCCTTGGCCAGATTTTTTGTGCCGTTCTGCCTTATCCGAAGCTGTCCACCTACTGTTGACGAGGTCCACGATTGCATTTTCAATTATAAGCCTGCAGGTATCCAAAGGGATCCCCAATGTAGAGAATTCATCAGAGAATTCGATGGTCGTGCCCCTACTGGCCAAATCATCCGCTCTGCAGTTGCCGGGAATATCTCTATGTCCCGGTAGCCATGTTAACTCAAAAATAGTATGGAAAAGTCCGGGGAAGCTGAATTTTCTATATAGGGGAAATGTGGTTACCCTCTCTTACGTCCTAAGTCCTAAATGGATTGATGGAAATCAGAATTCAGTTGAAGAAGAGAGCTTTAATTCTGTTAATGGGACCAGAACATTTCTGTCCGATGGGAAGAAACCATTTCCTTCCCATTAGCATGATTATGAGCAAATAACGAGAGCATCTGGTTAATCCAGGTTTCTGAAGAGATCATAGCGGCCTTAACGAGTGTCGTAACTACACAGACGTACTTATCTACTCTAGGCATAATGCTCCTCAGAGCGATTATAACGGAGATATGAACACGACGTAACATGGCTTACAACATCAATTGTACCACCGCGTGTGAAGTCATCGTAGCTTAGTAGGTAATGTGTTTGGCTTATTAGACCCAAGACTGTGATATAACTCCTGGCTTAGCTATCTTCAACAAAAAGAAAAATAAAAAATATTTCTTTCAGGGACTTTATTTCAGTAGTCTTTTGGTCAAAACTCTGAGAATAAAATAAAATTGCCGTTAAAAGTTTCACTGAAATCTTGATTACAAGCCTCAGTAATTTTCCGAATAATCCTGGTCATTCACCCCTAAACTCCAGATGGATTGCAGATTAGCAACGAATATCATGTGGATGACAGAATAACCTCAATATCACCAAGCTGTAAATTGTTTTTAGGCAACGAAAGTTAGGTATCCTATCAACCTAAGAACTGCTACAGTAGATCAATCACCAGATCAACAATAAAAACTTAATTATTGCCAGCACAACAAAACAAAAATTAATCAGAGGGTAGAAATGCTTTGTCACAGCCTTGTTTCTTAAAAGTACAAAAAAGGGATAAAAGTAATTTGAAAAAAAGTAAAAGTACTATTCTTAGAAAAAGTACCTTAAAATAGGACTTACGACTTTCATTGTGATCTTTGGATAATAATGCATTGTTTACAATATTTCCATATTTTTCTGTTGAAATTGGTACTTTTTTTAGCATATCTGTACCTATCAAAATTAGTACTTTTCCTTGGTACCTTTTCTAAAATTTTAGTTTTCAAAAATTTTAAAATGTACCGGCTACATAAATGCTTTCATGGTTAAATTATATAAAAATTATATTGGTACTTTATTTTAGTACTTTTTTTGAATCAATAACAATTAAGTACCTTTGGTACTTTTTTTAATTAGAAATAAATAGTTTCCTTAACTTACCTGATCTTTGGCCAACTGAAACCAGGTCTTAACAATCAATGCCAAACGACTGTCATGATAGCTTTTCGTTGTCTTCACACTGATGAAGATGTCATCCAATTCGGTGGTGGGTGGTTTTGGTGTACCCGTCACCGAGCGCTGTGATAAATCTCTGAGTAAATGCTTGTTACGCAAATAATGAGCTGACGCTGTTGGCCGTTCAATTGGCAATTCAATGTCAGAGAAATTAAAACTGTGAATATCTTTGCGTATGATAACCGTTGTGGGCTGATTAACGGTGGTGTAAACGGGATTCGCTATTAAATCCTGTGTCGATGAGGAGGTATTTAATGGTGCTGTAGCAGATGCCACCAATGCAGACGTTGTGGTGGGTGTAGTGGTGGTGGTTGTAGATGTTTCGTAGTGTAATAATTTCATATGATGTGTTTGTACTTCGTCCACCTTCAGATGATGTTGATGATGATGATGATATTTTTGTGAGGGATTTTGCGAAATCTACAAAAGAGAAACAGTGAAGTTAAGTCGTATGATTACATTTGCAATAAATAATCACAGTTTATTTAATTTGATTTCATATTTAATAAAAGTATACGTCGTATGTATTTAAATAAACATTATTAAGCTTTGAAATATTAAAAGAAGAAGAAAGAATTGGAAAAAAAGAAAACCTCAACAGCAACAACAGGGGGTCGTTGTATTTAACACGTTTGCAACCGTGTGGCATACAGAGTTTTTTTTTGTTTTTTTTTTTTACTTCACATATCAGTTTCATATCTCACTTTAAATGCTTTTGCTGTTGCTGTTTTCATAAAAAGTGTCATTCGTTCGTTCGTTTTGCTGTGCATGTGTGTTTCATGCAGGCTGCATGTCATCATTGTCATCGTCATTGCTCGTCGCCATCGCCGCCAATGCTGCCACAGACATCAACACCGCTAACAACACAATACAACAATAATAGTCGTACAACAGACTCAACAATACTCGGCAACATTGAATCCAATATACATGTATACATGCATACATTGTTAATGTTGTTGCATGTGCATGTGTGTATAGAATTCCATACAAAGTCTTCTCTACTATTTTTTGTTGTTGTTGCTGTTGTTGTTGCCTCTTCTTTTATTATTATTTCTTCATATTAAAAACGAATGCAAGTTTCATTTCAATTTTGTTTTCTTGTTTTTTTGTCCTGACTTCTACACAACAATTGGACAAGTTGTTACAATTTTTTCCCTTTAAAATGTTTCTTTCCCGTACAACATTGTCGTTATCTGTAGTTGTGCATACAACTTAAGCACAGAAAAAAAAAAGTATTACTTTGTACTCTACATACAACAAGGAAGTATTATTATATCATCATAGGATTTGTAAATGAAAAAATGATCTAATATGCCAGCATATGATAGAGAGACCATGGTATTCAAAATAGCCACCTAAACGAGAGTATTAATACTCTTAAATCAAAGATGGCCTATTGTGATAACACATTTTATTTGCTTCTCTTAGTCCTGAAAACATGTGGAGTTCCTGATGTATAATATAGACGAATTCTTGAGATAATCTTTATGGCAGAGGAAAAGTCCTGCCTTTTTCTTACCTCTACAACTATTGCAGAAGTCACTGGCCATATGACCAAAAGTACTCCAAATACGATATACATTACAGAGATTAGCAATGAATTGTTTTTTCGCTACCAATAGGCACTCAGGAAATTTTGAATATAAGTGAGTCACCAAACTTGAAATTTAACTATGTACTCTGATTCATTCATACTCACTGCAACGTTGATTTAGAACTACAGGTTGCAATGAGTATGCATACAACGTTGATATCAAACTCATACCATTCGAAATATGTTTGATTCATAAGCCTACTCATTTAGATTCATAACTTTAGAAAAATACTTATAATATGTACTCATAAATGATTCAAGTGACTCGAATTATTCATCAAAATTTGCAATCTTAGTTGTTGTTGCATTTACAAAAAAGAAAACAGACACATAAGCAAAAAAGACAGAGCAGCCAGCAGAGCAAACACACAACCTTCTAGTGAGTATTTTAGTGTTCGTACGCGATTCATACTTATTTTGTGCTTCGTATATATGTTGAGTTACGTGTTGTTGAGTATGAATATGATGAGTACTTCAAACTTTGAATATGAGTAGAGGAAGTTCCATGATATTAAAATAAATATGAATGCGTGCGTATAACTATCAGAAATTATGAGTATGATTCGATTCTACTCATCTTTTTCAATACTCATTGTTGATCTCTTATACAGTAAGGACTCCAACACCGGCTCTATCCGTGTTTTTTTTGACGTCTTTCAAAGCCTATAGTTGAAGTTAAAAATTAACAATTTGATCTTGTGGCAAATGAAGCACTGCGTCCATTACTTTTAATTCAATTGACTGACTTACTTACTTACTTAATTGGTAATTTCAAGCATTTAGACCGGATTACAACCTAGCTTCTCCCAACACCCATGTGGTGTGTCTTAATTGTATCCATGAGCAGTGGGACCTACTGTTTCATGTCGACTCCAAACAACAGATTTTTGAGAAACTTTTCATGGCAATTTTGTTTACTCTCAGAGTTTTTGCCAAAAAAAAAACCGCTGAGAGGAAATCGCCTAAAGAAATATTTTTTATTTTCATATTTTGTTTTACTCGAAATGTTTGAGCCAAGGGGTGAACCTCGACTTCTTGTCTAATGAGCCAACACACTATCCACTAGACTACGTCGGCTTCCCTTGAACCTCAGAATGGTATAACACATGTAAACAGCATGCCACCATATTATCATCCTCAGCAAATGGCATATTAACCTGTGTATACCCCAAATAGACTATCTGGCGCCCGCCTTTAACATTCCTTTACCTCAACCAGTGGTGGTAGGGAGATAAGAAATTAAAAAATTTCTGTCAAAATTTATGCCGTTCAGAGTCCCGTCAATCATTGGAAGAAATTAACGCACACAGCATGGGTGATGTGAGAAACTGGTTGTAATCCTGACTAAAGGCTTGTAATGATCAATTAAGTAAGGCTTTAGGGTAGCTTCCCGGACGAATTATTCGAAATTATTTTTTGAATATTGAAAATCAAGACGAATATTTATAGCGCCTCCCTTTGTCTTTGCAAAGCATTCCCTTGTATTTGTACTTTTCCTAGCTTTTGTTTGTATTTTTTTGCTTGTCTTTGCTATCCTATCTCTGTTCTCCATTCTTTGCCATTCTTTCTGTCTTATTTAGTTTAGTTTTCAACATTATTTCGTACGAGTTTGTTACAAAACTGTCATCATTTTTACGTATAAAATGTTTCATTTGCTTTGCTTTACTGCTATAACTACCATACATTGTTGTTGTTGCTGTTGTTGTTGTATTCTTAGAAAATTTAGTACCGGTGTAGTTGAACTAAAGTGTACCTTTTCTTTGTTGTTATTATATTGTTGCTGTTGTTGTTGTGGTTGTTTTTATAAAAACAATATTAACACATACGAAAAGGTTTATCGTCACTAAAACCCGTATATTAAATGGAAAAATAAGAGCACAGGTCACGCGTGATATTACTTTTTTTTTGGGTTTCGGGGTTTGCTTTTGTTTTTTCTTTCGTCTTTGTTTTTTTAAGGTTAATAACAAAAAAAAAGGTACGTACTCTTTTAAACGGAATCACTAAACAACCTTAACCTCAGCAGTAGATTAAAAAGAAAAAGTCGAACAGTTGAAATATATTTTTTTGAATTTTAAAACACTACTGAAGGAGTATTTGGTATGAAGGAAAGAAGTACCATGAACTTAACAAACGACCACTCAATTACTAAATGAAAGAATTTTGAAAATTATATCACAACAGCTTCTAAATGGTGTGTATTAAAATAAAATGGATTTTATCTATGAAATCCTACACATAAAAACAAACTAAAAACAGTAGCATTGAATGAATTTAAGAATCTTATTTATCTTTATTGTGATTGGATTAAAGTGTTATTGTTACAAAAATAAAAAATCTAGAAACTAGTGTTTTGCTTTTACATCGCTTAACATTAAAATTATAAACAAAACAATGCAGTAAACAAACCTGTTTACAAATTATCGTACTATAACAACAAACACCAGCATAAGAAAATGGTAAACAAGTAAACAAAAATCCACAAACAACACTACAACAATAAATGTAAACAAAATACAAAAACAACAATGTTTACATTTATAGAGATTTCGAGAAGGCAAAGTCATTAACATTCCCCTCAAGAACAGATTGTTTATGTTGCCATATAAAAGGCAAGGCAAAGCAGCCGAGTGAGTGAGAGAAGTTCAGTCAGTCTTGTGTAAAGACGCGGTGCGTTTGAAGAGAGTAATCGCGGTTTGAAGATCTCCGTTACAAAGATCTGTCGAATAATTGTCTTCTAATTGTTATTGTTTATGCAAAGAGTGTAAACAGAGGAATAACAAAGAAGAGCGATTGCTGTTGTTTACATCAAGTTGTGAACAGTGGCATACAAAATTGTGCGAATAATAAAGAATTTTAATTAAAATTAAACACAAATTTTTTGAAGTTCCCGTAGTCTAGTAGGTAGTGTGTTGGCTTATTAGACGTAAAGCCAGGGTTCGAGCCCCAGGTCAGTCATCAAGACAAAAAGTCTTTCGGCGACTTCCTCTCAGCAGGTTTCTGGCAAAAACTCTGAGAGTAAATAAAATTGCCATAAAAAAGTTTCTCAAAAAATCTATCGTTCGGAGTCGACTTTAAACTGTAGGTCCCACTACTCATGTATAAAATTAATACACACAACATAAGAAACTAGGACGTTGTACAATTCGACTTCCGGGTACTGTACTTGCCTTAATTGACAAGTGCACGTCCTCTAACCTAACCGAACCTAACACAAATTTCATTTTATTTTATTTGTAATCTACGAGTTCATATTTTAAACGTTTTTAAGAGGTAAAAACGTAACAATATTATAACGGTTGTTGTATTTGTTCTGGGAATACCATACAATTCATTCCTTATGATCTGGCTCAACAAAACATATATGTTGTCCTCTTAAATCACCAACAGAATTTGAAACAAACCCCCTTGGAAGTCCATCAAATAGTTGCATAAATTGATCAACAATCCAGTAAGCTTGAGAAGGCCTACGGACTATAGTAGTAAAAGGGCTACACAAGTTTTACTCAAAGTTTTTGTAGTTAAGTTTAGGTGGAGGACATCCTTTAAGCCTGCATTTACGTCCTTTGTAATACCACAATCACAATATATCAAACATTCCCTAAAGGAAACCAAGCAAAGTCTTGCTATTGCAGCTGCCGTTGAAGTAGTCGTAGTCTAGATGTGAAGCCACGGTTCAAACTCCAGGTCAGACATCTCCGGCAGTACGAAATATGGAAAATATTGCCTCGTCGAATTGCTCTTCAGCAGATTTCTTGCAAAAACTCTGAGAGTAAATAAAATTGCCATGAAAAGTTTCTCAAAAATCTATTGTTCGGAGTCGTCTTTAAACTATAAGTCCCGCCATTCATGTATAAATATTAACGCATGCAATACAAGTGGTGTGAAAAACTAGGTCGTAATCCTGACTAAAGGTTTGTAATGATCAATTATGAAATCCAAGAACAGTGTTGAAAGAATGCTGAATGGACTAGACTATGCAGAGACATACAAAGAATCGAAAAGGAATATAAAAATCGCTTTGTTCGAAGAGGAAACCATAATATGGTGTTTAAAAGTGCGTTTTTCGATATACTAAAAACTAGAGACACTGCAATTACATTCATTAACTGATGTATTGACTTTAAGAAAGTAATTCTCTTTACTTTTATGACTGTTGGCGCCCTTTCAGCGATAAAATTGAAAAACGTATGACTTTTGTTTTGCCTGTCTGGAAAACAAAAAAATAAGAGGAAATGAAATGAAAGTCTTACATGTTTGGAGGTAATTTAATACTTTTATCTTCAGAAAGATTAACCAAAATGATATCGTTCGATAAAGGCAAATGAGTTGATTAAATAGCAATTTAAAGAAGAGGAAAAAAAATGGCCATTGAATTAACATGTTTTAAATGATTTTAAAATTGACTTACAAATGTTATTTAATACGAATTAAATTGATTCCTTCAAAAAAAAAAACCTAAACAAAGATCTCTGATGGTATTCTAATAGATGTCATCAACAGATAATTTTCAATAATGAAATCAAATCAAAAATAAAAAAAACAGAAAAAGAAAAAATTCAAATCTCGTACATTAATGGGGAGACGAGAAGAAAAAAACAACAACAAACCGAAATAATTACAATCATAAATCAATCATCAGCTTGGCTATACAAATTGTAGATGAATTTTATTGGTTTGTTTGCTATTAAAAAAAAAAACTTTTATGGTTACTCTGTCTACCTTTTTTCCAAATGTTGTGTTTTTACGAGAGATGAGTTGTTAGTCAATGAAATCAACACTTTTTTTCTCTTGAGTTTCTTGTGTTTTTTTTAATTCACAATTTGTTTTTCATGTCTGTGCTTGAACTGTGCTTTATAAAAAGGCGGTAAGCTGTGTTAACGGGTTTGAAATCATTATTAAAATACCAGTAAAAAACGGCAAATAAACAGACAATAGGGCTAAGCATAGAAAAATTTTAAGCCTTTTTGAAAAACACCAAAAATATGCAGAAAAACGTTCAAACGAACACATTCAAACAAATATCGCTTCATTTTATGAAACAAAAAAAGACATTTGTAAACATTTTACCATTTGCTGTGTGTATTTTGTTATGTTGTGTTGTATTTGGCTGAATGCATTTAATAGTTATGAATGCAGATAATCATAATCGCTGCACTCATTCATATACCATACCATAGCATACAGCACTGCAAACAAACGAGTATCGAATATCTTTAGCAGTGGCATTAAGTACATACATACATACAGTGGGCATCAAAAGAAATTGTACATTAAAAAAAATATACATTAATAAATTACCGTTATTTTTATTTGAAAATTCTTTCATTAACAGTTTTTAAATTTCAAAAAAATTTCGAAATTTTAACAAATTTTTTCGGGCGCTCTCTTTAAAGGGTAAAAGTGGAGTTTAGTTTCTTTCGAAAGACACTTTTGTTCCAATAAAAAAAGAGTGCACGATTCACCATCACTGGCGCCTACGTACTAAACCCACCCCCTACACACTTCAACCACTCTCCCTCCGCGGGACTGTCGTAAAGTATTATTTCGCGGAGGGCTGAGTAGCTTTAAAGCTTTGTCACACTAGGTTAAATTTCGCCTTCGTTTCTCCAGCCTTCGGAGTTCTTGCATAACTTCAGCCATTCTCTTACTGTATTGGCTCCATAGAATCCTCGAATTCAACACCTCTTCCATAAGCCGAGTTGGTCCCCGTTTCTCCGGGCCATCTAAATCTGGGTCAGCATATTAGAATATGCTCCGCATCTTCCTCCTCATCTACACAGTTTGGGCATATAGGGGAAGTGTCATGACCAAATCTGTGCCGGTACTTCCTGAAGCACCATGACCAGTTAGGAACTGGATCACGTAGTAGTTCAACTCGCAATGTTTGTTCTCCATCCAAAGGGTTACATCAAGGGACAAGGTGAAATTTCCATCTTCCCTTTAAACCGTCACGATGGGACTGCCATTTGTGCATGGAAGTCCTTCGTTCCTCCGCTTGATACTTGAGACGGCGAAATTATATCCGCCACATCGCATCCGCCAATATGTCTATCGGTATTGTCTTTGTCAATACCTGTACCGCTTCATCAGACACTGTCCTGAAGCCGCTTATCTGTCTAATCGCGCTTAGACGATACACTGAGGACAGTTTCCTCCTTGTCGTCCCTACGGAGAGTGCCTCCGACCATATTCGGCAAGCATATGACATTATCAACGTCACAACCCTCGATATTATTCTCCTCTTAAATGGATTTGGCCCTCCAATATTTGGCATCATCCTCGCCAGTGCTCCCTGGGTTACAGATGCCTTTTCGCCGATGTATTTCACATGCTCCTTGAAGTTCAACCTGTCGACGATAATCATTTCTAGGTATTTTATGGCCCTCTTCGATTCGATCTTAGTGCTTCCAATGGTCACTTCTCCACTATCTTCCGACCACTTATCAAGACGGCCTCCGTTTTGTAAGCAGCAACTGTCAATCCTGCCTCATCAAGCCATGCTCCAACTTTTCGAATCGCTATGTTCGTCATCTCCTCTATTTCCTTTACCGTCTTAGCGACCGAGACTATGGCAATGTCATCTGCAAAGCCCACAATTGTAGTCCCGTTTGGCAATTGCAGTCGAATGTTACATAGTAGTGGCCCAAGTACAACTCACTGTATGTCTGTATCTCTCTATATATATGTATGTGTGTGTGTGTTTTTATCTGTAAAATAATGATTTTTATGGATTTTTAACACAGTTTTCTACCATATTACTGATGAACAGACGCAGATTAATACTTGGAATACGAAATGCATTCATTCATTCAGTTTTTTTCTCCTCCAGTTTTTTTTTTTTCTGTTTTTATTTTCATTTTTATTTCTCCTTTAATGTTTATTTGTTTCTTTCCCCCCTCGTTTCTTCTAGGGCATTATTATTGTTTATTTTCCTTTTTTCCGCTTTTCAAAACAGGAATAAACGTTAATATTCGCCCAAAAACAGGTGCAATTTGGTTGGTTTTTTCTCTTTTGGTTGGCTGAACTATAATCATTGAAAGTTAAAGTAAGAAGAACAAGCGAAACGCTATAAAAATAAAAAATAAAATATCCTTAATAACGTGTTTTTATGCGAATTTCACGTTTCGTTTTTAATGGTAATAAAGCGGTTTAAGGTCAAAATGATTGACAAATTAAAATGCATAAACCGGTGCTTATGACAGGTTAATCAACATAACATTTTACGAATGAAAAAAAAAGGAAAACTTAATAATAATTGCGGCATTAAATGCCACAAAAATAATGTAAAATATGGACCAAGAATATAAAATAATTATAAGTAGGTACACTGCAGAGTGCTAGTTGGTTAGCATATTTCAAATTCCAAAAGCAATTACATGGAAGCGTATCTCCTCAATCTCCTACTACAAGATCGTTTTACGGATCATATTGGACCAGCTGCACGTTGTATAAATGCAGACAAGAATCTCTAAGGCAGTGGAATTTGCAACCTATGATTTACTTCTTCAAGTTGCCGTAGTCTAGTAGGTAGTGTGTAGGTTTATTAGACGTAAAGCCAGGGTTCGAGCCCCAGGCCAGACATCAAGACATAATACAAAAAATACTTCTACGGCGACTTCCTCTCAGCAGATTTCTGGCAAAAACTCTGTGAGTAAATAAACTGTAGGTCCCACCACTCATATATAAAAATTAACACACACAACATAAGTGTGGGGTACTGTAATTGTCTTAATTGACAAGTACACGTCCTCTAACCTAACCTACTTCTTGAAGTGATTATTCGAATTTTTTTTATGCTTAAATAACCATAAGTACAGTATTTTGCTAGGTGCTAGACCAATATTCTAGGATTTGACCTATTGTCAATATCTGGGCAGGTGGTAGGTTTAGAGCCACACAAAATCTTACTGACTTACTTAATAATTCATTGCAACAGTTTAGTCAGGTTTACAACCTAGCTTTTCACACGATGTTAAGTTCACTTTCTGAGGGACGAATCCTCCTATCGGGTAACTTTATAGATGAGCGGGACTACTGGTACAGGTCACCTCCGGACGACAGATTTTTGAGAAACTTTTCAGAAATCTTGCCAGAAATCTGCTGAGGGGAAGTCCCCTAAAGAAATACATATATTGATTTTCATATTTCGTTTTCTTTAAGATTTCTGAGCCAGGGATTGAACCACAGTCTCTCTTCTAATAAGCCAACAAACTATCCACTAGACTACATCGGCTTCACTTGAACCTTAGAAATGTTTAATACATGCAAAGCACAGTCAACCATATTGTCATCCTCAAGAAATGGCATATCGACTTGAACACGTCTCAAATAGACTATCTGATGCTAGCCTTTAACAGCCCTTTAATCATTAGATTACCTCGATGATAGTTGTAGAGAGATTAAAAATCAAAAAAAATTTCCAAAATTCCTGTAGTTCGGAGGCGATGTTAAACTTGAGGTCCCGCGACTAGTAGTTAACATTTTAACATTGTGAAGATATGTTAGAAGAAATGATGCGAACTTGGGCCTACACGTAAGCTTTTAAATTTGTTTGCAAATTGGAATGCTTTCGGACTAAATAAGCGACTTGTGAATAATCTTTAGATTAGCACGGCACTATTTACATGAGACAAAGCATTGATCGGTAGCTAACTTTAATACCACTAGCAGAGATCAACAATGAATCGTTTGTTCGATACTCATGAAATTTTAAATATATGTCCAATGTATTAAAATTTAACTACTCTGTCTGATTCATTCATACTCACAACAATGTTGATTTATAAGTACATGTTGCAATGAGTATGCGTGCACCGTGGACATCAGACTCATACCATTCGAAATATGTTTGATTCATAAGCCTACTCATTTAGATTCATAATTTAAGAAGAATACTTATAATATGTACTCATAATGATTCAAGTGACCCGAATTATTCATCAAAATTTGCAATCTTAGTTGTTGTTGCATTTACAAAAAAAGAAAACAGACAGAACAGCAGGCAGAGCAAGCACTTAACCTTCTAGTGAGTATTTTAGTGTTCGTATGCGATTCACACTTATTTTGTGCTTCGTGTAAATGTTGAGTTATGGAGAGTCGAAATCAAGAACATCATACGTGTTAGAATATGGTGAGCACTTCAAAGTTTGAATATGAGTATGATATTAAAATATGTATGAATGCGTATAAGTATCAGAAATTATGAGTATGACTCAATTCTACTTATCTTTTTGAATACCCATTGCAGATCTCTGATCACTAGCACCTATAGCTCAACTTCGACAAACATGCTGAAGTTATTTGCAGCTCTAATCAAGGCCTTAAGAATCTTCTCCCATTTATCTCACAAACTAATTTTAATGAAGACTAACAGTTGTTTAGTTGAATATTTTAATAAATTTATAAACTTTAAAAATGTTTAATAAAAAGTTAATAAATTTTAAAATTTCTAAATTAATAATTCGTTTTTAATCAAAAATTAAATTTTTGTTTTTAAATTAAAAGAAAGAAATTTTCACTTTTTAATCTTAATTTTAATGGATGTTTTATTTAAATCACCAATGACAACAACGGCATTTTACCAAAAGTTTGTTCCCTAATTAGACTTAATTAAGCTGGCCAAGAGCATTGATAGAAAAAGAAGTTTTAAGCCTTAAAAGAATTTTCGAAAAATATTTCATTTGAAAATTTATTCCCATGATTTCATTAGAATGAATGTTTTGATTTCGAGGTAACAGGTTGCTCTGGCATAGCTAATCAAATGAACTAAAAACTTGAAATGCATATGCATTTAAAAGCATATATGCATTTAAGAGAATACATATGTATGTATGTATGTATGAATATGTTATAAAACATAAATGTTTGTTTTAATTTTTAAACATTTTTCTTTTGCTTTCATTTCTAATTTAAAGGTCATTTAACAAACAAAAAAACTCTATGCTCTCCAGAGGCAACAAATATTTATGAATTCCAATTTATTCTTGTCAGTTTGAAACCCAAACTTTTGTTTCATATTTAATGAACGTAACAACTTATAGAATTTAAAGAATTCTTGAATTATTTTGAATTGATTAAATAGTAAGGAAAATTATAATTTAGAATATACCTCCATGAAGTTAATAAAATGGAGGCAATATGCATTTAATGTTGCACACTTTTATGGTGTTTGCCTGATTATCCTCACTTAGAAAATCACTTGATTGTTTGCAAAACTATATAAAATATTTACTTGTGAGGACGAATAGATGCATGAAATACTTTTTAAAGACTTTTATTTCACGTAAAAGGTTGTCTGTGTATACACCACAGATGCCGCAGTCGTGAGCTCTAATTTCGTAATACTTCTGTAAGGATTTCGGTCGGTATCTCACAAATAGCGTAAGACCACATATTCAAACCCCGCAAGCCAGATATCCCAAATCCAAGGAATTAAGAAAAAATATTTCTTCGGCGACTTTCTCTCAGCAGTTTTATGGCAAAAACACTGAGAGATTATCCATTAAAATTTCTCAAAAATCTGTTCGATTAGAGTCGACTTTAAACTGTAGGTCCCGCCACTCATATATGTATCTCGGTTGGTATTCCACAAATAGCATAAGGCAACGATTCAAGCAATCAGCCCAGACATCTTGAACCCAATGAATTAAGAAAAAATATTTTTTCTCAGCAGTCTTCTGCAAAATCTCTGAGACTCAATAAAATTTTCATGAAAACTTTCTCAGAAATCTGTCAATCGGCTTTAAGGACTTTAAACTGTAGGCCCCACCACTCAAGGATAAAAGTAACACACACAACATAAAGGGTGAGAGAAGCTAGGTTGTAATCCTAACTAAAGGCTTGTAATGACCAGTTATATATGTATTCCATGTTAAAACTTATCCGTGGATACACCGTAGATACCTCATTCTCTAATTTTGTCAAACTTCTTCCTGCAATTCAGCCGATATCTTACAAACAGCAGCTGAACTGTTAACTTGTAGGACTAGAATTCAGGATGAGTTGTTTCGGGTTATACGAAAGACTTCACATAACTATTTTAGTGGCTTTAGAGGGCATAATCTGGTTTACCAATTTACTGATCAAAACGCGAGGTCACTTTAAATATCATGCGATGCGGTCATGCGACTTTTTTATTTCATTCGAAAAGTAGAAAACCTCTGTAAGTCTTTAAAAGTCTAGTAGGTAGTGTGTCGGTTTATTAGACGTAAGGCCACGGTTCAAACCCCAGGTCAGACATCAACACTAAAATATAAAAAAAATATTGTTTCGTCCACTTCCTCTCAGCAAATTTCTGGAAAAAACTCTGCGAGTGAAAAAAATTACCATGTAGGAATCTGTGGTTCGGATTCGACTTTAAACTGTAGGTCCCTCCACTTATGTATAAAATTAATACACACAACATAAGTGGTATGAGAAGCTAGGAATAATTCCTCACTGAACGGTTGTAATGACCAATTATGTATGTAAGTAGAAAAGAATTGAAATTTTTGTGTCACGAATCACATAAGCAGCTGACAATGTCAAATGCGCAACAGAGTTTTCACGCAACGGAACACTTTTAATCATTATAAGTAATATGTAGGCTGCCTTCCAAAATGTTAGTTGCTTTGTGTTTGAACAAACTATCGTGTTTCATAATGCCGCTGTACAAAATATATACAATGTATTCCATTTCGAAACGTCGTCAATGTGTATTTTTAACGTAGTCAAAAAGCAATCAGGCATCGGATTTATAGTTGATGCATTGTTTCGTTACTTTGCATATCTACATAGTTTATATACAGTAGTAGAACTGCATACAAACTTTGTATTGATACATTTTCGATGGCAGCCGTACTGAAGAGGGACTGTCTAGTGTGGTAATTTAATTTTTAAAAATTGAATTAAAGTTTGCGTTACAAATAATTGCGACCTTCAGAAAAGAAAAAAATTTTTTTTTAAATTTTTAAATAAAAAAAGTAAGGAAGCTTATGGTCTCCAAAATAACACTTAAAAATAAAAAGCGCGGTAAAAGTTATCGCATAATTTCTAAGCATACATGCATATATAATTAACCATTAGAAACTTTCAGACAGTTAATTTTCTTTTCAGTGTGTTAATTTTTACTCTCAGAGTTTTGGCCTCACGTCTAAAAAGCCAACACACTACCCACTAGACTTCGATGACAGATTTTTTGGAGAAACTTTTCATGGAAATTTTATCTACTTTCAGAGTTTTTGCCAGGAATCTGTTGAGAAGAAGTCACCGGAGAAATATTTTTTTTTCATATTTTCGTTTTGATGTCTGATCTAGGGTTTGAACCGTGGCCTTATGTCTAATAAGCCAACACACTACCCACTAGACTGCGATGACAGATTTTTTGAAGAAACTTTTCATGGCAGAGTTTTTGTCAGAATCTTCTGAGAGGAAGTCGCAGAAAAAATATTATTTTTTTCTTCTTTCGTTTTGGTGTCTGACCTAGGGTTTGAACCGTGGCCTTACGTTTAATAAACGAACACACTACCTACTAGACTACGGCGACTCCTAATTCCTTCCGCAGGAAAAAAAAGAGTAAAACAAGCGAAAGTTTTCCAAAATATGCCTTAAAAAATAAAAAACGCGGCAAAAGTTACTGCTTAATTTCTAAACCAAATTATTAAAAAAAAATGAAACTCAGCTGATAACATTCCTTAACCATTTGAATACTCACTTGAATGTTTGGATATCCATATGAACTTTGGTAGAACACCAAAGTGGTGTAAATTAGTATCACGGCGAGAGTCATTGCTTGTAATTGGCGCTTATAACGTTGTGGCAATGACAGTAAAATAGAGCTCATGCTTTAATCAAACATCATGGGAAAGATATTTTCTCTTGTTTTTTTTTATTTTTTTGTTTTTGGGGTTTTATAATTTAATTTCTGATCCCTTAAGAATCGATTCTTTTTTTATTCTTTTCAAAGCAATCAACAGCTTAGAAACCCAAAAACTTGTTTAAGCGGATTTAAATAATAACGATTATGACAATAAATTTCTTTCGTATTTAAAAG
The DNA here is from genome assembly GCA_958299815.1 of Sarcophaga carnaria. NCBI lineage: Eukaryota > Metazoa > Arthropoda > Insecta > Diptera > Sarcophagidae > Sarcophaga > Sarcophaga carnaria. The sequence goes on along the minus strand of OY283151.1, from coordinate 8,503,807 downwards.
ACAATGAAATTTAAATGTTTTTTTTTCTTCTACTTTTTTCTTTAATTTTAATTTTTAATCAGGGATTTATAATTTGGTGTTGTTGTTGTTGTTGTTGTATTTTTAATTTAAATTCTTGTTATTATTTTTTGTTGTTAATTTTTATATTTAAACATTCATTTCTATTCACAACTCGTCAAAGCATAATTAATTTATGCATGAAATTATGTTTTCCAAAAATATTTTTCCTTTCTTCTCTTCTTTTATTTTTCTTCAAAGTGTTTTATTTTAAATCACTTGTAATTATTCGATTTTTTTCTCTCTTTCTCTATTAGGTTTAAAAACAACATATCAATCACGGCTTAAACGCTTTGTACTTGGCTACAAACGAACGTAAAAAATAATTCGAAAGAAAAAAATTCTTTTTCAAACAGAAAACAGACGGTGCGCGCTGTTATACAACGTTTCATAAAAGTCTAAACGCGACTGATCAACATTGAAAACATTCAGATACTTTACACATCGCTTAAAAGCCTTCCTTCCCATTCAAACACAATTTAAACGTTGTCTGGAATGCCCAGGGGTATCGAGAGATACATTTTCATGTTGTTTTGCTGTTGGATAACTTTATTAGTCAATTCAAGTCTCTCTCTCTCTCTGGCACTCTCTCTCTCTCTGTTTATTTTTTTTATTTAGCGGCTTACAAGTGTTTCGTGAGCTCTCAAAAGCAACAGCAATTTTCCAATTGGTTCACTTCCAGTGGTTTATGGGTTTGTTGTTTATATCATCACAATGTATCTCAAAGATACAATATATGTGAGCTGTCTATCTTTCAGGTCTCTCTCTTTTTATATCTTTTTCTCTCTCCTGGATTTTTTCTTCTTTAATTTTATGCATAAATTTTTATTCGACTGCGTACTATTTTTTTTGTCGTTTTTCGTCTTTTGTTAAAATCATGTGTTGCATTTTAAATTATTGTGCATTTTTTGGCCGCTGGCCGTTGATTTTTTTATTTGGTTTTTCCTCTTTTTTTCTTGTTTTTGTACTTTTTATTATTAATGTTTTGCACCTTTGGTACTCTACACAATAGGCGTCCGGCATAGAGTTTTGTTAAGCGGGTTTGTTGGTTAAGCTAGCAAATAAGCTCAATTCGATCCTATAAATAAGTGCATAAGTCCTATAAGTAGTGTGTTGGCTTATTAGACGTAAAGCCAGGGTTCTAGCCCCAGGCCAGACATCAAAACAAAATACAAAAAATATTTCTTCGGTGACTTCCTCTCGGCAGATTTCGGCAAAAAATCTAAGAGTAACTAAAAATTGCCATGAAAAAGTTTCTCAAAAAATCTGTCGTTCGAAGTCGACTTTACACTGTAGGTCCCGTCACTCATGTATAAAATTAACACACACAACATAAGTGGTATGAGAAACTAGGTCGTAATCCTGGTTGAAGGGTTGTAACGACCAATTACATATGTATGTATGTATATATGTTTTTAATTACTGCTCAGGATTTTTCAGACAGCTAGACAGCCAGTTCTGTCGTGAAATTTCAAGTACCCCACAATGGTAGAAAAAATGTTCAGTGGTCTCCTCTTCTCGTTCATCATTAAAGCTTCGATGTGTGTTCCTAGGATCGCCGCAATTATGATTGCTATGAGGTTTCTAAAATTCAATCTATGCGTACCAGAGATCACCAATGAATTGTTTTTTCGCAACTCATAGGCAATCATGAAATTTTATTTGAATATAAATGAGTCAACAATATTGAAATTTAACTATGTACTCTGATTCATTCATACTCACTACAACGTTGATTTATAAGTACAGGTTGCAATGGGTATGCGTACAACGTTGACATCAAACTCATACCATTCGAAATATGTTTGATTCATAAGCCTACGCTCATTTAGATTCATAACTTTAGAAAAGATACTCATAAGCAAAAAATACAGAGCCGGAAGCAGAGCAAACACACAACCTTCTAGTGAGTATTTAATCTTCGAAAGCGCTTCATACTTATTTTGTGATTCGTGTATATGTTGAGTTATGGAGAGACGTAATCAACAACATCATACGTGTTGTATGATGAGTATGAATATGATGAGTACTTCGAACATTGAATATGAGTAGAGGTTCCATGATATTAAAATAAGTATGAATGCGTATCAATTATCAGAAATTATGAGTATGATTCGATTCTACTCATCTTTTTGAATACTCACTGCTGATCTCTGATGCAAACCCATGAAGAGCCCGATTATTTAAGTCTCAAACAAGCCTGTTAATTTTCCTATTTGCAAAGGAGTCGAGTCTGTGTGATTTCATTTATTCGCCTTCAATATCAGTCTGATGTCTGAATTTTCTCCGAAGAATTTTTATATCTGTAGTCGCCGTAGTTTAGTAGGTTCAATCCCTGACTCAAGAAAATTGAGCTTAGCGAAATAAAAAAAATATGAAAAGTTTTTCAAAAATATGTGTTTTGGAGTCGACTTTAAACTGTAGGTCTCGCCACCTATGGACAACATTAACATACACAAAATGGGTGGTGTGAAAAGCTACGTGGTAATCCTCACTAGGGGGTTGTAATGCTTTCTGTGCTTTGTAATGGCAGGAAAGTATTTTAAGGTTTTGAGAGTTCCTTGAAAAATCTTCGATGTGGTATACCTACGCTGCTCTGTTGTCAATTTATATACGTGTATTACTATACCTTTATATTTGTGCTTCAGCTATATTTATAGCCACTATTTTATTCCGAACAATACCACAATAATGGGATTGTTTAAGTTACTATGGTATGGTACATGATTACTTACATAATCTTTTCAAAAGTTTTGTTATAGAACGGTATGTATCCTGTATTGAATAGGGAGATTCAAATTATATTCTAATTATACACGAGCTGAGTAACTTTGACCATATGCTCGGTGTAGTGTCACAGACCAGAGCCTCTGGTGGGAATCGAACCCACGACCCTCACGCTAATAGTGTAGCACACTACCAGGGCACCGAATAGGGAGGTTAATTTCAACATTATCTAAGGGTTTGGTTTGAAAGCATGATTGTTAATTAAATACTAAATCAGCGCCATAATTCGCTTGCAATCAATATTTTTAATACTGAAAGTGCTCTTAAACAAAATCACCAATCTATACTTTTTCTCTTCAAGCAAGATTGGAATATGATCCCCGATTGGTTTGGTGGCCATCTACTTTCCAGTTTAAGTAAGTTAAGGACTGCATAAGTGAAAGTGATCAAGGGTTTTCGAGAAATTGCTTGTGGAAAATGCTACAAAAAAATCATTTTTATTTAATGTTTTGTATCTGTAGGTGCCCTGATGTATTTGCATCCCATCTCAGTTGCAAGTTTACCTCTTGAGTTCTCATGGAGACGTATGTATGTTTATCCCATTGCGATACCCTGAAATTTCAACTTTGAATTCAAGTTTCACGTATATTTCATGTGGTTCCCCTAATGAGCAATCAGAGCAACAAATAAACAAATCCTATCACATCCAACAGAAGCCCGTTTCTGTAAACTGTCTGCACGAGTTTTCTTAATTTAGTTTCCAATGGAGCAATATCTTCATGCTTAAAGTGCTGTACCGATTTTTTTTTTACTTTCTAAAAGTCATAATTAGTATTAGCAAAGCGTGAGGAGGCAATATAAGAATGGAAATAATATGGCTTTTTATTTGACATTAAGAAGATATTTTAGTGCGCTGAAGGCTACTGAAAACTGGAATTCTCAAAAGCAAGGGAGGATTTAAAACACGGTAAGAACAACGCATCCCAGGCCAGACATCAAAACAAAATACAAAAAGTATTTCTTCGGCGACTTCCTCTCACCAGATTTCTGGCAAAAACTCTGAGAGCAAAAAAAAAATTGCCATGAAAAGTTTCTCAAAAATCTGTCGTTCGGAGTCGACTTTAAACTGTAGGTCCCATCACTCATGTATAAAATTAACGCCTACAACATAAGTGGTGTGAAAGACTAGATCGTAATCCTGACTGAAGGGTTGTAATGACCAATTATGTTATGTAAAAACAACGCATCCATGTTATCTTACCCGAATCGCAAGGGAATTTTTTCGATTTCCCTTAAAACATTAATAAATGCATTCTAAGATTGAAATTTAATTTGAAAATGATACGTTAAAACACCAAATTTCCAAAAATGCAATAAAGTCCTCCCTTTCGGAAAGAGTATTGATTTGAAGTAGAAATTTACATATTAATTCCACGTATAGAAATAGCATACAATTCAAGTCGACCACTATGCCTTTCCCTTACTTAAACTGTAATTTTCAATTTGCCTTTAAGGCCTACACAAGCCCAATAAACTAAAAACCAACGCGGCACTCACAATATCCTGTGAGTAGTTTTGTAAGTCTATGTTATAAGCGAATGCATAACTCTGACGCTCTGAACATTATGCAGACATTTGTATTTGTACGAACATTTGTTTCGTTTTCATTCTTCCTCGTGTTTAAAGTGTTTGAAAATCTTAAAATGTTTCATTGTCATCTACGCATTTTTCGACCTACACAATCTCTGGTTTTTTTCAGCTTTAACATGAGTTTTTTTATTATTGTTGTTACTCTTCTTCCTGTAGGCTCAATTCAATTTACATTTACATGTTCATATGGCACTTTTTTCTTTTTAATAAAATACCTGGGTTTAAGAAAAAATATTCTAAAAATATTACGTTTTGTTTTGTTTTCTTTCTTTTTTTGGCCTGTTTTCAAAGTGGGCAAATATTTACTGAGGATTCGGTATTAAAAAAAATTTTATTTTTTGTCTGTATTTGCTGACATATTCACTTCTCTTTCAATTCGTCTTCAATTGTTTTTCTTTTATTTTTGTATTTATTTTTTTTTTGCCATTTATACGGTGATAACGAACTTGACCTTTTCTATTTAATTTATGCTATCTTTCAGTCAGACAGTCAGTCAACAATGTGCAAAACTCGTCTTGAGTGGTATTCCGTTGTGATGAAACGAGGCATTATTTTTAAGGTTAAAATTACATCATAAATGTTGAAAATATGGTTGGCTTTGGTGGTACCAATCTCCTTAAGTTGAAACGGATATGAAAATAAAAAAAAATTCTGTCAAACAGATTTTCTTCCTATAAAAAAACCATGAATTTATTAGTGGCCAGCTGTTATTAATTATATCGATGTGTTATTTATCCTGACGTCATGAAATTCTAAAATATCTGCAGCAATCAACACTTCATACCCGGTATTGTTGATGACGTGGAACATTAACGGCAGAGCCGAATGGTTGTTTATCGAAACGGTAGCATTAAATTCAAGACGCCGTTGTTTATCTATCTTTTAAGCAAAGACATACGACATAGGTCCTGTCATTACAGGACCTGTGAAAAACAAGAAAGAACTGAACCAAACTGAAAAACGATGAGAAAAACCGAAATCAATAGACATTGGCTGCTCAAATGTATAACAGGCCGGTAGGTTGCGAGAGAACAAACCAACCAAGGGTATCATACCTGTGGGCATACACCCAAGCCATGAAGTAATCCCTTTGTAAGCTCACCATTTGGCTCACCAATCATACTTTACACAACCAGTCTGTATTTTGTACAAACTTGCTTATCTTTTTCCAGTTCAATCCTGTGATATGAATTACAGTCACACAGATAATTATACGTACCCGCCTAAAAATCATCTTTTTAAAAATGATAATATACGGTCAACTGATTTTTGCGCCAAATTTTTTGTTTTCCGTCACAGCCGAACAAATTATATTTGTTCTCATCACTAAATATTACAGTCGCCCAAAAATCAGTTGACTTGTCCATATATTATTGGGGGAATTCTAATCGTGGCTATTTTCTCGGCACTCGGCGGCGGAAACCGTTCTTTCTCAAAACACTTCGAACTGTTTCGGGATGCACAATAACACTGTGATCACTTTTCGAGTTATTTCGAATTTCTACGGCTGTAGTCCTAGGATTTTTATTTACAATACCTTTTATATATCGGGCTACCCTTGGAGAAATTTTATACGAAATATACGTTGTACGTATAATTTTCTGTGGTGTCATATTGGTTTTAAGCAAACTGCAGTCACAAATTCATAGATTTTGGGAATCTTTTTTCTTTATTTAAGTAAATGTGTCGTTACAGACGCTAATGTAAAGAAATTTTAGATTAGAAGTTCATTATTTTTGAAAGAATGATTTTTAGGGGGGGTACGTATAATTATCTGTGTGACTGTATATCCGGTATGTCTTTCCAAAATGTTGTGATTTCGATGTATTGAAATCGTTACTCAAATTGTTTATTGTAGATTGTAAAATTCATCCAACTATCGATGAAATAACAAATTTAATCCAAAAGTTTAAGACTACTGGCTTCCGATTTATTTACTGCATATACATTATGGTCGTTTAATTGAGAATGTAGACGTCATAGTCTAGTAGGTAGTGTGTTCGCTTGTCAGACGTAAGACCACGTTTCTAACCCCAAGTTAGACATCTCTGGCAAAACGAAAAATGAAAAATATTTCTTCGGCGACTTCCGCTCAGCAGATATCTGGCAAAAACTCTGAGAGCAAAAAAAATTGCCATGAAATGTTTCTCAAAAATCTGTCGTTCGGAGTCGAGTTTAAACTGTAGGTCCCGCCACTCATTATACATGACATATGTAGGTTGTAATCCTGGCTAAAAGGGTTGTAATGACCAATTATATGTGTATCAGAGATCAGCAATGAATCGGATTTTCGCTACTCATAAATACTCATGAAATTTTGAGTACGAGTGAGTCAACAATATTGAAATTTAAGTATGTACTCTGATTGATTAATACTCACTACAACGTTGATTTATAAGTACAGGTTGCAATGAGTATGCGTACAACGTTGACATCAAACTCATACCATTCGAAATATGTTTGATTCCGAAGTCTACTTATTTAGAATCATAACCTTAGAATAATACTTATAATATGTACTTATAAATGAATTGATTTACAGACTTAGTTGTTGTTGCATTTACAAAAAAAAAAGGAAAAAGAGTCATAAGCAAAAAAGACAGAGCAGCAAGCAGAGCAAACACACAACCTTCTAGTGAGTATTTTAGTGTTCGTACGCGAATCGTATTTATTTTGTGCTTCAACACATATATGGAGATTAGAAATCAACAGCAACATACGTGTTGTATGATGAGTATGAATATGATGAGTACTTCAAACTATTATTTTAAAGTATGATATTAAAATAAGTATGAATGCGTATAAGTATTAGAAATTATGAGTATGATTCAATTCTACTCATCTCTTTGTGCACTCATTGCTGATCTCTGGCGCTACGTGCCACACAGCTGAAGCTACACTCGATGTTTTGCGGCCTGTTTTTGAAGATCGCATTATGAGCCGCAGAGCTGATGTCGTTTGGCCACCTCGGAGCTGCGATTTGACACCGTTGGACTATTATTTGTGGGGTGCCGTCAAAGATAAGTGTTACGCCGACAAGCCAAAAACAATTGACGCTTTAAAGGACAATATTCGTGGAGCCATTGGTGAAATACAGCTGCACACAATCGATAATGTGCTTGAAAATTGGACCGAAAGGCTACTGCATGGCCAGCCGAGGCAGCCATTTGAATGAAATTATTTTCCATTATTAACCGGAAGGATTCTACTTTCAAATAAAAAAAGAAATTTGAGAAAATATTCAGTATTTTATTTTAAAGCATTTTCAAAAAAAAAGTTATTTGGCTGACCCTTTATGTAGCATCAAATTGCTCCAGTATTGAAGGAATTGTTTTGAAAGTTGATAGCAAAGCAGCTCCTAGAAATATTTCCGTTTCGATTTTCAATATTAATAAGACTTGATTTTAAACACTTGTAGGTCACATAGAATTCTTAAATATATAACCCCGCAACAACAACAACAAAATAAACAACAACAAAAATAAACAAAAAAATTTAAACAAAAAAAAAGAAAACGAAAGAAAGATTTATTGAAACAACAGCATTAAGAAAATTACTAATAACAACAACAACAACAACAGCAGCAACAACTGAAATAATAATAGAGAACCCAAACAGCATTATATGGCTCTCTGCGTATTACAAGAAAAACGGTTGCCTTGCGGTTAGGCGTGTCCCAATCATAGACGCGAGCCCAAGCAAAAAAAAAAAAAAAAGAAAAATGAAAGAAAAAGCAACAACACTAAGACAAAGACACCATATTGAAGCATTACATGATCGGAAAAGCATATAAAAACTGTAGAAAAATAAAATATGGAACCACACCGCACACTAGCCTTTAGCACAGTCTGCTAACTGCTATTTAAACTCATACACTTCCACTCGTACACACTCATACACTTGCATTTAATCGTATACTACAGCTACAATATAACTACAATACGAATGCACAACGATGTTGAAACTGTTTTTAGCTAGAAATGATCCCCGGTAGCAATGCATAAACTTGGTTACAACTTGGCTAAATGCTTTCCTTGTAGACACAGTCACACTAACTACAAGAGTTACAACACTGGTAAGGGGGGGAGGGAAGTGAGGCAATAGAGTCAAGAATAACTAAACAACCAACTGCTCAAAAGGTAATAGCAACAACAGCAGCAGCGGTTGCAAGAATATTGCACAAACTGTGATCAAAGTGGTTCGAAAACAGCAACAACAGAACGGCTGGAAAAAAAGAAAGAAAAAAACATGAAGGTTTTAAAGCATTTGAATTGAGAGTTCATTTATTGAGCCTTAAAAAAACCAAAGAAACCACAGAGACAATAAACAATAAACCACTCAACAACAGTATAATGCACTATAATCTACAGTGTTGATTATAATTATAGTGGTAGGAGGGTTTTTTGAAAAAAAATTAAAATAAGAAGACATCATAATGGGAATAAAAAAGGACGGTGAAGTTATATCAAAAGAAATGGTGGTGAATTGTACTTATACTTCGAAGGTCATTGCTCGCTTCAGTATAGACCAGTGATCAGGAATGAGTATTAAAAAAGATGAGTAGAATCGAATCATACTCATAATTTCTGATACTTATACGCATTCATACTTCTTTTAATATCATGGAACCTCCTCTACACATATTCAAAGTTTAAAGTACTCATCATATTCATAGTTAACAACACGTATGATGCTGTTGATTTCGACTCTCAATAACTCAACATATACACGAAGCACAAAATAAGTATGAGTCGCGTACGAACACTAAAATACTCACTAGAAGGTTGTGTGTTTGCTCTGCTTGTTGCTCTGCCTTTTTTGTTTATGAGTCTGTTTTCTTTTTTTGTAAATGCAACAACTAAGATTGCAAATTTTGATGAATGATTCGAGTCACTCGAATCCATTTATGAGTATATATTATAAGAATTTTTCTAAAGTTATAAATCTAAATGAGTAAGCTAGTGAATCAAAAATATTTCGAATGGTATGAGTTTGATGTCAACGTTGTACGCATACTCATTGCAACTTGTACTCATCAACGTTGTAGTGAGTACGAATGAATCAGTGTACATAGTTAAATTTCAATATTGTTGACTCACTTCACTATTCAAAATTTCATGAGTGCTTATGAGTAGCGAAAAACGATTCATTGCAGATCTCTGGTATAGACCTGCAGTCGAACATACATATATCAAAAGAGTAAGAGTATAAGATGACTTAGAATTTCGGGTTCACTAGGAGTCAGGGATAACAGAAAAGCAGGAGTTTTTTTAAGTAATTAAATATCTTTGTGGAGCCAAAGTGTCATTCACTCTTTCAAATATTTGAATTTATTATCAAACGGATCCGATCCAACAGGGTACTGTATGAGCTCCTCAATGACATGGGCGTATTAATATATAGCGGCTGCGCTGGCTCCGCCATTCGTTCGAATGGAGGAGGATGCTCCGGCGAGACGGGTATTTGATGCGGTGGTTTGCGGAAGTCGGTGAAGAGGATGACCTTGTTTGCGTTGGAAGGACCAGAATCGAGTGGGACCAACTGGCGTCGGCGCAATCAAGAACCAGAGGCGCCTGGAAGGATGTGTTAAGGCAGGCCGAAATCCGTTAATCGGGATGTTAATAACCAGTTAAAGATGAAAGAAAAAAAGACCAAACGTCTGATGCCTTTAATTTTAAATAATTTACGCAGTGAGAACCAATTTTGACTCCTTCATTATTAATTCCGTTTTTTTAAGTCTTTTGTGAGCAGGAAATAAGTTTGAAATTTCCTATGCCTTATTAATATTCAACGGTTTCTGTAGTTCACTTCACTTACGTACTTATTTAAGCATAACAGTCATTCAGACAGAGTTACGACCTAACTTCTCACGCCACCCATTTTGTGTGCGTCCAAGAATGGCGTGATCTACAGTTTAACAACACTGACCGACTTTTCATGAAAATTTTATTGACTCGCAGAGTTTTTGCAAGAAATCTGCTCACATTAATTCGCCGAAGAAATATTTCTTTTCATATCGATTTGTTCAAGATGTCTGGGCTGGGGTTTGAAGCATGGCCTCACTTCTATTAAGCCAACACACTACAATGACTTCAACATTACAATGCCCAAAATCTAGGGAACTGTATGGGAATATATGTATGTATTCTTATCAACAAAAAAATCTATCAAGACAAATGGAGAGTACTTGAAGGAACAGAGAGCCGATCACATTATATGTCTTTAGTCTTAGTAGTCTAGTAGGTAGTGTGTTGGCTTATTAGACGTAAGGCCCCGGCCAGACATATAACAAAAATATTAAAAAAATATTTCTTCGCCGACTTCCTCTCATCAGATTTCTGGCAAAAACTCTGAGAGTAAATAAAAATTGCCATGAAAAGTTTCTCAAAAATCTGTCGTTCGGAGTCGACTTTAAACTGTAGGTCCCGCCACTCATGTATAAAATTAATGCAAGTGGTGTAAGAAGGTAGGTCGTAATCCTGACTGAAAGGTTGTAATGACCAATTATGTATGTATGTATGTATGTAAGACTACTGGAAAGTACCTAAAGGAACAGAAAGCCGATCATATTATATGGCTGTATACTACAGAAAATAAAATTCATTGTTAGACTACCACGTTCAGAAACTAACCAAATGATGATAGAAGTTCAGGATCTTGTTATAGATGAAAGTCCTAAAATCCAGTGTCTACACATTTTTTTTTACTTTAGTTTCAATCGTCAACTATAATTTTATTCACTACTGTTGCCTACATCATCAAAAAATATTGGTCGATTTTTTTCCTTTGCTATGTGACTAATATTTTGAACGCCACTGTTTCTTTTTAATAGCAAAGATTGTAATAACAATACCACAATTCACTTTAACAATAGGTGTGGTACTGATTCCTCTCTATTCCCCACCCAACCCAAACCTAAACATTTCCATTCTTGTGGAGATCATTTGGCAAATAAGTCGTTTGATTTCAATTGTGGACAGAATCAGAAAAATAACAAACAACACTTCAAATTGTTAAAAAAAAAGAGAAATAAAAACAAACGAAATTAAAACCAGAACTTGATTACTGACAACAGCAACCAACAACAGCAACAACTGCAACATACTAACATCGACAATATTTATGCAGTTGGTCAGGCTAACCGTCTAACCGACCGTCCAACATTAAATTAAATTCTACGTTTTTTTTAGATTGTTTGCCATGCCATGTGGAATAATTTCAAAGTGGTCGACTGTTACAATGACGGGTTCTCGATGAGCGGAACTGTTCATGCACCCAACTCGAGAGAGAGAGAGAGAGAGAGAAATGCAACGAAGCAAGGAAAGGAAAAGAAATTTTTTTGTTTCTATTTTGTTAGCCCCCCAGGAAGGTGAGTTATTTTAATCCACATAATAATGGATAATAAAGCAACCGAATGGACAGGCTAAGAACACAGCTGGCCAACTCTGTTCATTAAAGTTTTTCTTTTTTTTATACTTTATTTGATCCCCCCTATGCCCCTGGATTTCTTAATGTTTCGTTTCGTTTTTTGCTTTTTCTATTGCAATAAACCGAATGCAATTGCGCATTTAGAAAGAATTTTTTTGCCGTTTTTTTCTGATTTTTTTCGTCTATTTTTTCTATTTCTTTATTCTGTTAACGAAGCAAAGTATACATGGCATAGAGAAAATAAACAAAAGTTGAAATACAACAACAACAACAAAACAAAATCATAATAATTTTTTAATAGAGTAACAAAAGGCGATTTAGTTATGACAATAGCCACGATACAGGGTGTTACGCTCTAAAAAAATAGGCGGTGTTTTGCTTTTACATCGCTTAACATTAAAATTATAAACAGAAGCTACAAAACAAACACCAGCATACAACAAATGGTAAACAAGTAAACCAAATTACAGCAACAAACACTACAAGAATGAATGTAAACAAAATACACAAACAACAAGAATGAAACAACGATGTTTACATTTACCGAGATTTCGAGAAGGCGAAGTCATGAACGTTCGCCTTCAAGAACATTCATCAGACTGTTAACATACATAATTGGTCATTACAACCCTTCAGTCAGGATTACGACCTAGCTTCTCACACCACTTATGTTATGTGGATTAATTTCATATATGAGCGGTGGGGCCTACAATTTAAGGTCGATTCCAAACGACAATCTTTTAAGAAACTTTTCATGGCAATGTTATTTACCTTCAGAGTTTTTGTCAGAAACTTGCCAAGGAAATATTCTTTCAAATTTCGTTTTGATGTCTGTCCTGGGGTTTGAACCGCGGCCTTACGTCTAATAAGCCAACACATTACCTACTTGACTACGGCGACCTCATCGACAAATAGGTAACAAATCGATAAATATTACCTATTTGTCGATGAGGTCGCCGTAGTCAAGTAGGTAATGTGTTTGGTTCGATTTGGTCGATTTGGTTTTCTTGAGTATTCTGCAGGGTTGGCGGAGTGTGAAAATGTTCCCGGTGGTGATTATGTCTCGTTGGATATTATGTCATCCTCTTTTGGCTTCAATCTGTCACAGGGAACGCTTAATAGAGTTTTTTTTACAAGAAAAGGAGGAGACCTTTTAATTGGCATCAGATCAAAGATACAGTTAAGGAAAAAAGTCTACATACACCGCTGTATTGAAAAAGGGTGTTGTAGCGCTGTTGAAGGTAGTTACAATTAAGAATGTTTGAAGATAAAACGAATATAAAAAATATAACCTAGAAATTATTGGAAAAATCAAAAAAAATATACAAAATTTGCGGGAAAAAACTCTACATCAGATATCAGCAATGAGTATTCAAAATGATGGGTAGAATCAAATCATACTCATAATTTCTGATACTTATACGCATTCATACTTCTTTTAAAATTATGGAACCTCTACTCATATTCGTACTTAACAACACGTATGATGTTGTTGATATCGACTCTCCATAACTCAACATGTACGCACAGGAAGCACAAAATAAGTATGAATCGCGTACGAACACTTAAATACTCACTAGAAGGTTGTGTGTTTGCTCTGCTTGCTGCTCTGTTTTTTCGCTTATGTGTCTTTTTTCTTTTGTTGTAAATGCAACAACAACTAAGACTTTAAATTTTGATGAATGATTCGAGTCACTCTTATCATTTATGAGTACATATTATAAGTATTTTTTTATAGTTTTGAATCTAAATATGCTGACTTATGAATCAAACATATTTCGAATGGTATGAGTTTGATGTCAACGTTGTACGTATACCCATTGCAACCTGTATTTACAAATCAACGTTGTAGTGAGTATGAATGATCAGAATACATAGTTAAATTTCAATATAGTTGACTCACTTATATTCAAAATTTCATGAGTGATTATGAGTAGCGAAAAAACGATTCACTGATCTTTGGACTACATACAAGGGTATATGTACACTTTTTTCTGTGACTGTATTTTCAACGCTGCTGCCATTTGATGTTAATGGTCTCTATTCATATGATAAATCTGCTTCTTCTAATAAAATGCAACACCCTGTTTTCCATGTAACATGTATAGACTAGTTTAAATAGCAGTTATGTTGTATGAGAGCGTAGAGCTATAAGAGAACATTAATTATTATATGCTGGAATAGAAGAAAAAAATAAAACCAGGCAAATAAATAGCACAGCTGCGTTTTTTAATGAAGCCTTTTTCCTTCTAATGTTAGATGCCAGCAATTTGACTTATTTTCCGCTGTGAAAGCAATAACAACAGATCCAGATCCACTCATAACTGCTTGGATGAACGGTGAGCAGTCAGCAGCAGATCGCCTTAATGCAACAGTGAATCATAATTTTTGTTTCTATTGCCAGAGTTTCGATTTTTTTCCATTTGGATTCATTTAATTTAAATATAGAGGAATGGGCTACAAAATACCAGTGTGGAGTAATTCTTTTGCGAATAAAATTGTTGTTGAGTTACCTTTACATTGGAAGAAGAAAGAATTAATGGAGTATGGTAGCAGAAGGCTGCAAGGTTGTGAATTGTGTGTGTTTGGTTAGATGGTTGGGCGGTTGGCATAACTTGTGGCTCAGCCAAGGAAATCGTTCTAATAACTTGTTTACAAAGCACAAACAAAAGCCATAAGACCATGAGCCATGCCACAAAACATTAATGTGTTGTGTGATCTTTTTCTATTTTTCATAACGCAACGCAAATACAAGTTTATGCCACAGCCATAGCCGTAATCATAGCCATAGCCGTAGCAGTCACATTCTGCTAACCATTCGTGCATACAGCCGTATGAATTTAGAGTAGAAATTTTCTGTGGTTGTTGTTGCAGCCGAAAGGCTTAAGGATAATTTATGTAATCATACCTTCTTTTTTTCATCTTTTTTCATCTTTTTTTTTTGGTTGCAAAATTAATTTATGCTCTCCTCTACTCATTTTCATTTCTAACAAAGATTTTTCTTAATTTTGTTCAGATTTTTCTTTTGTTTTTTTTTTCTTTTTTTGTTGCAGATTTTCTTGGCCGCCTGCTTGATTGCTTTCAGTTTGCTGTGGCCAGTGTGGACCGTTTCCATGCAACAATATTTTCATTTTTTGGTTTGTTTGGTTGTTTTTTGGGCTTTCTGACCATATGTTTGTTATTATTGCTTATGCTACAATATTTACAATAACAATAATATTGTTGTTGCTGTCATTGTTGTTGTGTTGTTGTTGTCCGTTGGTTTTGTGATTGATATTTCCAACACATTAACCTGACAGTAAGCGGCTTCAGATTAATGGTATGAACATGCACTTCTACATTCGGTTGTATTTCAACCGAACAACAACAACCGCATACACATTTGCAAAAGCATTATTCATATTCATACAGTGAAATCTCTATAAAATGGTTTTAAAGGCAAGCAAAAACTGTGCCATACGTATTAGAAAATAGCCATGGTATGCATCAACATTCAAAAAGCAAGTAATTTTATGAACACAGGATATTCTAACCAAAGATCAGCAATGAATATTCAAAAAGATGAGTAGAATCGAATCATACTCATAATTTCTGCTACTTATACGCATTCATACTTATCTTAATTTCATAGAACCTCTACTGATATGCAAAGTTTTAAGTACTCATCATATTCATACTTAACAACACATATGATGCTGTTGATTTCGACTCTCCATAACTCAACATATACACGAAGCACAAAATAATTATGATTCGAGTACGAACACTAAAATACTTACTAAGATGTTGTGTGTTGGCTCTGCTTGTTGCTCTGTCTTTTTTGCTTGTGTGTCTGTTTTCTTTTGTTTTCTAAAGTTATGAATCTAAATGAGTACGCTTATGAATCAAACATATTTCGAATGGTATGAGTTTGATGTCAACGTTGTACGCATACTCATTGCAACCTGTACTTATAAATCAACGTTGTAGTGAGTATGAATGCAGCAGAGTACATAGTTAAATTTCAATGTTGTTGGCTCACTTATATTCAAAATTTCATGAGTGCTTATGAGTAGCGAAGAAACGATTCATTGCTGATCTCTGGTACGCATCCAACTTAAAAAGTTTTTACTGTATTTAGAGTATCAACATTCAGAAAGCAATTAATTTTATGTACACAGGGTCTTTTAACAGCAGATTTAGCTTTGTGAAATATTTTTAACTCATAAAGTTTCATTAGAAATTACTACCACTGACTTTTATTAAGAAGCTGTTGTCTGAACTAAAAACTATTTACCAG
Organism: Sarcophaga carnaria; assembly: GCA_958299815.1. Classification (NCBI taxonomy): domain Eukaryota; kingdom Metazoa; phylum Arthropoda; class Insecta; order Diptera; family Sarcophagidae; genus Sarcophaga; species Sarcophaga carnaria. The sequence continues at coordinate 8,487,666 of OY283151.1, read as the reverse complement.
CAGTTCCCAAGTAGTCTTAAAAGTCTTACGTAATTCAATTCTTCAACCAAAGCCACAAATCATCAGGTATATAGTTGGGACACTAAACGATCTCTTGCTTAACGCGCAGTTATCCGGCAAGATTCTCAACATACCGAGAAATTGCATCACTCTAGTACCGGATCGACTTTCATGGTCAAATGGATTCATACCACAGATGTCAGTGCCGACTAGTTGCTGCACAGATGGCTCTAAACATGGATATAGGACAGTACTGAGTCTCTACATAGAAGAATCAAAACCGAAACTTTGCCTCCGGCTATCGGACTATAATACGCTTTTTCAAGTGGAGGTAGGTGTGATCAGAGAATGTTTATTCTGGACTAAGAATCAATTGGTAGGTTTGATGTTTACGTATTTAAATATCAGTGCCGACAGGTTAATGACAGCTAGTGCAATAACATCCAGGAGTATGGTATTAAATACTGTTCGGGAGTGTAAAAAGGCGATTAACAATTACTCAAGCATCGAACAATACGCATTATATGAGTTCCTAGTCATCATTGAGTGATGGGAAATGAGGAAACGAATATTCCGGCTTATAGAGTCAGAGTACTACATACCACGAAAGACTTTCAGTGCATTAAAAACCAAGCTGAGAAAGTGAGTTGAAACGTCACAGTCACTATTATGGAGTAGTGGCACGGTAGGATGAGTTACTAAAATACTTTAAGGCCTTCGTAATGAGGAGAGAACCAGTATTTTAATAGTAAATAAGGGCTAGTCGCCGTCGTTTAGTGGGTAGTATATTGGCTTATTAGACGTGAAGCAACACCAGGACAGACATATCCAACAAAATGAAAAAATATTTATTCGCCGACTTCCTCTCCACTCAACAGATTTCTGGCAAAAACTCTGAGAGTTGTCACGAAAAGTTTCTCAAAAATCTGTCTTTCGGAATCGATTTTAAACTGTAGATCGCGCCACTCATGTACAAAATGAACACACACAGCATCAGGGGTGTGAGAAATTAGGTCGCAATCCTAATTTGTAATGTAACCCGTGCACACTAATAAGCGGACCCACGACCCACTCTGTCTTACATAGACACCTGATGAATCAATTACTTTAGAATACTCTCTACAAATTCGGCTTTCGGTTACTATATTGTGGTTTTTTTTTTGAGTTCCTCATGTCTTAATATATGTATAAATAAAAACTACAAAAACAAAACAATGCAGTAATCAACCCTGTTCACAAAATTATCATACTGCTTAATATAACAAAAAACACCAGCATAAAAAAATGGTAAACAAGTAAACAAAAATCCACCAACAACACTACAATAATAAATGTAAACAACGATGTTTACATTTATAGAGATTTCGAGAAGGTGAAGTCATGAACGTTTGCCTCCAAGAACATTCATCAGACTGTTTACTTTGCCATATACTAGGCAAGGCAAAGCAGGCGACTAAGTTACTGAAGTTCAGTCAGTCTTGTGTGAAGACGCAATGTGTTTGACGAGAGTAATCGTGGTTTGAAGATCTTCGTTACAAGATCTGTCTAACAATTGTATATTAATTGTTATTGTTTATGCAAAGGATGTAAACAGAGGAATAACAAAGAAAAGCAATTGTTGTTGTTTACATAAAGTTGTGAATAGTGGCATACAGAATTGTGCGAATAATAACGGATTTTAATTAAAATTAAACACAAATTTATTTTTATTTTATTTGAAATCTACGAGCTCATATTTTAAACGCTTTTTAAAAGATAAAAACGTAACAATATTTAACATTTCATTTCGTTATACCCTGTTTTAAATTGTTGGCTCACATATATCTTGAGTTGTTGTATACAACGTTTGTTAGTCCAATAAGCAGAGATAAGAAATTTGTCAAATTTTGAAAGGAAATGCATAAAATATGAAAATAAGGAAAATGACAGAAACAAAGAAGAAAAAAAACATTCACATTAAAATGCAAACAGAAATCTAAACTTCAGCAATTAATTAGAATTCCTCAGACAGTCAAATAAAAATAAAAAATCTTGTAATTTCTTTTAGTAATGCCGCATGTTATCCTCAAAAGCGGATGCCATGTGTTCGAATTATAAACTTGGATTATAAAACATTTCAAAGCAGTCCATGACTTTTTCGATATTATTTGAAATATAAAATTTATTTTTAGAAAGTGTTAAGATTTGACTCCGGTATTGGAGGACATTATGTAGAAACGGAGATAGTCAAAGTATTAAAGTACTCCTATTTGTTTAGAAACTGATCATAGTCCTTGTAGTTACTAATTGTATGATACCCATATAGAGCAGTAGTTATCCCCTCACACTTGACATAACATTTGTAAAATTCCAAAAAAAATGAGAGACATTGAAAGAGCAAGCTCTTGATCAACCAAGCGTTAAAGGGAAGCCTTTTAGGACTAGACCTTGTACAGCAAGAGAACTAGAAAGGCAAAATACTTTACGCATAGTCGTTGAAACCCTTGCAAGTTTGACCAGACCGTTTATTTGACTGTCTTGTTATTTAATTTGATCGTAGTCTAGTAGGTAGTGTGTTGGCTTATTAGACGTAAGGCCTCCTTTCAAACCCCAGGTCAGACATCAAAACGAAATATGAAAAAAATTTTCTTCGGCGACTTCCTCTCAGCAGTTTTCAGGCAAAAATTTCTTACGGTAAAATAAAATTGCCATGAAAAGCTTTTCAAAAATCAGTCGTTCGAAGTTGACTTAAAACTATAGGTCCCGCCACTCATGTATAAAATTAACACACACAACATGGTACACCACCCACGTTGTAATCTTGACTGAAGGATATGTGTATGACTCTCTCCTATTGTTTACAGTACATCTCGTACTCTTAAATTCCCGATTGATAAGACTGATCTACTATAGGACTACTGAGTGTACTATTGGATTAGAAATTCTCGTCTGCTTATAAAGCATAGAAGTGAGTCCTATCTGGAGGTTAACAAATTTCCTTTGTAAAATCTCTTTTAATTAAAATTTGTTTTCAGAGTACAATGATTAAGCACTACAGCTATCAGCTTAAATTGTCTTAGACAATCGTATTGCATACGTACATTACAGCCCTTCAGTCAGGACTACAACCTAGCTTCTCAAACCACTTATGTTCTGTGTGTTAATTTTATACATGAGTGGCGGGACGTACAGTTTAAACTTTTCATGGCAATTTTTTTTTATTTGCTTTCAGAGTTTTTGCCAGAAATCTGTTGAAAGGAAATTGCGGAAAACGATTATTTCATTTTGTTTAAGATATCTGACCTCGGCTTCGAACCATGGCCTCATGCCTAATAAGTCAACATACTACCTGCTAGATTTTAATTTTGAAATCAAGGTTAGGTTAGGTTAGAGGACGTGTACTTGTCAATTAAGACAAGTATAGTATCCGGAGGTCGAATTGACCCATTGTACAACGTCCTAGTTTCTCACACCATTTATGTTGTGTGGGTTAATTTTATACATGAGTGGTAGGACCTACAGTTTATAATCGACTCCGAACGACAGATTTTTGAGAAACTTTTTCATGGCAAGTTTATTTTACTCTCAGAGTTTTTGCCAGTAATCTGCTGAGAGGAAGTCGCCGAAGAAATACTTTTTGAATTTTGTCTTGATGTCTGGCCTGGGGCTCGAACCCTGGCTTTACGTCTAATAAGCCAACACACTACCTACTAGACTACTGCGACTTCTAAAAATGAATCAATGACTAGGTTGAAAAGTTTATAGGCTAGCATAGTGAGGGCCCCACTAGTTTAGCATTGGTGTGCTTATCTAAGAGTGTTATGTTTGTGGATTCGATTCCCAACAGAGACTTCGGTCTATTACACTTATTTATTTATATATTAATTATAATGCAATTACAAATTATATTTTAATTATATACGAGCTGAGTAACTTTGACAATATGCTCGGTGTAGTTTCACAGACCAGAGTCTCTGGTGGGAATCGAACCCACGACCCTCATGCTAATAGTCTAGCACACTACCCCATAGACTACCAGGGCACCCAGTTACACTTACTTTAACAAAATTGTGCTATCATTTGAAGCCTATTTCGAAAACAAAAATGAAGAACACTTTTAATCTTTTTTTTCTATGGTAAATCAGACTTCTTGTAGTTTCATTTGAAACTTATTTGAAATGTTTGCTGGGTTAATTGCTTATTTATTACAGCTTATTGTTGAATTAATAGATGTCATCTCGGAAGTCGCAATATTAATGCGATTACAATACAAAAGTATTCTTTTTTTGCTGCCTCATTTTTTTGTTTTTTTTTGTTGTATTTTTTGTTCAATAAATACCTCAATTAATTCCCAAACACATTGCTACTCGATTTAATTTAATTTTTCTATTCTTTCGGATTTTTTGTTTTTTTTGTTGTGGAAACCAATAATAAACAATCAAACCCTCAGTAGTAGTAGTAGTTCTGGTAAATTTTTTGTTTTCTTCAAATCATCATCAAAAATAACAAATGCTTTGAGAGAATCAATCATTTGTACGTTCGTTCGTTCGTTTTGGTATCTTTTGTTTGGAAATTAATTTCGTTTCAATTGTGCTCAAAATACCTGTTACGTGTTTAACACCGTAAATGGATGGATATATGGATGGATGGATGGATGGATGGATGGATGGATGGCTGGTATCGTTGGTTTTCCAATTAACTTTTTGGTTGAATTTTTCCTCAATGTTAAGAAAACAGTTTCAGTGCCTTCGAGGCAAAATGAAAGTCAAAAACGTTTTTAACACATTAATTTCCATTCATTCATCATTTCCTCATGAAATGAAATAAAGGAACACAACGTAGGTTATTTTTCTTTTTCATTTTTCGAAAATTAAAAAACAAAGGAAAACCAAAAAAAAAATCTATTTTGCCTCGCTCTATGTGCGTGTCTCTCTTTCAGGGGCATTTGAAAAAAGAAACGTTTGTTTAGACTACGCAGTGACAGTGACCGCCTTATGAAAACGTTTGTTTAGGCCAAGAAATTAATTGTGTTGGCTTTAAACTCTGTTAATAAACAACCAGAAAAGACTAACCAACAACAAAAACAATAAAATTAATAAAAAACAATGAAAAATAGTTTGTTGTAGTTGTCGTTGAACGTGTTCCATAATATTATTCTTACGTTTTTCCCTTACGTTCTCCTCTTCTTCTGCTGTTGTGGCAGATTTTTCATTTGTTGACTACGTAAACATTTTCTGTCGGGTGTTATTAATTGCTGAGCCCAATATATTGTTGGTTTGGGATTAGAAACTAAATGAATGACGAATAATATTTCATGAGAAGCTTCAATAGAATGACCGAGGGACCCGGTTGGTTGGAATCAAGCGCTGAAGGTAAACAAAACAGTAGTGTTTGTCATTTAAAGGCGTATGTTTTGAAAACAATTTTTTCTTTTGGTTTTTTTTTTTGATGTAAATAAAACCAATAATTCATGAAAAATACTTTAAGAAAATAAAGTAATTTGTTAAAGGGCCGATTAAAACATTTATTGTGAGACCGCATTCCTGTGTTGTAAGCTTGTGGTTTAAGCCGAACTGCTACTAATTTCTATAAATGTTTGGAAGACACGCATCGCGATTGACACGATTGAAGTTACCGCACTCTACAAGGTGTGTTGGCTTATTAGACGTAAGACCATGGCTTAAACCCTAGGGCAGACATCACCACCAAAACAAATATGGAAAAATATTTCTTCAGCAGCTTCCTCTCCGCAATTGTCTGGCAAAAACTCTGCCAGTGAAGAAAATTGCATTGAAAACTTTCTCAAAAATCTGTCGTTCGGAATCGACTTTAAATTGAAGGTTCCCGCCACTTATGTATAAAAATTAACACACAAAACATAAGGGGTGCAAGAAAGTAAATCGTAATACTGACTGAATCGTCGTAATCTAGTAGGCAGTGTGTTGGCTTATTAGAGTCCGTTATTCAAGCTCAGACTCAGACATCTCGCCCAAAACGAAATACGAAAAAATATTTCTTCAGCAGCTTCATCTCAGCAGTTGTCTGGCAAAATCTCTGAAAGTAAATTAGAAGTGCCATGAAAGTTTATCAAAAATTTCTTGTTCGCAGTCGACCTTAAACTGTAGGCCCAGAGACACTCATGGATAAAATTAACACACTCAACATGGGTGATGTGAGAATCTAGGTTGTTATCCTGACTAAAGGACTGTAATGACCTTAAATTTTTCTTCAATAAATTGAGCAGCCAGTCTAAAAAGGTAATAATGTATTTCTACATACATACATACATACATAATTGGTCATTACAACCCTTTAAGTCAGGATTACAGCCTAGCTTCTCACACGACTTATGTTGTGTGTGTTAATTTTATAAATGAGAGGCGTGACCTACAGTTTAAAGTCTACTCTAAAAAACAGATTTTTGAGAAACTTTTCATGGCAATTTTATTTACTTACAAATTTTTTGCCACAAATCTGCTGAGAGAAAGTCACCGAAGAAATTTTTTCTTATACTTCGTTTTGTGGGAGATATCTGACCTGGGGTTTGAACCGAGGTCTCATGTTTAATAAGCCAACACACTACCTACTAGACTACAGCGACCTCATATTATTTACTTTATTGCTAAAGTAATCGTCGCAGACTAGAGTCTCTGGTGAGAACCGAAACCACAAACACGACACTCTTATATGAGCACACTAATGCTAATCTAGTGGGGTCCTCAGTATGCTAGACTACCAACTTTTCAATCCAGTTGCAGATATCAAAATTAAAATCATATAATCGCCGCAATCTAGTAGGTAGCGTAGTCCAGTCTAAAGGGTTTTAAGGACCATAACTTTTTTCCAATAAATTGAGCATCCAGTCGAAGCGTTTATGATGTATTTATACGTACATAATTGGTCATTACAACCCTTTAGTCATGATTACGACGTAGCTTATCACACCATTGTTGTTGCATTTGTATGGTTATTTCGGTAAACCAAAGGATAGCATGAAGACGCCTAGAATGTTTAACCATCAAAATTCTGTTGGCAGCAGAGATTAGCAATGAATTGTTTTCTCGCTACTCATAAGTACTCATGAAATTTTGAGTATGAGTGAGTCAACAATACTGCAATTTAACTATGTACTATGATTCATTCGTACTCACTACAATATTGATATATAAGTACAGGTTGCAATGAGTATGCGTACAACGTTGCCATCAAACTCATACCATTCGAAATATGTTTGATTCATAAGCCTACTAATTCAGAATTCATAACTTTAGAAAAATACTTACAATACTCATAAATGATGCGAGTGATTCGAATCATTCATCAAAATGTACGGTCTGAGTTGTTGTTGCATTTACAAAAAAAAAGAAGGAAGAAAAAGACAAAGACAGCAAGCAAAGCAAACACACAACCTTTTAGTGAGTATTGTAGTGTTCGTACGCGATTCATACTTATTTTTTGATTCGTGTACGTACATATTGAGTTATGGAGAGTCGATATCAACAACATCATACGTGTTGTTAAGTACGAATATGAGTTGAGGTTCGATAATATTAAAATAAGTATGAATGCGTATAAGTATCAGACATTATGAGTATGACTCAATTCTACTCATATTTTTGAATAGTCATTGCTGATCTCCGGTTCGCAGTCGCCGTAGTCTAGTAGGTAGTGTGTTGACTTATTAGACATAGAGACGTGGTTCGAACCCTAGGTAAGACATTTCTAACACAACGTTAGGTTAGGTTAGGTCTGAGTGGTAGCTCTCATTTCACAAAGCTCACTTAAACACGCATAGCGGCCCGTTGTGATGCCACGGGTGAACGCATTCCCTGTACTGACCAAGTTCCACCAAAATCAGGGAAGAGGAAGAAGTTGGTCAGCGCAAATGCTGCACATCACAACGAAAATATGAAAAAATATTTCTTCGGCGTCTTCCTCTCAGCGGTCTTCCAAAAAAAAAACCCTGCGAGTAAATAAAATTGTAATGAAAAGTTTCTCAAAAATCTGTCACTGTAGGTCCCGCCACTCATATATAAAATTAACACACACAACATAAGTGGCGTGAGAAACTAGGTCGTAATCCGATTATGTGTGTTTTCCTTGATTGCTATTGTTTAGTGGACCAACAATGCTTATTGAAATAAGACTGGAATATCGTTTTAGTCAACATATTCCTTGTTATTGACCCCTATTCCCGCATCTATAGAGAGAATCATTAAAGTAAGAGACTTCAGTTTCGCAGAAGAAGATCAAGGCTAAGCTAGCAAGTGATTAGACAATATGTGTCCATGAGGTAAAACTTATTTCAAACGAAAGTGTATACAATTATTATTCAAATACATTTAACTTTAAAAATAATGATCATTCACTTCAGTAGCTGATTATAAAAATTCCAATACCATAAAACTCACTTTCTCTATTTAAAGGATTGAGGTATATACTCATTATGGGTATTTTTTTCTATTTTTATATTTTATGTGATTATTTAAAAACCAATTGAACGGAAACGGATGTTAGTTAGGTTCGAATATAACAATTTAATTACAGCTATTAAATGATTATTAATTTGTTTTATAAAATGATTATTTTTTCATTTTATTTTTCATTTTAAATATCAATTAGTTGTTTAGATTTAATGTTCAGACATAAATGATGACATAAACTATTAATGAGCTATGGACTCAACATTGTGGCATACAGTTAGCGTCAAACGGATATTCAAATTGAGTTCAAAGATGAAAATTTTTTATTGCATTCATCATTGGATCTTGGATTATTCAAGAGGAGAATGGTATTATTAAGAAAGTATAAAGTGTGTTTAAAAAATCATTAAAAATCTTATAATTATTGAGCCTCAGTTACTCACATTTGAACGACGCATTTCTTTGCCTTGCCTTGCCTTGCTATTGATGCTAATGGCTTGTGAAGCCGGCAGTTAATAAATTGAAGATTTACTAATCTTTACCACAGCACAGGCATCATAAAAAAAAAAAAAAATTCCGAGTTGAAAGAAGAACAACAGAAAAAAAAATTAAAACTTTTCAAAAATAAAAAAAACAAAAAAAACAAAAGAGTTTTAGGACTTAAAAAATGATCGTAAAATGACAAAATAAAAGATAATAATGACACTAATTTATCAATAATATTGTGGTCATTTGTATTGTAAATCCACATTAATTCCCAATAATCAAATTCTCAACAAAAAAATAAAAACAATTTTCCATTCTTTTAATTTTTAAAGAGAAAAAACTGCTCACACACATAGAAAAATCATTAAAAATTAACTGTTATCGACTGTTTCGTATACGATTGGCTGTTTTCCTGAAACTTTTCTGACCAGACGACATTACTGTTTGCTGATGATGCAGTAAATGTGTCTCCGCCATATACAAGATGACATAAAAAAAACAAACAAAAAAAAACGAAAAAAAACGAAGAGAATGAATTAACTTTTGGCACAATTAACAGGAATTTCTCATATAAATAACAGAGTCAGCAGCAAATGCTGTTACAGACAACAACAACAACAACAAGCAACAATGGCAACAGAATTTAACATTAAAAACAGTAACAACAACAACAATATGAATATACAACCGATACAGTCAGCATTAAAGAAAACATTGATCTCCTCTTAACAATCTGTCAATCAAACAAGACAAAATTAAAACAAAAACAAAAAAAAGGAATGAAAACGCTCAGAAATGAAACACAGTCATTTTCGCCCTGGTACGGTACAGTGGAATGAGTGTGAGATCATGTTAATCACATGTAAAGAAGAGTTTTCAGTCTTAATATGAACTGTTGTTTGGATTACACTGAGAGAAAAATCCAGAAAGTAAAACGATTGCAGAAAAGACAATCGAAAGTATAAGGAAGGACGGTCTCATTGAGATTATATAATGCATACTGCACCATAACTAAAATGATGTTAATCTCACATACTTACTTAATTGGCCATTAACAACCCGATTAACGGATTTCTACCTGACGCAACACATCCTTCCAGGCGCCTCTGCTTCTTGCGCGCCTTTACCAGTTGGTCACATCAATCGCTGACAGGGCTTCCTCGATTTGGTGCTTCCAACACATACAAGGTCCTCCTCTTCGCCGAATTCCGCAGATCTCCGCATCTTATATTCTATGAAAGTCATTTATACCATATGCTTAATTGTCACTTGACAATCCCTGTCCAAATCGCATTATTGTTTTAAATGTCTTTGTACGTGATATTCTCATCAAGCCTTAGGGTCTGTAAACAACACATTCTTTGAACCTTCTGAAGTATTCATAGATGTTCACCATGCTACTTACATACATTACCTACTTACATTACAACCCTTTAGTCAGGATTACGACGAGGTTGCTAGGCAGGCCCATCCAAGAGAATCGGATGGACACACCTAGGCCACAAAGGGCCTATCCGTTATCCCCTAGTCTCGAAACCACTCGGAGTTCCCGATGAATCGATTTAAACTACATACATACATACATAATTGGTCATTACAACCCTTCAGTCAGGATTACGACCTAGTTTCTCACACCACTTATGTTGTGTGTGTTAATTTTATACATGAGTGGCGGGACCTACAGTTTAAAGTCGCCTCCGAACGACAAATTTTTGAGAAACTTTTCATGGCAATTTTTATTTACTCTCAGAGTTTTTGCCAGAAATCTGCTGAGAGGAAGTCTCCGATGAAATACTTTTTGTATTTTGTTTCCATGTCTGGCCTGGGGCTCGAACCCTGGGTTTACGTCTAATAAGCCAACACACTACCTACTAGACTACGGCGACTTCAAGCGATTTAATCTGCCAATGTCAATCATTGACAGTTCCTCTAGATCATCCATATAGTAAGCACCTAAGTACTTCTTTCTCCTCCGATAAAAAAATGAGCATGTACCCAGGGACAGTCCTCCTCCTCCTACTCTCCTCACCCTTTCAGATTTTGCAGAAATCATTAGCAAGGTGTCCAAGACCAATGCGATTCGCATGGCCCGTAATGACCCCGACAACCACACTGAGCGCGCCTCATTGTAGTTTAAGCAGACTCATCGTGAGCGCTTCATCCAGCTTTTTCCAGATTTTATGCGCCGTTCTACCCTGGTCTGAGGTCACCCATCTGTCCTTAACGATATCAAGGACCGCATTTTCAATTATGAGCCTACAGGTTCTCATAGGAATGCCCAGAGTCGAGAATTCATCGCGGAGATCGATGGTCGTGCTCCGCCTCCGCCAGTTCATCAGCTCTGCAGTTACCCGAAATACCACTGTGCCCCGGTAACCATATGATACGATGTCTCGTTAAGATATCTACGACAGCCGTTGAGTGTGCTAATTCATTCATGTTGTGAGTGCTAATTTTTATCTCTGAGCGGCGGGACCTACAATTTAACAAACGACTCCCAACGACAGATTTCATCAGGTCTTCAATTACCCGGAATACCACTGTGCGCTGGTAATCATATGATACGATGTCTCGTTGAGATATCTACGACAGCCGTTGAATGTGGTAATTTTTATCTATGAGCGGCGGGACCTACAGTTTAACAAATGACTCCCAACGACAGATTTTTGATTTTTGTTCTAATAAGCGAACACACTACCTACTAAATTACGACGACTTCCACCGCGCTACTGAAGCATAATTGGACTATAGTAGCGCCAGTGTACTATACTTGGAGTGGGGTCGCCTTTCGACATCAATATCTGTGCTCCATGTGGTCTAGAATCTACAGACTTTCGCAGCCCCTTCCTTTATATGCTGTCTCCATATTAATTTTCTATACAGGATAACACCCAAGCTTTTCGCCTGGTTGGTTAAGAAATCAAAGACTGTCGTAATACACGTCGTAGACCACCTTTTAAAGACCAATTCTGCGACCTGTTAAAAGCAATTTGACCACGCTAGTCTGAAAAAAAAAAATACTTGGCATCGTTATTGATATCCTTTAACCTACTGACTGTGCTTGAATAATAAAATTTCATGTTTTAAAAGCCCGGGGAACTGGTCATTACAACCCTTTAGACAGGACTTTAGACGACTGCGCTTCTCACATCACCCATGTTGTGTGTGTTAATTTAATCCATAAGTGGCGGGATTTTAAAGTCCACTCCGAAGACAAAGTTTTTTGAAGAAACTTTTCACTCTCCGAGTTTTTGCCAGACGATTGCTGAGCGATATCTAAGCCAGGAGTTGAACCACGGTTCATATCTAATAAGCCAACACACTACCTACTAGAATACGTCAACCACAAAAAGGCATTTAAATAATGCTAATGAGCCTCCTTCTAACCCACTGTGCGCCAAAACACACTCTTAATCCGAAGCTTATTTCCCTTTCGACGCTAAAGTATCAAAAGAGTAAAAGCCAGAGTGAAGTGAACACTGGCAGAAAGTAATTGACAGTTGTTGCACAAACATTGCCTGCCTGTCTGTCTGTCTGTCCATTTGTTCATATGTCTGTCCAAATGTCGGTTGTTTTTATTGTTTGAAATGTTGCTGTTGCTGTTATTTTGCCATTTGTATGCCAAGCCATTGCTTTTTGATTGCGACTCTTTTTTCTTCTTTTTTTCGCCTGTTTTACCACATTTTCTTACCAAGTGTCTCTTGCATTTCCTGATTGCCAGACTATTTGGCTGACTGACTGTCAAGTCTATAATTTTTTTCTCTCTCTCTCTCTCTATTTTTCTATTCCTTACTTTTTTTGATACTTTTTGCATTGCAGCCGGTCTGGTAATCATCTTGTTTAGATCACCTTATTTTGATCAGATTTTTCTTTGTTTTCTTGCGAATACTTTGTTTCTCTCTATACGCGTAAGAAGTGTATGAGACATGAAATATGAAAACAAGAATTATGATGGGTGAGTTTAAAAGACAGAAATCAGATTGGCTTGGCTTTCTAGAAAAATGATCAGAGAATGCTTAAGAATGGCAAACAGCAAACAGCAAACTGACAGCAACGACATTCTACATTAAACTGACAGATCAATGAGTTTTCAGATGAATTTCTACAATTTATTGTGCGGCACTTTTTGCTCAAACACCATGTAATGGCAGAGACTTTATACTCCACATCACATTTACAATCTTGATGGGCGTCTAGTTTTTTATTTTTTTAATTTTTTATTGACACTTGAGTAGAAAGATGGAAAGCCAGAAAATCTTGGGTTTCTATATTATGACCGTCCATACTGTCATATTTGTATATAAAGAGTTAAAGGATTTATGCCAGGCATGGTAGAATGATAAAAAGTTTAACGAATTAATTTAAAATTGGGCTCTGAAAAACTGTTCACAATATTTTAAAACAAAATCAACTTCTTGATGGCAATGATAAGCTTACAGACACCCACCGTTTATAGCCCCCATAATTATAAAATCGAAGAGCCACCAAAATTCTATTCACCAGGGTTTTACATGAAATTCAGAGAAGTTATTCTCATGCCTAAGGCCCTTGGCATCGGAGCCACTTTGTACATGTATATGGTAGGTAGGTTGAAGTGGTAGCCCTGACATCAAAAGCACACTTGAGCATGCATAGCGGCCCATTGTGACGCCACCAATACAATGCAATCCCTGTGCTGAGCAAAGAAAGTGGACTACAGTCCACGGCAGAAGTCGTTCGATATGAGCTTCTTTCTATCCACGCATCTTCCCATAACACAATGACCTGTAAGCATGGCCACTGCGATCGAGATGACATTGTGATCAAGTCGGAGCAACTGGTTGTTAAGCCTTCTATCCATCGAAGGCAAAGTGAGTCTAGCAGTTGAGCAGGATTCCTCATTGCGTGTAGTGGAAATTGGACCTAAGTGGTGGATTACGTAGAGCGCATTGTGAGACGGAAAAGGGGAGATCTTGTGGCTGCAGAACAAGTAAGCATGTCAGCATAGGTGATACTGTCACACGTGCCAAGCGAAACCGAAACGGTGATTTAGACGAAAGGAATCGTGGAGACGCTTAGATGTCTCCTCAACTTTCGATACGCAATCCGGACGCGGATATAGACATGGAGAGGCCAAAGAGCCAAAAGGACTCCACTCCGAAGTAATACCACCGTAGTTCCGGAGCGGGCAGAAACAAGTCCACAGGAGACGAGGGGGGGATTTAGTGGGTGAGGGTCCCACACACGGAGGATGTGACGATGTGACGGTTAGGTACATTTACCCCTCCTCGGCGTAAAAGAAAAATCCATCGAAGACCAAGTGAGTCTAGCAGTTGAGAAGGATTCCTCATTGAACCAAGATAGATTGGTGTCCCGAAAGAAAGCGTCTTGAAACAAGCGAACCTAATTTTTGATGTTTTTATTCATCCACGAAAGTCTGCACCGAAAGTCTGCACAAGCGTTGAAATCCGATTTTACTGTCAGTTTGGTTTCATTGTGTTTAGCAGAGAATAACTATGAATTGTCCCAACAGCTAAACCTTTATTTGGACTTCATACTAACAATAATCGAAGGATGTCATCACCTACAGTTGGACAGTTTAGGTCAAGAGGCTAGGAATTATATTCATTAAGAACAACACGTCATAGGTTGGCGTCCCGAAAGAACTTCCGCACAATGGCCAATTTAACAGAGATAAGTGGCATAGCCAAGTCGATTGACGAGAACTCCGGAAGGAATGCGCTAGCTCTGGCGAGTTCGTCGGCAATGCAGTTTCCCGGAATGTCGCTGTGCCTAGGGACACAGACAAGTGCGACATTGAAGCGCTCAGAAAAAAGGTTGAGACAGCGGCGATACTCCTTAACGATCGTGGTTTTAATCATACAGCTTGACAGAGATCTTATAGCAGCGTGATTATTAGAGAAAATTGAGTTACGGATGAGAGTATCACCGTTGATGAGGATCCACTGAGCGGTCTAGTAGATGGTCATTACTTCCGCTTGAAACACTCTACAGTAATCCGGCAGTCGGAGGGAAATGTTCAGGTCTAGTCTCCCAGAGTATACTCCGCTACCAATCCCGCCAGCGAATTTAGAGTCATCGGTGTATACACACATTTACTAAAGTATACATACGGTTAACAAATTTCAGATATTTTTTAACCAATCCGTTTTTGTGGAAAATCTTTATAGTTTCCTCGATTTTAAGACGGTCTTTTACATTGGTTAAAAAATTTCTGAAATTGAACCGAACTGTGGCCCTGCACAGGCCCATAAAGGTATACATCCGATTAACAAATTTCTGAAAGAATGCAAAAGACCGTCTTAAAATCGAAGAAAGATGTCAGACAATTATAAAGATTTTCAACGAAAACGGATTGGTTAAAAAATTTCTGAAATTTATTAACCGTTTGTATACTTTTGTGCCTGAGTGTATGTCCAGGAGTTGCGGGGGGATGATCATATCACGGGCCAAGTCTTCCCTACTCGGAATCAGGAAAAGGAAGTCCCTGTCAAATTAATATTCCACAGCGAGATAATATGTTCAGTGGGGCCACAGGATCAACTTCTAAAATAGAGGAATGACCAGAAGGGACGATGAACCAACGAGACAGGGCATTGAGTCTAGCCGCAGCAAACTTGGCTGCCTGAACAGTAGGAAGCCAGTTAAGCATTGCGGACAAGGCTTTTGTAGGGGTGGTACATACATACATATGACTCTGCAGAGTAATTTTATAAAGAATTGGAAAATTTTCATTAAAATTACCAACAAATCATTTCGTTTTTAATTACAAAAGATGACTTGAAAAAATAAAAATAAAATAATTAAAAATTCTCAGATCATGAGGCATTCATACATAGAAAGTAAATTCAATAAATTATCGTTCAAAAAAGAGAAAAAAACTGTTATTTCCATACGGAAATGATACTTTCTATCGATAGAAACTGTTCTTTGCCACCACCGAGTATCGTCTGTCTATTAATGATACCAATTGAAAAGAACAACAAGTTGTTGAGGATATTAAATTATGAGTTCATGGGTAATTTGTAACTTTAAAGTGTGTGTGTAATAGAATATGCTTATGCAGTGCGTAACAAAAGTATATTCCAACTGCGTTGATGACATGAGTGCTATGGACAAAGAAATTTGAAAAAATAATACAATTGCTGATGAAACGTCTCGGGTCTGTCAAGAGTATATCCGCTTTACCAAGAAACACATTTTATATGACAACTTTGTGTGCGATCCGAATAAGAAGAATTTAAGACATCCTGACCTTCATGTGCCACAATACTGAGACTTAGAAAAAATGGTGATTGTTTCACATGGAAGCTCAACAAGTACTATCGAGAAACACTGTTTTGATAAATGGTGACCACATAGCTGTGAATGTACCTCACATCCATTCCATTTTAATTAATCATTACTACCCTTTAGTCAGGACAGCAACTTAGCTTTTCACACCATCCATGTTGTGTGTGTTAATTTTATCCACAAGAAGCAGGATCTACAGTTAACAGTCTACACCGAACGACAGAGTTTTGACAAATTTTTCACGGCAATTTTATTTTACCCTCAGAGTCTCTGCCAGAAGACTGCTGAAAGCAAGCCGCCGAAGACATATTTATTCATATAAAGTTTTTTTCGAGATGTCTGGGCTAGCCGATTCCAACTTCTAAACTGTTAAGGTCAGTTAAAATAAGATTTGCTGCTACTATGAGCAGTACCTGAATGTTATCAATTTGGAGCCAATTATTTGTATCGGGTCCGCCATCTAACGTTTTTTTTTTCAACTAGTACTTATTTCGTGGATGGTAACACTTAGCTCATGTCTGATTTGACAGTTAATTAGTTTTATCCTTCCGCTGAACGACTATGGTTGTGTATACGCTTGAACAACGCTGGGAAATATTGCGACGTTACTTTGAAAGTCATGGTAATGTTGCAAAATGTGTGCGAAAATTACGTACGGATTTTGGAAGAAGAGAAGCACCGTCAGCTCCGTATGTTCGTTATCTTGTGAAAAAAGTGAAGGAAACTGGCATCCTCATCGATAAACCAAAAACGTGAAAAGCCAAAAACAGTGCGTACACCCGAGAATATTGCTGCTGTGGCAGAAAGTGTGCGTGAAGCGCCATCAACATCAATTCACCGTCGTTCTCAACAATTGAACATTTCGGAGACATCATTGAGACGAATTTTGCATAAAGACGTTGGTATGACGCCATACAAAGTCCAATTGGTTCAGGAGTTGAAGCCAATTGACCATCCAATGCGTTTTCGCTTCGCTAAGTGGGCCTGCGATCGACTTACAGAAAATGCCGATTTTGGCAAAAAAAAATCATCTTTTCAGATGAAGCTCATTTTGATCATTTGATCATTGATCATTTGACAAGCAAAATTGTCGCATTTGGGGCACAGAAAACCCACACGCATACATTGAAAAGCCGACGCACCCATAACGAGTCACTGTTTGGTGCGGATTTTAGTCCAGAGGCATAATTGGGCCATTTTTCTTCGAAAATGAGCAAGGAGTGGCCGTTACAGTCAATGGCGATCGTTATCGGGCCATGTTGAACGAATTTTTGTACACAAAAATTGGTTTCAACAGGACGGCGCTACGTGCTACACAGCCGAAGCTACACTCGATGTTTTGTGCCCTGTTTTTGAAGATCTCATTATCAGCCGCAGAGCTGATGTCGTTTGGCCACCTCGGAGCTGCGATTTGACACCGTTGGACTATTATTTGTGGGGTGCCGTCAAAGATAAGTGTTACGCCGACAAGCCAAAAACAATTGACGCTTTAAAGGACAATATTCGTGAAGCCATTGGTGAAATACAGCTGCACACAAACGATAATGTGCTTAAAAATTGGACCGATCGTGTAGGCTACTGCATGGCCAGCCGAGGCAGCCATTTGAATGAAATTATTTTCCATTATTAACCGGAAGAATTGTACTTTCAAATAAAAAAAAAATTTGAGAAAATATTCAGTAGTTTTTTTTAAAGCGTTTTCAAAAAAAAGTTATTTGGCGGACCCTTTATTTATTTTAGGCCAAGTTTTATTTATTTTGGTCTAATGCCTTCATATTTTCCAGATGTAAGAAGGATCATTCTCATTTTAAGTGACATGTGCTTCAATTTATCTCACGTCCTTGCTTTTTATACCGTCCACACCCCTCGAAAAACAAAATATATTTCCCATAGGTGGCTCAGTTTCCATTTTATCTACTATAAATTATTCACAATCATCTGTCAAACAAGTGTTTGATGTGAAAATCGAACAACGTATGCTTTAGTTTGAATATTTTTGTTTGCCACTGTACACTGTACATTATAGCAAATGAATGTCTGATCATTATTGCAGACAGTTTATCATATTTTCCAGCTAATTTCTATGAGAAAATTATTTGAATTTGTTTTCTTTTTCTTTACTGTGATCTATTTTTCCTAGTTTTTATTTTTTAATTTCTGGCTAACATATCATATCATATACATATGTATGCTATGATTTAAAGTATTAATAATAATAATAATAAAAAACAAAAGACAAAAACAACAACAAAACTGAAAGAGAGTGAAAAAATTTAAAAATAATTTTATTGTCGTCGTCATTTATGATGAAAGGCTGGCTGGCAGAGTTTTGTGGTGACAATTTTTCACACACAATTAAAATGATGCAAGAAGTACAACTTTTCGTTGGTATACATATGATCAACGGGGAAAAACAAAATGAAAACAACAACAAATAAATACAATAAAATGAAAAAGCAAAACTAAACTTTATTTTGTTTTTGTTTTTTTAGAGTTTTTCCAACTGTTATGCGTGAGAACTGAACTGAATTGAATTGAATCTGATGTGAGGCCATATGAGACAAAAACCACTTAATGCTGATGCTGCTGCTGCTGTTACCGCTACTGTTAGATGTCTATGACGATGGGGTAAGCTGAGTACAAATACTCACACACATGCACACAGTCAGAAATAGCATCTGGGTATCCCACAGTTAATGACACTGATTTCCTTCTTCTTTATTTTTTTCTTCTACTCAAACACAATCAATTCAAACGTTTGCGGCTCTCTATATAAGTGCGTATATGAATGAATCTGTTGCGAATGTCTTGTATGGGATTTTCTTTTTTGTTCGTCCAAGGAACCAAGGAATAGAAAAAGAAATCTTTGGGGGCAATAAAATAACGGTTTTATTTTAATCACAACAACAACAACAAATCCATAATAATAATCACAAACAGACAAATATAATGACTCACTCACTCACTCACTTGAGTGTAATTACAAAACACCAATAGCAAGGAGCTTATGGTCCTTGCAAGGAAGAGAAGAAAAAGTATTGAGGTTGGGGTTGAACGCTACGTACGATAAACGGCGTTAATATAAATTTATCGTCATAAGCGATTAGTTTCTTACTTGCTGCGAAGGGAAGATGTTTCCCCATTAGCCATTAAAATCAAATCGTTATGAGTAGTATTTTAGGGTGAGGGGGGGTAGGATGTTTAATTTGAAACTATTTTCACAGCAATTATAATCAGATTAAATTATGTTAGTAGTGGTGAATGCATAAATAATTTATTGGAGAAGTTCTTGAAAATTATTTTGGAATTTTATTGGCCAAAACTTAAGGAATATTTAAGAATATTTAGTATAACTAATTCAACAAATATTTTCAGTAATTATTTCTTTAGAAAATGTTACTAATTATCTTGCAAACACATTATCTTTCTCTCAAACGGTTATGTTGCATTCGTATGTAATTAAAATCAATATCCAAGGGCTCTAATAAAATATCTTTCAATATTGTCACGAAAATGTAAAATCTAGATACTGGTGTTCTGCTTTTACATCGCTTAACATTAAAATGGTAAACAAGTAAACAAAAATACAACAGCAAACACAAGCATAAAAATACAACAAACACTACAAGAATAAATGTAAACAAAATACACAAACAACAACAATTAAACAACGATGTTTACATTTATAGATATTTCGCGAAGACAAAGCTACGAACATTCGCCTTCAGGAACACTTTTAAATTGATTATGCAGATCGAAATAGTACCTGTAAATCCTTTTCCTTTTCTTTTCCTTATTTACCAACATTCTCGCGAAATTCTAACTCATTCAAACCAATATTTTTATCGTAGTTTACTTCCAGATCCACTTTTATGGGTTGAAAAAGACGTAATTATTCGATCCATGATCTCGCTGTAGTCTAGTAGATATTGTGTTGGCTTAACAGATGCGCGCCAGAGGTTCATCCCCTAGTTCGAACATAGCGAATATTGCTTTGCAGCAGTCCCCTGAGGGTAAATAAAATTATCATGAAAAGTTTCCCAAAAATCTATCGTTTGGAATCGAATTCAAACTGTAGGTCCAGCTAGTCACGATTAAAGTTAACACAAATGTGAGGACGTAGTCCTGATCAGAGATGAGCAATGAATCGTTTTAGCGCTACCCATAAGCACTCATAAAATTTTGAATATAAGTGAGTCAACAATATTGAAATTTAACTATGTATTCTGATTCATTCGTACTCACTACGACGTTTATTTATAAGCACAGGTTGCAGGTTGCAATGAGTATGCGTACAACGTTGACATCAAACTCATACCATTCGAAATAATGTTCATTTCCATTCATAAGCCTACTCATTTCGATTCATAACTTTAGAAAAATACTTATTATACTTATAAATGGGTCACTCAAGTGACTAGAAAAGACACATAAACAAACAAGACAGAGCAGCAAGCAGAGCAAACATACAACCATTTAGTGAGTATTTTAGTGGTCGTATGCGATTCATACTTATTTTGTGCTTCGTGTAAATGCTGAGTTTTGGAGAGTCGAAATCAACAACATCATACGTGTTGTTAAGTATAAATATGATGAGTACTTCAAACTTTGAATATGAGTAAAGGTTCCATGACATTAAAATAAGTAGGAATGCGTATAAGCATCAGACATTATGAGTATGATTCGATTCTTTTTTGAATACTCATTGCTGATCTCTGCTGCAAACCCCTTCACCTTTTCTTTTCCTTATTTACTAAAATTCATATGGTATGGTAGTCTCATGAATTCATAATTCGTTCAATCCAGCAGCTTATTTCATCGTAGTTTACTTCCAGATCCACTTTCATGGGTTGAAAAATATGTAATTATTCGAACCATGATCTCGCTGTAGTCTAATAGGAAGAGTGTTGGCTTAGGAGACGCGAACACGAGGTTCATCCCTTAGATCAGACATTGCAACTAAAACAAAAAATATTTCTTTGCTGACTTCCTCTCAACTGCCGGCTGGCAAAAACTCTGAGAGCAAATAAAATTGCCATAAAAGGTTCTTTAAAAATCTGTCGTTCGGTATCGACTTTAAACTGTACGTCCCGCCACTCATGAATAAAATTAACACACACAACATGTGTGGTGTTGAGGAGCTAAGTTGCAAACCTGACTAAATGGATGCAATGACCAATTAAGTAAGTAAATAAGTGATTGAGTGAGTAATATTTCCAGGTGTTAGCTATTACATTCTGCAAGACCTTCTCTAATAAAAATAAAAATATCGCCCGTCTTTTATCGCCCAGTCTGAAACTCCATTTGTATTTAAATGGTTGCGGAAACGCACAAATTCGCACACTTGCGTTTATAGTTTACACGCTTTGTAGGACAGGAAACAAAATGTAACAAAATTAAGAGAAAACCTTCTAATAAAGCTGATTAAACTAAAATTCTCACACACCACTCCTTAGATTTTTCGAATCGATTTGATGCCTTTCGAAGTTGTTTACTTTAATCTTTCGAAATTGTTTTTCTTCGGATATTTTGTTCATTGAACCTAAGGACGTTATTAATCCTTTCAAAAGGTGCCACAGAAGCCGTTGTTTAAATGACATTGTATTTCGAAAAAATTGTCCAGGTACACTAAGCATTAAAATAAAATAAAAATTTCATCGAAATCATATTGAAATCATTGTGTCTTATTTAACTGGATAACTCGCTTACATTGAATATATTTTTTAAAAAACCTTGGCATGCAATAAAAAATTATGCAAGTATGCCAGAATTTTAATAATGTCAAGAAAAATATATTTAAAAAATCATTTTTTCATTTGCCATGCTTTAAAACAAGCCAAAACCCATACCATTTTATAAAGGTAAACCAAAAAAGAATTTTAATTCATGTGGTCCCCCCCAAAAAAAAGCCATTTTTGGCTCTGACGAAATCATTATGACAGTGTTTATCACATAATTTCAATGTAAAATTTGAAGCCTCAAAAGACTTGTCAGCTACCAAAAATATTATCATCATCAACAACAATAACAACAACAGCAGCAACAGCAGCAGTAATAATACGGGCAACACAAGATGTTTTTACATTTTTGTTGTACGAAAATTGTGTGTCACGTTGATAACGATCTTTTAAAAGAACACCGATCATAGGAACAACAACAACAACTTGTTAAATAACAGAAATTTACGAGAGTCGTTCGTTTTTGTGTGTGTAAATAAAGGAATAAGAAACTAACACAAATGCTCACTCACATAGGTACACTTATGAAGACAATAAAAACAAAACAAATTAAATCAAAGGAAAAATCAAAAGAAATTTGTTTATTGTGCCATCAGCAAAATAAATAAATGAATAACAACAACAACAAAAAGAACAACAATAAGAAAACAAATAGAACAATAACAATAATAACTGAAAAAAATAAGATGAAGAATACTTATAAGGAAAATAACACACACTTACATACCTTCCCCAAAAAAACACTTAACAATCAACACGTACAAGAAACAAACATCATGAAAGTAATCAAACAGTGAGACAGAGAGAATGAGAAAGAGAGAGAAAACTAAGGAAATTGTATTCGTATTTGTGTGATTAAATACAATTGATAACAGGTTCAATTTCTTTTATGTACCAACCAAACGGCAGTAATTTCAAACAAGAATGATGAAAAATAATCGAAAGGTTACAGGTTACAGTCTGATCGAAAAATATGATACCCTACAATGGATTTTATAATAAAATTAGGTATTTTTTCTGGAGCAGTCATGGAAGTCTTCAAGCTATTAAAGGTGAAGCGATGATAGATTAGCTTTGAATTCTGTTTAACTCGCCCTCAGTGATAAGTTAAGCTTACTTATTTACTTATGTGGTCATTACAACCCTTCAGTCAGGATTACGATCTAGCTTCTCACATCACTTATGTTGTGTGTGTTAATTTTATACAGGAGTGGCTGGTCGTACAAATTAAAGTCGACTTCGAAAGGCAGATTTTTCGAGAAACTTTTCGTGGCAATTTCTTATTTTCTCTCAGAGTTTTTGCCAGAAATCTGCTGAGAGGAAGTCGTCGAAGAAATATTTTTGAAATTTCGTTTTGATATCTGACCTGGGGTTTGAACCGTAGCCTTCCGTCTAATAAGTCAACACAGTACCTACTAGACTACGGCGACTTCTTACTTACTTACTTATTACTTAATTCGCCATTAACAACCCAATTAACAGATTTCAGCCTGCCTTAACACATCCTTTCAGGCGCCTCTGCTACTTGTGCGCCTACGCCTGTTGGTCACACCAATCGATGACAGAGCTTCCTCGATCTGGTCCTTCCAACGCAAACAAGGTCGTCCTTCTCGCTGACTT
The DNA here is from genome assembly GCA_958299815.1 of Sarcophaga carnaria. Classification (NCBI taxonomy): domain Eukaryota; kingdom Metazoa; phylum Arthropoda; class Insecta; order Diptera; family Sarcophagidae; genus Sarcophaga; species Sarcophaga carnaria. The sequence goes on along the minus strand of OY283151.1, from coordinate 8,464,127 downwards.
CAGCAGATCCCCGATTCAAATACCCGTCTCGCCGAAGCATCCTCCTCCATTTGAACGACGTGGCCGCGTCAGCGCAGCCGCTGGATGTTAATACGCTACATAACGTCCATGTCGTTGAGCAGCTCATACAGCTCACTGTTGGATCGGATGCGAAAATCATCACCAACTCGCACTGGACCGAAGATATTACGTAGGATTTTTCTCTCGAATACTCTCAAGGCTGCTGCATCAGTGCTAAATAATAGTTACCATGCCTCTGCGCCATAAAGAAACACGGGGAGGATGAACGTCTTATAGAGTATTAGTTTTATCGTACGAGAGAGGTCTCTGCTACTCAATTGCCTATTGAGACCATTGTAGCACCTGTTGGCAACAGTGATCCTGCGTTTGATCACCAGACTGGCATCATTTTTGGTGGTAATGGCGGAGCCAAGATAAATAAATTCCTTGAATACATCGGAAGTATAATCGTCGGCCGTAATCTGAGATCCAATACGCCACACGTCCCTACTTGTCGATAACATATACTTCGTTTTGCCCTCCGTTACTGTCAGACCCATCTTTGTAGACTCCCTAGGGGACATTTTCCACTGAACAAATTTTCAATTTCTTTAATGCACTCTCGACTGTAAGTTCAATTAAACGGCCATGGTGAACACCCCATAAAGATTTATTTGAGCCAGTAGTCTTAAACTTTTCGATTAAATTCGTTATTTTATTGATGGTTAGACGATTTTGACGTTCTACAATAAACAATTTGAGTTAGGATATCGAGATCATAATATTTTGAAAAGACATACCCGGATATAATTAATCTTACAGGAGTGAGCTGGAAGAAGATAAGCGAGTTTATACAAAATGCAGACTTCTTGTATGAAATACGATTGGTAACCTAGTGCCTAGCTTTTGATTTTGGTTTTTTTTATCGTTTTTCAGTTGGATTCAGTTCTTTCCTGTATTTAACAGGTTCTGTAATGACAGGTTTGCCATATATGTCTTTGCTTTGAAGGTAGTTAAAATTAAAATGTATTGGTTTATAGTATTAGAGCTAGGGAGGTGTGGAGTCAGTTCAGTTTCAAAGGAGTTGGCTCTGCCCGAAATGATTCTTGTTACCACCTCTGAAGAGTCGGGGGACTTTTTCATAAATTATTAGAACACAATGCTAAATTGCTTGTAATTTAATTATATTGCGGCAATCTTATGTTTTCTATGATTCTCGCTGACAGACCATAGACGTGGTCTGCAGTAGGGTGTATTAAATTAAAAACAAACAAAACAAATGTTATTTTAAGTACATGATGCATAATTTTATCACTCACTCCAGACACAAAACCCATTAAGAACAAACACATGAAGACTACATGCACAACATAAGCCTACAAACGTTCATTTTAAGACGTTCTTAGGTATTGGTTTACTCTCCATCTTCATCGATGCAACTAAAAGCGATTGTATGAGCATGAGTATGAGTATGAGTTCGACTTGCAGTAATAAACTACGCACATGCGTAGTCGCCTTTATTTGTCGTACAACTCGTAAAGTATGATTTTTAAAAATGTTTGCTTATGTTATTGTTGTTGTATTTAACAACAATTTAAATTTTGACAACAACAGCAGCAAACAAACAAAACAAAACAATTTAATCTTAAAAATTCATTTCAGAAAGCATACGACTGAAAGCCAGCCAAAGACGAGCTGATGATGTGTTTCAAAAGATAAGTTTTTGTTGTTTAAATAATAAAAAAAATTAAAAAGAGAAAATAAAAAATAAAATAAAATGGAAATAAAATGGAAGTAAAATAAATAAAATGAAATGAAATGAATGGCACAACTTTACCACAATGAGCCGATGTATTGTCTGGTCTCGTTTAGGGCGGGTGGTTTACTTTTATGTTTGCTTGAATATTTCTTAACAGATTCCGTTTTTTTTTATTGTATAAATTTGTATGTATGCGTGTGTGTGTGTGTGCTGATAATAATTGTCCATGTACTTTAAAACAAGTCGTAATACACACAAAAGAAAACCGGGTTAAATTTATTTGTAGTTCGTGCTAATGATTTTGTATCTGCTGCGACGACTACATTTCAGTTCAGTCACCAACAATTTTTATTACAAAGAAACAACATAAACGAAAATAAAGGATTGTCTACTAAAATGACACACATTATTCGATGTCGTATATATTTAAGCGAGTAAATTCATGATCAATGACATCATTTTTTAAATGTTTATTAAAATCATGGATTTTATGAATCTTTTTGAGCTACGTGCAGCTTAACCAATTATGGTCAAATTCAAAAATAAAGCAGGGATTAACCCAGATTTAATTACCAATATATGTATGCTGTTCATTAGATGTTAAAAATATCTTTTACTTGGAACATAAATCACAGACTGGGTTAAACAGTTAATAATAAGAGGAATAATTTCATCTAAAAATGTTTATTTGGCAATAACTCTTACCACGTTATTGTTTTATAAGAAAATTTGCTTTTATAAATCCGTTATGAACATCACCTTGATGACCGACTAATTCCACTCTTACACGTGTTCCACGGCATGAACTGACTAAGACCAACAAGACTTTATAATTTCCGACAAGTGAGAAGACATATACAGGTATTCTAATTGCTTCAGTTAAATTCGGTAAACTTCAGTCCTTATACAGGAAGCTCAACTATGTTGACAGCATGAATAATAGTACACTTGCCGAAGAGCTAACGCTGCTTGCCTTGCATGATGTTGATTTTATATTCTCTGCAGAGATCAGCTCGAGATCAGATAGGCCTCTTGGGTTCAATATAATGACATATTAATTAAAGAATATTGAAGTCGCCGTAGTCTAGTAAACTTATTAGACGTAAGGCCACGGTTCAAACAGCGGGTCAGATATCTGCAACAAAACGAAATATGAAAAAATATTTCTTCAGCCCCTTCCGTTCAGCAGATTACTGGTAAAAACTCTGAGAATAAAATAAAATTGCCATGAAAAGTTCCTCAAAAAAATCTGTCGTTCGGAATCGACTATAAACTGTAGGTCCAGCGCCGCTCATGTATAAAATTAACGCACACAATATAAGCGGTGTAAGAGACTAGGTCGTAATCCTGACTAAAGGGTTGACCAGTGTGTATGTATGTATGTAACGAATAATCGCTAAGCGTACAACCACGTGTATATCTTGGAGGGAGGAGATTCGCTTTCCTCCTTGCTTAGCTCTTGACAGTAAATGTCGTTTATGGCTTATGTTAATGACGTGATCAATCTGGAAAGAGATAAATTTCTGTCGACGTTTCGAGGACTTATGGAGGTCTGCTCTTAGATATGTGCCTACAGTTATTGTGTAATGCAGACTTGTTATAAGATCCCAACAAGATGAAAATTGCTTTGATTTTGCGTAAGTAAAATATTGATACTTTTAGGATTCTGTAAAGGCAATGATGTAAATGGTGTATCGATAGTGTCTGCAAATTTCCAGGCCCAATCGGGTCAGTCCCTCTTGGGTTCCTGGGCATAATGGTAATTCTATAAACGAGAAAGCCGACGCACCAGCTAGACTGGGTTCCAACTCAACTGATGATATGGTTGTTGGTCCTAATTTTTTAATCTGCGCTCAAATATTCTTATTGTCAGATGAGTCTGGAAGTTGGAGTAGAGGCGCTGGAAGGGTAGATTGATATATCACATAATTAGGAGCCTTTGCCCATGTATCGAAGGTTGTAAAATTGATTTGCTGCTGGGACATTCTGTCGCAATAAGAGCTCAACATGAGTTTGGTAGCTGGGTTTTCTACAGGACATTATGGTGTGAATCGCTGACAGATATCTGATACACACCTCGGGGAATTGGGGACTATCCGACTTATTGTAGGAGAAGATTGGTTAACCTATGAGGAGAAGGTTTCTTTGAAGGCTTAAATTCTCTGGCGGGAGTGCATTTTCAGACTCTGATGAGGTTTATAATAGAATTAAGCTGCCTGATGATGTCGAATTAAGCGGATCCCTTTGTTTTGTTTCCTACTCTTTTGTTTTATTATCTGTATTCTGTTTCTTTACTTAATTATTCTTCCCATTCAGTGAGGAATACAATGGGCTCCATAGCCTCAGAGTGTTTTACGTATTAGCCATAGCCGTATTAAAACTAACTATCTACCATTATTTACTGCCCTGTATTAGTCTAGTAGTACATACACAATGTACTCTTCATTACAACTCTTCAGTCAGGATTATGGACCTAGCTTCTCTCACCACTTTTGTTGTGCGCGTGTTAATTTTTATACATGAGTGGCTGGACCAACAGTTTTAAGTCGACTCCAAGCGACAGATTTTTGAGAATCTTTTCATAGCAATTTTATTTCCTCTCAGAACTTTTGCCAGAAATCTGCTAAGAGGAAGTCGCCAGAGAAATATTTTTTCATATTTTCGTTTTGATATCTGACCTGGGGTTTGAACAATGCATTCTCGACAATATTTTTAATTAAACGGCCATGGTGAACACCCAATAAAGACTTATTCAAGCCAGTAGTGTTAAAATTTTGGATTAAATTCGTTATTTTATTGATGGTTAGACAATTTTGACATTCTACAATAAACAATTTGAGTGAGAATATCGAGATCACAAGATTTTGAAAAGACATAGCCGAATATAATACATCTCACAGGAGTGAGGTGGAAGAAGTTAAGCAAGTTTGTACAAAATACGGACTTCTTGTATAAAGTATAATTGGTAAGCCTAATGGTGAGCTTACAAAGAGATTACTTGATGCGTTAGGTGCATGCCGATAGGTATGAGAGCCAGCCTAGTTGTTGATTTCGATTTTTCTCATCGTTTTTCCGTTTGACGCAGTTTTTTTTTTGATGCAAATTTATACAAAATACAGACTTCTTGCATGAAATACGATTGGAAACCCTAATGGTGACCTCACAAAGATGAAGTGACGTTAGGTGCATGCCGATAGGTATGAGAGCCTTGGTAGGTTTTTTCTTACTCAATCAACCTGCCTAGCTTTTGATTTCAGTTTTTCTTACCGTTTTACAGTTTGGTTCCGTACTTTCCTGTCCTTGAAAGGTTCTGTAATGACAGGGTTGCCATATGTCTTTGCTTAGAAGGTAGTTAAAAAGAAACTGTATTGCTTTTTAGTGTTGCTATTAGACTACGGCGACTTCAATTCATTTATTATACTGCCCCATATTAGTTTAGAAATTCTAGAATTTAAAAATTCCATTTTAATGTGTTTAAAACTATTGCTAATTCAACCAAAAAAACAATATTTTAAATCATATAATGTAGGTGTTATGTGTTTAATTATAATTTTTTTTCTATAATTTAAAGAAATTTCGATTCAATCACAGTCTCAATAATTGTACGCTAACAACATATGCTCAAATGAACTTTGAAATAATAGCGTAGGCCTTAGTACTTTATTTACAAAAGAATACAAATACAAAAACAGAAAAAAAATTCCAATTAAATGCAATTAAAAATAAAAAATATTTTCTAAATTAAAATGAAACTCAACCATAAATAAGGCATTCAATATGGTTTTAATTTATAAACAAAAAATAAACAAAAAAATAAAAAAACTTTTATTCATTAAAAGCATAAGAAATCAGCAACAAAAGAAAAAATATATTCAGGCTTCAGTAGTAATTTATCGTTTTTAAAAAAATCTTCAACTCCCACTTTAACACATACACACACGCGTACACATACCCATGGATATTAAACAGTGGATATGAAAAATGTACGACATATTCTAAGCAAAAAAAAGAAAGAAAAATAAGAAAAAAAATTGGAAGAAAACAGTAACGATAATTGGTAAATATTTGCAAAAAAAAAAACTACGAGGACAAAAGATGGGTAGTAGAGACCTGACACTTGAATGATCATGTTTACAAACTATTAAAAAATACAATAACGACAGACAGACAGACAGACTGATGATGATGGCCTGGAACAGACAAGAAGAGTTTCGCAAGAAGGTTTGATGGTCCAATGATGAAACATACAGTGTCTACAGATTAAACAACTAACTGACTGACTGACTGTGTGACTTAATTTATGGTAATTAATTCACTTTTAAGGACCTAAAAAATAATGAAAGCAACTAAAGAAACTAAAAAAAAGCAAAAAAAATTGTCTTCTTAACTTAAAATTTAAACGCAAAATCAAAATGAAACGCTTCAATAGAATTCAGAGAGATGGTAGATGATGTCGATGACAAAATAATATGCTGGTACGAGTACGTATGTAAGTATATTGGAATAGGTGCACCATACCATAGGAGTTCATATAAGATAGTAGATACCGTATTGCATATGTACTTAGTCATATATATGTGTGTGTAGATACATATATCTCATGTTATTTGTGAGGGAAAAATACAATTTCCAAAATGAAAAAGTATCATCATCTTCGAACCTGATGGAAAAGATTTAAAAATATTGTTACGAAAATGAAAAATCAAAATACTGGTGTTTTGCTTTTACACCGCAAATCTGTTTACAAATTATCGTACTGCTTAACATAATACCAACACCAGCATAAAAATTGGTAAACAAGTATACAAAAATACAACCACAAACACCAGCATAAAAAAATGGTAAACAAATAACACTGCGGACTTAAAACCTTCGGTTAAACGCTTAATCTTTTGATAAAATTTTCGAGCATCATTCCTGCATCTATACATCTCGACTTCCTCACGCTCACGCCTTTCCTGCTCCCTCTTCTTGCGTCTGAAAAGGCGTCTCTCATCTCTTCTCCTCTCTCTATATTTCTCGACAATGGCTCGCGTTGCAGCTACCTGCAGCGTTTTCTTGTATGCGGAGATTTTCGCTGCAGCAGCCTCGCGACACTCCTCGTCGTTGAGGTGGGCGCTCGAAACCAAGGACTGTTTCCGCAGTAGTGCGCAAGAGTGGGAAATGCTGGCCCACAGACCACCAATGTCGCTGAGATAGGATGGGGAGCGACAGAGCTTATCCGAGAGTTGAGCGGAGAACGACTCATTTGTCTTTTGTGATCGCAGCTTCTTGACGTCCAGCTTTCACAATGTACTAGAGCGCGCAGATCTCGAGGCGCTAATGCGCAATCAGAACTTGGCTGTGACAAGGTAGTGGTCCGAGTTGAATGTTTGTTTGGACCTCTGACTGTATGCACATCTAGTACACTGGAGACGTCAATCACAACGTGATCAATCTGGTTGGATGTTGATCGATCGGGGGCCTTATGAAGGTCGAGATGCTGAAACCTGGTGCTACATGCCACCATGTTGCGCGCCGCGGCGAAATCGATCAGCCTCATACCATTGGAGGTAGTGTTCGCGTGGAGGCTGAACTGTCCGACAGTGGGGCCAAAGATACCTTCCAGCCCGACCTTCACATTAAAATCTCCGAGTACGATTTTGGCGTAATGGGCCGGGCACTTATCGTATACGTCCTCGAGTTTAGCGTAGAAAGCATCGTCCTTTCTTCCGTCGGGGCATGAGCACATATTAGGCTGATGTAGAATTTTGCCTTGATGAGGATGTGGCTATTCTTCCGTTCACACATGTGAACCCAGAGACAAGGTGACGAAGTCTCTTATTAACCACAAATCCGCATCCAAATTCTTCATGGCAGCTGTAGTATACATCGCAAGATGCAAGCCTTTTGCATCCTTGTCCTGTCCATCGCATTTCCTGTATGGCAGTGATGTCAGTCCTACATTTAATGAGAGCACCACCAGATTAGTTACTCTAGGAGAAGGTTTCTCTCTATCGAGAACTAATATTGAGGTTCTCCTGAAATTTATTAATGAGTTAAATAGGCTGAGGAATGTGCATTAATACACGTGTAGCTGATACGCCTGTTTTGCTTTCTTTAGTCAGGATTACAACCTAGTTTCTTACACCAACCATGCAGTAAATGTCAACCCTATACATAGTGGCTCAGGGAATAGCTTCTATTCATGCTAAACATTGTGCTGGAGTACCTGAATGTGAGCAAAGAGAGGAGGAAACGAAAGCGGAAGGGAATGAATGTTTTTTTTGCTGTCATCGCTAACAAAGTGCAACTGACTAGAGTCTCTGGTACATTAAATCACAAACCAACTAGAATGGTGGAGTACTAATCGTAGCAAAGCATGGAGGGTGTTTTTTATAGAGGTATAGAACTTTAAGTTGGCATTACTTTTCAAGATGGCGACCGATTTAACAGCTGTCAAGTGATTTATTCGCAGTTTGGTTTGGCAATTCATCATGAATAGCCTCACGCCTGAACAACGCTTGCAAATAGTGCAATTTTATTTCGAAAATAATGGTTCTGTGCGGAAAACGTATCGCGCACTACGTCCATTTTATCGTCGACAAAATCGTCCATCAGAGCAGTTAATTCGATTAACCATGGAACGTTTTCGCACCACGTTTACTCTTATTGATAACTCGCATCCCCAGAGACGCTGTACGGTGCGTACAGAAGAAGCTATTGCTGCTGTAGAGCGTAGCATTGAGGAAGACCCGAATGAGTCCATCCGCCATCGAGCACAGGAATTGGATCTGTGTCCATCCACTTTATGGAAGATTTTGCGGAAGGATCTTGGTTTGCGTGCTTACAAAATCCATCTCGTGCAAGAATTGAAGCCAAACGATCATCAAGTAAGGCGTAAATTCGTCGAATGGGCCCAAAACGAGATTACCGTTGTTCCCGATTTTCATAAGCGAATTTTGTTTAGCGATGAAGCGCATTTCTGGTTGAATGGCTACGTCAACAAACAAAACTGCTGCATTTGGAGTGAAGGTAATGCTCAAGTGTATGTGGAAACACCGTTACATCCAGAAAAACTGACTGTTTGGTGCGCTTTATGGGCTGGTGGAATCATTGGTCCGTACTTTTTCAAAAACGATGGTGGCCAGAATGTTACAGTCAATGGTGATCGGTATAGAGCCATGATTACTAACTTTTTCATTCCTGAATTGAATAACCATGATGTCCAGGAGATGTGGTTTCAACAAGACGGCGCAACATGTCACAATAGATTTATTGAAAGACACGTTTGGTGACCGCCTAATTTCACGTTTTGGACCTGTGAATTGGCCTCCAAGATCTTGTGATTTAACACCGCTAGACTACTTTCTGTGGGGCTATGTAAAGTCATTGGTCTATGCGGTAAAGCCACAAACGCTTGACCATTTGGAAGACAACATTCGCCGTACTATTGCCGATATACGGCCACAAATGTTGGAAAAAGTCATCGAAAATTGGACGTCCAGATTGGACTACATCCGCGCCAGCCGTGGCGGTCATATGCCAGAAATCATATTTAAAATGTAATGCCACAAGATTATCTTTCGGATAAATAAAATTCATGTCAATCGAATAATCCATCGTTGTTTTATTGCAACTTAAAGTTCTATACCTCTATAAAAAAACACCCTTTATCTACTCAATTGAAGTATGGAACGTTAACTACTTTCTTGCTTAATTGATTGGTCATTGCAGCCATTCAGCCAAGATTACAGTCTAGCTTCCTTCCCCACTTATGTTGTGGGTCTTAATTTTATCCATGAGTGGCGAGACCTGCAGTTTAAATTAAATTTCGAAGGATAGATTTTTTGAGAAACTTTTCATGGAAATTTTTTTATTCTCGGAGTTGCCCCAAAAATCTGTCGTTCGAAATCAACTTTAAACTGTAGCATGCGACACTTATGGATAAAATTAACACACACATAACATAAGTGATATGAGAAACAAGGGCGTAATCCTGACAAAAGGATTGTAATGGCCAATGAAGTATATATGTATGTAAGTAGGGCAACAAATGAAGAATATTTGAAATAAGTTTGTAGAACTTTAGAATGACTCAGTAATATCTGGCTGCAGTGAAAGCGTTTAATTTGTCATAGAAGATGAAACAAAATCGAACTTAGAACCTTCAGAGTATGAATGTTTATCATATACCCCTAGGAGAATAGAAATACCACAATAACCCATTAAATTATGGTCTTGCTTTTATTAAAGAAACGTCTTTCAACCCACAACCAATAATAACTGAGATACAACAAAGTGTACAGAGAATATTAACGTTAAACTACGTCAACGTTAACAATTTTATTTTTTATTTTAATTTTTTCGCTTGAAAATGTTTCATTAAGCGATGGCAACCGATGCTGCTGATGGTAAAGGAAAGCAATTTAAATATTGGTTGCCCATGATGCTTCATGCTGCACATCACAGGCTTACAGTTTTTTTTAGATTGTTTAGGGTGACTTCAATATCTTAAAAGGCAGTCAATACAACAAAAGTCTTCCATCACTCAGCCATTATACTGTGATACGTTTTCGTCTTTTTTTGTTTTTGTTTCTTGGCAATTTTTATGGCATGATGATGTTTGTAAACATCAATTAAAATTAACAAGAAAATGTTGTTGGAATTACTCTTTAGTGGTCGAAATGTTAAAAACTTATCGCAAAAATTTTTGCTGCAACACATTTACATAAAGATGTGAACGCGTATGTCATGTTCAACAGACACACACAAACGGAATGTGTAGCCTGACAGTGGCTGCACTCTAATGCTAATACCACATAGCCGAAGTGGTTACTACACCTTCTTCTCTACTGACGATGACGATGACGATGATCATAACAACGATGACGATACAAAGCAGCATTAATAGAAGCATTTGTAGAAGTAGTTGTGCGGCCAGACAATTACGAGAGCCAACACAGAGGCAGTGTACCCATGATGATGATGATGCTGTTGTGTTGATGGTGACGATGATGTTGTGGCTGGACATGGACAATGTTGTATACCTAAACAAACAAAGCAAAAAAAATTGATATACAAATACATACACTACGACAACAGCGCCAACCATTCTTGTGTTTCGTTGCAAGTTGCAACAGCAGAACAGAAGACTGCAGACTGCAAAACGGCAACTGATAATCTGCATATTGAGTTAATTGCACGGAAGTAATGAAGTTTATGTTTTAAATACAATTTTTTCTTTCCACAAAGTGAGAGAGTCGATGTTAAACATACGTTTTCGACCAAAACCCCCTAAACTTAACCAAACAGGCATCAGTATTCGTATACGTACGTATCATATGCTGGTTACTAGACTACGTACGTCCATGGCTTATGCAGCCTTAGATGCTGATAAAGATGACGATGACAATGATGATGATGTGGATGTGGATGACTATGTTGCATGGTGATGATATGTTCTTCTTAAACGTGTGTGTGTGTGTGTGTGTGTGTGGAGTGTAACGTTGATTCTTATGGGATTCTATCGAATGTTTTTATTTAAACTTTGCTTTTTTCTTGCTCTTAGATTTTATAGAACACGATAGTGTTGAGTATCATGTTGGATTCTATTTTTTCTTTAAATTTTAAGAAGTTTTTTTCTGTAGTTATTATGGCTCCCCCTCTTTAAGCAGATAACTGCAGAGTTACATGATGCAAAGTCATGTGTTACTTGCAAGTACACTTAAAAGAACACAAAAGTACTGAGAAAATTGTAAGTGTGATGTAGAATACCTTTTACAAAGATGACATAATTACAGACATGACACTATTATTTTAAGACAGTTCCCTTCACTAATTCTTAATTAGTAAGCCATAAAACCATAAAACAAAGAAAAAGGCCAGGAACTTATACAGAAAATATTATATGGGAAATTAATTATTCTCTCATGGATAGTTATAAGGCCAAGTCCAGTTCAGGACAGTTCTGCCTGTGGCAAATGTAGAAAAATCGATACAATGCCAGATCAGAAATGAATCGTTTTTTCGCTACTCATAAGCACTCATGAAATTTTGAATATAAATGAGTCAACAATATTGAAATTAAACTATGTACTCTGAGCCATTCATACTCACTACAACGTTGATTTATAAGTATAGGTTGCAATGAGTATGCGCACAACGTCGGCATCAAACTCATACCATGCGAAATATGTTTGATTCATAAGCCTACGCATTTAGATTCATAACTTCAGAAAAATACTGATGATAGGTACTTATAAATGATTCGATTGACGCGAAGCATTCATCAAAAAGACACATAAGCAAAAAAGACAGAACAACAAGCAGAGCAAACACACTACCTTCTGGTGAGTATTTTAGTGTTCGTTCGTAATTCATACTTATTATGTGATCCTTGTAAATGTTGAGTTATGGAGAGTCGAAATCAACAACACCATACGTGTTGTTAAATATGAGTATGATGAGTACTTCAAACATTGAATATGAGTAGAGGAGGTTCCATGATAATAAAATAAGTATGAATGCGTACAAGTATTAGAAATTATGAGTATGATTCGATTCTACTCATCCTTTTGAATACTCATTGCTGCTCTCTGGGACTTATACAGAAATGTCTATATTGGAAATTAATTATTCTCTCATGGATATTTATCAGGCCAATGCAACAAAATTGGGACAACGTAGGTCTATTGAGATTGTCTTCAATATACACGCGATACAAACGACAGGTTCAATGTGAATACTTTCTTTATCTTGTTGAGGAGTGAGCGACATTTCGAAGAAGCTGTTATCGTCACCTGAAAGCCAGTTTAGTAATCATTTAGCAGTTAACATACTGATTTTTATCTTATTTTTTTACTTTAGAATGGAGTACACTTCCCCTTGAAAGCTTAAACGATTTTCTTATTCAAGGAATACCTCTTCTAAGCAATGGATACGACTTTGAAATAAAGACTGTATTGAGACCTCTATTGGATAGCTGATTTCGAATTTCTACAGACAGCCAGGATTTTTATAGATCGTACTGACTCTGTGGAGTAGAGAACCACGAAATGCTTTTCTATGCGTAACATAATTTGGCCATTACAACCCTTCAGTCAGGATTATGACGACCTAGCTTTTCACAGCACCCATGTTGTGTACATGAGTGGCGGGACCTATAGTTTAATGACGACTCTGAACGACAAATTTTTGGGAATCTTTTCATGGCAATTTTATTTACCAGAAATCTGCTGAGAGAAAGTCAACGAAGAAATATTTTTTCATATTTTCGTTTTGATGTCCGACCTAGGGTTTGAACCGTGGCCTTACGTCTAATAAGCCAACACATTTCCTACTACACCGCTGCATCGATACTAGTGCACGCTTAATTAAAAATTCCATGAGTATTTGCTAAACTAAAGTATCTAACGAACCAAAATCTTACTTTTAAACAATAATTTCTCTAAGTGTCTCTCAAAAGTTTTTTGCATTTCATATCTAAACATTTTGGTCAAAATGTCGATCGAATGGTCGTTGTTGGTTACTTGGTTGGTGAGTTTACCTTGGATATCAATTTAAAAAAATCACTAAGAATAGTTGTATTTGTTGTTGCTGTTGTTGTAGTAGCGATAGTTGTACTACTTTTAAGAGAAACTAACATGTTTTAAAGCGTTAATGAGCCACATCTGAAAACAAGATAAAAACGGATCTCTTTTTTGTTTTTATTTCGGTTCTTCACACAAACCCCCGAAAAAAACGTCAAACATCACTGCAAAAAAAATTTCTTTAAAGTGTTCAACATACATAAAGGAGAAGCATAAAAATAAAATTTAATAATGATTGGCAGGCAAGTTTCATTTCAAAAAAACATCACATTTTCCACTCTTTTAATACGACACCTTGTGTATTAAAATTTTGAATATTTTTTGGTTTGTTTTTATGTGAAGTTTAAAAACGTTGTCGTAATTATCGAAATAAACAAATAAAAATTGTTTTTTAATAAGAGCTTCAAAACTGACAATTTCGTATTTCGTATTTCGAATTGGATTTTGGGGTTTGATTTTCAGCCTCAATGTTGTTGTATAATCTTTAATAAGGACGTCATTTTAAATTGACACATTTTTACTTTTGTCATCTTATGTCTCCTCATTTTAAAGCCAATCTGTGCTTTGATTTCAACCGTCTTTGAATCATTAAAACTCCAAAAAAATCGTAAATGAAAAGATTAAAAGACACACGTTTTTTAGTTACTTGTCTTTGAGGAAAAAAAGTGTCAAATGACACAATTTAATATGAAGATCAAATCAAATTAATGAAGAAGAAGACTCTTTATTTCGCCTGGTACAAGAAATCCAACACAAGAATGTACATGAGTTTTTATTGTTAACTTTTTTTGTTTTTACGTGTCTTAAAAAAAATATGAAACATGTGCCCAAATGACAAGCAAATTTATAAGAAATATTTCCTTAAGGCTTTCACAATCGAAATTGTAAGGTAGTGAGCTAATATTCTTCGTTTAAAATGTCCCCACAATGTTAGTAGTGGAGTTTGGAATAAAGTCCTCACATGTATGGGCCTATTAATTACATACACATACACATAATTGGTCTTTTCAACGCTTTAGACAGGATTACGACCTAGCTTCTCACTCCACTGATGTTATGTGTGTTAATTTAATACATGAGTGGCGAGACCTACAATATAAATTCGATTCCGAACGACAGATTTTTGAGAAACTTTTTCATGGCAATCTTATTTACTCTCAGAGTTTTTTCCCAGAATTCTGCTGAGAGGAAGAAATTCTTGGTTTTGATGTTTGATCTAGGGTTTGAACCTCGGTCTCACTTCTAATAAGCCAATACACTACCTACTAGAGTACGGTGACTGTCAATTAATTCCATGCTGAAGAATGATTCTTCTTTAAAATAAATCCGTATTTACTTCGCAAAATTCTTATTTCTTTTTCGATTTCAATATATAAATATTTCGTTGGAAAAGTTAAAAAAATACTTCTTATTAAGAATCAATAAGCTACACCTACAAAAAACTTAACATTAAATTCATACTGATGTTTCTAATTCTAACACTTTGAACTACCGTCTCAAAAAGGAAGACCGCTTAGCTTTCATCTCCACACAATATACGTAATATTTTCAAATATAAGTAATGACGAAAGCTGAATCTATTTTTGGTGTTGAACAGTTGTAGTTGCCGTACTCTAGTAGGTAGTGTGTTGCTTTTTGTAATGCGAGCCAGTAGTTCCAACTCTTCGGCTGCCTATTCTCAGCAGATTTCTCGCAACAACCCTGAGAATAAAATAAAATTTCAATTAAAGGTTTCTGCCATTTGGAGTGGACTATAGATACACTCACTCATGCATAAAATTAACACACACAACATGAGTTAGTCTAGAAACAACGTCCGCGGTGCACGTATGCTGTATAGTGGCAAGTAATGTTTACCACTATCTTGGATGATCGTAGTTGACAACAGGTCCATTTGTCATTGCATAGAAATAGCATCCACGGTGAAAATGTGTTATGTGTTGTGGTAAGAAATATTTACTGATTGAGTCCTTGTACCCAGCCTTCCTAGGATGATCGTAGTTGATAACATTGTCTGGAGACGACCAGCTATAAGACGGTAAGTACGCCGCTACACAACGATACTTCTAAGGTTTAATAAAATTTAAGCAAATAAGCATGACTGTTTTTAGACCTCATGTCTTAGACAGATGTCATCTTATTATGTTACCTAGAGAAACGCTGAAATATTTGTCACTTAAATTCGCAAGATTTTAACCTGAAAATGATTTAATGGTAGTGATTCAATCACATTTTCTCATCTTCTTTCTAGCCAGTCCATTCAAAGGCACGTTAATACCTCTAGTGATTGCTTTAAAACTAGACGATCCATTGGATAAATGCAATTGAGTATAAGTTGCTTAATTCAAAATGAGTAATGTGGGTAAATCATTGAATACTTCAGTGGCAGTTCTTATTCCCATTTCAAATTTTAATTGCTGACAGGACTATCCTTTATTACAACTGCGTAAGCATATCGATTGTGAGTAAATCTGATTTCCGAGATTGGAACTTGACTACGACATTGTTACAATAAATAGTATATGAAATGTAGTCGCCGTACTCTACTAGGTAGTGTGTTGGCTTACTTGATGTGAGGCCACGGTTCAAACACCCGGTAAGACACTTCCAACAAAACGAAAGATGAAAAATATTTCTTTTGCGTCTTCCTCTCTGTAGATTTCTGCCAAAAACTCTGAGTATATAAATAAAACTGACATTAAAATTTTCTCAAAAATCTGTCGTTCGGAGTTGATTTTAAACTGTAGGTCCCGCCGCCCATGTATAATAATTGAGAAGTTAGTTCCTAATCCTAACTGCAGGGTTGTAATGACCAATTACGTGCGTACGTGCCAGACATCAGCAATGAGTATACAAAAAGATGAATAGAATCGAATCATACTCATAATTTCTGATACTTATACGCATTCATACTTATTTTAATACTGTGGAACCTCTACTCTTATTTAAAACTTTGAAGTACTCATCATATTCATACTTAACAACATGTATGATGTTGTTGCTGTCGACCCTCCATAACTCAGCATTTACAATAATCACAAAATAAGTATGATTCGCGTACGTACACTAAAATTCTTACTACAAGATTGTGTGTTTGCTCTGCTTGCTCCTCTGTCCCGTTTGCTTTTTTGTCTGTTTTCTTTTGTTTTTTAAAGTTATGAATTTAAATAAGTAGGCTTATGAATCAAACATATTTCCCATGGTATGAGTTTGATACCAACGTTGTGCGCATACTCATTGCAACCTGTAGTTATAAATCAACGTTGTAGTGAGTACGAATGAAACAGAGTCAAAACAAAAAAAAAAAACGATTCTTGTTGATCTCTGGCACGTACATCTTAGAGCAGAAAAATTTATAAGTTTCATTTTAAACTCCCCTGTAACTAATCTTATGCTGAAAATATACGACAAACTACTACTCACCTTAACAACTATCCGTGCAATAAAAGCAAACTCAATATTTGAAAATATTTATTGAAATTAAAACAAAAATTTGAAGTAATATTGTGTTCTTTTCTTTGAAACATTTCCACAATTTTTTTTATAAATTATCTTTTATAACAACTTAATTACGTATATTATTTAATTAACTATGTAATGTTTTAAAAAGTTAAAAGAGACTCCACCAATTCATTCAATCTGACACCTGCAAGTAGTTAAAGTTTTAAATGAAAATTCAATAATTGATTGAATGGATAATAATTGTTGAAACTGTATGAAATTTTCTGAAATTGAATTAGAAAATAAAATTTTAAATTAAATTAAAATGTTTCATCGGTTCATCAATTTTAATATCAAACACATACGCCTGCATATCTACAACTCAACCACACACCTCCTCAGCAAATAACTACTCGTATATAAATATGCATTCAACATATTACGAATACATACAATTAATGTAATGAATTTTAAATACATAAAAGAGAATGAATAAAAATGTACAGGCAATTGAAATGAATGATACGAAGGGTGTCTTGAAAGTATACGGTCAGTGTATATTTTCTTTATACACTTATTTACGAAATTAATTTAAAAAAAAGACTCTTAATAGTGACCAAATGAAGTAAAAACTTGTAAGTCATTAAAAATTGCTTAAAACTTCTCTTGCAGCCCATGTTGTTTTCAAATTCAATTGCAATTCAATTTTATGAATCCACAGAATTCCTGTAAAATTTTCCAAAATATATTTCATAAGCTATTGTATATGCATGTGTAGTATTTTGTGGTCATGGGATTTATCGATATATCGATAGATTTTAAATAACAATCCACTCAAAATAGATGCAACTAACAAAATATAAACATACAACAAATATATTAGGATGGTACAAAATTACAAGGCCGGGAATTTATTAACAATTAGGGATTGTAATGTAAAACTTAATTTACAAAAATCTGTGGCAGAACTTGATACGAACGATAAACGAGACATATACGAGACATTGGGGAAACATTGAGGTGCTCTTTTCTGATTACGTTAGTACATATAATAATGCCTAATACTATGTTCAGACAGGCATGTATATTGAGAAAATCTCAATAAATGGCATTATTGATCTCTCAATATTTCATATAAAATGTCAATTAATTATTGCTCAATAAATTCATAAATACAGCACTGTCATAAGTACGTTCAGTGAGCATATTACTATTCTCCGAACACTTTCTATTGATAGTTGACAAGTCAAGCAGCTGAACTGCGTGAACACTTAAAATATTGTAATCAATAAACCGAATATTAACTCAATAAAAGTGCATGTCTGAACATAGTATTAAAGGCGTATGCATAGCATATATTCATACATTTTTAAGTTTTGTTGTACACTCTGTTACGTTAATCTCTCAATCTAGGGTCTTCAAGTCACGACAATATTGTCAAGACAGTGAAGTCTCTGTTTGTAAAGTGCCGTACAATCACAATGAATATATTCTGAGTTCTTGATATCATTTTCGCGAGCCATTGTTCTAATAGATGCCAGTTTTGTTTAAATGACTGTACTACACCCTTAAAACATACCCCTTTTAAGGATTACCAGTCATTTAACCAAACAGCAGCAAATTTACTCTTCCCTCCAGTTCTTAATTTTGAGTTTAATTCGGCAGGAAAGCCGGTCATCTTATTATCCTTATAATGCTCTGGTTCAGAAACTAAAGCTAATTTAGGTCAGGTTAATACTATGTTCAGACATGTACTTATATTGAATAAATCGCAATAAACGTCTTTATTGATCTCTCAATATTTCATATAAAATGTCAATTAATTATTGCTCAATAAATTCATAAATTGTTATAATATTGATTAAAACTTCAAATACAGCACTGTCATAAGTACGTTCAGTGAGCATATTACAATTTTCCGAACACTTTCTATTGATAGTTGACAAGTCAAGCAGCTGAACTGTGTATATTATTATTATGTCTGAACACTTAAAATATTGTACCCAATAAACCGAATATTAACTCAATAAAAGTGCATGTCTGAACATAGTATAAGATAGTTTAAACTACCGCCCCCCCCCCGGGCACAGCTTACTTGACCCTATAAGGTCCCGTTGCAACACTGATATTACCTATTCGGCCCTATAATTATAGTTCCAGGGTGGTATCTCTCAACCATCCCTTAGAGTTCCATGAAGTTGTGGATTTTTCACAAATTACCTTTAGCTAGACATGTTTTGGATTCTCAGATTCCCAAGCACCGGACAATGACAAAGGAAAAGTTCTGTGGTCTCCTCTTCTTCCTTGCAGTTGTAGCTTCTGTAACATGGAACACAAAAAAGATTTCGTGTCATGTTAAGACGATCTAGACTTTTACATACAATTCTTAGGAGTTAATTTCCGTTTAAATGTCTTTAAGATACGCTTGAAAATATAATTACGAGAACATTGCTTACATATATTCCAATGCTACGAATCTCTATTTGAAAAATTGACAGATAAACAACCATGGAATTGCGTTTATTGACACCCGCCTTCGTTTCTTGGTGGTTAGATTAGGCAGACATTCCCTGAAGGATTCGAAATAAATTCAAACGTTTGGTCTAATGAGATACCATAAATTAATAATCATACAGACAGACCAAGGAACTCTAAATCAATAAATAATACGTATATACATACACAATTGATTGATTACAACCCTTCAGTCAGGATTACAACCTAGCTTCTCACACCACTTACATATGTTGTGTGTGTTAATTTTATCCATAAGTGGCGGGTCGTACAAATTAAAGTCGAATCCGAACGACAGATTTTTTTGAGAAACTTTTCATGGCAATTTTTATTTACACTCAGCGTTTTTTGCCAGAAATCTTCTGAGAGGAAGTTGCCGAAGAAATATTTTTGAACCTTGACATCACGTCTAATAAGACAAAACACTACCTAGTAGGCTAACCCCAATTATTTCTTTTTCTAAAGCTAATAACAAGTAGAAGGTCGAGAACCTTCATCAATTCATAATGAGAACCCTGCACAGGCACATGAGGTGAAAGATACTCTTGAGATACATAAGTTTTGTAAAAATCAGTCGAAGGAAAGCAAAGTATGGTTACGTTTTTACCTTTTAAAAATGTTTAAAATATGAGTTCGTAGATTGCAAATAAAATAAAAATAAATTTGTGTTCAATTTTAATTAAAATTCTTTGTTATTCGCACAATTCCGTGTGCCACTGTTCACAACTTGATGTAAACAACAACAATTGCTTTGTTTGTTATTCCAGTTTGCATAAACAATAACCATACTAGACAATTATTCGACAAATCTTTGTAAGGGAAATCTTCAAACCACGATTACTCACTTCAAACACACCGCGTTTTGCACACAAGACTGACTGAAATTCACTAACTCAGTTGCCTTACCTTTTCTATAGCAAAGTAAACAGTCTGATGAATGTTCTTGAAGGCGAACGTTCATGACGCTTTCTCGAAATCTCTATAATAGTTTTTTTTTACGCTGAGGAGGAGTAACTGTACCTAACCGCACCATAGGTGTAGTCGTCACTATCCCCCGTGTGTGGGACCATCACCCACTAAATCTCCCCCTCCTCTTTTGGACTCCTTATGCCCACTTCGTAACTTCTGTGGTATTACATCGAAGTGGAGTCCGTTTGGCCATTTGGCCCCTTCATATCCATATCTGCGCCCGGATTGCGTAACGAATTCCGAGAAGGTGTTTAAACGTCCATTCTACTTCTCTCATCCAAGTCAATTTTCTTAGATTTTAGTAAGTCTTTAGCGTATCTGACTATACTATTCCAATTCTCCTCCCTGTTCAGAATTACATCGCAGAAGTTCTTGACAGTATAGACGCCGACTTTGGCCTCAAGATTTCTTCTTTGCAGTCTCCATCTCTCACAATGAAAGAAAGTGTGTTCCGCATCATCAATCGACGCATCATCATAGATGCAATTTGGTCGTGTCATCTTCCCCATTTTAAATAGGTACTTATAAAACTAACCGTGTCCGGATAACAGCTATGTCAGATAGTAGTTAACGTCACCAAATTTCCTGTCCATCCAGCGGGTAATATCTGGGAGAAGTTTTGCCGTCCATCTACCACTCGTCTAAGTGTTCCATTCCTCTTGCTATTGTTGTATGGTTCGCTTTCTGGCGTCGACGACATTTACTGTCTTTCCGTGCACGTTGTAATAGTTGTTTACGTAGAGTTGTTGGTATATTTTTGTTTACTTGTTTACCATTTTTTTATGCTGGTGTTTGTTGTTATATTACGCAGTGCGATAATTTGTAAACAGGGTTGTTTACTGCATTGTTTTGTTTTCGTAGCTTTTATTTATTTTTTTAATGTTAAGCGATGTAAAAGCAAAACAGCAGTATCTAGATTTTTCATTTTCGTAACAGTATATTGACATTGCCGCCCAACAAGGCAGTGATCTGGGCAAATCGAAATAGAGGATGGACACACAATCAACAGAGTTTAACTTTAATGCTGCCAACAAAGTTGAGCGCCTTTGTACAAGCATTTTGAGCCTCCCTTATAACATGCACTGTAAACATAACGTCCGTTCACCTTAATTTTATTTAAAACTACGTATGAACATATTTGTGTAGGAGTGTATTTATGCATTACTGTATGTGTGGTTGGCTATATTTGCTCTAAAAATGTAATCAAGTGGCATAATATTTACAAAGTCCACATCTTGATGTACAAATTGAAAAGTAATCGGCATTCCGAAATAATGGCGATCACCAAGAGGTTATTACTTAAATTCAAGAGAACGATGATGATATTGAAGGGATTAAATTGGGATTTATTTTTATGAATTCACGGCATTGGAAGGTAAAAATGTTTAGAAATTTAACGAAAGTTATGTCCATTTAATGGAGAAAATAAACGGAAGAAATTTTATGATGGAAATGCAACACTCAAGCTGAATGAAAAGAGTGATTGTTATTCCGCTCTTTTATAACTGTGTTGGTAAGGCCCTGACAAATTTAAAAATCTTTAAAAATTTAATGGAAGCTATGTCCATATAATGGCGTCTCATGGGTTTAATGAAGAAAATAATCGAAAGAAATTCTATGATGGAAATGCAAAACTCAGGCTGAGTTAAAAGACTGATTGCTATTGCGCTCTTTTATAGCTGTGTTGGTAAAAAAAATCAAGCCAAAAAACATGAGCTTGACAACATTTTCATTTGATTTCTTTACATGTGTTTCCTTTGCCTGACTTTTCACAAAAATTTCATTCAAATCATAAAAAGAAACAAAATTTTATTTTTCTATACGAAGAAAACAAAAAATTATTTTCAAGTTTCCAAATATGCCAGGAGGATGCGAATTGAAATTACAAGACTTGGCAAAAATTGCCCTGGGCAGTCCAGAGTTAACAAATGTTAATATTGCCGTGTTGCATAGTTTAATTGAGATATTGCTAAAGAAATTAAATTGCGAGAATGAAACAGTGTCGCTGGGTGAGTCCGATTCGCGGCAGCTTGCAAAGATTCTGGAGAAGGCGCAAATATCTCCTTTGGCCTTCAATGATGAAAATGTGGAAATAATTTCCGAAAAGCTGGATCGTCTAGAGAAACTCGAAAAGGGTGTTGCAAACATTGATGAGGAACTCCACAAACATTTGGAGGAGATGAGAAGGAAAAGCAATCTGAAGGAAACCATTTTCGATTGGAAGGAATGGTCTACCTTTGGCTGCGAGGATTTTTGTACCACTTGTGAACCGGAAAACGAAATGGCCTGTACGTTGCTAAAGAATACGGATTTTCTTAAGAAGCTGTTGAGGCGTATTTCAGCACCCATGGTGGACCGCATATTCGAATTGGAGAAGAAAGTTTCCAAATTAAATGTGGAATTCGATAATTATGCAAAGCGTGCCGAAGAGGAATCCTCCAAGAAACATTTGTTGGAAAAGTGCCTCACGGAAATCGAAGCTTTGACACAAAAAATTGAAGACCAAAAAACACAATTCCTGTGTGCCATGGAAGAAATACAGGATATGCTGGATACCAAAATGGATAAGATACATATGCCGGCTTTAAAGAAATATATACGCGATAATTTTCTACGCATCGACGAAGCCATTAATGTATTACAGAGTAAACGTCAGTGTCCACGAGCTGCTGGCATTATCATGGAGAATATAAGGTGCGCATGTTGCGGCTCCAAGCATGTTTGCAGTGATGTTGGTGTCCAGCCGACAGCCATGTTGCCCGATATTAATGCAAAGGGTAAGAAGAAGGAAAGGCTTTGTAGAACACGTAAAAACATGGAAGTTTTTCGCAAACCTGTTGATGTTAAAGCTTTAAATCTAGGCGATCAGGTTACAATAACACGGCGTATTAAAATTCGACGTAGTGAGGAACAAAACAAGGCTCATATACCGAAATGCCGCAAAGCCGGTGAAGAATTCGAGCTTATGGAGGGTTTCGATGGCAATCTATATCGGAAGGGTTGAACTGCACAACGAGGGGGCTTTGTTTTGTATTTGGGAATATTGATAACGATTTTATTTTTTTGTTTCATAAAAAAATATATATTTTGATATACGTACATATATAACTCATATCCCAACAATCGTTTTAGTCAGGATTAGGAACTAGTTTCGCACTTATGTTGTGTGTGTTAATTTTATACATGAGTGGCGAGGGACTTACAGTTTATAGTCGAGATTTTTGAGAAACTTCTCATGGCAATTATGTTTTACGCTCAGAGTTTTTCCACATATGTGCTGAGAGGAAGTCACCGAAGAATTATTTTTTCATACTTCGGTTTGTTCAAGATGTCTGATCCGGGGTGTGAACTGTGGCCTTACTTTTAATAATCCAACACACTAACTACTAGACTTAATGTGTCGCAGTACTAAGGCTTAAAATCTCTGGCTGTTTCACTTTAAAAATCAACAAGAGTGTAAAGTACTATCGACGGACACTGCTTTGATAAGCAGTAACGACATGTCCAGGTCATCAGGTTTAGGTATCCATTGATATTATTCTGATTAACGCACGATATATGTAAATCAGAAACCAACTACCAACGACACTATGGCGCTGACGAAGTAGCACATGATATACTCAATTGTCTTTTCCTCGTTCGCATTACAACAGCTACAACGCTGATCGTTTTGCTGTATTCCCAATCGGCTAATACGGTCACCAGTGCCTAGTTAGAACAGCGACTTGTACACATACATGACCTATGTGCTCTCACCACTCTCTTCGACTTCGAAAGACGGATTTTTGAGAACTATTTCATGGCAATTTTTTTTTTTTGCTTCCAAAGTTTTCGCCAGAATTCTGCTGAGAGGAAGTCGCCTAAAATTTTTTTTTCATATTTCATTTAGTTGGAGATATCTGACCTGGGGTTTGAAGCATGGCCTCACGTCTAATAAGCCAACACAACACTACCTACTACACTACACCCAAGAATATCATCGAATAATTCTGTTGAAAGAAAAAAATTTTTTTTAATTAAATTCCTGTATTGTACGAGTGCTTATTGGCGATAACAGCAGAAACAGTTCTAATTAAACTCAAGTGTTTTTGAAGTAATACGAGATACAATTTGAAATTCGTACAAGTAATGGAGATTTTTTTATTTTTATTTCGCCTAAGTCTAGCTGCCGGCCTTTGCTTGCCTGGCAGACACAATACGTCGTATGTGTTGTACGTAGATTCGTACGGTGGGTTCATTTGAATATTCATGAGAAATAATTTCCAAGCTAATGCTGATTTGCATATCAAATACATAAAATGAACTCGTATAGAATAATTTAAGAAATTCAGTTCTTTTTTTCTTTCATCATCATCATCATCATCTTCATTACCATCATAATCGTTGTCTTCTGCTTGAAAATAATGAATTCAATGTCAATAAATTTTTGGATTAAAAAAGCATTGGAATGAACGCTTAAAACACAACCATAAACTGCTAAAGAAAAAATTTAAATACTTCGTATTTTAATTCTCCCAAAAAAAAAAAGCAGAGAGAAAAACAAATTCCTTAAGTAAGAAACATGAAACTTAAAATTCATCTTAAATTTTAAGCACAATACCGATAGCCCTACGCCTCCTATGTATGTATACCTGGTTTTGGTCTTAAGTCTCCTTCAAACCTCATTTGTTTAAAAGTCGAATTAATGTTGGTTGGTCGTCGTCTTCTCTTTTTTTTTTAATCATAAAAGCTTTAAAAATCCTTTTGTGTTCAGCTCACATTTAAGCAGCAGCAGCAGAACTTTTCATATTGATTTGCTTTATTGGCTCGCTTTTTACAAACAAAAAATTAAGACTGCCTGACTGTCAGTCCGTCAGAGCTAAATTCTTAAGAATTCGAAACGTAAAAAAAAACGTCAAGAAATGATTAAAACTCATCATTATTGAGAGAAGATGCATTAAAAAAATTGGTTTGTTTTCTTTCTTTCTTTCTTTCTTTATTTGTCGCTGGTCGTTGTCTTTTCAATGCTTTTTAAATGCTTGTGTGTTATTTATGATGCCATTAAATGCTTCTCCTCAAAATAATCATCATTTCCCCAAAAAAAAACATTTACGAAATCATTAAAAAATGTTCGTCCATTTTTTATGAATTTTTAAAAAGTTTCCTTAAACTGTCATTAACATTTGAATGAAAGCGTTAAAAATTGTTTCTTTTTTTTCTTCGAGTCGTATTCGTTGCATTAAAAATATGCGTTACAATATTTATTTGCTTTAAACGGATTAATACGTCGACTGCAACGTCAGCCATATTCGGGTGACAGTAAATCTCCCGCATCCTCCGTATTGTGGTGACGCTTATTTGACTGCTACTACTGCTAAGCGTGGGCTAAAGGAGATTTTACTGTAAACGCGTGTTACAGTCATCGTGTTATAAGGAAGTGACATGAGAATAGGAAAGATCTTTGCTGATCTAGAACAGTATTTATTAGAAACTCTATTCACTCATTACTTCACATCATTCCAACCCTTTAGTCAGAATTACGACCTTGCTTCTCATATCACCCATGTTGTGTGTCAGAGATCAGCAATGAATCGTTTTTTGCTACTCATAAGCACTTATGAAATTTTGAATATACATAAGTGAATCAAAAATATTGAAAGTTAACTACTCTGATTCATTCGTACTGGCTCTAATCACACGAGAACAATTTTTAGTTGCACAATTTTTGTTCTTTTCAAATCACACGGCATGAATATTAGTTTGGCATGAAATGTATACGTATACACAGCTTTGTATGTATTAGTGTTTTTGCATTCATTTGAATTTTAAAAACGTGCATGTATTAGTTTTGTGCTGGTAATGCGGGGTTGTAGCTGGTTGAAACTTTATGCCACCGAAAAACCTTTCTCTTCACATCTCTTGCCTATAAACTATCATTTTACGCGAGCACAATTGTTCTCGTGTGATTAGAGCCACTCACTACAACGTTGATTTATAAATACAGGTTGCATTGAGTATGCATACAACATTGACAACAAACACATACCATTCGAAATAGTATGTTTGATTCATAAGATCCATAACTTTAGAAAAATACTTATAATATATGTACTTATAAATGCTTGAAGGGTCCATGATATTAAAATAAGTATGAAATTATGAGTATAATTCGATTCCACTCATCTTTTTGAATACTCATTGCAGATCTCTGCTGTTTGCGTCGATGAGTGGTGTGATCTGCAGCTTAAATTTGACTCCTAACAACAGATTTTCGAGAAAGTTTTCATGTGGAAATTTTATTTAGAGAAAGTCGCAGGAGCAATAGTTTTCATGTTTCGTTATGTTTGCGATGTCTGAAACAGGAGCTTATCATCTTATAAGTCAACATACTACCTACTATACCACACTTATACAATAATTATGTTGATATACAAGAACTAAGAAAAGAAATGAACTTTCCAGTTGCTTCAAATGCTTAAAAACGTACGATTACACATGACAACACAAGTCATCACATTTCGATAATGACTTGCCTGAAGCTGCGAGAGCTTGTATATTTGCTATTTCCGTAATGCCTGATGTACGAAACATTTTCCTCTTTTTTTTAAATAGTCAATGTCTTAAACTTCCTGGAAAGTTTAAAAGGAATTGAGTACCACTAATACCGTTCTATCCAGGCCCCAAACCCTGGCAGTTGATGAGAAGAAATCACTATTGTTCTCCATATTCATATTCGATTAACAAATATTGTTGAAGCGTTTTTCGGCCGCTAGTATAATGGTTTACTTTAACGACCTTAACATAGAGCTTTGTTCCATGATTCCTAGTTGACTACTGTCATCTTCTTTAGACCACAATGGTCTAGAAAACTAACAAGTGACGATGATTTCTAAAGATCATTATGGGTTCTTTCTAATCACGCTTTCTTCCCTCTCACAACTTATGTTCCTACATAAGTACAGTCAACCGTCCTATAACGCGGTGAGTGCGTACCGCGTTGTATGGAAACCGCGCTCTAAGAAACTCGGAATTAGTGCAAATCACATCATTCGTACCGCGTTATATGGAGACCAAGATAAGAGAAATTATAAATTATTTTTATTGAATTATATACTGTAAAAGAGCTCTGTGATGACTGAAATCGATGTTGTAGACGGCTTTGAGATAAGTTGGCATGTTGTTTATATATCCCGGCTGTGATTTTGTGTCGAAAATAAAACTGATATTAAACCCTCTTACAATATCTAGTTACTAGCGTCATTCACAGGCTGTGCGGAAGAAACTTATGGGATGTTGTTGAAGGGAAACCGCGCAGTAAGAGTACCGCGTTATAGGAGGACTGTCGCAATTTCAATTCTGCGTTATGTGGAAATAGCGTTATATGGAAACCGCGTTCTGAGAGTACCGCGTCATAGGAGGGTTGACTGTACATACATACATACATAATTAATTGGTCATTACAACTCTCCAGTTAGTATTACAACCTACCTTATCATACGATCCATGTTGTATGTGTTAATTTTATACATGCATGGCGGAACATACAGTTTAAAATCGACTCCGAACGACAGATTTTTGAGAAACTTTTCATGTGGCAATTTTATTTTACACTCAGAGTTTTTCCCAGAAAGAAATATTTTTTCAAGATTCCTGACTACGTCCTCGCGTCAAATAAGCTAATGCACTATCTACTAGAATACGACGGTAAGCCACCAATTTTTGCATTTCGATAAGAAAAATTGGTAACTAAAAAATACTATTTTATTACACCAATACCAAGAACTGAATCACCTCTTTTAAGGCCAGTGTAAACACCCATCCCCTTGAAATAATTTCCTCATTCTTTTTTCTTTCTTATAAAATTGTTCTCTTTACTACTTACGCATCTATTAGAGAATTTATCATTGCTTTGGGATATTTTTGTAAATTATTTCTACGGAAAAACCGAAACCCATTAAGCTGCAGCAACGACAACAACTAACTGCTGCAAGTAAAATTGTAAAACAGAAAGAGAATTTGTCGGCTTGTATCGTTTGAGTTTTTCAAAAAGCTTAATTAAGCTACCGAAACAACACAACACAGGCAACAAACAAGCAATACAAGCAACAGCAGATCAAATAGTTGTTCCACTATATAAGGCATACGCGGGGTATGAAAGCTGAAAACACTCACTAAAATAAACCTTAATTGGATGAAAATCGTTGAAATATTTTAAATAATTTTAAATCGTATTTGTTTTCTTCTCTTTTTCAAAAACAAAACAAAAAAGATTTACGCAACATACTGCAACACAGTACCATATTGTTGATCTCCACTGCTTAGTTTTTATGACAAAGATCACTGAGTGTGGGTATCCTTTTATTAGGCTTTTGAGAATTTTTATTTCTTCTTTTAAAAGCCAGTGTGTGCTGGCCTACTCTCGTAGAATGTTCTTAAAGCTAATACCAGCAGCAGCAGCAACAGCTAACAACAACTGGTTAATGGGAATAAAACGTTCTTAAGGCTTAAGGGAACCCAACCACATATACGAAATAAAAAAAAATGAAAACTTTTCTAAAGACATGGAGACACTCACACACATTTTTGAAAATCCAACACGTGTTGTTTGATTTGCTAAGCGAACCCCTTTCGATTTTTGCGTTAATCAAAATTCCAATCATCATACCTGAAAATCATTGATTCGATGTTTGTTTCTGTTGCTGTTGCTGTTTCTGTTCTACATCCGAATGAAATCAATTTCGCATGTTGTGCCCTGTGTTACACAATGTTGTTGTCACATTCTTAAGCAAATAGTTTTCCGCAAGAAAATATTTTTACACTTGAAGAAATCAAACGGGGCGCGATCCATCGATGATTGCCGAAGTGAGAGGATGAAACCACAAGAGTTTTTAGCATAGAATGTCAAAATCAATCCAAGTGCATTCGTCTCAAAGAGTCAAATGTATTTTGAGCTGCACTCGTATTTACAATATTTCACTCAAGGAATTTGTCCTATTCATTTTAAACATTGTGTTAGAATACCGGAAAGTGAGTAAAGGCAGGAGGAGACGTAGTCTAGTGGGTAGTTCAAACACCAGGTCAGAAAACTCCAATAAAACGAAAATAAAAAAAATATGTCTTCTGCGGCTTGCCCTCAGCAGTCTTCTGGCAACTCTGAGAATAAATAATAATTTGCCATGAAAAGTTTCTCAAAAATCTGTCGTTCGGAATCGACTTTAAACAGTTGCTCCCACCACTCGTGTGGTGTGGGAAACTATGTTGTAATGATCAATAAAGTAATTAACTTAGCATTTGACCTGTAGACCAGTTGTATTTGAATTCTCTCTGACTTCTGATTCTACAAGAAATCTGAAATATTCCATCAATTGTCCGTCAATGCCTTCTTATTTGCCAAAATTTACGAACAAGTGTGTAGTTTAACTAGCCTTAGCAAAAGAAACTGTACACAAAAAGTATCAAATCCTAACAATCATCAAATTTAACTTTTACCACTTAAGGAGAGTGCCAGAAAAATTAGAATATTTCGAATTTTTTTTTTAATTTTTTCTTTCTTTGTTTCAATTGTAAAAACTGGCAAGGAAAAATTTTAAAATGTAATAACGGTAATTTATTATTGTATAATTCTTTTAATGTACAGTTTCTTTTGATACTCACTGTATGTTCGGAATTTCCTTAAACTTTACTCGGCTATTTCTTTAGCTGCTGGGTATAATTTCCAATACGGCACTACTCACCGCAGAAAAAATGGTGGAATATTTAGGAGCTGTTTTTGGAAACTCTCCGTAGTTTAGTAGGCAGTGTGTTGGCTTTATTAGACATGAGGCCTCGTTTCAAACCCCAGGTCAGACGTATCCAACATAAAAAATATTTCTTCGGCGACTTCCTCTCAGCAAAGTCCTGGTAAAAACTCTGAGAGTAAATAAAATTGCCATGAAAAGTTTCTCAAAAATCTGTCGTTCGGAGGCGACTTTAAACTGCAGGTCCCGCCACTTGTGGATAAAATTAACACACACAACATAAGTGGCATGAGAAGCTAGGTTGTAATCCTGACTAAAGGGTTGCAATGACCAATTATGTATGTATGTATGTTCGTATTGAGGTTCTGCCAGTGTTGTTATCCCCGTCCCCATCAACAAAACAAATTGATTCGTGTTCCTATCTTTCTAAGAAAAAGTACTTTTTAGTTGGCTATGATCACAAATAGCTGGCTGGCAAATCTTCTTAATTTCCTCCTTAACTGCGGTAACATTGAGTTCTTTGTAGAACTTAGGGTTCCTCTGATACCAAGAAGCCCTTGAAATTCAATGTGGAGTATGCAAAGAGGTATACGACCGACGAAATTGGTTTCATAACTATTTTAAGTTAAAGTACTTGGTACGTTAGTTCAGACAACTCTTTAGTTTGGATTACAACCTAGCTTCTCACACCAATCATGTTGCGTGTGTTAATCTGAGCTCATGTCTGTGCTGTGCAACACAATCAGGATATTGAAATAAAATCCATTCAAAGTACCATAACAATCCGTATTAAACCATAACAATTTTGAAAAAATGCACTACAAATCAAAACGAAAATTAATTTTCCAATCATAATTTTACATCATTTACAACAGCCTTGTTAAGGGAAAATAATTTTTAATTAAAAGAAATGAAAAACAACAACAAACACAAGAAATAATTACAATGTTCACACCAAGTTAAAAAGCCTCATTTACCTTTATAAACTTCAAAAATCATTAATTTTTGTTTTTTTTTCTCTGGCCCCCCCTCACTGTTTAAAATTCTAACACATGATCATCAATCATTTCAAAATTAAGAAAACATAGACAACAACAAAAACAAAAAACGAAAAAAATTTGAAATTTTTAGCATCTCCTCTCTCGGGGTTTTTTTTTTGGAAATTTATTTGAAATTTATAGACTCTCCTGCTGGAAATGGAGGGCGAGTCCATTTAATTCATAGACCATCATAAATTCTGTTTCTGTTTTTTCATTTATTTGTTGGAGTGTTAAAAACATCAGACCTACTGTGCGCGACATAAGTCTTGTTAGATTTGGTCTACAGAAACCAAGACAAAAAAAAAAACGAATACAAAAACAAAAAACCTTTCCAAAGTCGAATTAATTATTTTTGAGTATGTCTCCTCCATTGGAGAACCTTTTTCTAAAGACAGTAGAAGAAATAAAAAATGATACAAAGAATTTGAAAAAAAAATAATACATGACCGCACCTAGTCAATGATTTCATTTCATTTTTATGGATCTTCAAATTTGTAATTCTTTTTTCATTCTTTTATTTATTATTCCGAGATGTATTCGTTCTGTTCTTTTATTTTTTCTGAATTTTTGTGATTTTTTGTGGGAAATTAATTAATCATCTTAATTAAGGAGGTTGTAGTTTTTGAAGTGTTTGTTTCAATGCGAACATACATATGAATGAACGAATGAATGAATCTCTCCACATATTGCCTGTTTTTGAATGTTTTAGTTTAAGAACATACGCCACTACTTACTACACTAATGAGTAAATATATTCGATTTGTGGTGATTTTTGTAACATATTGTTACGAAAATGAAAAATCTAGCTACTGATGTTTTGCGTTTAACATTAAAATTATAAACAAAAGCTACAAAACCAAAACAATACAGTAAACAAACCTGTTTACAAATTATCGTACTGCTTAATACAACAACAAACACCAACATAAAAAAATGGTAAACAAGTAAACAAAAATACAACAAAAAACACTACAAGAATAAATATAAACAAAAAAAAACAAACAATAATAATGAAACAAGGTTGTTTACATTTATAGGGCTCTCCACGAGTGTTCGCCTTCAAGAACATTCATCAGATTGTTTACCCTGCCATATAAAAGGCAAGGCAAGGCATATCAGGCAAGTCAATTAGTGAAGTTCAGTCAGTCTTGTGTGAAGGGAGCAATAGTGGTTTGAAGATCTCCGTTACAAAGATTTGTCGCAAGGCGAATTCATAGGAGGTGGGACTAATATTACAATAAGTACAACAATACAAAAACAACAGGGATTATTTGTTGTTGAGAAGTGGTCATCTTGTCAAAAACAGCTGACTAAAGAATGACGATGGGAAGAAAAATGTTAAACGAAAAAGAAGAAAAATATACAAACTTCTGACACAATAAGAAAAAACAAAATTGATTATCAAAACAAAATACACAAAAAACAAAAATTTTTTGACATTGTTAATTCTATCATCTGGTCTTTCAATCCCACCTTCTAATGAATTCGCCTTGATCTGTCGTATAATTACTTAGCAATTATGCATAGGGTATAAACAGAAGAATAACAAACAAAGCAATTGTTGTTGTTTTTATCAAGTTGTG
This sequence comes from Sarcophaga carnaria, assembly GCA_958299815.1. NCBI lineage: Eukaryota > Metazoa > Arthropoda > Insecta > Diptera > Sarcophagidae > Sarcophaga > Sarcophaga carnaria. Next base: position 8,431,535 of record OY283151.1, on the reverse strand, counting down.
AACAGTGGCACACAGAATTGTGCGAATAATAAAGAATTTTAATTAAAATTGAACACAAATTTATTTTTATTTTATTTGCAATCTACGAGCTCATATTTTAAACGTTTTTTAAAAGGTAAAAACCTAGCAATATAAAATGTTCTCGAAATTTTTGACACATCCTTGTATTTACTACACATTTTTATATTTCAATAAGCAATGAGGAAAACTTTTTCAAATAAAGGCTACAGAATGATTCTGTATGCGGTATGGGGAATAAGCGCTGCGTATTAAATAATATAAGTTTGTCCAGGCCAATTAACTCCATCCAGAGAATTAGATCACTTAGCACTGATAAGCTCTCATAGTCAGGTTGCTATTAAGATATTTTCGAACTTTATATTGGCTTTCAAGATTCTCTACGAAACTTATCTATTTCTGTTTATGATGTTGGTAAATGGACATTCGCAGTCGTCGTAGTCTAGTAGCCAGTATATTGGCTTATTATACGTGAGGCCATAGTTCAAACCACACCTCAGATATTGCCAATAAAATGAAATATGACAAAATGTTTCATAGGCGGCTTCTTCTCAGCAGATATCTTGCAAAAACTCTGAGAGTAAACAAAAATTGCCATCAAAAGTTTCGCTAAAAATTTGACGTTCGAAGTCGACAATAAACTGTAGGTCCTAACACTCATGGATAAAATTAACAAACACACATAGTGGAAAAACTATTTGATCCGTAAAGAGCTATTGTTTGGTGAGGATTGTGGTCTGGACCTTGAAAAAACCATTAACGTAAACTCAGAGGGTTATGGCCGTATGACAAACGATTTTGTTGGCCTGCAATTGAAGGTTATAATTTAAGCGGTATGTAGTTCCAATAAGACGTTGCCACAAGCCACATAACGACAGATTTTGACTTTATTGTATAAATGGATTCCATAAAGAGTATTTTCATGGTCTTGCAGCATTGATTGACCACCAAACTACCGCCCAAAATGCAAGAAAAAATTATCCAAAACAACCTTAAAAGGATCAACTGTTGCAACTAATCCAGGGGATCTCTAAACATTAGGTTAAAAAAATTCATTGAAATCGAAGCTTTTTAACTTATTTAATTGGTCAGGATTATAATTTCATGCCTAAATGACGGAACCTACAGTTTAATTTTTGAGAAAATTTTCACGGTAATTTGATGTTACACTTGTTTTGCCACAAGACTGCTGAGAGAAAATCGCCGAAAGAAATATTTTTTCATATTTCGTTTAAGCCTGAAATGAACCACGAACTGTCGCCTAAAGTCAATACAATACCTACTAAACTATACTTTTGAAATCTTTAGTTTAGGGTTTTAAAAAGCCGACATTGCCCATCTACAATTTCTCTATCCCTTAATTTTGAAATGTAATAAATGATGCTTAAGTGTCATTGAAATTATTTTGAATGTTTTTTTTAATTTTTTTTTTTGTGTTCAATTTATTTTGAAATTAATTTTAAAGACATTGCATGTACCAGCCGATTTCAAATTTCATTTAAAAATAAATAAATTACGTTTATTTTGTGTAAGATTTTGAACATGGCTTGTTGATGTTCCTTCTTTTTTAGGTTTAAGAACTCAGAATCCTATAAATAAAGTCATTAATTTGAAACAGCGAGAGAGCCACAGAGAGAAGTTTATTAAGGAATTTGAAAAGGTCTACGATTTGTATTCCAATACAATTATACGTATAGAATCTAAAGACCACTGAACTAATTAGTTTGAATTAAAGGATTTAGGTTACGCAAATAAAAACTGTCATCAATCACACATCGTAAGAGAAATCGTACAACTTTGATGACAATATTGAACTGTCATCATATTTTCAAAATTCTTTAAAGAGTTTCCCATGAAGTCTTATGACATTGTGGTGCCTTCGATAACTTTAATGAAATTTCGCAAATAATTTCATAATGTAAACATATTTATGGCAAGTATTGAGTCAAAGTTTTGACAAATAAAATGTAAATTTTTATTATTTAAAAAATTTACTTAAAAAAAATACAACAACAACAACCCGTTTTGCTTTCACTTGAATATCGGATTTGATTGCTCTCAATTCGCTTTAATAAATTACTGCTGCTGCATGTGCAATACACTCGTATTTTCAATTTCCTTCAATTCAATTGCTTTCAAACGTCTGACGTCGTTTGTCGCTTGGTCCAGCAACGCTTATAGCAATGTATGTCGCATCGTATCATCCAATTGCATCATGATGACGATGATGATGATGATAACGATTTTTAATAAAATATGCGTAAAATATGCTTTTATGAGTTTCATTAATTGAAAATGCTCATAAAAAAGTAGTTTAAGTATTGGCACAATTCCTATCAAGAGTGCACTTCTTTTCCTCTTTCCTTTATTTTTTTATTTTAAATACGATCGCAACTGACTGACTTTTTCAACGTTTTCATCTTTCAATAATAATAACAACGACAACAACAACATGAACCACAAAGCAAATGGAAATTAACGCAAATATTTATGAGATGAACAACGAGCCATCAGTGCGAAAGCAATTGCGAACTCATAAAATGTGCAAACAGATGATTGTATGCATACCCGGGTAAAAATGAAGTGGAAATATTTGAAAGAGATTTTCCAAAGCAAATGGAAAATTTAAGTCATAAAGTGAATGGTATACGTAGCTACATTCGAATTTTTTTTATAAATATTCGACTTAAACTGGATTTCGTAAAAAATTGGGGAAATTTAAGAGCAAATTTGTGAGTCAGTATGAGCAATAATAGAAGTCGCCGTATGGCACTATTTTTCAGAAAAGTGTCCAGTTGCTTGAGTATACTGACGTCATTGACATTATAGGGCGAACCAAGAGAGATGTTGCTGCTCCCTTTAGTGCTATTGATCGGGAGTCTACTAGGATGGGTTTGGCAGTAAATGAGGGCAAGCGAAGTATATGTTGTCGACAAGTAGAGACGTGCGGATGTGGATCTCAGATAACTACCGATAGTCAAGGAATTTATTTATGTTGGCTCCGCCATTACCACAATAAATGATGTCAGTCTGGAGATCAAGCGCAAGATCACTCTTGCCAACACGTACTTTTATGGTCTCAATAGTCAATTGAGTACCACTCTCCTACGACAAAACTAATACGCTAGAGGTCACTCATCCTCCACGTGCTTCTTTATGGCGCAGGGGCATGGAAACTATTATTTAGCACTGATGCAGTAGCCTTGAGAGTATTCGAGAGAAAAGTCCTACGTAAGATCTTCGGTTCAGTGCGAGTTGGCGTTGATTTTCGCATCCGATCCAACAGTGAGCTGTATAAGCTCCTCAACGACTTGGACGTTGTGCAGCGCATTAATGGCGGAGGATGAATGAATGGATTTTTCTACAATTATTTCTTCGAAACCCATATGCGACAAATTTGCTGGGAAACGTAACCACCAAGTGTGAAATAAGGTTCAACGCTGTTCAAAACTTTGTTTCAAAAATCAATACGGAAGGCTTGTTGCTGTAATGCCAATCAACATATCTAAGTTGCTGTGAATGGTGAAATTTTTATTGCTGGGCGAATTGGACTGTTCAAAGGTTCAGCCAAGTCCTCAAGCGGATATCAAGCGTCTCAATAGGAAATTTAGTAGCAGAGACCTCTCGCGCATGACAAAACTAATACTTTACAAGATCTTCGGTCCAGTGCGAGATGGCGATAGTTTCCGCATTCGATCCAACAGTGAGTTGTATGAACTCCTCGACAACAAGGACGTTGTTCAGCGTATTAACATCCAGCGGCTGTGCTGGCTCGGCAATGTCGTTTGAATGGAGGAGGATTCTCCGGCGACACGGGTATTTGATGCGAAGATTTGCCGAAGTCGGCAAAAAGGATGACCTTGTTTGCGTTGGAAGGACCAGATTGAGGAAGCCTTGTCATCGATTGGCGTAGGCACGTAAGAAGCATAGGCGCCTGGAAGGATGTGTTAAGGCAGGCCGAAATCAGTTAATCTGGTTGGCCAGTTAAGTAAATAAGTATGAACAATAAGTCGCCGTAGTCTAGTAGGTAATGTGTTTTCGTAAAAGCCAGGGCCAGACATCAAAACATAATACAAAAAATATTTCTTCGGCGACTTCCTCTCAGCAGATTTCTGGCAAAAACTCTGAGAGTAAAATAAAATTACCATGAAAATTTTTTCAAAAAATTTGTCGTTCGGAGTCGACCCTAAACTGTGGGTCCCACCACTCATGTATAAAATTAACACACACAACATAAGTGGTGTGAGAAACTAGGTCGTAATCCTGGAGGGTTGTAATGACCAATTATGTATATATGTGTGTATGAACAATAAAAGCAGTCGCCGTCGTTTAGTTGTAGGCTCATAAGACGCGAGACCGTGGTTCAAATACATTTCAAGCAAAACGAAGTATGAAAAAATATTTCGGCTACTTCCTCTCAGCAGATCTCCGAAACAAAACCTGAAACCAAATCCTAGTAAGTAGTCTAGTATGTGGGCTAGTGAGTGGTCTAATAGGTAGTCTAGTAGCTACTACGCTATGAAAAAATATTTCGTCTACTTCCCCTCATCAGTCTTCTGGAAACAAACCCTGAGATCAAATCCTAATAAGTGGTCTAGTAGGTAGTCTAGTAGACAGTCTAGTAGGTAACCTAGTAGGTAGTCTAGTAGGTAGAGTGTTCTCTTATTAGGCGTGAGGCCATGATTCAAATACTAGCCCAGATATAACGAAAAAATCGAAATCCGAAAAATATTCCTTGGGCGACTTTCTCTCAGCAGTTGTCTGGTAAAATCTTTGAGAGTAAAAGAAAAATGGTCATGAAAAGTTTCCTAAAAATCTGTCGTTCGGATTCGACTTTAAACTGTAGGTCTCCGCCACACACAGTGGTGTGAGAAGTTAGGTCGTAATGCTGGCTGAAACGTTCTAATGACCAATTGAGACAGAAATAAGGAATATTTTATTCCCCAAAAATCTTTTCTTAGAGCCTCTAACAAAAAAAAAAAACACTTTTCAGTAAAGCTCACATCATTTTTACCCTGATTACACTGGCACTGGTATTGGGAAAAATCGAATGAAAAACAAACCTTGTCTGTTTCTTTCTCGCTCTCTCTCTCTCTCTAAAGGACAGCCAAGCAAAGATGCACTTACACAAGCCATTTACAGAAACCACAATCACACAAGTATTGAATTTTCCAATACACGAGTACCAGAGAGCAATAAAGTTTGGAGAGTCGAGAAGAATTTTAACGACTGACTGTTGCACAAATCGATTAACTGGCACTGTACTGTGGCAAAAATTGTCACCAGTTGGCGAATGCAGATGACAATAATAATGATGGTGATGGTAGTGGTGTGGTGCCAATAAAAATCGTTTCATTATTTGTTTGCTTTTCTCAAATCAAACTGTATGAATGAATGTACCGAACTGATATACAAACTAACAAATACAACGTGTGTCCATATTGTAGTAGACTCGTAAATTGTTAGATTTGTTTGAAAAATAGCTGTTTGGGGTTGCCTTCAATTTTTTAACATCAATTTGTGATCGTTAATTAAAATCTTGAAATTGAATATTTAGTACCATAAACAATTAAAACATTTTGACAACTGCATTAAACATTTGAATTTGTAATCATTGACAGTTGTTTGTGCACTAAATTGAGTGCAGTTTGACAACCTAAATAACTTAAGTTTGCATCACACAACTCAACCCACCAGGCAATTGAAAATTATGAAGAAAAATGAAAATTTTGCTTACAAACCATCGTAAATTTTATAAAAAACGCTGTCAGATTTTTTAATACCGTGATTAGTTCTCATTTGAAATTTCTTGCTTTTCAATTTACAATTTGAAAACCATTTTTACTAAATTTAAGCCAAAAAAACCAAAAAAAAAATACTCTTTCTTTATTTAAATCTCATTTTTCAACGGAAATTAGTTTTTGTATTAAAAAATTATAAAAAATACGTTGGGTATTTTGGTTTTGTTTTTAATCAATTTCTTTTAATGCATTTTAGGAATTATGCGCATAAATCTTAAATTTAGCCAAAAAAAAAATTAAAACATTGCCGTGGTGTTTTATACTTCATTTTTTTTGTTTCAATTCATTGTGTGTGATTTCAAACAATACCTCACTTTAGTTACGATTAATTTTATTGGCACAGGGAAAAAGCTATGATTCAAAAATATACATTAAAATATCAAGATCTTCTTAATTGGCCATTAACAACCCGATTAACAGATTTCGGCCTGCCTTCCAGGCGCCTCTGCTTCTTGCGCGTGTACGCTAGTTGGTCACACCAATCGATGACAGGACTTCCTTGCTTTGGTCCTTCGAACACAAGCAAGGTCGTCCTGTTCGCCGTAAATCGCTGCATCAAATACTCGTCTCGCCGGAGCTTTCTCCCCCAATCGAACGACATAACGGAGACAGCGCAAGATCTGGATATTAATGTCCATGGGTCCGTACTCTTCGCCGCAAATCCCGGCATCAAATACCCGTGTCTCGTCGAAGCATACCCCTCAATCGAAGAACGTGGCCGAGACAGCAAAGGCGCTGGATATTAACGTCCATGTCGTTGAGAGCGTATACAGCTAGCTAATGGATCACATGTAGAAATCATCGCCAACTCGCACTAGACCGAAGATCTTACGTAGGAATTTTCTCTCGAATACTCTCAAGGTTGCTGCATCAGTGTTTAATAGTGTCCATGCCTCTACGCCATTAAGAAGCAAGCCTACTGCATATTAAGCAGTAAATGAGGACAAATCGAAATATATGTTGCCGTCAAGTAATGGCATGCGGCGCATGGGATCCCATATTACAGCCGATAACTACACTTCCGATGTTGTCAGAGACTTTGTTTATCTGGACTCCCCCATCACCAGGAACAAAATATTTCTGACGCAATTAAAAACCTATGTAGTAGCCTTGAGAGTAAAATATCTTCGCTTCAGTGCGAGTTGGCGATGAAGTCTATCAAGATGGGTCTGGCAGTAAATGAGGGCAAAACGAAGTGTATGTTGTCGATAAGTATCGGCATATCGGATGCCGGATTACGGCCGATAACTAAACTTTCGATGTTGTCAGCGATTTTGCTTATCCGTTACTAGCGGAAATAATATCGGTCTGGAGATCAAGCGTAGCATCACTCTTGCTGACAGGTGCTCTAATGGTCTAAATAGGCAATCAAAGGCCTCTCTCGTAAGGCAAAACCAATACTCCACAAGTCAGCCTTGGTGCTGCTGTATGGCGCTGAAGCTTGGACGCAGTTAAAAACTTATGTAGCACCCTTGAGAGTAAGATCTTCTATTCAGTGCGTGTTGGCGATGAAGACCATCAAGATGGGTGCGGCAGTAAATGAGAGCAAAACGAAGTGTATGTTGCCGATAAGTAGGGACATGCGGCTTATAGGACCCCGGATTACGGTCGATAACTAAGCTTTCAATGTTGTCAGTGATTTTGTTTATCCATTACCAGGAAAAATAAGGTCAGTCTGGAGATCAAGCGTAGAATGGCTCTTGCCAACAGGGCTCTATGGTCTCTACTACTAAGGAATTGAGTAGCAGAGACTTCTCCCATATGACAAGACTAATACTCCACAAGTCGCTCATCCTGCTTATGCTGCCTTATGGCGTAGAAGCATGGGCGCTACCAATGCAGCAGCCTTGAGAGTAAGATCATCGATCCAGTCGGAGCTGTCGATAATATACTCATCCAATTCAATACAATAAGCTGTATGAGCTCCTCAATGACATGGACATTATACATACATACATACATAACTGGTCATTACAACCCTTCAGTCAGGATTAGGACCTAGTTTCTCACACCACTTATGTTGTGTATGCTATTTTAATGGATGAGGGGCGGGAGCGACAGTTTAAAGTCGACTCCGAACGACAGATTTTTGAGAAACTTTTCATGGCAATTTGTTTTTACTCTCAGAGTTCTTCCCAGAAATCTGCTGAGAGGAAGCCGCCGAAGAGATATTTCTTAACATTTTCGTTTTGATATCTGACCTGGGGTTTGAACCGTGGCCTTCCGTCTAATAAGCCAGCGTACTACCTACTACACTACGTAGTAAATTTGGACGTTATACTATGCTTTCATATTTATCGGCTACATTGTCCAGGTGAACATCATACATGTCGTTCAGATGTTCCAGTCAGTCAGATATTTGGTGCGAAGATTAACGGAAGTTGGCGTAGAGAATGACTTTGTCTGCATTAGAAGGACGAAATTGGGAAGCCATGTGATCGATTAGTAAATACCGTATCCAACTCGAAATGATTTCTGCCCTTACCCAATGTCACTCATATTCTTATTTATTTTCTCATTTTTGTTCTTTGAAATATTAATCTTTTGTGTTTCTTATACGATATTTTAATACTTTTTTGGGTTTTTTTTTTGTTTTTGTTTCAACGTATTTTTCATTTTCGTTGTTTTTGTTTCTGAAAAACGTTTTATTTTTCAAAAGAGTATGACATTCAATGCTCTGTTCTGTTCTGAATATGATTGTGAGTGCTTTTGCTTGATTATTTGAATGGCTGGTGGCATGAATGTGTGGCACATGGTCTTCGGTTACTAATGCTGGTGCTGGTGCTGCTGCTGGTGAGTTGCCTGGATGATGATGATGATGATGTTGATGTTGATTGTGGCTTTTAATGCTTAATGTTTTTGCTTTTTTCTGCATTTCAAAAAAAATTGGTTCAGCTCAGCTTGTATGCTTTTGAATGAAAATGAATATGAGATTTTTAAAAAGGGTCCTTATTTTTTGAAAACCATCTTTGAACTGAACCGCAGCCAAGCACCAACTGACATGTAATTTTGTTTTATTTTTTCTGATTATAACACCAAAGAAATAAATGCAAAAGCAACACAGAATATTATAAAAAATTAATCTAAAATAAGCAACGAAAAAAACATGAAAAAACCCAACCAAATTAAATACGAAATTTTATACTTAATCGGATTTGTCTCTTAAATGAGGCGTATAAAGAATTATTAGGCTTTGTTTGTCGTCAATTTAAAACTTTTTCGTTTTAATTTTTTCCATCTTTTATTTGTTGTTGTTTTTGTTGTTTTTGCTTTTTAGTCCATATACCATAATAAAATCACTAAAATCGCTTTTAATTCCTATGTTTTATGGCAAATGGCTTCCTTATTTAGCTACACAGCACTCGAATGCAAATGTTTAAAGGCAGACAAACGTAAAAGTACGTACATATTACGCCCTTTGTTGCATGACTTTTAATTGAGTTTTGAAATGAATTCCCCAAGAATAGTTTTCAAAATAAAACTTTTTTTCCAAACCTTTAAATCGTAAAGTTACTGTCCATTATAATCGATTAATTGATACCCTACTACGTTGTAATAATATATGGTAACCTACTAAAACTAATTTCCACTGATAAGACGACGTGCTCTACGAACGAAAAAAGTTACAAAAATCGAAAAAATTATAAGAAATCTGGGAGGAATATAATGGCCGTGATTTCTTACTATGGACCAGGAAAGTTCTTGGCAATGGTTCTTCGCAATAATGCCGAGGTTTTCATTCGATTTGTACTCGTGTATGAGTTGTGGATACACCACTTCACGCCACTCTGTGCCCGTTCTTCTTTATGGCGCAGAGTCAAGGAATTTATTTATTTTGTCTCCGCCATCACCACCATAAATGATGTCAGCCTGGAGATCAAGCGCAGGATCACTCTTGCCAACAAGTGCTACTATGGTCTCCAAAGGCAATTGAGTCGCAGAGACCTTTCTCGTATGACAAAACTAATACTCTAGAAGCCACTCATCCTCCTCGTTCTTCTTTATAATGCAGAGACATGGACACTATTAAGCACAGATGCATCAGCCTCGAGAGTATTCAAGAGAAAAGTCCTACGTAAGATCTTTGGTCCAGTGCGAGTTGGCAATGGTTTTTGCCTTCGATCCAACAGTGAGCTGTATGAGCTCCTCAACGACATGAACGCTATGTAACGTATTAACATCCACTTATTGGCCGTAATCCGGCATCCGATAATCCGCATGTCCCTACTTGTCGACAACATACACTTCGTTTTGTCCTCATTTACTACCACACCCATCTTGATAGTCTTCATCGCCAACTCGCACTGAAGCAAAGACATATTACTCTCAAGGCTGCTACATCGGGTTTTAATTGCGTCCATGCTTCAGCGCTATAGAGAAGTACGAGGAGGATCAGCGACTTGTAGAGTAGTAGTATCGTCGTAGCAGAGAGACCCTTGCTTCTCAATTGCCTAGTGAGACCATACCAGCACATGTTGGCAAGAGTGATCCTACGCTTGACATAATTTTTTCCTGGTGATGGAGGAGTCAACATGAACAAAGTATCTGACAACATCGGAAGTGTAGTTATCGGCTGTAATATGGGATCCCATGCGCCACATGCCACTACTTGACGACAACATATATTTCGTTTTGTCCTCGTTTACTGCTAAATGTGCAGTAGGCTTGCTTCTTTATGGCATAGAAGCATGGACACTATTATGCACTGATGCAGAAGCCTTGAGAGTATTCGAGAGAAAAGGCCTTCGTAAGATCTTCGATCCAGTGAGAGTTGGCGATGATTTCCGCATCCGATCCAACAGTAAACTGTATGAGCTATTTTGGCCATGTCGTTCGAATAGAGGAGTATGCTTCGGCGAGTCACGAGTATTTGATGCCGGGATTTGCGGCGAAGTGGACGGTCCTATAGACATTAATATCCAGCTTCTGTGCTGCCTCTGCCTTGTCGTTCGGACGGAGGAGAATGCTCCGGCGTGACGGATATTTGATGTGGGGATCTTCGGAAATCAGCGTAGAGGACGGTCCTTGTTTGCGTTGGAAGGGCAAAATCGAGAAAGCTGAAGGGCCAAATCGAGAATTGGTGTTGTCAAGTTGGCGTAGGCGTGCCTGGAAGGATGTGTTAAGGCAGGCCGAAATCCGTTAATCGGGTTTTTAATGGCCAATTAAATAAGTAAGTACTTCACGTCCAAGGTAAGGAAATAGTCAAAATAGTAAATTGGAATGAGGGTGTATTGTGAATTATAATGGAACACAGTAGCATACGCAGGTGTCTGCCTTTTGTAATATGCGTGGCATAATTTCTATTGACTATCATCAAAAAGACACCACAATCTAAGTCGGGTATTATAATGACTTGCTGGCATGAACAAGTGTTAAAGAAGTAGCCTTTGTCTCCCACATTTTGGCTTATTAGAAGTGAGGTCGTGGTTCAAAACCACTAGCTTAGACATTTCAAACAAGTAGTGTGTTGGCTTATTAGACGTAAAGCCAGCGTTCGAGCCCCAGGCCAGACATTAAAACAAAATAGAAAAAATATTTCTTCGGCGACTTCCTTTCAGCAGATTTCTGGCAAAAACTCTGAGAGTAAATAAAATTGCCATCAAAAGTTTCTTAAAAAACCTGACGTTTAAACTGTAGGTCCCGCCACTCATGTATGAAAATTAACACATTCAACATAAGTGGTGTGGTAATCCTGACTGAAGGGTTCTAATGACCAATTATGTATGTACGTATGAATCTTCTGGCAAAAACTCTGAGAGTAAAATAAAATTGCGATCAAAAATTTCCCAAAAATCTATCGTTCGGCTTTAAAGTGTAGGTCTTAGCACCCTTGCATAAAATTAACACAAAGTGAGATTGTAATCCTGACTAAAGGGTTGTAATGACCAATTAAGTAACTAAGTAAGGAACTGGTCATTTTCCCAGTTATAGTCTTCCGAAGGGATTATCAAAAGGTGCTTGCATTTGACAATTCCAAGCCTACTTGGCTTCAGAGATCGCCATATTAATTCGAAAGTTATTCAATTTTCTCTGTGATCTATTTGTAAAATATTTTGCAAGCAATTTGCCTTAGTCTGTTGCATTATGGTCATCTCTACGAGATAATTCTTTAAAGTGCAAGTGAACGAACTTTGTGGTATTCGCTGGAGTCTAGATTCAACTGTTATAAAGAAAGAAAAGCTTTATAACCAAGGCTTGCAGATTAATAAGGACATTTTACATGGGCTTTAAAACTAAAAGAATCTAGGCCGTAATCCTGACTGAAGGGTTGTAATGGCCAATTATGTATGTATATGTATGTTAAAACTAATTTTGAATCGATTGCTACAATTTAAGTTGTTCCTAGAAAAGTGTAAAAAACATCAGCAATTTATCATGAATGAATCGTTTTTTCGCTACTCATAAGCACTCATGAAGTTTTGAATATAAATGAGACAACAATATTGAAATTTAACTATGTACTCTGCTGCATTCATACTCACTACAGCGTTGATTTATAAATACAGGTTGCAATGAGTATGCGTACAACGTTGGCATCAAAATCATACAATTCGAAATATATTTGATTCATACGCCCACTCATTCAGATTCATAAATTTAGAAAAATACTTATAATATGTACTTATAAACGATTCGAGTGACTTGAATCATTCATCACAATCTAGTTGTTAGTTATTGTTGCACTTACAACAGAAGAATAAAGGCATACAAGCAAAAAAGACAGAGCAGTAAGCAGAACAAGCACACAACCTTCTAGTGAGTACTTTAGTGTTCGTACGCAATTCAACAACATCATACGTGTTGTATGAATATGATGAGTACTTCAAACTTTGAATATGAGTAGAGGAGGTTCCATGATATTAAAATAAGTATGAATGCGTATAAGTATTAGAAATTATGAGTATGATTCGATTCTACTCATCTTTTTGAATACTACTGTAGGGTATAAGAAATAAATAAATAAATAAAGAAGAGAAAAAGCAGTGAAAGAAGTGAAAGAAGAAAAACGTAAATGTTGTTCATAATTTTCTAATCACTTTTGAATATTTTCCATTACAATTAATTGCTTTTAATTGAGTTTTTGCATCCCTTTTTTCTCTCTGCAGAAAACAAAACTTTCAATTGCTTAACTAGTGTCGGGTCGGACTGGTAATATTACGCTTTTCCTCTTCCTCTTTCGCCCCCTTGTTTGTTTATTTGTTTCGCATGTAAATCAAGTGGTTCATCGTAGTTGACGTTGAGTGTTGTTGTGTATGCATTATGGTACGTATCAGTAGTACCACTGGATACCGGAGGGAAGTACGATAAATGATAATGAATGCATATTTACATAAATTAATTGCTTGCATTTAGCAGTGCAATGCAGTGCCAGTAAAAGCAGTATAAATTAACACGATTACCAAGACAAATATCAGGGAAATGAAAATGAATACAACAAAAAAAAAAACAATCTGACTGACACTCTATTTTTATTTGTTTTCATTGTGGTGGGCACTTTAAATACTCTCAAGTAATTATTGGCGTTGCCATATGTTGACAATTTAAGGAACTCTTGGGAAATTGGGAAATTAGCGTTCTTTTCTTGACAGGAATTTAAATTTTGATCAGACGAACAAAATAATTTTCTAGCTTGGATTAGAAAATATTTTCCAAACTGGCTTGAAGTTCCTGTCAGGATTCGATGTCCTTGGTGATAATCATATTAAGCACAAGTCCGGATCTAGTAGGTAGGTAGGTTGGAGTGGTTGCTTTGACAGCAAAAGCACACTTGAGCACGCATAGTGGCCCGTTTTGAAGCCACGGGTAAACGCAGTCCCAGTATTGACCGATTTCCACCAGGCTGGGCAAGAAGTTGGTTAGCGCAAAGGCTGCACATTAAAAGCACGACTACCCTTCAATGGAAAACCAGTCAGAAAGTTTGATAAACGAAGCTATATCCTTGACAACAATGGATGATGATAGCTCCGTCAAGCTGACAAGAGCTGGAGAGCCAAATAACCTATATTTGCACCTAGCAAGAGATGGGCATTAACAAAGACAGTAGATAATAGTCTCCTTTTCCTCAGCAGATCCGCATCCACGGCGGAAGTCTATAGAAGGGAGCTGCATTCTTTCCGCGTGTCTTCCCATAACACAATGACCTGTAAGCATGGCCACTTTGATCGAGAAGACGTTGCAATCATGTCCTAGCAATTATTTAGTGGGCCTTCTATCCATCGAAAGCCAAGTGAGTCTAGCAGTGGAGCAGAATTCCTCATTAACCCAAGAAAGGTTGGCATCTCGAAAGAATTTCCGCACAATGGCCAATTTAACCGAGGTTAACGAACCTAATTTTTGATGTTTATATATATCCTCGAAAGTCTGCACATCCAGATTTACTGTCATGTTATTGTGTTTAGCAGGGAATTACTATGAACTGTCCGTATAGCTAAACTTTAAGTTAAGTTCCATACTAACAACAATCGAAGGACGCCTACATGTGGCCAGTTTTGATCAAAAAGAGCGGAACATATATTCCTTACGAACAGCACCAGACTATACTTACTTACTTACATAACTGGCCATTAACAACCTGATTAACGGATTTCGGTCCGCCTTTTTGCGCTCTTACTCCAGTTATTCACACCAATCGATGGCAGGACTTCCTCCATTTGTTTCTTCGAATGCAAACAAGGTCCGTCCTCTTCTCCGATTACCGCAGATCCTCGCATTAAATACTCTAGTACCGTCATAGTGGTCTCTGCTACTCAATCGCCAATAGAGATCTGTTGGCATGAGCGATCCAATGCTCAAATACTCGTCTCGCTGGAGCATCCTCCTCCACTCGAACGACATGGCAGAGCCAGAGAGCCGTTGGATGGTAATACGCTGCACAACGTTCATGTCGTTGAGGAGCTCATACGGCTCACTGTTGTACTGGATGCGGAAATCATCGCCAACTCACACTGGACCGAATATCTTACGTAGGACTTTTCTCTCGAATACTCTCAAGGCTGCTGCATAACTGCTATAAAAACACACGGGCGCAGAAGTGGTGGATCCATATCTCATCCAGGATTACAAATCGAATGGCAATTTCGGCATTATTGCGAAGAATCATTGCCAAGAACGCCATAAAAAAGCGCGAGAAGGATAAGTGAGTTGCGGAGTATTAGTTTTGTCGTAGGAGAGAGATGTCTCTGCTACTCAATTGCCTTTGGAGACCATAACAGCACCTCTTGGCAACAGTGATCCTGCGCTTTATATCCAGACTGACATCAATTTTGATGATAACGGCGGAGCCAAGATAAATAGACTCCTTGACTATATTGAAAGTATAGTCATCGACAATAATCTGATATCAAATACGCCGCATGTCCCTACTTGTCGATAACATATACTTCATTTTGCCCTCATTTACTGACAGATCCGTTTTGGTAGACTTCATCGCCCACACGCACTGAATCGGACATCTTACTCTCAAGGCTGCTACATCGGTTTTTAATAGCGCCCATGTTTCAGCGTCGTAGAGAAGCACGGGGAGAATGAACGACTTGTCGAGTATAAGTATCATCTTGTCGATAACATATACTTCGTTTTGCCCTCATTTACTACCAAACCCATCTTAATAGATACCAGGCTATATACATTGAATAAAATGCGTCCTAAACTTCAAGTCCTTGAGGACTGTAGGCATCAGCCATATCGTTGTGCGCTTGGCTTTGTAGTCAAGCGTGATCTGGCAATGCTTTCAATGAAAAAATTCTGCTAAAACAGTAGAAAACTTGAAAAAAGGAACTCCTCATCAGCCACAAAACACCCATTTTGCATATTTTAGTTGTTTGGTAGTCCATTATTTCGATGGTGTTAACAACAACAACAACAACAACATTTCGAATATATTGTTGTTCTATATCGTGTTTAGCAAACCGTTGATTAATACGCTTTTGCACTTCTTTTTTTATTTCCCTTAAAATTCAGCAAATTTTTACTCTTCTCTTCACTGCTTCTTCCCTTTCTTTGGTTTTGTTTCACTTTTGTCGCATTTATTAAGAGATCTTCCAGGAAATAAGCAAAAAACCAAAAGAAGATTTCAATCTTCCATACGTAAATATTATTCTGTTCCCTGACAACTTCGGGCGGTTAAAATAACTAAAGCGACCAGGGACTGTAATACACGAAGAGCAATACAACTTAAATTAATGTTAATGACTGCCATCATCAACACAAAGAAAAAAGCAAACGAATCGAATGCAACTCAAACACACACAAACAAAGAGAGGACGAAGTGATATCGTAAGTTCAGCCAACAATACATTCATAGAGGAAATCAGTATTACTGGGGAAATGAATCATTCATTCGTTAGTGGAAATACAAGAAAAGTTTTCATTTTTATTGTTGTTGTTATCAATTAAACTTTAAATTGTTTTAAGCGTCTTATGAATTTGTCTTCACGCATACATATGTTATGAGTTTTTATTGTGAAAATAATGGCATTCCAAGCAACAGGATTTAAAAAACTGACATCATTTTTTAAGGAATAATTAAAGCACACGCATTACAAATATTTTTTTAATAAATTTTAAAGGGGGAAACAATTATCACTGAAGTTGCATTTTCAAGATTTTTGTCGAATTCGGACTTGTGTTAAGTATTAATCAGAGCTCAGCAATGAGTATTCAAAAAGATGAATACAATCGAATCATACTCATAATTTCTGATACCTGATACGCATTCATACTTATTTTAATATCATCGAACCTCTACTCATATTCAAAGTTTGAAGTACTCCTTATAGTCATACTTAACAACACGTATAATGTTATTGATTTCGACTCTCCATGACTCAACATATACACGAATCGCAAAATAAGTATGAGTCGCATACGAACACTAAAATCTTCACTAGAAAATTGTGTGTTACCTCTGTTTGCTGCTCTATCTTTTTTGCTTATGTGTCTTTTTAATTTTTTTTTTGGAAGTGCAAACAACACCTAAGATAAATAAATTTTGATGAAAGATTCGAGTCACGAGGCTTATGAACCAAACATATTTCGAATGGTATGAGTTTGATGTCAACATTGTACTCATGCTCATTGAAACCTGTACTTATAACTCAACATTGTAGTGAGTATAAATGAGTCGAGAGTACATAGTTAAATTTCAATATTGTTGACTCACTTATATTCATAATTTCATGAGTGCTTATGAGTAGCGAAAAAACGAGGAGGAATAATTGAAACACGCACTACAAATATTTTTTGATAAATTTAAAGGGGGGAAACAATTTAATGTTCTCAGGCAGTCCACATTCGAATTTGAATTCCTATTTTTGAAAGTCACGCTTATCTCATTAATATGAAAATGTTTTCTCACAAAACCTCCGAACAACTCGTCATCAAAAGGGCGCATTTTTTTCTTCTGGTAAATGGAGCCTAAAGTCAAGACAATTAATCCTACGTCTTAATAGTAAATATAATCAAATAAAAGACTAGAAAAGATTTTCATTTAGCAGGATGATATTCACGTTACAATGCTTCCTTTAAAAAGCATACAGTGTTTTAACAAAATTGTAAGCGATGTCGGAAGTTGCTTTAACAAAAAGTTACAATCTCTTTAACGTTTTCGTCAGATACTAACTTATTGAGACTCTGCAGCAAAGTCCGCCATTAAAGTCTTCCATTTTTTACTGTCCTAGACTCATATTCTGCCACACTGTAAACAATTTCACATTTTTAGGAGTACTAATGCCCTTTTTACACGTATAGTTATAAAGATTTTCTGATTTCTCTGTTCGATGACAGAAACTCGCACTGCAACCTCAATCACTTACAACTTTAATGTAAGAAACAAAGGACAAATTCAATGAGGCTCAACTAGAGAAGCATAGTAATCTCAACTTGCTTTTAAAACACTTGATATTCAATAACTTTTGTTACAACACCTTTCGTCGTATAATCGAATAGCTACAATACATGTAAACTCGTCTCAATACTAATTTGTTTATGTTGTGGCAATAAACGTACTTAGGTTAGGTAAGATGACAGAGCCCCCTTGAAGGAGAAGCCCATGAAAATCGCTATTGGTCGATGGATGGTCATGCCATGTAAGAACATAAGTACGCCGGCCGTCTTCGTATCCACTTGAGTCAGGCAGAGACTACCAATATTGCACATACCTTCCTACTGCCAAATGGATTGTCTTCCCTGTAGAAAGAGTGAATAAAATTCAAATTACCTGAGGCAATGTGAATACGTGTGCTCTTTAGCATGTGTGTGTCCTGGCTAGCTCATTAGCAATACATTTTCTAACGATGTTCTTAGACTCCATAACCTAAACAATAGTAGAGAGAATGACTCATAATTCCCCTGAGAAATCCTTGGCATTCATGAACAACGCTCAAACATTAAAGATACATTTGTTAGGGGCTTAATCGCAGCCTGGCTATCCGAAAAAATCAAGAGATTTTCGAGGAAAATCCCACCACTCAAGAAGCATTGAGCCGCTTACAAAATAACCATGACCTCTGGTTGAAAAACACTGGAGTGGTCAGGCAGCCTATAAGAAAGTTTAATACCAGAACTACGGAATACACATATATAACACAGCTGACTCAGTCACGTATCTTTGAGACATCAGTATACACCTCAAGGGTTGCATTGGAAATTTTCTGATCAGAAGTACTTTGTCGGAATTCTAAATATATATATATGTTCCTCTTACTCCTCTAGGGAGCAGAGGGCCGCAACAAGTTGGTTCCAATGAGCTTGATCGTCAGCGCGCTGTTTGACTTCGTTCCACTGTAGACGTAGTTTGGATAGTTCGCTTATAATTTGGCGTTTCCAGGTGTGTGATGGTCGTCCGATGGGGGTTCCAATCTATGGTTTTCCTTGTGATATCATCTAATGGCTTGCGAAGAGTATGCCCAAGCCAACTCCACTTGCGTCTTCTCATTTCCATCTCTATTGGTTGCTGGTTTGTATATGACCAGAGTTGGGCATTGGATATTATGGAGGGCCAGTAAACACGCATGATTCTACGCAGGCATTTGTTAACAAATACCTGAAGAGACTAGGAATCGCGAGGTGCCATAATCCACGTTTCGCAACCGTAAAGTAATGTGGATTTAACGTTGGAGTTGAAAATTTTAATTTTGGTGCGTCTCGTTATGTTAGATGATTTCCACACAGGGTTAAGTTGGGCAAAAGCATTGCGTGCCTTATTAATGCGGCTGGTAATATCTGCTGATGAACCACCGGATTTATCGATTATACTGCCTAGATAGCAGAAGGACTCTACTTCATCAATCTCCTTGCCGTATATTAGGA
This sequence comes from Sarcophaga carnaria, assembly GCA_958299815.1. Lineage (NCBI taxonomy): Eukaryota > Metazoa > Arthropoda > Insecta > Diptera > Sarcophagidae > Sarcophaga > Sarcophaga carnaria. The sequence continues at coordinate 8,412,408 of OY283151.1, read as the reverse complement.
ATTTCCCCGTTGCATTAGCATTCATTCTGAGTGACTTGGTTTCGTGGATACTCATCTTTAGTCCAGCTAACTTTGCGGTTTCGCTAACTAGATCCAGTTTCTACTGCATGTCGGCTTAATAAGCATATGTCATCTGCATAGTCCAGGTCTTCTAATCTGTCTTGTAAACCCCATATAATCCCTCTCCTATGACTTGTTGACTTTTGCATCACTACATCGAGGACGCAGTTAAAGAGGAGTGGTGAAAACACACAACCTTGACGGACTCCGGTTTTTAATTTGATGCTCCTTCCTAGTTGGGACTCATGTAATAGGCGGCATGTTGCGTTGTTGTACAGTGTCTTTATCAAGTTTATTATTTTAGTAGGGACACCCTTGCAAGCCAGAGCCTTCCATATGGCCATGTGGTTGAGCGTATCAAAAGCCTTTTCAAAATTAACAAATATGAGATAAAGAGGCGATCTTCATTCAACTGACTGTTCCACAATAATCCTGAGACCTATGGTCGCCGCATGATTTGTTGGAACGAAAGCCAGCTTGTTCCCCTCTGAGAAAAATTGCTTTTGATAGTCTTTTGTTTATTATATTCTCTATAACTGCCTATAATGCCTCTCCAATTCTTCCTGTCGGTCAAATCGCCTTTTCTGGGGAGATTTATAATTCTAAATGCAAGTGTTCTATTAAAAAAGTCATAAGGAACGATATAATCAACCCGCATGTGGCCATTTCTTCCCAGCATATCCATAGTCCAGGTTGAGTCCAGGATTTGACTAAATTGAGTCATAGTCCAACCAACTTAATCTTCTGGTTTGCCTTTTGTAATGCCTAGGATGGAGTGAAACAGAGCACACAGGACAGCTGACTTTATGAGTACTCTGTCTATTAGTTGGCAGTGACAATAATGTTTGCACCATAAAGCAAGGGTTGGCCCTCCATGGCTCGATAGAGCCAGTATGTGATAGTTGGTCTAAGATTCCAAATCTTGCCTTTTGAAGTTGTAAAGCTCAATTTTCGGTAATTTATTCTATAATGTCATCCTTCCATGAGAGCTTTGATACAAGAATATTCTACAAATAAGAAAAGCTGAATCCGATTAAGGATTTATGAGTTCAAAAAATAGGTACCACATGGTAAAAATTATTAATTCCGTTTTGAGAGAAATGCCACTTAAATCGCATAAATAGCACCACTCAGTTGTAAGTTTTAAGGCCTGGTTGCATCTCAAGGAGAGATCAAAACCTGATACCGTAATAAAGGGTGTTTTTTATAGAGGTATAGAACTTTAAGTTGCAATAAAACAACGATGGATTATTCGATTGACATGAATTTTATTTATCCGAAAGATAATCTTGTGGCACTACATTTTAAAAATGATTTCTGGCATATGACCGCCACGGCTGGCGAGGATGTAGTCCAATCTGGAGGTCCAATTTTCGATGACTTTTTCCAACATTTGTGGCCGTATATCGGCAATAATACGGCGAATGTTGTCTTCCAAATGGTCAAGCGTTTGTGGCTTTACCGCATAGACCAATGACTTTACATAGCCCCACAGAAAGTAGTCTAGCGGTATTAAATCACAAGATCTTGGAGGCCAATTCACAGGTCCAAAACGTGAAATTAGGCGGTCACCAAACGTGTCTGTCAATAAATCTATTGTGGCACGAGCTGTGTGACATGTTGCGCGGTCTTGTTGAAACCACATCGCCTGGACATCATGGTTATTCAATTCAGGAATGAAAAAGTTAATAATCATGGCTCTATACCGATCACCATTGACTGTAACGTTCTGGCCACCATCGTTTTTGAAAAAGTACGGACCAATGATTCCACCAGCCCATAAAGCGCACCAAACAGTCAGTTTTTCTGGATGTAACGGTGTTTCCACATACACTTGAGGATTACCTTCACTCCAAATGCGGCAGTTTTGTTTGTTGACGTAGCCATTCAACCAGAAGTGCGCTTCATCGCTAAACAAAATTCGCGTATGAAAATCGGGAACAACGGTAATCTCGTTTTGGGCCCATTCGTCGAATCTACGCCTTACTTGATGATCGTTTGGCTTCAAATCTTGCACGAGTTGGAGTTTGTAAGCACGCAAACCAAGATCCTTCCGCAAAATCTTCCATAAAGTGGATGGACACAGATCCAATTCCTGTGCTCGATGGCGGATGGACTCATTCGGGTCTTCCTCAATGCTACGCTCTACAGCAGCAATAGCTTCTTCTGTACGCACCGTACAGCGTCTCTGGGGATGCGAGTTATCAATAAGAGTAAACGTGGTGCGAAAACGTTCCATGGTTAATCGAATTAACTGCTCTGATGGACGATTTTGTCGACGATAAAATGGACGTAGTGCGCGATACGTTTTCCGCACAGAACCATTATTTTCGAAATAAAATTTCACTATTTGCAAGCGTTGTTCAGGCGTGAGACTATTCATAATGAATTGCCAAACCAAACTGAGAATAAATCATTTGATAGCTGTTAAATCGGTCGCCATTTTGAAAAGTAATGCCAACTTAAAGTTCTATACCTCTATAAAAAACACCCTTTAGAAGTGCTTATTCTGGCTAAATTCTTGCATGGATTTTATCTAAAAAATCACATCTATAATCTAAAAATCATTCTTCAAACAAGAATGTGGATGACGTTAATCCAAAGAAAAATTATTAAAGCTTTAATACCATACTAACAAACAATAAAGAGTACAAGTACAGCATATGCTATTGCTGTTTGTAAAATGAATTTCAATTATTTTTTTATTTCCTGGAAAATTCTAAACGAATCGTTTGTACAGGTGGCATTTGCTACACGGCACAGTGGCAAAAATGTAAAGTGTCTTGAAGTCAAAAGAATCAAATTTATGCTGAAAACTGACAGTTATGTGTGGGCTGTTCCTTATGAGATCATGCGAGCATAGATAAAACTAACATGGCAATGCAACATTGTCTACTACAAAGTAATGTTTAGCAATTTTAAGCTTTAAATCGAACAGCAACTTTTTAGTAAGATTTCCTTTAAGAAAACCTAGTGAATATAGAAGATTTTAATTAAATATGGATTTCCGGGAAAATATAACTCCACTTACATATGTGCATAGATGTATGATTATAACAGACTTTATAATCATATTGCTTTACTGATTTTTCTTTCGTTTTTCTTTTTTTTTAATTCCATTTTAATTTCCTTTTAAGCAAATGTCCATCATAAAATTTTTAACATGAGCAATCAACGTGAACAGCAGTTAAAAATCAGAGTAACGAACATATAAAGCGAGATGTAGATGGACAGATTGGACAAACAGACACAAGATGGACAGACGGACAGACGGGCAGCCAAGCCAAGCAGATAAACGTACTACAGATTGAACACAGAACATTGAACATGTAACTGGTACTTCTGTACGAGCCAAAAAAAAAGAAAAGAAACTGATGGGCTTCATATATGTATGTAGCATATAGTATAGTATATGGGTTTGAGTGATTACAGATATAAATCTAGAGCTGCTTAATGTCAAAGAAGTGCATTTTATGCATCAATCCAAACCAAAAAACAACAGCAAAGATGAGATACAATAAAAGCCCAAATCAAAACTCTACACACACGCTTAAAACACACACTTAACAATACTAATGGATGGGATTAGAATGTGGAAAACGTTCAAAAAATTAAAAGAAATGCAAAGAAATCAACGTCATTGCCATACCATCACCATCAACATCAACATCATCGTCGTCGTGATCAGCATCAGCATCGTCATGAGCATCATCATCATAAAAATCCATAAAAACTGAACAAATAAATGTTGTTTGGACTTACAAGTGCCTAGCTGCCTAGCTGCCTAGCTGCTGTATTTAAGCCTAAGCTTAACAGGCATTGTCTTCTTGGCCATGACTAGTCCAAAAGGATTTCGTTTCGTTTCCTCAGTTAGAAGATGATCGTGGTATACATATGTACGTATGGTAATCAAGTGTAAAACCAGTTCATATTTTCAGTTTCTTTTTTTTTTTTTCTTCATTCTTTAAGCAACCATTCAAGCCGAACCATTTAAATTTAGTCTAGAAGACTAACGACAGGAAGACATTAAAAAGAAAAAATCTTCAAAAAAAAAAACAAGAAAATAAAGTTGGATTCGCATTTGAAAATGTACAAAATTATTATGAAAGCTCGACCCCAAGTTTTACAAACTTAATTACGAAAACTATTTTCCTTTACATCTACACACACACACACACACACACACACAATTAACAATTTGCAGCTGCCAGCTAGAAAAACCAAACATTTTAAAACACTTTTCTTAACTTAAGTACAACAAAAACAAGAGGAAAACCAAAAAAAAAAAAGTTGCTAGAAAACGGGAAAAATAGATTCGAATAATTCACCTTCTGGGCGGTTAAATGATTTAAACAGCTGAAGCAGCAACAGGCATTATAACAAACAAAACAAAAAAAGCGGAATGTTGGAAAATAACACGGTAAACTGTGAATAAATGATACCCTATAAACGCAACGTACTTTTCTGAAAACAATTCGAATCTTCTAGGACGGCAAAATGAAATGCGATAGCGTCTACATGAAGGAGTATTGGTCTTGAATCCCTTGCTAATGATTTCTGCAGAAGCTGCTGATATGAGGAAAACGAGGAGACTGTCCTTCGCCTACTGGACACAGGGCCGGCACTTTGTCTAAGGAGAAAAAGTCTCTTCGGTGCCTACTATAGGAGTGATTTGGAGAAACTGTTACGGATGGATATTGACAGTCTCAGTCGCTTAATTGAAGGTTCCGAGTGGTTCCGTAACTTGGAGATATCGGAAAACTGTGGCAAAACAATGGTCCACCCAACACTGTTAAATTGACAGCCACCTCTACCTACCTACCAGAAATCAGCAATGAGTATTCAAAAAGATGAGTAGAATCGAATCATACCCATAATTTCTAAAACTTATACGCCTTCATACTTATTTTAATATCATGGAACCTCTCTACTCATATTCAAAGTTTGAAGTACTCATCATTATTCATACTTAACAACACGTATCGTATGATGTTGTTGACTCGTATACGTACGAACACTAAAATACTCACTAGAAGGTTGTGTGTTTGCTCTGCTTGCTGCTTCGTCTTTTTTGCTTATGTGTCTGTTTTCTTCTTTCGTAAATGCAATAACAATTAAGCCTTTAAATTTTGATGAATAATTCGAGTCACCCGAATCCATTTATAAGTACATATTATAACTATTTTTCTAAAGTTATGAATCCGAATGAGTAGGCTTATGAATCAAACATATTTCGAATGGTATGAGTTTGATGCCAACGTAGTACGTATACTCATTGCAACTTGTACCTATAAATCAACGTTGTAGTGAGTACGAACGAATCAGAATACATAGTTAAATTTCAATATTGTTGACACACTTTTATTCAAAATTTCATGAATGCTTATGCTTAGCGAAAAAACAATTAATTGCTGATCTCTGGTGCTTACTATATAAATGATCTGGAGAAACTGTCATGGATTGACATTGGAAGCCTAAGTCGCTTCAATGGGAGGTTCATTGGGAGTGATTCCCGATCTAAGTGATAACGGAAAACTGTGTGAATCCATTTTCTTAGATGGACAGCCTCATCTACCAACATACAGAACATTGAGTTATTTTCAGGGTAAAAAAGCGAAATATCTCAAAACAGGGACGATTATTTTGTTAACTCAAAACAACAGGCACATCAGTGCCCTATTTGCATTCTGGCATTCAGTGAGAATCCCGTACCTTCCCACACATTCCGCATATACATTACTTAATTGGCCATTAACATCGGGATTAACGGATTTCGGCCTGTCGTAACACATCCTTCCAGTTGCCTCTGCTTCTTGCGTGCCTACGCCAGTTAGTCACACCAAACAATGATTTGATCCTGCTAATGCAAACAAGGTCGTCCTCTTCGCCGACTTCCGCAGATCCGCGCATCAAATACCCATCTCGCTTGAGCATCATCCTCCATTCGAACGACTTGACCGTGCCAGCACAGTCGCTGTATGTTAATATAATGCACAACTTCCGTGTCGTTGAGGAGGTCATACTGCTCACCGTTGGATCGAATGCGGAAATTATCGCCAAATCGCATTGGACCGAAGATCTTAGGTAGGACTTTTCTCTCGAATACTATCAAGGCTGATGCATCAGTACTTAACAGGGTCCATGCCTCTGCGCCATAAAGACGCACGGGGAGGATGAGCGTCTTGTAGAGTATTAGCTTTGTCGTGCGAGATAGGTCTCTGCTTCTCAATTGCCTATGGAGGCACCTGTTGGCAAGAGTGATCCTGCGCTTGATCTCCTGCGGGACATTATTTTGGGGAGGAGCCAAGATAAATAAATTCTTTGACAACCTCGAAATTATAGTTATCGGACGTTATCTGAGATCCAATACGCCGTACGTCTGTACTTGTCGATAATATATACATCGCATTTACATGGGCCTGGAAAAGTAAATTTTGGCCAGGTAGACAAAAGCATTGTGTTGCTTCTAGTAATACAATACAGATCCATTCCTATTCCCACGCTAAGGGGCATCCCTGGAACTATTTGTACCGAAGGGCAGCTGTTCCTGATATGCTTGAGTTCCTACTGGACATCTCTTCGTTATGAGAATGAATTTACAGATCCGCAAACACATACTGTTGGCATGGTTTAGGATCCTGGTAATTAGTGATTGACTAATCCATTGTTTGAAGTATACTGGCCATAGGTGCTGCCTCATTTCGTTTAGGTGCCTGAATTCAAGGGATAGATAAGATCGTATTCAATGCCTCATTTAATGTTGTTCCCATCTTACCCCTTATTTCCAGACGGCACATTCTTTGTGTCCTTTGCAGTATTGTGATGTTGTAATCACTGTTCAACGATAGCCAACCTACTACCGATGTGCGTGTAAGCAATGATCTAACTACACTCCTGTAGAGATAGTGCATCAAGGCTTCATTTAGAACCCATGGCCGTCTTGAATATAAGCTAACATCTGAATGGTGCCCTCTCCTCCAGATATTGTTGTCATGTCATTTTTTAAAAATGTTTGCCAACGGGTTTGAAGTGCCCGTAGTCTAGTGGGTGGTATGTTGGCTTGTTAGACATGAGACCGAAGTTTAAATTTCAGCTACAGATCGAAGAAAATAAAATATAAGGAAGTATTTCTTCGGTGCCTCCCATCAGCAGTCTTCTTGCAAAAACTTCGGAAATAAATAAAATTGTGGCTGAAAAGCTTCTCAAAAATTTGTCTTTCGGAGTCGATTTCAAACTGCGGGTACCGCTATTCATGTGTAAAATTAACACATGATGTGTGACAAGCTACGTCATAATCCTGACTAAAGTTTTGTAATGACCAATCAAGTATGTAAGTAAGTTTGCCAAACGGCACAAGTGAACAGATAGTCTTCAGACAGACCCAGCCCAGTGCTCTATTGAGATCACCTTGCCCTATTAAAAAGTATAAAATTTTACTATCACGTTCAGGAATTACCGAGAACGTAGTTAGGTTAATGTACTCCTGCTACTATTGCTGGTGTAGGGTATCTAGAAATGATTTGATTTCAAGAACAACGTTTTTGCAATTTTTTTGTGTTTTTTTTTTAATTTCTTGTGTTGCAAATGCGCCTCAGAGTTCAATGAGAGCACGACAGGCAGAAGGCAATGATTCCAATAAGCAGACTATAAGCACGCGCTTAACTTGCAATCATCATCACGATGTTTGAAATCGTAAGAAACAAAAAATAAATGAAGCAAAATCCAGCACAAGGAAAATACAATGATTATAATAAATATACTACTAGAGATACTATACCTACCATACATACATACTTACAAACAAACAGAAAAACCCTCGAAAGTATTTATTAAAAATTCTAAAGGTATTCAATCATGCTCAGAGACAAGAAGTTTAATGTTTCCAATTTATTTTCAAATATAAAAGATCCTAGCAAATGGACATTTCACCATCTTGGCAGGATCACATCAATCGAATCTAATTTCCAACAATTCATTCCTTTCCATGTCTGCTTTGCATAAGGCGGATGTCGATACAGACTTTAACGCTCTGATTTTGACGCATTTGGTTCTTTTTTATGCTCATAGTACTGGACTAGACCAGCAGACCAAACCCAATACACCAGCAGCGCCATTTTAACAACAGTCAGTACCAAATACATGCCAGTCCCAAAGGTATCCAGTTTAATAACCACTGTTGATAGGGAAAAAAAGAAGAAATAAATCCAAAAAATATCCCCAAAAGCTGTACAAGTTACCATAATCCATAAAAGATTTAAAGTTGAATAATTGTAATTGGCAAGATGTTGTTGCTCTTCGCCGCGCTGCCCTTCATTTGTTTGTTGCTGTTCGCGCCACATTAAAGTTGCTGTAGAGTCGTTGTGTTTTACACGATTCCAGCATGTTTTACTATTGCTACTGGCAAATAATCATTTTTTTATATGTGCCTTTAACAGCCTTTACAGCTGCGCACAGGCTGTGGCCTACGGTATAAGGACAGGTTACTAGAGGAAGATATCTAGACGGCATACTCTGTTAAAAAAGAATAAGAGGTTTAATAAACTACAATATTCAACAAAAATAAAATCTTCTTTTGTATTCAATTGTTTTGTAAATTAACCTTTACTTGTCCTGATCACAGTTGCCTTGCACTGTAAACATTGATTTGTAAATGGTAAGGGTTAGATTTAATGCATTGCAATATAAGTTTTCTTCTTTATGTTGTTGCCCATTTGGTTGGCTATAAATTATGCTGCAAACATGTGTGTATAAATTTATCTAAATTTTGTATTGAAGACTCTGTGTTTCTGTCCTATACAGGGTCCATTGCTGAATCCGTTCAGGTAATGGTGTTCTTATAAAGGGTGTTTTTTATAGAGGTATAGAACTTTAAGTTGGCATTACTTTTCAAGATGGCGACCGATTTAACAGCTGTCAAGTGATTTATTCTCAGTTTGGTTTGGCAATTCATTATGAATAGACTCGCGGCTGAACAACGCTTGCAAATAGTGAAATTTTATTTCGAAAATAATGGTTCTGTGCGGAAAACGTATCGCACACTACGTCCATTTTATCGTCGACAAAATCGTCCATCAGAGTAGTTAATTCGATTAACCATGGAACGTTTTCGCACCACGTTTACTCTTATTGATAACTCGCATCCCCAGAGACGCTGTACGGTGCGTACAGAAGAAGCTATTGCTGCTGTAGAGCGTAGCATTGAGGAAGATCCGAATGAGTCCATCCGCCATCGAGCACAGGAATTGCATCTGTGTCCATCCACTTTATGGAAGATTTTGCGGAAGGATCTTGGTTTGCGTGCTTACAAAATCCAACTCGTGCAAGAATTGAAGCCAAACGATCGTCAAGTGAGGCGTAGATTCGTCGAATGGGCCCAAAACGAGATTACCGTTGTTCCCGATTTTCATAAGCGAATTTTGTTTAGCGATAAAGCGCACTTCTGGTTGAATGGCTACGTCAACAAACAAAACTGCCGCATTTGGAGTGAAGGTAATCCTCAAGTGTATGTGGAAACACCGTTACATCCAGAAAAACTGACTGTTTGGTGCGCTTTATGGGCTGGTGGAATCATTGGTCCGTACTTTTTCAAAAACGATGGTGGCCAGAACGTTACAGTCAATGGTGATCGGTATAGAGCCATGATTACTAACTTTTTCATTCCTGAATTGAATAACCATGATGTCCAGGAGATGTGGTTTCAACAAGACGGCGCAACATGTCACACAGCTCGTGCCACAATAGATTTATTGAAAGACACGTTTGGTGACCGCCTAATTTCACGTTTTGGACCTGTGAATTGGCCTCCGAGATCTTGTGATTTAACACCGCTAGACTACTTTCTGTGGGGCTATGTAAAGTCATTGGTCTATGCGGTAAAGCCACAAACGCTTGAAAAAGTCATCGAAAATTGGACGTCCAGATTGGACTACATCCGCGCCAGCCGTGGCGGTCATATGCCAGAAATCATATTTAAAATGTAATGCCACAAGATTATCTTTCGGATAAATAAAATTCATGTCAATCGAATAATCCATCGTTGTTTTATTGCAACTTAAAGTTCTATACCTCTATAAAAAACACCCTTTATAAAACTTACAATGCCCTTTAGCACATATTTATGATTCTGCTATAAAACTTATATGATTTTTACGTTATGTATAGCGAAATATTCTACTGTGTTTGACTTATTTTACAACACCCTGTATCTGTTAAAAGAGCTTATTTTTGCAAAAGTTAAAATTTATTTTAAGCGCGTGGCTGTAGTTAGTTCGATTAACTCTTTTTTTATGTGAAATAAAAACTTTATTTTATCGATCTTCTAATTATCTCACAGAGTAACAATAAAAACATATTAAATGTTCACAATTTTAATGATATTTTCGAAAACGGATTTGTTTCCAAACATTTTACAAAATACTTTAAAAATTTCCATCACTTCTGGCAATATTTCGGGAAAAAACACTCAACAATCAATAGCTTTCATACCTCATTGGTTATTACAACCCTTCAGTCAGAGTTGCAACCTAGTTTCTCACACCAACCATGTTGCATGTGTTAATTTTAACCATGAGTGACGGCAATTTTGTTTTGCTGCCAGAAATTTTGCCAGAAATCAGGTGAGAGTAAGTTACCGTGGAAAATTTTTCGTATTTCGGTTTTTTCGATATATTCTGGCTGGGGTTTGAAACAGGGCCTCACGTCTAAAAAAACCCACACACTACCTACTGGACTAGATAGTAGAGTATCTGACCTGACCTATGGAACATAACATATGATGACATCTTTCGCATTGAGATGCCAGACGGCGTGCATCTTGTTCGATATGCCAATGACGTTGCGGCCATAATTGTGGCTCGGAATGTCGAAGAGGTGATGATAAGAACGAAGTCATGACTCCAGGACAGAGGGCTCAAACTCGCAACGGAGAAGACAGAGTTGATACTTCTTACGAGGAAGCGTACACCGCTGGAAATCGACGTTACGATATGCGACACCACTCTGACGACGCGGAAAGTAGTCAACTATTTTGGTATTCGACTGGACCATAAAGTGACGTTCTGGGCTCAGATACAACACGCTGCAACCAAAACCGCTAAGGTTACCTCCTTACTTAGCAGGCTTATGGCCAATACTGGTGGTCCTGTACAGAGCAGACGCAGATTGATGATGGCAATAACGGAAGTCGCCGTGGTCTAGTAAGTAGTGTATTGGCTTATTAGATGAAAAGCCAGGGTTCGAGCCCCAGGCAAGACATCAAAATAAAATACAAAAAGTATTCCTTCGGCGACTTCCTCTCAGCAGATTTCTGGCAAAAACTCTGAGAGTAAATAAAATTGCCATGAAAAGTTTCTCAAAAATCTGTCGTTCGTAAATGGTGTGAGAAACTAGGTCGTAATCCTGACTGAAGGGTTGTAATGACCAATTATGTATGTATGTATGTAATAATGGACTCTATTCTGCTATACGGCAGTGAGATCCGGACAGAGGCAGTGAAGGTCGACTGTAGGATGAAAATTTTATCATCGGTACAACGAACCGCTGCACTAAGAGTGGCATCGGCGTATAGTCAGCAATACTGGTAATCAGTGGTGTGATACCTATAGGTCTACAACCTAGCGAACGGAAGAAAGTGCAGGAGACTAAAAACGTGCACGGAGAGACAGTAAATGTCGACGAGGCCAGAAAGCTAATCATACAACAATGGCAAGAGGAATGGAACACTGAGACGAGTGGTAGATGGACGGCATAACTTCTCCCAGATATTACCCGCTGGATGGAAAGGAAATTTGGTGACGTTAACTACTATCTGACACAGCTGTTATCTGGACACGGTTACTTTTGTAAGTACCTGTTTAAAATGGGGAAGATGGCGCGACCAAAATTGCATCTATGATGATGCGTTGATGCATTGTGAGATTGGAAAGAAGGAATCTTGACGCCAAAGTCGGCGTCTGTACTGTCGAGAACTTCTGCGATGTAATTCTGAACAGGGAGGAGAATTGAAACAGCATAGCCAGTTACACTGAGGCCTTTCTGAAATCAAAGAAGATTTACTTGGATGAGAGAAGAAGAATGAATGTTTAGACACCTTCTCAGATTTTTTGCGCAATCTGGACGCGGATATGGATATAGAGGGGCCAAATGGCCAGACGGACTCCACTTCGAAGTAATACCACAGTAGTTCCGGAGTGAGCACAAAGAGTCCAAAAGAGGAGGCGGAGATTTAGTGGGTGAGGACCCCACACACGGGGGATAGTGACGACTTGCTCTATGGTGCGGTAAGGTACATTTACTCCTCCTCAGCGTAAAAAAAAACTGGACTACATACTAGAGCACCAACTAGACTGCTTCATAGCCTACATACTAGAGTAACTAATAGAGTACCTCCTATAGTGCCTACTAGAGTACCTCCAATAGTACCTACTAGAGTACCTCCAATAGTACCTACTAGAGTACCTCCAATAGTACCTAGAGAGTACCTACTAGACTACCTACTAGAGTACCTACTAGAGTACCTTCTATAGCACTTATTAGAGTACGTATTAGAGTACCTACTAGACTATCTACTAGACTAACTACTATACCGCCTACTAGACTACCTACTACACTACCTTATAGACTACATACTAGACTATCTATTGGAGTACCTACTAGACCACCTACTAGACTACCTACTACACTATCCACTAGATTACTTACTACACTATCTGTGAGACTACCTACTAGATTACATACTAGACTACTTACTAGACTACCTACGATACTACATAGGACACTACATACTATACTACATACTAGACTACCCAATAGACTACCTACTGGACTACTTACTACACAATCTACTAGACTACCTACTACACTATCTGCTAGACTGCCCATTAGACTACCAACAACCCTATCTACTAGACTATCTACTACACTATCTACTAGGAAACTTACTAAACCACCCACAAGACTAACTACCAGCCTCTTCCGTATTTCTAATGCAGTGTGTATATCTAAACGATGGTCCCATCAGTTTTCTGTCGAGAGACCCCTTTTAAGGTTTTAAACTTCTAAATGATAATGTAGTCGCCGCAGTCTAGTAGGTAGTGTGTTGGCTTATTAGACATAAAGCCAGTCTTCGAGCCCCAGGCCAGACATCAAGACAAAATACAAAAAGTATTTCTTCGGCAACTTCCTCTCAGGAGATTTCTGGCAAAAACTCTGAAAGTAAATAAAATTGCCATGACAAAGTTTCCCAAAAATCTGTAGTTCGGTCCCACCACTCATGTATAAAATTAACACACACAACATAAGTGGTGTGAGAAACTAGGACGTTGTACAATGGGTCAATTCGACCTCCGGGTACTGTACTTGTCTTAATTGACAAGTACACGTCCTCTAACCTAACATATACTATAACTTTGTCGTGAGACCTCTGTAAAGATTTAAAACTTCCTTAATTCGTAAATCCATTTTGATTCTTTCTAAGTCTTGGGACTTCCTAGTCCACTTGTATCACAAACAATATATTGAATAACTTATCAATTCTCTCAATACACTTTGGCCAGCGTATATTAAAAACACGTCCAAACAAATCGGCATCATTAAAAGCAGATTTCTGCAAGTACAACATAAGCGTTCCCGCCTATGGCTGAAATTAAAAGCAATAACTTATGAGCACCGCTTTCAATACGTTCATAAAACAAAGTAAAAATAATAGAAAAACTTTACAAAGAAAATTAAATAAAATAAAATCCAATACAATACAATGAAATGAAAAAGTAAAATATTTAATAAAACAACAACAAGAAACAAAAAAAAAGCAATTGTTGCCAACGAATAAGTACAACCCAAAAACAATATATCAAGCTGTGGCGGCAAAAATGCTTTTACAAAAATATCGTTGCCAGGCTACCGTAAGGTTAAATAGTTTCGTGAATGAACAAACCAATGAAGCAGTGACTCAGTGGTGTATATGTATGTACATACATGGACACGGCTGAGATTTGTGTGTGTGCATTTGCCAGAAACGTGTATTGGGAATGAAAAGAAACGAAGAAGAAAACGACTCTTAATAAATGAATAAAACAAGTAGGAAAGTAACATTAACTAAATGGCTTCATACAACACATTACAACACACCTTCCAGAGTTCAAGAGAATCGCATGCCGAATTTGGTCTCATACATGAGGATCAAACATGCTGAACCCCATAATGGAATGGAACTCTATCTACACTGCTCTGGTTATGGAAATTTGCTGACGTTAAATGACAAAATATAAAATTATGTGATGAAAATTCAAAACTCAAAACATCATCATTATGTGGGGGTGGTCCAAATCATAAATTATTTGGAAAATGTTTTCTATGCGACAAGAAAAAAGAAATAAAAAATCTTTTGAAACGAAAGAAACATGAATGGAAGTGATAACAGCCATGATCATCAGTTTAATAACTGATGACTCTCAGATTGAAAGAATTATTTTTCATTTGAGGTTTTGGAAATTGGAAAACAAACGCTGCAGTTTGTCCACTCGAGAGCTTCAATTATGGCACACTTTTTCAGCATTTCGTACGGTATTTCACAAAAGGTTGCTGTAAGGTTGTCTTCATACATAACGTACATACATACATAATTGGTCATTACAACCCTTCAGTCAGGATTACGATCTAGTTTCTCACACCACTTATGTTGTGTTTGTTAATTTTCTACATGAGTGGCTAGACCTACAGTTTAAAGTCGACGCCGAACGACTGATTTTTACGAAACTTTTTAAAGGAATTTCATTTACTCTCCGAGTTTTTGCCAGAAATCTGCTGAGAGGAAGTCGCCGAAGAAATATTATTTCGACCTGGGGTTTGAACTGTGGCCTCACGTCTAATAACCCACCATACTACCTACTAGACTACGGCAACTACAGTGTAAAGTTGTCTTCCATTGCTGAAATTGTTACTGGCTTGTTCTCGTACGCGAGAAACTCAACAATCTCAACGAAAACAAGTCTAGTGTTGTCAAATTCCACTTGAATATGGTGATCAGAGAAACATGAGAGCAATTGCTCAAAAAGTTCTGCTCCCAATATATTCATAGTATCAAGTATAAAATGGTGTCTTGTTGAAACCACATGTCAATCAAATCGAATTCTTCAATACTCTGCGATTTTAATCTTTTTTAAAATGTTCCAAAAAGCACTAGCAGCTCTTGAACTGCTTCCGACTTTTCTCCACACTAAATTCGGCGACTTCCTCTCAGCAGATTTCTGGCAAAAACTCTGAGTAAATAAAATTGCCATGAAAAGTTTCTCAAAAATCTCTCGTTCGGAGTGGACTTTAAACTGTAGGTCCCGCCACTCATGTATAAAATTAACAAACACAACATAAGTGGTGTGAGAAACTAGATCGTAATCCTGACTGAAGGGTTGTAATGACCAATTATGTATGTATGTACATATGTATATATACAACACAACTAAAGGCACTTAACAGTTCGGTCTACTTACTATTGGTATAGATGCCAGCCAGTCTCTTTGAGATGAATTCAATGGTATGCTTAAGTGGTTACGAAGGAGGGAATTGACTTCTTACCAAATAGTATTGCTGGTGGATCACAATATTCATGATCTTATGCAACTGAAACCAATTTTTAAAGGTTTTAACGAAGTCGCCGCAGTCTAGTAGGTAGTGTGTGTTGGCGTATTGGAGGTGAGGTCTTGGTTAAAACCTCAGCCCAGATATCTCGAACGTAGCGAAATATTTAAAAATATTTCTTCGTCGTCTTTCTCTCAGCAGTCTTCTGACAAAACCTCTGAGAGTAAATAGAAATTTGCATTGAAAAGTTTCCTACAAATTTATCGTTCGAAGTCGACTTTAAACTATAGGTCCAGCCATTCAAGGATAAAATTAACACATATAATGGAGGGTGCAAGATGCTTAGGTGCTTACTTTACTTAACTTTTGGAAATAAATTGCCTTCAACGTAATAAAACGAAATCATTACAACGTGGTAAGAATACCTTTATTCGCGACAGTCTAGACACTAGACTTTAGCAAACTGTACAATATTTTAATGATTTTTATTGGAATTACATTCAAAGGAAAACAATCGCAAAGAAAGTTTTTAATAAAAATTTTATTACTGAAATGCGAGAAAAAATAATGAAAATATATTTACTCTTCCTTGCTATTGTCTTTCTTTGTATAAAAAACCATTCGTTTCAATGACTATGTTGGTGTATAAATGGGTGTGTATCATTGAGTTAAAAAAGCTGCGAACCTTTCCTAAACGATTTTTCAAAGGGAACCCATTTATTTTTATTTTTTGTTTGTTTGTTTTTGTATTAAATTGTAATGAAAAGCAATAAATACAACAACAGCAGCAATAACAAAAAGGAAACGCTTTCGCTAAGGTTACAACACTTAACTGTGGTTTTTATTATTCTCGTTGTTAAATTGAAAGTGGAGTGGAGTTTTGTTGAAATACCAACGTTTTTTCTCTTTTTTTTCATTTTTTTTGCCTCGTTTCAATGTTGTTCTTGTTATTTAAGTTGTTGTATTGCAGTACGTTAACAGTGCATTCAATTGAAAATAAGCGATTGTTGTTGTTATAAAACAATTCTTTTTAGTTTCAGCAAATATACACTCGTACGTCGTACGTACGTACTCTATGAGTATTTCTAGTTGAAGTTCGCTTTTTCTATCGCGTTTCTCTCTCTCTTTAGTTTATATGTGTTTTTTTGTTTTTGTTGTTGCTTTAATTTTTTTTCAATAGTCGCCTAGTATAGTTTAAAAAATTTACAGTTTTTTTCTATTTGTTTTAGTTGTTGTTGCTTTACAAAAAAAACAACGCTTTATTTCGATGCTTTTATTTAAACGAAGTGCACTTTAGTAAGCGAGTAACAACAACTAAAACAACAAAAACTACAATATTAAAACTATCAGAAGTAAAAATAAAAAACAAAAACAATAAAAAAAAACATAAAAAAGATTTTGTTACACAGCTGCACCTTTTCTTGTTCATTTTAGAGCAACAGCAGCCAACAAATTCAAACAAAAAAAGTTTTTTTTTGGAGTATCAATAGCGGTCAGTAACCGTTTTTCAATGGATCACCAAAAACTAACAGCGAACAGCAACTAAAACAATTGCTATTGTATTACAAAAACAATACAAAAAAAAGAGAAGTAAATATTATTTAAACGACTATACTTGCAACAACTACAAAAACACCAACAAAAAAAGTTACAATGGATTGGCAAATACCAGAGACGTAGCTGAGTCCTTTTGGGATTTAACATCAGCAGTTAAAAGTTTGTAATTGTGGACTGTTTGGAGAATAAATTGTTGACACACGAAATCCGCAAGGAGCGGCGGATGTATAAGAACCGGATGCAATCAATTTGGAATGAAAAATTTACAAAATATTGCAAGGAAGGAAAACATATCAAAATAGACATGAAATTTAGAGGTTATGCCTACTATAGTTACCAAATGTTTGCATAGGTTTTTAGCAAAACAGTTCAAAAGTCATTCAAAACATTTTGTCTTTAATACCCTCCAAATAATGCATTTGGGAACACTCTTAACCTCTTCTCCTCCCAGAGATAATACTACCAACATTATATGAACGTCAGAACCATTTTACCAGAAAAAATAAGAGTCAATCGACAGAAACCCAATATAAGGGTGTCTCAAGGTCGTTGTTTCTAATTAATTACAGATGGACCTGCTATCACCCTTCAACATTATTACACAAACCAATCGCCCTCTTAGTAAACAAGATGTGATTAATAAAACTGAAGGTTTGTTAGGTCAGGTTATACAGGCAATTGCCTCAATGGGCACAGTTCACTTACATACATACATAATTGGTAATTACAACCCGTTAGTCAGGATTACGACCTAGCTTCTCACACCATTGAGGTTGTCTGTGTTAATTTTCTACATGAATAGCGGGACCTAAAATTTAAAGTCGATTGCGAACAACAGATATCTGAAAAACTTTTCATGACAATTTCAAAAACTCTCTGATTTGTTTGCCAGAAATCTGCTGAGAGCAAGTTGACGACGAAATATTTTTTCATATTTTTATTTTGATGTCTGACCTGGGGTTTGAACCGAGATCCCACGTCTAATAAGCAAACACACTACCTACTAGACTAGGGAACTTAAGTTCCTCAATACTAGAACCAATACAGGTCGTCCCAAGGGCGTTGCAACTAAGACCTGCTATCACCTTTCAACATGATACAACAGGCTAATTACCCGCTTAGCAAACAAGATTTAATTAAAAAAAAACTGAAGTTTATATTAGGTCAGGTTATAGAGGCAGTTGACTCAAATGACACAGCTTACTTCGGTTCTATAAAGTTCCTGTTGTAACACCGATTTACCTAATCCGTCATATCTACTGGTAGGCATCTCTCAACCATCCCGAGAGTTTTAAGAAGGATTCTGCTCAAATTGCCTTTGGCTAGATTAATTTCTAGGTATCCTGGAATTCTTCTTAGTTTACTAGCGCCAGACAATCGCAGAAAAGATGTTTTGCGGTCTTCTTCCTCGTTGTTGCAGCTTCTCCAGACATGTTTTGTCACTAAATTCTGGATGTCAAGGAACTATTCTTAGGTTTCCAAGCGCCGTACAAAGGCAGAGAAAAATGTTCTGCACTTCTTCCCCGTCGTTACAGCTTCTGCAGAAGTCACTATGAAGTATTCCCAGTCTTCGGGCGTAAATACTCAGACGATAGAGTCCTATTATCACTGTTATGGGGTTGCTGAGATGGAATCTTGTTAGGTTCAATGCAAATTCCGCTCTACATATAACCATAACTGGCCAGATCTGTCTGGTATTCCTATAAGTGGGTTCATTAACCCATATTGCCTTACAATGAATGGAGTTTTTATGAGGCCATTTGCTTGCCTCTCTGCAGAGGAGCGCTTGTCTCATGTAGGAATTCATTTGAATTTTCCATGGTACCAGCTTTAACAAGTGCCTCGGCTATAATTTATCTTCCATGTTCCCATGTTCAGGAACCCAAATGGGGGTAATGTCGAATGCTTTGCTATATTCTCCTGAGACATTCGGTATTCTTGGACATTCTTCACTTTGCTGCCTATAAATATGCCTACATCGCCATACGATATACTATCATACCGAATTCTTACGGCGGCAATTTTAATAGCCATTATTTTAGCCTGAAATAAAACAGAAATAAGACACGGAAAGCAAAGCAAGATGGGAGAGATACATACATACATACATATGTACATACATAATTGACCATTACAACCCTTCAGTCAGGATTACAATCTAGCTTCTCACACCACTTATATTGTGTGTGTCAATTTTATACATGAGTGGCGAGACCTAAAGTTTAAAGTCTATTCCGAACGACAAATTTTTGAGAAACTTTTTCATGGCAATTTTTTATTTACCATCAGAGATTTTGCCAGAAATCTGCTGAGAGGAAGTCGCCGAAGGAATATTTTTTCATATTTTCATTTTGATCGAGATGTCTGGCCTGGGGCTGGGACCGTGGTCTCACGTCTAATAAGCCAACACACTACCTACTAGACTACGGCGACTTCAAGGCCGCTTTACTGTTGCTAAATATGTATGTGTGAACATCATACGATATATCCTGATGCCGAATTCACATGACGGCAATTTAGCCATTATTTTAGCCTGAAATAAAACAGGAACAAGACATACAAGGCAAAGCAAGATGGGGGAGATGCTTACTAAAATCATATCAATCTGCAGTTGTCCAGCCTCCAAACTTCAAGTTCGGATATACAAAGATTTTTTCAATGGCATCCCCAATTAAATTTTCCTCTGAACTACGTTTCTGTGAACCTATAAATTTCATTTATTATTTATTATAAGTCTGCTTATTTTTTTAACTGAATTTATTTAATTTTTTTGGAAATTTATTTTTTTTTTGTTTTTTATGTTCGATTTTTTTGTAAACTAAAGTTTATAAAAAAATAAAAGAAACTTTTTTTGAAAATCTATTCATTCTGGTGTTAACAGCATTACACCAACAATAACAATAACATCGATAAAGTAATGACTACAACAAACAACAACAACAATAACAGCCAAAAAGCCCTCACTGAAAAATGTTTCTTGTTACGAACAGTTGTTGGTTTCACTACAAAAAAAAACCCACCCAACAATTAAAACAAAAACAAACAATAAACATGGAAACCATGATTACAGTTTGAAATACGAATACAAATACAAATACAAAAATGGTGGATTTTAAATAATAACAACAATAATACTAATGAGAAGGAAAGGAACGGAAGTATTTTTTTTTTTTTTAGTATTTTGAAATTCAATAACAGTTGTTGTTTAAAACAAATTCAATAAACTTTTCATAACTAAAAAAAATGAAAATAAAAATAAAATTATGAACTTAAAAATCGTATTAAAGTTAAGCGGTGAATAGATTTTGAAGTTAATTTTCCTTTTTTTAAAAATTAAACAAGGAGGAGATAATGGAATTAATTTGAAGTCTCAAAAAATTAGAAATGGATTGTTAAATTATGATAATGAGTACTCGGTAAGACTGATCAAAAGGTCCGACCTCTGTGCTACAATAAAGCAAGGTAATGAACTTTGACATTCACTAGAAAGAAGAACACAAAACCAAACTAATATACCCTGCTTACGTTTGCTGAATCAATGAGGTGTTAATTCCAGTGTTAAATTTCGTTATTTTTTGATCAGTCTTCGAGGCTGGGAGTTTGAATGTTGAGACGTACTAGTTTCTCAAACCACTTATGTTGTGTGTGTTAATTTTATAAATGAGTGGTGGGACTTACAGTTTAAAGTCGACTCCGAACGACATATTTTTGAGAAACTTGTTCATGAACATTTTATTTACTCTCAGAGTTTTTATCGGAAATCTGCTGAGAGGAAGTCGCCGAAGAAATACTTTTTGTATTTTGTCTTGATGCCTGGCCAGAGGCTCAAACCCTGGCTTTACGTCTAATAAGCCAACACACTACCTACTAGACTACGGCGACTTCAAAAATCAATGATCAATGATAACATTCCCAAGCATTGATGAAATATCCAGGTTATGCGAATGATGCATTAGAATATTCCAGGCATAAGCAGTCTTCTTAAAACGGGTCCTCACATATTTATGGTCTTGCATTATCATGGTGGACGCAACACCTTTTTTCTTGGTCAGTTCTGATCACATTTTCTTGATTGCATATTCAACATGGTCAATTTGATTGTACTATTAGTAGCAAAGATACTATTAAACCGCCGTAGTCTAGTCGGTAATACGTTAAACGTGAGGCCTCGGTTCAAACTCCAGACCAGACATCTCAAACAAAACAAAATATAAACAATATTTCTTCGCGACTTCCTCTCATCAGATATCTGGCAAAAACTCTGAAAGTCTCTGTCGTTCGGATTCGACTTTAAACTGTAGGTCGAGCTACTCATGTATAAAATTAACACATCGAACATAAGTGACGTGAGAATCTTGTGTAAAGAGTTGTGTTCAATCCAATTTGCTTGTTTTAATTCATATGGCAACCAAATATCGTCATCCATAGAGGCGCCAGGTTTTTTGACAAACCTTTAAACTGTAATGTTTTTAAACTAAGCAAGCATCGAACATCAGCACTGTCCTCGAATAAACTCCCCTATAGAGGAACCGAGCTATTGGGAGGTTACGTGGCAAAACAGGTTAAATGCTGGGACTCTATAGCCCCTAAATAGGGCTTATAATGGCGCATCGTAAGGGACATTATAGTGTCAGATCGCTAATTGGGATTTGATCTAGATTTCAACCGGATTTCTACAGAGAATATGAGAGTAAATGAGGGAATATGGAGATAAGAACATTCCCAAGTTTGATGCCTGGCTACTGGTAGAATAAAGTTGGATACTCTTCTTTGAAGTGATCAACTCTTTGTTAAAAGCCGATATATGGGTTCTGCTGATTTATTGTGGTATTCCGCTGGCCGATAGATGTGTGTCCATCATCATGCATACATACATACATACATACATACATACATAATTAGTCATTACAACCCTTTAGTCAGGATTACGGCCCAGATTCTCATACCACTGATGTTGTGTGCGTTGCAGTTTAAAGTTGCTTCTGAACGACAGATTATTCTGGGAAAATTTTTTATGGCAATTTTATTTCACTATCAGAGTTTTTTGCCAGAAATCTGCTGAGAGGAAGTCGCCGAAGAAATATTTTTTCATATTTACGTTTCGCCAACACACACTACCTACTAGACTACGCCAACTTCAAATCCTCACGCAACTTCTATTTATTTTCACCGCTTCTCTCTCTCCCTCTCTTTCTGAATACTTTTAAAAATTGAGCCTTCAAAGTGCCATAGGTTAGGTTAGTAGCTCTGATATCATAAAGCTCACTTGAGCACGCATAGCGGCCCGTTGTGATGGCACGGGTGAACGCAGTCCCTGTACTGACCAAGCTCCACCAAAATCAGGGAAGAGGAAGAAGTTGGTCAGCGCAAGGGCTGCATATCAAAAGCACGACTACCCCACACTGAAAAACCAGCCAGAAAGTTTGATGAACGAAGCTATATCCTTGGTATCACTGGATGATGATAGCTCTGTTAAGCTGACAAGTATTGGAGAGCCAAATAGCCTACATCTACACCTAGCAAGAGACGGGCACTGGCAAAGAAAGTGGATAACAGTCTCCTCTTCCTCAGCGGATCTGCATCCACGGCAGAAGTCGTTAAATGGAAGCCTCATCCTCAGTTGATAGAAAGGAGTTGATACGAAGGATGAACGACGATTTTTATATCAAATGAAGGAAGCATATCCGAAGATTACAACCTGAATATGTTTTTTTTTTACAAGCATACTGAAATACTACATGGAAAGTGTCTGGAATAAGATTGTCGAAATAAATCGACAAATTTGCTAAAAACTATTAAAAAAAATTTTAAGATAGTAGTGTTATATACCCCCTAGCTGCTCAGGCACCTTTTCTGCATATTGACGGGCCCTTAAAATATCCGTCTATATTTGATCCACTAATTTATTTGATTTCTTAAGAATGTATTCAATGACTTTTTTGTATTAGAATGACTTTCCTGTGATACTATACCAAATCGAATTCCGCTAAATGAATACTTAAAAAAGGGTCCGCCAAATAACTTTTTTTTTTTGAAAATGCTTTAAAAAATAACTACTGAATATTGTCTCAAATTTATTTTTTTATTTGAAATTACAATCCTTCCGGTTAATAATTTCACTCAAATAGGTTGCCTCGGCTGGCCATGCAGTAGCCTACACCAGAAGATGCCGATTTTGGCAAAAAAAAAAATTATCTTTTCAGATGAAGCTCATTTTAATCTTGGCGGGTATGTAAACAAGCAAAATTGTCGCATTTGGGGCACAGAAAACCCGCACGCATACATTGAAAAGACGACGCACCCAAAACGAATTACTGTTTGGTGCGGATTTTGGTCCAGAGGCATAATTGGGTAATTTTTCTTCGAAAATGAGCAAGGAGTGGCCGTTACAGTCAATGGCGATCGTTATCGGGCCATGTTGAAAGAATTTTTGTCCACAACAATTGAAGAGGAGGATATTGGCAACATTTGGTTTCAACAGGATGGCGCTACGTGCCACACAGCCGAAGCTACACTCGATGTTTTGCGCCCTGTTTTTTAAGATCGCATTATCAGCCGCAGAGCTGATGTCGTTTAGCCACCTCGGAGCTGCGATTTCACACCGTTGGACTATTATTTGTGGGGTGCCGTCAAAGATAAGTGTTACGCCGACAAGCCAGAGACAATTGACGCTTTAAAGGACAATATTCGTGAAGCCATTAGTGAAATACAGCTGCACACAATCGATAATGTGCTTAAAAATTGGACCGATCGTGTAGGCTACTGTATGGCCAGCCGAGGCAGCCATTTGAATGAAATTATTTTCCATTATTAACCGGAAGGATTGTACTTTCAAATAAAAAAAGAAATTTGAGAAAATATTTAGTAGTTTGCTTTTTTAAAGCATTTTCAAAAAAAAAAAGTTACTTGGCGGACCCTTTGGCATACCATCAGCGAAACTGTAAAGGGAAAGGTCCTTTTATTTAGGTAGGGCCACAACACGGCAATAAAAAGTGTTATGGTTCGCAGTCATTTATTTTCCATTTTCAACATTTTATTTATAAGCCAAGTTTTTTATGTTGCACGTGTTATTGTCATCATGAACGTGGCAATTTTGGATTTCTTTTTTTGTTTTTTTTTGTATTTTTTTTTTTTTTTTTTTTGTGGATTGTTTTAAAGTTTGTGTTGCATTTTTTTGTTGTTGCAATGGTGCTGCATTTATGGTGACTTTGGCGCATGTAGGCCCCGTGACTAAATACAGTTTCTTTCTTCTTTTCTCTCTCTGTCTCTCTTTCTCTCACTTATTTTGTTCCACTATTGTGGTCCTGTATCAATACATTGGCACTTTTTTTTAAATGTTCATTCATTTGATTTCTTGCAAAAAAAAAGTTCAAGAAAAAAATTTAAACAGGAGAGAGAGAGAGAGCAGAGAAGTAGAAGTAGAGTGCAAGGGTAGAGGCTAATGGTTATAGGAAATAAAACATATTTTTTTGTTGTTTTGTTGTTGCTGTTGTTTGTTGTCGTCGTTGCACTATATAACTGAAAATATGTTGCAATTGTGCATTGGCGTATGCATAAGAGATATACAGAGAACATGAAAAAAAGTTGAAATGGAAAACAACGACAACAACAATGAAATATAATTCAACAAGCAGCTGAAATGTTTGGGCGTTGCTCTAATCTAATGGCGCCAAATGTTTTTCCAACTTTTGTTTGTCCAAATCGATATTCAGATACAGAAATGTACACCAAAAACAGTCTCTTACTACTACTACTACTACTACAGACGTTGGTTGCATGCATGTAGCTTTGGAAACAGTTTTGGACAAAAAAAAACATTTCGGGTTTGTTGTCAGCTGTTGTTGTTCACTATTGTCTCGTTGTAACTGGCCTAACTTGCATGTCATTCGAATGCCTTTTCCTAGCAATTGTTCATTCGTGCGTTTAAATTCTATAGTTTTTCTTTGCTTTATTTCCAATTCATTTCAATTTTTTGCATTTACGGTCATGTTTAATTTAAAAAAAAAAATGGAAACAAAAAAAAATAATTTTTTCCAACATTTTGTCTGTTGTTTGCAGA
This sequence comes from Sarcophaga carnaria, assembly GCA_958299815.1. Lineage (NCBI taxonomy): Eukaryota > Metazoa > Arthropoda > Insecta > Diptera > Sarcophagidae > Sarcophaga > Sarcophaga carnaria. The sequence goes on along the minus strand of OY283151.1, from coordinate 8,387,159 downwards.
TTAAAGATTTGTGGTGGTCGATTTGCATTTGATGACCGTTTTTTTCTCGTACAATATTATAATAAAAATCTTTACAATTTTCGTTTTGTTGTTGTATTTGGCGGATACAATTTGAACTAGTTTTCATCATCATAATGACCATTGAACCCTTCAGTTTAAATAATTTTTTTGAAAGGAATTTAATTGCAGTCTAGCTAGCAGTCAGCGTAGGTACAAACAAAAAATTGTTTTTAATTTTTATAGAAAAGATTTATGAGTCATGAACGTACCAACCCACCCACCAATCAATTTATTAGAAAGGGGCATTTAATAATGTTTAATTTAATATTTGCAAAAAAAATTGTTTGAATTCGTGGGTCAAATAATGGTCAAAGAATGGGTACATGTTTCTAGTACGTTTGCAGTAAAGTGTGGTACACAACCATTTTTTTATTGTAATTGGCTTATCGCAGACTCTAAAGATTGTACACAATATTTTAACCGTAGACTGTAAAATGGCGAACATATTTAAACAAAAACTTAACACTCAAAACGTCTCACTGACGCTATTAGTAGTTAACCTTGGTGGCCTAACTTTGCTTTGCTCCGAAAACCGTCAACAGCTGATGAAAACATTGAAAAAAAAATACAGAAAAGCTAATCATTTAATCACTATGACATCAGCATTATAACGAATCGAAGAGGGTGATAAAATACCTGGGAGTGATTATCGACGACAGGTTGAACTTCAAGGAGCACGTGAAATACATCGGCGAAAAAGCATGTGTAACCCAGGGAGCACTGGCGAGGATGATGCCAAATATTGGAGGGCCAAATCCATTTAAGAGGAGAATAATATCGAGGGTTGTGACGTGGATAATGTTATATGCTTTCCGAATATGGTCGGAGGCACTCTCCGTAGGGACGACAAGGAGGATACTGTCCTCGGTGTATCGTCTAAGCGCGATTAAACAGATAAGTGGCTTCAGGACAGTGTCTGATGAAGCGGTACAGGTATTGGCAAAGACAATACCGATAGACATATTGGCGGATGCGATGAGGCGGATATAATTTCGCCGTCTCGAGTATCCAGGACAAACGGCAGCAATAAGAGCGGAGGAACGAAGGACTCCATGCACAAATGGCAGTCACGATGGGGGATCAGTTTAAAGGGAAGATGGACATTTCGCCTTGTCCCTGATGTAACCCTTTGGATGAAGAACAAACATTGCGAGCTGAACTACTACGTGACCCAGTTCATAACTGGTCATGGGTGCTTCAGGTGCTTCCCCTTTACGCTCAAACTGTGTAGATGACGAGGAAGATGCGAAGCATATTCTAACATGCTGCCCCAGATTTAGATGGCCCGGGGAAATGAGTTTCGGACCAACTCGGCTTATGGAAGAGGTGTTGAATTCTAGGATTCTATGGAGCCAATACAGTCAGAGAATGGCTGAAGTTATGCAAGAACTTCGAAGGCTGGAGAAACGGAGGCGAAATTTATCCTAGTGTGACGAAGCTTTCGAGCTAACCAGCCCTCCGCGAAGTAATACCTTACGGCAGTCCCGCGGGGGGAAGTGGTCGAAGTGTGTAGGGGGTGGGTTTAGTACGTAGGCACCAGTGATGGTGAATCGTGCACTCTTTTGTTCGAACAAAAGTGTCTTTCAAAGATTCCCACATCCGGAGCAAGACCAAAAAAAAGAAACATCAGCATCATAATGTCATGCAGTTTTTTTGATGCTTTCGGCTTAAGGTATATACCAGACGTAGACCCAATTACTTACCTAATTGGTCATTACAACCCTTCAGTCAGGATCACAACAAAGGTTACCAAACCATTCATGTTGTGCGTGTTAAATTCATCCATAAGTGACGGGACCTACAGTTTAAAGTCGACTCTGAACGACATTGTTTTTGAGAAACTTTTCATGGCAATTTTATTTTCTCTCAGAGTTTTTGCCAGAAATCTGCTGAGAGGAAGTCGCCGAAGTAATACTTTTTGTATTTTGTTAGATGTCTGGCCTGGGGTCTAATAAGCCATCACACTACCTACTAGACTACGGCGACTTCTACCTAATTGCTCATTACAACCCTTTAGTCAGGATCACAACCGAGATTATTAAACCATTCATGTTGTGTGTGTTAATTTCATCCATAAGTAACGGGACCTACAGTTTAATGTCGATTCCGAGCGATAGATTTGAGAAACTTTTCTTGTGTATTTTATTTTGCTCTCAGAGTTCCTGCTCCGCCGCTTGACTCACTTGGGCCTCGATGGAAAAAAGGTGCACCAACCAGTTTCTCGGATCGCAATGTCATCTCGAACACAGTAGCCATGCTTACAGGTCATTGTGTTATGGGAAGCCACATGGAAAGAATACAGCTCCCATCTAACGACTTCTATCGTGGTTATAGATCTGCTGAGGAAGAGGAAGACTGTTGTCCACTTTCTTTGTCAATGCCTTTCTCTTGCGAGGTGCAGATTTAGGTTATTTGGCTCTCTAAACTTTGTCAGCTTGACGGAGCTATCATCGTCCATTGATGTCAAGGATATAGCTTCGTTTATCAAACTTTCGGCATGGTTTTCCAGCGTAGGGTAGTCGTCCTTTTAATTTGCAGTCCTTGCGTTGACCAACTTTTTCCCTAGTTTGGTGGAACTTGATCAGTACAGCGACTGCGTTTACCTGTGGCTTCACAACGGGCCTCTATGTCTGCTCAAGTGAGCTTTTGATATCAATGCCACCACTAGAACCTGCCTACCTAACAGAGTTTCTGCCAGAAGACTGCTGAGGAAAAGTCAACAAAATAAATATTTTGACCCATATTTCGTTTTGTTCGAGATGTCTGAACTGGATCTTGAACTCTCTTCCTAATAAGCCAACACTCTACTTACCAGAGATCAGCAATAAGTATTCAAAAAGATGAGTTAAATCGAATCATACTCATAATTTTTGGTACTTATACGCATTCATACTGATTTTAATATCAGGGAACCTCTACTCATATTCAAAGTTTGAAGTGCTCATCATATTCATACTTAACAACACATATAATTTCGTTGTTGATTTCGACTCTCCATAACTCAACATATACACGAAGCACAAAATAAGTACGAATCGCGTAGGAACACTAAAATACTCCTTAAAAGGTTGTGTGTTTGCTCTGTTTGCTGCTCTGTCTCTTTTTTCTTTTTTTGTAAATGCAACAACAACTAAGACTGTAAATTTTGATGAATGATTCGAATCACTCGAATCATTTATAAGCATTAGAAGTATTTTTCTAAAGTTATGAATCTATATGAGTAGGCTTATGAATCAAACATATTTCAAATGGTATGAGTTTGATGTCAACGTTGTATGCATAATCATTGCAACCTGTACTTATAAACCAACGTTGTAGTGAGTATGAATGCAGCAGAGTACATAGTTAAATTTCAATATTGTAGACGCACTTATATTCAAAATTTCATGAAAGCTTATGAGTAGCAAAAAACGATTCATTGCTGATATCTGCTTCTTACCAAACTACGGCAATTTCTTCGATGAGTAAGAACTAAAATGTACAAAAAAATATGAAAATATTTCGTTCAAGGGTGCCCTGGTAGTCTAGTGGGTAGTGTGCTAGACAGTTAGCGTGAGGGTCGTGGGTTCGATTCCCACCAGAGACTCTGGTCTGTGACACTACACGGAGCAAATAGTCAAGTTACTTCGCTCGTATATAATTAGAATATAATTTGTAATTGTATTGTAATTAATAAATATTTCATTCAATTAATCACTAATTAATCAAGTCTCTTAAATTGCTGGCTCTAGCCTACATTACTGTAAATAGCAAACCGGAAATAAATTTTAAAACCATATTTTTTTACATTAGCACTCAAGCTACTTAAGACTTGCTACTCGAAGCAAACTTCAACTGCAATTTTCCTAAAACAACTTGAAATATTTTCTCATTTTAATCTCCACTTTAATTGGCAACAATTAGAAACAACAATAATACTTCTCCTTTACAGGCGGCATTGTATGCACATTCAGCATTCCATTATATGCTCATCAGCAATTTTTATCTCATTTATCGGTAATTGAAGAAACAACCGACACTTACGGATCATAAAAATCAAAATCCTTTTTTCAAAAAATTAATTGTTATTCAGATTACGTAACAACAAATTGCTATTGAATTACCTTTTAAGGTGCACAACATGTTTTCCTTCTTGTCTTCTTCTTCTTCTGCTACTGCTTCTGCTGGCAGCAGTAGTAGCTGGAGTAATAGTTGAAGTAGTTTGGTTGCATTGCCAGAGCTTCTGCTTTAAAAGACAACAGGATACTGAGGGCGGTGGTTACATAGAATGGTTGGATGTCTGTATGATACATTTGCTTTCTAAACAAGACTCCGTATGTCGAGATAAAATAAATAAAAACAACAAAAAACAAACAATCATAGCAAGTGGAAGGAAAAATAATCAAAATTGTACATACAATTGAAAAACTTTTAACAAGTGAATCAACATCATCGTCATCACAATCATTATCATCATCATTGTTTTCTATATTGAAACATCGTTTGTTGTTAAAAGAGTCATAGAAAATGAGAATGAAAATGAATTCAATTGAAATCTAATAAAACCACACACAATCATTTACTTTACTGAAGAAGAAGAAGTCTTCATATAAACTTCAAAACTAGTCTTCTTTAATGTTATCACTGCCAGTATATTATAACTGAAATGTGTATGTAGATCTGTAACACAGTTTCCAAAAGCAATCTGCAATATATGACCGCCCTGAAAGTTACACTCTCTATTTTATTGACTTGAATTCTAAGGTGATTTTAACTAGAGATCAGCAATGAGTATTTAAAAAAGGTGAGTAGAATCGAATCATACTCATAATTTCTGATTATTATACGTATTCATATTTATTTTACCCACGGAACCCTTCCACTCATATTCACAGTTTGAAGTACTCATTATATGCATACTTAACAACACGTTAAATGTTGTTGATTTCGACTCTCCATAACTCAACATATACGCGAAGCACGAAATAAGTATGATACGCGTACGAATACTAAAATACTCACTAGAAGGTTGTGTGTTTGCTCTGCCTGCTGTTCTGTCTTTTTGATGAATGCTTCGCGTCACTCGAATCATTTATGAGTAAATATTATAAGTATTTTTCTAATGAATCTAAATGAGGAGGCTTATGTATCAAACATATTTCGAATGGTATGAGTTTGATGTCATTGTTGTACGCATACTCATTGCAACATGTACTTATGAATCAACGTTGTAATGAGTATGAAGCAATCAGAGTAAATAATTAAATTTCAATATTGTTGACTCAGTTATCTTCAAAATTTCATGTGTGCTTATGAGTAGCGAAAAAACGATTCATTGCTGATCTCTGCTCCATACCAATTACAAAGGTTGTTGGCCGTCTCTTCAATTTAGTTCGAAACCGACAGGAAGTCATCCTCTTTGCTGACTTCAGCAAATCTTCATATCAAACACCCTTCTCGCCGGGGCATCCGGACGCTGCACAACGTCCATGTCGTTGAGGAGCTCATACAGCTCACTGTTGGATCGGATGCGGAAATTATCGCCAACTCTCACTGGACCGAAGGTCTTACTTAGTGTCCATGTCTCTGCGCCATTAACAAGCACGGGAAGGATAAGCGTCTTATAGTGTATTATGCGGTGACTTAAACATTTCATAATTCGTACCATTGAGTTGTTGAAAGCTCAAAAAACGAATTTAAAAACAGCTCAAGTCGACTTGAATAAAATACAAGCCAAACAGGGCAGTCGCCGCAGTCTATTAGACGTAAGACCACAGTTCAAACCCCAGTTCAAGTATCTCTAACGAAATATGAAAACAAATACTTCTTCGGCGATTTCCACTCAGCAGATTTCTGGCAAAAACTCTGAAAGCAAATAAAATTTGACATGAAAAGTTTCCCAAAAATTTGTCGTTCGGAGCACGCGACACTTATAGAAAAAAATTAACACACCCAACATAAGTGGTGCGAGAAACTAGGTCGCAATCTTGACAAAAGAGTTATAATGGCCAATTATGTACGTATGCAGAGGGAACATGACCTAGAGCTGCGCTAGATGCACTAATTAATTTAAGTCAGTGGGGCCCATTGCCACGGGGACTATGGTTACGATAATGGCAGCAAGTCTTATACGAAATTATTCAGAGTCATCAGGATGTGATAAATGAGTGCCGGACAGTTCACTCTATGAACACCTGAACACAATCAGCAAGTGAGACCAAGTTTAACAATGAATGGAATATTTCAAGAGAGAGTCTTTTCTCTTGGCGAAACTCATGGGTACATATACGAACGGGAAGTCCATACATACATACATACATAATTACAGCCCTTCAGTCAGAATTACGACCTAGCTTTTCAAACCACTTTGGTTGGGTACATGAGTAGCGGGGCCTACAGTTTAAAGTCGACTCCGAACAACAGAGATTTGAGAAACTTTTCATAGCAATTTTATTTACTCTCAGAGTTTTTGCCAGAAATCTGCTGAGAGGAAGTCGCCGACGAAATACTTTTTGTATTTTATTTTGATGTCTAATGAATTTTGAATGAATATGATGAGAGGAACACGTCGAAGAAATATTTTTTTCGTATTTCGTTTTGTTGGAGATGTCTGACTTGGGGTTTGTACCAAGGCTGCACGTCTAATAAGCCAACACACTACTTACTAGACTACGACGACGGGAAGTCTATACCACACAAAAATGTGCTCAATTCATCTTGTGTAGGGGGAAGACAGAGGACAGGACATAGCAATGTCATCATACTCCCATTGCAACTCAGGGCACTCAGCTCTAACCAGATTAACTTGAGATTATTAAGATACTAACTGGGCAAGCTGCTGAATGCAGTATGGCAATGTGCAGTTGGAGGATGAGCTTGTGGAGGAGAGATACCATGCCGTTGATAGGTTCAGAAACTATTTGTGGCATCAGAGGACTAGTTTGTAGGTTATACTCGATGGAGAGGAAGATGGGCAGAGCCAGAAACTCTTTTCAAGGTCAATGGTTTTGATACAATCTCAACTTTTGCTAGGTAGTTACAATGGAAAGAAATTTCAGTCAAGCATCAGATTACACAGGAGTATCTTGATAGTAATACTCGGCCGTTTGACAATCAGTTGTAGATTCAAATGACACTTGATGAGCGAAGATGTATATTCTGTAGATTCCACATACAGTGAGCGTCAAAAGAAATTGTACATTAAAAAATATATATTAGTAAATTACCGTTAATTTTATTTTACTCAGAAGATTGTTAGGGCAACAGGATTTGGGGAAGAAATTGTAGGGTTGAGGGCAGTACAATAGATCGCTTCGCCCTAGAGTACAACGAATAATACGTGGGAATAATAAGTTTTAATAAATAAAAGCGGAATTCTTATCCATAACGGGGACTATGTTCATCTGGAATTACTGAAGTTAAACTTTAGCATCAAGCTTGGCTTTAATTTTGCAAAAATTTCCTAGGGAAACAGTTTTTTTCTCTGTTTGTTTCAAAATATGTTGAGCAAGTAATAATGAAAGCAAATAAATGCTAAAATAAATACAAAAACAATTTTCTAATGTTGTTTGGACAATTAAACCAAAAAAAAAAAGAATCCTTTTGTCTGAACGTCTGTCAAAATGTCCGCACGTCCGTCTCTAAGTTGATATGTTTGGCTGGCTAACCCAACTATTAGCTTAAATCAATCCATCAGTCCATCGATACATCAAACATATGTACGCATACATTATTACTATTATAACTGTATGTGAGTTTAAAAGTGTTATTTTCTCTTGGTATGAATCGAGATCCCATCTCAGGCTCATCATCATGAGCATTCCAAGTATTAGGAAAAGAAGCAACCAACGAGCTGAGCAAAAGTTAAGAACGTGTTTTGAATGAAAAATTAAAATTTTTCATCTTTTTGATGTCGGTTTTTCCAAAAATGACGTCTAAGCTGTAGAGGAATAACACAAACCAACCATAAGAAGCCATACCAAGAACAACATGAAGAGGAAAAAAAGGGTATTAAAGACAATATCTTGGATACAAAAGCGATATAAAAAGGAAAACACAAAGCAGCAGCAGCAGAGGCAGTAGTAGTAGTGGTTGTAGTAGTAAAATCGAATCTATTTGATGATGCTGAACAGCTGCAAAAATGAAATTCAAGGAGATAACGATGCATCGACACACACAGCAAGAGGTGGATAGACAGACGGATGGGCCAGATGTACGTATGCAAATAGTTTGACATGATAAATGGTTGCACTTCTGACAAACTAGATGAATAAATAAATAAACCAGCAATGGATGAATAGATAAACGAATGAACGGATGAACGAATGAATGTTTTACGCTTGTTAGTATAGCACACATACATACCATCGGCATGCAACCAACCATTTATGGTTGCATCCAACGGTTGGTTGCTGGGCAAATATATTTGACGATAAACTTCTTCCGTATTTGATTCGTCATTAAAAAGCCTTCGCATATCAAAACCTCAACAGAATGACTTCTCTTCAGTCTTCGCTTTTGTATGCGAAAAGCATTTATCGTGGCTAGTTTTTCTGATGTTGTTTCAGGAGGGGAATTAAAAAGTTTTGACATTCATTTATGATTTGATTATTAATTAAGATTTAAGCATTTATGCTTGAGGAAATGTTTTATGACTGACGAGTATTTGAAATTTCAAAAGAAAGTTTCATGATTTGTAGTTGACATGGGAATTATATTCACAACAGAATGGGATTAAATACCAAAGAAAATTGAAGAAATATTATCTCAGGCCTCAGATTGTTTTAGTTTCTAAGGAAAAGAGAAATTTGAAGGATTACTAAATCAATTATTTTTTTTTTAATTTCGTATTACAAACTGACTTCTTTTTCTTTTGGTAGAGAGGATTATTTAAGCCAAGCAATATCATCAGTTTTAAAGCTGCATTAATGTTTTAATCCTGTAGGCATTATTATGATGAAGTCCAGTAATTCTCTGATAAATCTCATTTCTCTTAGGTCTAGTTAACACCATGTCTTGACAAAACAATTGTACAAAATATGACCTGTTGTTTCATACATTTAGTCTCATCCAAGAGACCTAATCCATTCAGATAATGTCTCAGATAATATTAGTCTCCCGACAGAAAATCTATCGGGTCCGCCATCTAACGTTTTTTTTTCGACTAGTGCTTATTTCGTGAATGGTAACACTTAGCTCATGTCTGATTTGACAGATAATTAGTTTTATCCTTTCGCTGAACGAATATGGTTGTGTATTTTTCGTTCTCGCTTCGCTAAGTGGGCTTGCGATCGACTTACAGAAAATGGCTGGTATGTAAACAAGCAAAATTATCGCATTTGGGGCACAGAGAACTCGCACGCATACATTGAAAAGCCGACGCACCCAAAACGGGTCACTGTTTGGTGCGGATTTTGGTCCTGAGGCATAATTGGGCCATTTTTCTTCGAAAATGAGCAAGGAGTGGCCATTACAGTCAATGGCGATCGTTATCGGGCCATGTTGAACGAATGTTCAATGTGTCCACAACAATTGAAGAGGAGGATATTGGCAACATTTGGTTTCAACAGGACGGCGCTACATGCCACACAGCCGAAGCTACACTCGATGTTTTGCGCCCTGTTTTTGAAGATCGCATTATCAGCCGCAGAGCTGATGTCCTTTGGCCACCTCGGAGCTGCGATTTGACACCGTTGGACTATTATTTGTAGGGTGTCGTCAAAGATAAGTGTTACGCCGACAAGCCAGAGACAATTGACGCTTTAAAGGACAATATTCGTGAAGCCATTGGCGAAATACAGCTGCACACAATCGATAATGTGCTTAAAAATAGGGCCGATCGTGTAGGCTACTGCATGGGCAGCCGAGGTAGCCATTTGAATGAAATTATTTTCCATTATTAACCGCAAGGATTGTACTTTCAAACTAAAAAAGAAATTTGAGAAAATATTCAGTAGTATTTTTTAAAGCATTTTCAAAAAAAAAAGTTATTTGGCGAACCCTTTACATCCTAACATACTTCGCCTACCGTAATTTATAAGCATTTCTCCATCGGCGGACGCAAATATCCCCCAAACGAGATGTTACTGAACATTCCGATAATTAGACGGCTATCAGAACAGATCAGTTCCAACGTGATGAGCTCCAGAGCGGTGTACAACAGACGCAGATATCTAAAGAGGTAGCAGAACAACATAATGCCCATATCTTATGAGTACCAGAACACAATGCAACTGCAAAGGATGAACTGGCCATGAGCGGCTTTCGGAATTCGAGCTTTACAATGAATTCTTGAAATTGGGAATTCGTTTGGGGATCTGAACCGCATAATTGACAATGCGGTCATCGATTCCGTCAACTACAAATAGGCGGTTTCGAACACGAGTAAAACAGCGCAGAAGATCTTTCCAAAGCTGAATGCAGGACGCACGGTAAGGCTGCAGGGCGCGCAATATGATTATCGGGGTCATGACGGCGCATTGCAATATGGACATGCATGCTAGGCGCATTATTCTAGGGCACCTTGCAAATGATTTCTGTAGAAGCTGCAGAGATGAGGAAGACAACGAACCTTTCTTCACCTACTGGGAACATAGCCGACATTATGTCAAAGGAGAAAAAGGCATCTCGGTGACGTGGTTGATCTGGAGGCAATGTCAAGCATCGAAATAGACAATCTGATTCGCTTCCTCATAAGCTCCAAGTAGTTACAGTACTAGGGAATAATGGAAATCTGTGGTTTCGGATGTCCATTCGACTTCCTTTGTAGGGCAACCACCTCTACCTATCTACCTCTAGGCGAAAAAATTTACTAACCATTCGGCATGTCGCAGTTTTTTGGGTGTCCTCCCAATTAGGAATGCTTTTAAGAGATCCTTACTCCACACAATAGGACCTTGGACCAATAAAGCCTGTCAATTCAGTAGCAAATTCGTTGTGGTCCACAACGGACCCAATATCCTGCTGAGCACAACATTGTACATATAAAAAGAGTCCTTAAACAGCCGCAAATAGAAAGCCAATGAGAAAAAACCAAATTTAGCAAATGCAGTGACTGAAACAACGATAATTAAGCATAGCTGTGATGTCAAAGAGGGAGTCACCGTAGTCTAGAACGCAGAGTGTTCATTTATTAGACGAGAGTTTGGCAAAAATTCTGAGAGTAACTAAAATTAACATTAAAAATTTCTTAAAAATCTGTCGCTAGCTGTAGGCAGTCAAACTTTATTGGGCTCAACTCGAGTAATTACGTCCGTCCATAAATGGATACAAAATGCTTCGTATTTGTTTGTATGGAAAAAGAAATGAACAAAAAATCTTTCAATTAATTTCATTATTATTGTTGTTGTTGTTGTTGTCGTTTTTTGTTATAGTTTCAATTGAAATTTCTGTCAAATTGTCGTTGTTGTTGTTTCAATATTAATTCGGCTACTGCTAGCATTCAAAGCGTCTGTCTGCCTTGGACTGTCATTGTTATTTGTGTCGCTTGTTGCTGTCATATTGTATTTTAATTATGCACGCGCGTTCATGATACACATTCAGTGACTTACACACATGCACACATACACTGTGCTTCTCTCTCGGTCTCACTCCTGCTCTCTCTCTGTCATCAATTTGTTGTCATTGTTCCTGTCACTTGGGTGTTTTTCGTTTGTTTTTCTGCATCTGTTGCTGTTGTTCATTTTGTCAATTTGACGTTGACTTTGACTGAATGTATGCGATTATTATTTTTGTTTTGTTTGTGTAAATGTCGTCTAATCATTGTTTCACTCTCTCTGTGTGTGGTTGTCAGTGGGGCTAACCGCCTTCCTGCCCTATTGATAGAGCCTGGGCAAATTTATTCGCATTAAAAAAACATGAAACAATACAACGAATTCAATGGTTTGTAATGCCATCTCCACGAATATTTTGAAAACAACATTTCAAAGTGATGCAAAGCTCTCTAATATTATTTGTATTATTGTTTTAAATTGCTATTGTTGTTGTAAAATGTAACAATTGTTGCTGTTGCTGATGTTTTTATTTTTGTATCTAATAAAGCAATTGCTAGTATCAGAGATATTTTGGAAAATAAACAAAAGTGAACTGACCTTTGCTTACTTTACTAGTATTGCAGTTGCTATTAGGGCAGCAATTTTAACAAGCATTAGCAGAAAAAAATGATAACACGTAAGAAACTAATCCAATCATTAACGTAGAGTTACAGGACCTATTTTTCCTTGTTGCGTAGCTCTTGTATACAGCAATTAGTAAATTTAAGAATTGTATAATAAAGTCGCCGTAGTCTAGTATGTAGTGTGTTGGCTTATTACACGTAAAGCCAGGGTTCGAGCCCCAGGCCAGACATCTCCATCAAAACGAAATATTAAAAAATATTTCTTCGCGGACTTCCTCTCAGCAGATTTCTAGCAAAAACTCTGAGAGTAAATAAAATTGCCATGAAAAGTTTCTCAAAAATCTGTCGTGCGAAGTCAACTTTAAACTGTAGGTTCCGCACTTATGGATAAAATTATTACACACTACTTGGGTGGTGTGAGAAGCTAGGTCGTAATCCTGACTAAAGGGTTGTAGTTTGGTCACTACAACCCTTTACGTCAATAAGTCTTTAAGTGATGCCAAAGGCCTAATTGGTTGTGTTTCTTATGAATTGAAAGAATTAATTTGTCTGGAAGGAGGCAGTGTTGATCACGTAGAACATAATAAACAGAGTGTGATATAAAGTTCGAAATATTAAAAATTAACGACGTCTTTTTCATAAGTTATTAGGTCATATTGATCTCATGTTGGTGTGATGAATACAATACCTTTTCTGTCGAATAATGCTGTTTTTTTTTTAAATAAATTTCTTGCATTAATTTCATTAACTGTTAGCAGTAGAGATAAGAGTCAGTCGTCTGACTGAACTGTCGAAGCTGATCATAAAAAAATAAATTCCAATCCCACCAGTCCCACTGAATTAACTTTCTTGGTGTCAATCTTAGCATTGTCACTGCCTCCCTTATTCCATGCATGATCTTTTACTCACATTAACCACACGTGTGATCGTCATAGAATGGCTTGGCTAGCTTGTGTTACTCTACTTCGAGGGCAATCGTATAACCAAGAGGGTATAGGTTTAGGTCGAAGTGATATCAAAAAACTCACTTAAGCACGCATAGCGGCCCTATATGATTTCAAATCAAACTTTAGAGTCTAATAGTATAAAACACCCTGTAATTAACTATTAATAGCGTCAATAGAAAATGTGTCTCTGCTTTTACTTTATTTATTTATTTATTTATTTATTTTATTTATTAATCATAGCACAACAAGATAATAATCTTATAAATGAAAGTGCTATGGGAGGACATCAAATAGGAAAAAGTAATAACAAATCGCTCATTATATGAGTCATGAATTGTTTGAAGTACAGTATAAATAAAAATGAATAAGAATAAGAACATGATTTAACCTCAGCAAAAAAAAAAACTTATTTGTATTCTCAACATTAATTTTTCTCCGAAAAATACTAAAACTTTACGCATTTAATGAAATTGATTGATTCGAATTGATTAACAATTCTTTGTGCATACTTTAGCACATTAGCACATCTAAAGCTATATAAAGATAGGACAGAGAAGGACTTGACAACACAACAATAAAAGTTGCTTTTCAATTTATCAGGTGATTCCTTGTCAACATTCGCAACAGACTGACACATTTCAATGTACAACAACAACAACAACAACAACAGCAAACATCAAACACCAAACGGAATTTTATTTACACCGAAATAAAAAAAAGGGCGAGTGATTGAATGAAAAACAGAATGAAAATCGATTGTAAATATGAATACGTAAGTAATTATTCGTGTTCATGTAAAGGCTTTCATGCTTTCTTTCTTTCTTTCTTTTTTGCTTTCATGCATGTTGTAATCATTTGGTTGACATTCATTGATTTGAACATGTGTTCGAAACAAACAAACAAGCAAACAAACAAACAAAGTCAAATAAATACATTGTCACAATCATAACACACACACACACATACATACCTGATCACTGTTCGTTCGTTCGTTCTTTTGATTGCCTGCACTGTCCCCATATCTGTTATAAGGACAACATGTACACGTATACATTCAAAGCTTTTATTTAACATTTTAACATTATATTTGTTTAATAATATTTCATTGTTAGGCTAGGTATGTATGTATGTCTGTCTCTTTCCTTGTTTTTTCATATTTGTCTGTAGAGGACAAAGTACATGACAATAACAGGGTGGTGTTGGTCGTCAACATCATTATTATCAGCGTCATCATCAACGACATTGGTGGTTGCTGTCATCATCATCATCGGCATGGTTGTTTGTCGGCTGGCTGGATGGCTCGATTGGATGTTTGTTTGTTTGGCTACGGACTACTTTAGTTTGGTGTCATCTGTCATTATCTATAAGCCATGCAACATAACATATTTTCCGCAAATTTAAATTGGCATGTTGTGTGAAAATATTTGCATTCACATACAATCATCAAAGCATACGCCACGTCAAGCCACACTACACTCGTTCTTTTACTTACAAATTGAATAACATTTTATGACTTTCATATTCAAGCGTTGTGTGGTATGTGTTGTGTTGTGTTGTGTTGCGTTGCCCAGATAAATTCAAATGCATGACTTCAGTGAAAATATTTCAAGAGCTTAGAATTTAAATATTTTCTATTTATGCGACTAGGATTAGAATTTTAAAAATTTAATGAATTTAAAACCGCCTTAGCACTACAACTATACATACATAATTGGTCATTACAAACCTTTTAGTCAGGATTACGACCTAGCTTCTCACACCACTCAGGTTGTGTGTGTTAATTTTATACATGAGTGGTGGGGCTTACAGTTTAAAGCCGCTTCCGAACGATAGATTTTTGAGAAACTTTTTCATGGCAATTTTATTTTTACGCTCAGGGTTTTTTCCAGAAATCTGATGAGAGTAGGTCGCCGAAGACAATATTTTTTCATATTTTCGTTTTGATGTCTGACCTGTGGTTTGTAACGACGCCTCATGTCTAATAAGCCAACACACTACATACTAGACCACGACGACTATAAATTTGTCTGACAATTATTCGTAAAATTAATACTTTGTTCAGTTTAAATGGTGTAGGTTCTCCAAGACCAACAGGAAAAACAAACCCAGGACGACAAAAAAAAACGTGGAGAGAATCCACACTGTAAGGAAAAAACTTCAATTGCAAACTGGGCATTGAGAAACATGGACAAATTCTATAGACATCATATGCCTATTATATAGGGCCTATGCCTGTAGCTGCTCATAATCTTAGGACGAATGACAAGACATCATGAGTATAACAGTCAAGAGATGGTTTAAATCCTGGTTGGTATTGTATGTGAATCTGGTTTAGATTGACCTGAGACAGAAAAGCTTCTGCAAGAAAAGTGTTGTCATATAAAATGTGCTGCCAAATATGTATTGCCCGATGCGTCAACTATTGACGGATTACTTACTTACTTAATTGGCCATTAAAAACCTGATTAACGGTTTCAGTTGGTCACACCAATCGATGACAGATCTTTCTCGATTTAGTCGATTTGCGTTAGAAGGCAAACAATGTCGTCGACTTTCGCAAATCCGCGCATCAAATATCTGTCTCGCCGAAGCATCCTCCTCCATTCGAACGACATGGTCTAGCCAGCGCAGCCGCCGGATGTTAATACGCTGCACAACGTTGATGCAGCTCATACAGCGTACTGTTGGATCGTATGCGGAAATCATCGCGAACCAGCACTAGACCGAAGAGCTAACGAAGGACTTTTCTCTCGAATACTCTCAAGGCTGCTACATCAGTGCTTAATAGTGTCCATGTCTCTACGCCATAAAGAAGCACGGGGAGTATGAGCATCAACTATTGACGAATTACTTACTAACTTAAGTGGCCATTGAAAATCTGATTAATGGATTTCGCTTGCCTTAACACAGCCTTCCAGATACGCCTGCTTCTTGCATGCCTACGCCAGTTGGTCACACCAATCGATGACAGATCTTCCTCGATTTAGTTCTTCCAACGCAAACAAGGTCGTCGATTTCCGCACATACGCGCATCAAATACCCGTCTCGCCGAAGCATCCACCTTCATTCGAACGATATGACCGAAACAGCACAGACGCTGGGTATTAGCATTCATGTCGTTGAGGAGCTCATGCAGCTCACTGTTGGATCGGATGCGGAAATCATCGCCGAAGATCTTACGTAGGACTTTTCTCTCGAATACTCTCAAGGCTGCTACATCAGTGCTTAATGGTGTCCATGTCTCTGCGCCATAAAGAAGCACGTGGAGGATGACCACCGCTATTGACGGATTAGCTCTATGACAAAATCTCTTGTTTTCAGCACCCCTCATAGGAGCATATGCCTTCCACAAAGCATTTCTGCCTTGTTTCCTTTCCTTTAATATATTTTTGTTGTGTCAGCTAGGCAGGCTATAGGTCTGCTGTAGCAAGTCCTGGATAATAGAGCTGCCATCTATTGTTGCCTAGAAAAAGTCTAGTACTACGTAAAAGTCATTTTATTTCACTAGAGCACGTTTCATTTTGTAGTACCGCTACGCAGAACCATTATAAGATGCCCTTTTGCACGTTCACAGCATAACAAATTTTCTACTCAACCTCCATTCGTTTTTAAGATTAAGACTTTAAAGCTTTGATCGTTAAAGAGGTGATATTACGTCACAGGCCATTGTACCACACGACGTATGATTAACAACGCGCTTACGAGTCAATAAATAGAATGTTATGTTCTGCCTACAGTGAAATAAAACCGGTTTACGGTGGACGACTTTATTTGAAGGCTGTGGTTATGTTGAACAGGGTTGGCTAGTGGTCAAAAGGAGAAGATAGGATTACGAATTAAAAAGATAAGCCATATGGAAGATAGGAAACATTCTGAGAAAAAGAACGGATCCCTCAAACTAAATTAAAATCGGGAAGATACTATTGACACCCAGAAGCGGTGTAAACTCCTTTAACAGAACAATGCCATGTCATGAAAACCGTGCTCCCTGCTGTTGAATAAATTGTTCGATTCTATGAATTGGAAAGCCCGTAATTGATTGCTATTGGACGATAGTTCTCAGAATGGTTAGCCTCAGCCTTGAGGTAACATTCACAGCTTCTCATGGCAAAGGATGAAAACCGATATGTATGAATCGTATGTATGAGACATTCGCACTGCAAAAGGTGTAAATTTAAAATAAACCTCCTATAGAAAGCCTACGTGATGCAAAGTGTAATTGATATCGCTTCTTAATGCACCATATCGACCATTAAATTCTTGGATGCGTTTGCTTTGATGTCTGGCTGTTATGAATACAATTGGTTTTTCAGCATAATTTTCAGATTTCAAGTAAAAGTCTGTTGCCCTTCTCCTGTCCAATTGCCAAGAAACATTTCACTGTTCAAAACTCTTTGCAAATCCAAGGAGATTCAATTAAAAATTTGTTTCATTTTCATTGCAAATCTTACCATAAATTCAGACAAAAACAATAAAAATCAACAGACAACAGACATAACAATGCGATAAAAGCCCAAAACTAGTTGAAGACAATGGTGGCAGGAGAAGCAAAAATACACTTGAAGCAGCCATAATTTTTCTAAAACGCTTGAAGAGTGCGTAATTCTCTTGGGACACAATACATATAAATGGCAGGCTGGCTGGCTGGCTAGCTGGCTGGCACAGACTACAATTGGGCATGCGTAAGCTGCTATTGAATAATGTATTGCAACTGCTGCTGCTGCTGGTGATGTTGCTGCTACGATCAGCCATGCCGGGAAGATTATTTCATACAAAACCAATTATGGTGTCTGTATGTCACCCCGATGCAAAATAAAGCAACTGAAACAGAATGAAAACAAAAGGTAGCCTCAGCTGAATACGGAATCGTGTACGTGCAACAAAAGGCCTGCTGCCTCACTACTGCCAGGGGAATGAATTGTTTGTGTTCGTACGTACAACTGACAAAACTATAAAAGGAGCACAGAATTGCAAAAAAAAAGAAAACAAAGCAACAGCAACAGCAATAACAATACTTTTGCAATACAACAATACGTTGAGATGACAGTGCGGCACAACAATCAGAAGAAAGGCTAAAATAGTGCAGGGTTGGGTTTGGGTTGAACTTGTTTTGCCATTTCCTTGTTTTTCTTTTCTTTTCTTTTCTTTTTTGTTCGATTTTCTTTCTTCCATTTTTAGAAAAGCCTGTCTAATCGATTACTATGGGTTTTATTGTAGTGCCAATCGAAAGGCGAAAACACCCAGCAATACAGGAACAAGAAAAATGCAATAACAGGGGAAAGACAGCAACTGTCAATAAGACAGCAAAAACGTAAATAAAAATTGAAAAGAAAAGGTGAGTTGGGTGTAAAATGAGAGACACATTAAAATCCAACGAACACAGAAATTGCAAAAAAAAAAAAACTAAATGCCAGGTTGCATACAATATTGGAAAAAAGAGTTCAGAAATTGTACAGTAAAGGATGAAATGAAAAAAACAACAACAACAACTATCGACAGCTAACCGCAAAAGAAAAACAATAACAACTAACAATACAATGCCAACACAATTTTGCTACAAATATTACTAAGGCGGTACGTATCTAAAAAGTTCACAAACATTAGCTGGATATTTAACAAAAATTATACAAAACTAATCCAAAAATCTTACAACATCGCTTCGGTGCTTCGTATCAGAGATCAGCAATGAGTACTCAAAAAGATGAGTAGAATAGAATCATACTCATAATTTCTAATACTTATACGCATTCATACTTATTTTAATATCATCGAACCACTACTCATATTCAAAGTTTGAAGTACTCATCATATTCATACTTAACAACACGCATGATGTTGCTGATTTCGACTCTCCATGAATCAACATATACACGGAAGCACTCAATAAGTATGAATCGCATGCGAACACTAAAATACTTACTAGAAGGTTGAGTGTTTGCTCTGCTTTTTGCTCTGTCTTTTTTCTGCTTATGTGTCTTTTTTCTTTTGTTGTAAATGCAACAACAATTTACAACTGTAAATTTTGATGAATGATTCGAGTCGCTCGAATCATTATTTATAAGTATTTTTCTAATGTTATGAATCTAAATGAGTAGGCTTATGAATCAAACATATTTCGAATAGTATGAGTTTAATGTGAACGTTGCACGCATACTCATTGCAACCTGTACTTATAAATCAATGTTGTTGTGAGTATGAATGCATCAGAGTTTGTAGTTAAATTTCAATATTGTTGACTCACTTATATTCAAAATTTCATGAGTGCTTATGAGTAGCGAAAAAACAATTCATTGCTGACCTCTGCTTCGTATCCAACAACTTCGTTTGGAGTGGTAAATTAAGATTTCTACATGCAGCAATTTGGTTCTCGAAGTGACCAAACCCTAATTAGTGAAGTATAGCGATAGGTAACGCTACAAGCCAGATGACAGCGGGGTCTAGTACTAAGCTAAGACTTATAAACTTTGTTTACTAAAGTCGACTTCGAACGACAGATTTTTGAGAAACTTTTCATGACAATTTTATTTGCCCTCATAGTTTATGCCAGAAATCTGCTGAGAGAAGTCTCGCCGAAGAAATACTTTTTGTATTTTATTTTGATGTCTGGCCTGGGGATCGAACCCTGACTTTACGTCTAATAAACCAACACACTACCTACTAGACCACGGCGACTTCTTCTTCTCTTATTACGCCAACTAATTGTAATTAATTTGTACAAATTTTGCATGGATTTTTGAATCGTTATTATACTGCGTTATCTAGAAGGAAGTCGCCGTAGTATAGTAGGTAGTGTGTTGGTTTATTCGACGTAAAGCCAACGTTCAAGCCCCAGGTCAAACATCAAAGATAAAATACAAAAAGTATTTCTTCGGCGACTTACTCGCAGCAGAATTCTGGCAAAAACTCCGAGATAAATAAAATTGCCATGAAAAGTTTCTCAAAAATCCGTCGTTCGGAGTCGACTTTAAGCTGTAAGTCCCCCGCTCATGTATAAAAGTAACACACATAACATAAGCTAGGTCGTAATACTGCCTGAAGAGTTGTAAAGACCAATTATGTACATAGGTATGGATCTAGAAAGATGCCTATTTTTGTCCCCATGCCATACGTGACAATATTTCAGTAAAATTGCAGATGGAAACACTGATTATGTGGCCGACGTACTCCTTTGAAACTCTCTAAACTCAAGGCATTAAATTTCGATTCATAAAATGTTTCTTTGCCAAGTTAAATTGAACATTTTTATTTGCTTGTGAACTACTTTGCTTTGTACAATTATAGGATTTCTGCACTTTTGCCTTAGCTGTACTTGAATTATATGAATACCTAGCCTCTGATCCTGAATTTAGTAAAGCTGGCACCACGGAAAATTGAAATGAATTTCTACACGAAAACTCCATTCATTGCCAAGGGAGACATCAAAAAATCTGGCTCGACATGGATATAAATATGTAGAATAGAATGTGCATTGAAACTATCAAGATTTCACCTTAGGAACCTGACAGCAGTGATAAGAGAATACTTTCCTCTGGCTGTTAACACCAGGAGACTGGAAATATCTCAGAATGACTTCTGCAGAAGGTGCAACAACAAAGAAAAAGAGGAGACAACATATATCCATCTAAGGAACCTCATAGTATAACTGCTATAGCCTCTGGGTATTCACACCAGGAGACTGTGAATAATTCATACCGAATTCTGCAGAAGCTGAAACAACGAGAAAAATGAAAAGGCCTGGGAAATAGTATTCACACATAGAATTTAATAGCCAAAGGTGATATCACATCTTCATAAGACTCTGGGGATGGTAGAGAGATAACAACCAGGAGCTCTAATTATATGACAAAAAGGGTAATATGGGCTACAACGAGACCTTTTAGGAGCCCAAGTAAGCTGTGTTCATTGAGGCGGCTGTAAGTTTAACCTTAACTAGCGTTTAACCTAAAAACGTGGGAATACGTGATGCGGACTTGAATGGGTCTTTTTCGAACTATCAAAGCATCCTCTCTTGCCGTTAGTCTGTATGCTTGAATGAATACTAATCGAATTTGACATCCTTTCTAGATTTTTATTTTGTGTCCTTTTCTACGAAGAAGATTTATGTATAATTTTAATGTCTTAACAACACCGCCCTTAACCATCGTGCCCAATACTCCACGACTGGATTATATTCCTTGACTGGATTACATAAAAGAAAGCTAGACTGTAATATCAATAGTAACTGAGGTTAGTAGTTGCTTTATTAGACGTGAGGCCACGGTCCAAACCAGAGATCAGCAATGAATGGTTTTTTCGCTACTCATAAGCACTCATGAAATTTTAAATATAAGTGAGTCAACAGTATTGAAATTTAACTATGTACTCTGATTCATTCATACTCACTACAACGTTGATTTATAAGTACAGGTTGCAATGAGTATACGTACAACGTTGACATCAAACTCATACCATTCGAAATATGTTTGATTCATAACTTTAGAAAAAGTCTTATAATATGTACTTATAAATGATTCGAGTGACTCGAATTACTCATCAAAATTTTCAGTCTTAGTTGTTGTTGCATTTACAAAAAAAGAAAACAGACAGAGCAGTTAGCAGAGCAAACGCATAACCTCCTAGTGAGTATTTTAGTGTTCGTATGCGAATCATACTTAATTTGTGCTTCGTGTATATGTTGAGTTATGTAGAGTCGATCTCAACAACATCATACGTGTTGTTAAGTATGAGTACGATGAATATTAAATGATATTAAAATTAGTATGAATGCGTATAAGTATCAGAAATTATGAGTATGATTCGATTCTACTCACCTTTTTGAATACTCATTGCTGATCTCTGATGTGTATCAATAGTAACTGAGTTATGGCTCAATTTAGTTTGACCCATTGATAAGCAACTAATAATTGTTGTAGTGTTATGTTCGATTTCATATATATATACATCCATACATAATTGGTCATTACAACCCTTCAGTCAGGATTACGACTTAGTTTCTCACACCAGTTATGTTGTGTGTGTTAATTTTGTACATGAGTGGTAAGTTGAAAGTCGACTGCGAACGACAGATTTTTGAGAAACTTTTCATGGCAAATTTATTTATTCTCAGGGTTTTTGCCAGAAATCTGCTGAGAGAAAGTCGCCGAAGAAATATTTTTTAATATTTCGTTTTGATGGAGATGTCTGGCCTGGGGCTCGAACCCTGGCTTTACGTGTAATAAGCCAACACACTACATACTAGACTACGGCGACTTTATTATACAATTCTTAAATTTACTAATTGCTGTATACAAGAGCTACGCAACAAGGAAAAATAGGTCCTGTAACTCTACGTTAATGATTGGATTAGTTTCTTACGTGTTAAAACTTTCTTTCTCGCAATGTTTCTTAATATTGCTCCCCTAATAGCAACTGCAAGATTTATAAGTAAAGGTCAGTTCACTTTTGTTTTTTTTCCAAAATATCTCTGATATTAGCAATTGCTTTATTAGATACAAAAATAAAAAATCAGCAACAGCAACAATTGTAACGTTTTACAACAACAACAGCAATTTAAAACAATAATACAAATAATATTAGAGGGCTTTGCATCACTTTGAAATGTTATTTTCAAAATATTCGTGGAGATGGCATTATAAACCATTGAATTCGTTGTATTTTTAATGCGAATAAAATTGCCCTGGCTCTATCAATAGGGCAGGAAGGCGGTTAGCCCCACTGTCAACCACACAGAGAGAGTGAAACAATGATTAGACGACATTTACACCAACAAAACAAAAATAATAATCGCACACATTCAGTCAAAGTCATCGTCAAATTGACAAAATGAACAACAGCAACAGATGCAGAAAAACAAAACGAAAAACACCCAAGTGACAGGAACAATGACAACAAATTGATGACAGAGAGAGAGAGAGAGAGCAGAAGAGAAAAGCACAGTGTATGTATGTGTGCATGTGTGTCAGTCACTGAATGTGTATCATGAACGCGCGTGCATAATTAAAATACAATATGACAGCAACAAGCGACACAAATAACAATGACAGTCCAAGGCAGACAGACGCGTTCAATGCTAGCAGTACAGTAGCCGAATTAATATTGAAACAACAACAACGACAATTTGACAGAAATTTCACATGAAACTATAACAAAAAAACGACAACAACAACAATAATAATGAAATTAATTGAAAGTTTTTTGTTCGTTTGTTTTTCCATACAAACAAATACGAGGCATTTTGTATCCATTTATGGACGGACGTACAAATTACTCGAGTTGAGCCCAATAAAGTTTGACTGCCTACAGCTACATTGTGTTAATGACTGAATTTTCAGTTCAATTGTATGAGGGGACAAAAGCAGACTGACGTGATTGTTGCAATTTAAAACAAATTTATTGTCTTTAAATAAATGCTACCAAGCGCATAAAAATCAAGCCGAAAATTAATTGCAAATCGATGGAAATAATGGGCAAATTTCGAATAGCGAAATGTTCGATAGTGTTCCCTCAAAATATCGCAAAATAACCTCTAAAGCTGCATGGCCACATATCAAATTTTTTTTTCACTCCCAAAGCTGCAGAAATCATATGTTTCTTCTTCTTCAGAACACCTATAAAATAAAGTTTGAAAGCATGCTTTTGATGTCTTACTGTGCTAAGCTACATAAATCCTACCAACACATATGTAAATCTGATCAGTTAAATTTGATGTGTCGCCATGCAGCTTTACAATAACGTAACTAGCTAACATGAGCTACATAGATCTGTGAAGAAAAAGTGGATGATAAGCTATCTCCGTTAATAGCTCACCAGTTGAAATAAAATGTTTATTCCTCCACTACTTTCAAAGGATATTTTCCAATAACAAATAATAAAGCCTCAATAGTTGCTAGTTTAATAGGGCCACTAGCCTTAATTCAAATTTCAATTGAAAATAAAATCCCGACAACTTCATTGTACTCTTTTAAAGGGAAAATAAAATTCGATTTTGTATTTGAATACCTATTATTTTCAGCATCACTGTAGAAACACTTTCGCTTATGTCATCAAAAATTGCAAATAAATGATGTTCAATGAGAATGAATTGAGTCAATTGCGGGGGCCGTTTATCAGTCAATAAAACACGTTCTTTCATTCATGCGATTCAATAGTAGTTGAAGTTTTACGAAGGTTGTGCAAAAAGTATCAAAATCTGCTGTTAGTCAAACCGGCTTGTTGATTAAAAATTGGTCCAAAAAATAAGAATGAATGTCATTACCGGTTACAAACATACATAATTGGTTATTACAACCCTTCAGTCTGGACTGCAATCTAGTTTCTCACACCACTTATGTTGTGTTTCTTAATTTTATACATGAGTAGCGGGACCTACAGTTTAAAGGCGCCTCTGAACAACAGATTTTTTTGTGAAACTTTTCATGGCAATTTTATTTACTCTCAGAGTTTTTGCCAGAAATCTGCTTAGAAGAAGTCGCCGAAGAAATACTTTTTGTATTTTGTTTTGATGTCTGGCCTGGGGCTCGAACCCTGGCTTTACGTCGAATAAGCCAACACACTACCTACTAGACTACGGCGACTTCAATAAATTGAAGAAACTTTGCGCAGAACCAAATTCCCTTTCCGATATCTTTTGCCGTTTTCAAAACTCTATGCGCACCTACTTTATGAACTTATTAAGCGATTACCAGATACTTAATTTCACCTTCTTTTCTTGAGTTACATTGCAGTTGACTTCCTTAAAGGTTTCATTAAACCGTGTATTTATGTTCCCTCCAACTTGAAGCCCTAACACCTGCCATATCAGTTGGCATAGCTCATGTTCTCTTGAGCAACAAAGAACTAAAGACGCTAACAAATCATTAAGATATCGTAACGATTTTGTACAAAACTTGCAGACAATTACGTGCTGACATTTGTATCGGCATTCCTAGACGATTTCTTTATTATTAAAATCGTGTGAAGCTTTTAAAAGCTTCAGCACGAACACAATATGCATCCACCATTTTCTTTTGAATCTCTTCTAAACCAAAACTTATTGTACAGCCCTCGTTTTTACAATTCGATTTCATTTTATGTGCTCTAATGAATGTAAGTTTGTGGAAATTATTGTATCAGACAAGATCTGCCATTCAGTTAGTTGTTAAGCGGCAAACATATGGCGGAATGTCTCACTAGCTTGTTTGGATGGATGAACATCCATTGAGTGGACGTATGTAATTCTGTTTCATTCCGTTTCAGGCGGATGTCTGTTAATTTGCAACAATTATAATGCATTCATATTGTAATTTAACTTTTATTTTATTTCTTCTTTGTCTCGCATCCCTTTCTCCCTCTCTCGCATCCCGTCTTCATCCCCACTTAGTTTGTGTGTTTTTGTTGTGGAATTTTAATCAAATTTATACCGACCGACCGACCGACCGATTGACATGTTGAAGAATCAGCCGATAATACGACAATTGGTTTGTATATCTTGTGTGTCGTGGTTTAATTTGTGGCACATGTTCTTTTACTGCTACGGTATTGGTCTCTGTACACTCTTGCTACTGTGTGTGTTCAATTGCCACAAAAATTAAAATTGAAACTATAAATGGAATTGCAAATATTTGAGAGAGAGAGCAAGAGAGACAGAGAGAGAGAGAGACATAAAATAACCAGTGAATTGAAGTTCTTTTGTAAGTATTTAAATAAGGATTTGAGTTCCTTTTTCTGTGCATTAGTTAAGTATTTAAATATTTAAACAATATGTAATCAATACGATAGCTTTTTAAGTAGGAGTCATAATAAAATATTGAAAATTAATTGTGGAAAATCTGCAAAGTAAAGGCAAATAAGGAGTAAGCACAAAGAAATTTGGGCATGCTTTTAATCTTATATCTCTTGCTCTGGTTAAAAAATGTAATGACAGTTACTTTACTTTTGTTAATCAATTGTCTTAGTAAAGTTAGGTTAGATTGGCAGCAGCCTCTGATATCATAGTATTGTTACGTTTTTACCTTTTTAAAAACGTTTAAATATGAGTTCGTTAATTGCAAACAAAGTAAAAACAAATATGTGTTTAATTTCAATTAAACTGTCTTTATTCTTTACACTACTTTTGTGTGCCACCGTATACAACTTAACGATACAACGATAATAATCTGTTTATTCACTTTACTAGTTCTTATCACACAACTATTCGCTTTACAACCACGACATGTTTTCTTCACGCGCAACTTCACACCAGGCTGACTGAATTCCTACTGACTGCTGCCTACTTTGTCCAGCCCTTTTATAGTCCGACACAACCAGTCTAATGAACATTCTTGAAGTGGAATGTTCGTGATCTCGCCTTCTCGAGAGCTCAATTGTTAATACATTGTCGTTTGTGTACTTTGCTTATATTGTCTATCCCTTTTTGTCACATACATATTGTTGTTGGTACCAGGCGCAAGCAGGTTCGTCGTACATATGTGTGTGTGATGCTTTAGATAATCAACACATTCATTGTATACTTAGTTTAGTGTGTATTTGTATCGTGTGGCTTTTGTTTATCGTTTTTGTTGTTAAACGATGTTAGGTCGTTTGGATTTGCGTAACAGTATACATGGGTCCTATAAGTTCTTATTTACTTACTTACTTAATTGGACTTTAACAACCCGATTAACGGATTTCAGCCTGACTTAACATATCCTTCCAAGCGCTTCTTGCTTGCCTGCGCCAGTTGGTCACACCAACAGTACTTCCTCGATCTGGTCCTTCCAAGGCGAACAAGGTTGTTCTCTTCGCCGATTTCCGGAGATTCCCGCATCAAAAACCCGCCCCGCCTGAGCATCCTCCTCTATTCGAAAGACATGGCCAAGCTAGCAAAGCTGCTAGATGTTAATACACTGCACAACGTCCTTGTCGTTGAGGAACTCATACAGCTCACTGTTAGATCGGATGTGGAAATTATCACCAAGCTGTGCTAGACCAAAGATCTTACGTAGGATTTTTCTCTCGAATACACTCAAGGCTATATATAAGTTTGCTTTATCTTATTCCAACACTTAACTATAACTCTTTGCAAACATTTCTCAACCACACCTCATCTACACCTTTGGCTAGTCATATTCTCTCAGTAAATTATCAGTGCCCAATAATCCTTAGGCTCAGACTCCCAATTGCCGACTCCCAATGACAGAGAATATGTTCAAAGGTCGCTAATTTGTGTCCATTGCTATAGCTTCTGCAGAAGCTGTGTACCCACAATGACCATTATTAGTAGCTTTGGTTTAGGTGGCGTGTAATAAAATACACCCAAACCTTTTTTTACACGGTAGATACGTTCCAGTGGTTACCGTGTAAAAAAAAAACGCGTAAAAAAAGTCAAATATTATGTATGTATGTAAGTGTATAAACAAACTGAAAAAATATACATAGGATTGATGCAGCAGCCTACATATGCCTATAAAATTGAATAACTTTATAAAAACGCACAGATTTAGTTGAATAATATACACAGAGTTTTTATTTTATTAAACGATTTTATCCGTATAAAAAGGAGCGAACAAAAAAAAATGGTAAATTTGTTAAAAAAAAAAATCGTGTTATTTCAAATTCGCGTAAAAAAAAACCGTGTAAAAACAGGTTTGGGTGTACAAAATTCCTTGAATCTATCACGATTTTGAGCCTGCTTCTCGACCTGTGCCCAGCATCGATCTCTTTCTAAAAATTTTATCTTGTCTAACAAGTTTTTTCGCTACTTCCCTCTCGGCCGAGAACGGCTTCGCGTTATATGCGGATTCTAATCGAGCGTCATTTCTGCCACATTGTATCTCGGTTTTAGCCTGTCCAATAAAATTTCCGCAATCTCATCTCTACTCCAATAGATATTTGTCCGCATTTCCGTAAAGCTCTGATTTGGAGATACAATTGTGTGGCCACCATAGGCAAAGTATATTTCTGAGACAACTCTTAATAAAATCCTGCAATTTGTTCACTGTTACTAGTGATAAGAGCTATGTTTCACTTCTGTAAAGAAGTACAGATGTTAGCAACAACACAATTTTTGAAGACATTCCAGTACCCCTTTTGCTTTTGCAAACCCAAACTCAATGTCTATTATGGCACCAACATCTGAAGTGATTTGCCAAGATAAGTAAAACTTCTGCACTTCTGATGACTATTGGTTAAGATTAATTCAAATTTTATGCTGCTTATAGCAGGCTTTTGTGTTGGCGTTTGGTATAAGAACAGAATAACAAAATCACTACATTTTAAAAAATGTTGCACATAAAAAATGTTGCACTTAAAAAATGTTGCACTTACAAAAATGTTGCTCTTAAAAAATGTTGCTGTTAAAAAATGTTGCACTTAAAAATATATCGCTATTGAACTGTTGGATGATGTTTTTTAAATCGAGTAAATTCTTCCGTCTGTATAAATTAGTTCATAAATGACTGTTTAGTTTATAAAAGACTATTAAGATTATTATATTTACATACATACATATTTTTTATTTCAATAAGTACGTATGTATTTTATACTCTTCGTGAGTTTAACTCTGACTTTGTCCAAATCTGTATCATTTTTTGCGATGGTAATAGAAATCATGTCTTTGTAATCTGTTGATATATGGCATGCATTCATATGCTGCTTATTTATTACATTGTGACAGATATATTGTACGACTGACTAGAGAGCAATACATATATTAAATTTCGATTCGTTGGTATTATAAATCATTCATTCATTCATTTTTCTATCAATGATGTCTTACGGTTATTGTACGTTGTCTTGTTAAAATGAATACAAAAAAAAGAAACTGAGTCTGTATGCCATATAATAAATCGATTCTGTTTGTCAGTCTTTTTAATTTTCCTTAAAAAAATCGAGAGAGAGAAAAAAGGTTGATTAAAATAAAATTCGTTTCTATTTGAAAATTTCTGTCACACAATGTGATTTATAACAACTGCCCACACAACGACACAAATTGACAAGAAATTTAGTTAAAAGACAACTTGTATAGCAAATAACCATTAAGTCACAGAGAGAGAGAAGGAAAAACAAAACGACGATATTAAAGCGAAATTAACCAAAAAAAACCAATCAACCAACCAACCATTTCAGTCAATATTAAACAAAACTTAACAAATGGCAAACAAAACGAAACAGAAGAAAACAAAAAAAAAAGAAAACAAATTTCGCGAAAAATGTTTTTTTTTCCAAACCGACAAGTCAAAATAGACATTTTTCTCTCAATGAACCAGGAACACAGAGCAAGACAATGGCTAAATACTGGAAATTTCCATATGAACAAATGATTTTTGGGTTAAGATGACGTTTTTGTTGATTTCATAGTTAAAGACTACGTACGCACTGGTGAGGTTACTAAAGAGAAACGCATGCAATCTACAGATTGGATTTATTGCGTTTTGTAGTCATAAAAAGCGCTTCAGCAACTGCTTAAGTGTATGCGATAGGGAAATACAAAAGGTGGTGCGGGCAAGTTTTCAGTAACAGGCCAAATCAATCCTCCCAGATGTGCTTTTGCGTTGGTAAGAACAGAATAACACCGTAACAACAAGATAAAAATTATTGCACTTAAAAAATGTTGCGCTAAAAATGTTGCACTTAAAAATGTTGCACTTAAAAAATGTTGCACTAAAAATGTTTTACTTAAGATATGTTGCACTTTAAAAATGTTGCACTAAAATGTTTTATTTAAGATATGTTGCGCTTAAAATATGTTGCATTTAAAAAATGTTGCAATTAAAAAATGTTGTACTTATAAAATGTTGCTCTTAAAAATGTTGCACTTAAAAAGGTTGCACTTAAAAAATGTTGCACTTAATAAATGTTGCACTTAAAAAATCTTGCACTTAAAAAATTTACTTGAAAAATGTTGCACTTAATTATTTCTGTCGTCGTGGCTTAAAACACCATTGTTTTATTCTTTGTGTAGGTGCACAAGCTACAGAATTTGCACTTAATTTGAAACATTCACAAAATTTCATGAAAGTACGATTGAGAGAGCTAGTGAAGCGTTGTCAAAAGAAAATACAATCTATCTCGCAGCCGTTTCTACGAACAGTTTTTTGCTGTCAATTTTAATTACCAAAAGATTCGCTGTATTCAAGTCTTACACTTGATCCACTGAATGACTGACTGACTTACACTTGCTTCGTAACTGAGCACAATTGAAACCAGGATGTGGGGGCAAGGTTTCCGTACTTAGTCTCAATTAGTGGATTTTAAAAAATATTGCATTTAAAAAATGTTGCGTTTAAAAATGTTGCACTTAAAAAATTTTGCACTTAAAAAATTTTGCACTTAAAAAATGTTACACTTAAAAAATGTTGCACTTAATTAAATCATTGTTCCTAATTTAAAACACCATTGTTTTATTGTTTGCACAGAAGCAACGGCAACAACAATTGCGCTTTATTTGAAATTGATTGAGAGAGTTAGGAAAAAGCTGCCAAAATAATGTAAAATCTATGCCGCAACCGTATTTACCGACGATTATGTACTGTCAATTGGTCAACAGTTGATTGGCAAAAATTTTTCCTATATTCTGTTCTTACACGTGCTACACTGACTGATTTACACTTGCTTCGTAACTGAACACGGTGGAAACCAGAGGTTACTCTTGTTCTAAGGAAGACATAATTTTTCGCCATTTTATTACTGTTACAAATGATCCCCTTAAGATATTTATTTCCCTTATAACGAATACCT
This sequence comes from Sarcophaga carnaria, assembly GCA_958299815.1. Lineage (NCBI taxonomy): Eukaryota > Metazoa > Arthropoda > Insecta > Diptera > Sarcophagidae > Sarcophaga > Sarcophaga carnaria. Next base: position 8,356,364 of record OY283151.1, on the reverse strand, counting down.
AAGTCACGTCCTGTGTCTTAAAAACATTCAAACAACGTTCCCCATTCTGTATACCCTTTAAACGAACGCATTTCTTATGCAGCATTTACTTGGCATGTCTCTGCCATTTACTCACTATATGAGTGAGTGAATGAGTATTCCATTTATGAAAATACAGTTTGTCGTACAGGGTTCAAGCATTGTGAATTTCGATGGAAATATGCATGACATAGATGAACGTAACATACGTACGTACATTTGTACTCGTATATTGGCAATTATTCATTTCATCTAAAATGAAATACGATTCATATTAATTCTTTCATTTCTCGTTACCAATGACAAGTAATGTGGGACTGAAGATATTTGTTTCGTTTCGTTTCTCCTGCTTTTCTTCTTTTTTTTTGGTGTTTGACGGTATTGTTCTTCAATCGTGAAATATTTGAAAACGTACTCGTTAACATTTTGTATGAAATTTTTCAATCCATCAAATGTCATCATTAATCCATCATCAGTTAACGACACAGAATATTGAATAACAGATCACAATAATTGAATTTTGAAAAAGCTAAAGAAAAATTGTTTTAAGAGATTAAATATTTTACGCAAACCAACATCAAACTCGACCCCTTAGTTCTAAAAATTTGAATTGTTTTACACATGCCAAAAGTAGTATTGGAATGAAAGCAGATGTAACATATTGAAGCAGCAAAGAAAGAGGTGGGCTGCCTTCCAAAATGTATCAATACAAAGTTTGTATGCAGTTCTACTACTGTATATAAACTATGTAGATATGCAAAGTAACCAAACAATGCATCAACTATAAATCCGATGCCTGATTGCTTTTTGACTGCGTTAAAAATACACATTGACGACGTTTTGAAATAGAATACATTGCATATATTTTGTACAGCGGCATTATGAAACACCATACTTTGTTCAAACACGAAGCAACTAACATTTTGGAAGGCAGCCGTGAATAGAACTTGTCAATCATATAGAATCAATCATACATATATGTAATAGCAGCAGCTGCCTATTAGTTAGCCAGTACAGTGCCAAATTTCGTAAGAAATGCCACATAGAAATGCACAGCGATCGGTCATAGTGTCCGCAAAAATATAGGGAGGTTGCAAAGCCCACAATCTAGACGAACAAAATTTAAACCGCCTAGGGACCACCTGCGTTGATCTGTAGAGGCTGGAACACTGGAACAAATATTCATCCTGTCTCAATACACAGCTAACTGAATAATCTTTGTGGAGTAATCCTTAACTGGACAAACGGGTTCAATATATGAACTGAAGTATTATTCGTATTACTAGCAGTTCCTTGCCTAGATTAGCATACAGAAATGCTCAACAGAATACAAAAATCGTTACTGAATGTCTTAAAAACGCAGTCAATATTGGCTGCCTTCCAAAATGTTAGTTGCTTTGTGTTTGAACAAAGTATCGTGTTTGTACACGTACACGTCGTCAACGTGTATTTTTAACGCAGTCAAAAAGCAATCAGGCATCGGATTTATAGTTGATGCATTGTTTGGTTACTTTGCATACCGACATAGTTTATATACAGTAGTAGAACTGCATACATACATTCTGTCTTGATAGTGCGCCTCATGTAAACTGATTTAAGTAAAGATGGCGAAAGAAATATCAAACATAGAGTGCCTATTCCACAGGTAACATCGTTGTTGTGATAGCAGACGATCATCAAGGAGAAAACACAATCTTAGATGTGAGTTTTAATGAATTTTCTTTAAAGAACTTCGCTGAAGACACTGCTATACAAAATGTGGATATCATGTTCTGTCACTTGCCTATCCTGACAACCAAACAAAGGTAACTTCTGGTTCTATTGAGTTCGTTGCAACAAAAACTGAGCCCGAAAGAAGAATGACTCTACGGAAAGAGATTTGACTCCAATGGTGGAATCACCTCACAAACATACATACACTTTTTTTAGAAATCTGCTGAGTGATAGTCGCCGAAGAAATTTTTCATATTTCGTTTTATTGGCGATATTCGAACTGGGGTTTGATTCGAGGCCTCATGTCTAATAACCCAACACATTACCTGCTAGACAACGGCCTTTACATTTCGTATACTATTTATAGTAACGATGTCGCAGCCCCAAGTCTCAGGCCTCAGATGAATGTATTCACAGTCGATATGCTTACGTGGTAGGATAGTGCTGTCAGAAATTAAAATTTGAAATGGAAATGAAAGTTACTTCAGAAATATTCAACAAATTTCCCACATCACTTCTCTTGTAAGCGGTGATATACTGTTAAGCAACTTAAACTCAATTGCATTTATCCAATACGTAGCCTGGATTTATATTGTGAAGGCTCGTAAAAAGGAATCATTAGGAATATTAACACGCTTTTGATTAGCCTGTCTTCAAAAAATACGAGAAAACGTAATTGAATATTTACCATTGCATCAGTTCCAAGTTTATATCCGGCGAAACTCAGTGACAAATATTTCAGCATTTACAGGGTCCCCAATAAGATGACATTGTAATCGACGTAGTCTAGTAGGTTGTGTGTTGGCTTATTAGACGTAAGGCCAGGGTTCAAACACCAGCTCAGACATCTTCCAACAAAACGAAATACGAAAAATTGGTTCTTTTGCTGAGAGGCAGATTTCTGGCAAAAACTCTGAAAGTAAATTTAAAAAATTGTCATGAAAATTTTCTCAAAAATTTGTCGTTCGGAGTCGTCTTTAAACTGTATAAAATTAACACACACAATATAAGTGATGTGAGAAACTAGGTAGTAATCCTGACTATAAGGTTGTAATGATTAATTATGTATGTATGTATTACATCATTTCCAAGTTTAAATCTAGCGAAATTCAGTGACAAATATTTCAGCGTTTCGAGGTACCATAATAAGATAACATCTGCACGGAGGTATCTGTAATCATATATAACAATATGTGGCTTCCCAACTGGGACTATCGTAGAATTTTTATTTTGATGAAGAAGAGAAACTGACCTTATAGGTCACTCACTTAAAAGGTATTGTAAGTGGCTGACTTACTGACACCAAAAATTCCGTAGCTAACGAATAAATAAACCGCTTTATTTTAAATCTGTTCAGTTTATTTAAATTCTTTAATTAAAATTTTTTTTAATAAAATAGCCTTTCTAGTTCAAAGCAGCAGCACTTTTTAATCGTTAAAATTACATATGAATTCAATAAAGACCGTATTTTGTATTATACAATGAGCATTAAAAGAAACTATACACTAAGGACACAATTCTAACCATCAAAGTTAAACTCAACTTTTACCACTTAAGGAGAGTAACCGAAAAAATTTGACAATATTTTGAAATTTTTTGTAATTTTTTTTTCGTTGTTTCAATTTTAAAAACTGGCAATGAAACAATTTTAAAATAAAAATAACGGTAATTTATTAATGTAATTTTTTTTAATGTACAGTTTCTTTTGACGTTCACTGTATACGATATGATCCAACCATTGTTTAATTGTTTTAAGTTCAAACTCATCCGCCTTAAATAATATTTCTTTAGTTTAACAAAGTTCTGAGGTTAAGTTAGGGTTCTTACGTTGTCTACTATTGGATTAAATGAACCAAATACCTTACCTGCTTAATTTTATTTCCTCATAACCTCATAAACGTTAAGAGTGCTAATTGTTGACGCCCCTGTAACATGAGTATTTTATTCAGTTTAATTTTATAACACACTTTATCATGTGATGTCTATAAAAACAGCAACAACAACGATATCTTTAATGAAATAATATGAAATAAATTACTGCAGCAGTAGCATCACAATATTGACAACAGATGGCTTTTATTGGCTATTCCGATAATTTTTTCTCTCTTTATGTGTATGTAGACATTAATTGTTATTTATTTTATATTGTAAATGTACACTTTGATAAAGAGTGTGAATTTAATTAAATTTTTGTAAAACAATTTTTAAAAATGTATGATTATGATACACACGTACTCGTATTATCATCCGTATTATCATATTGATGATATGATGGGCCATAAAATTATTAACAATATTAGACAAACGTAAACGTAAAAGGCTTTGTACACACATACATTTTTCTCTGTTTGCCAATTAATATACAACCACTTTATACAGTGAGCATCAAAAGATAATGTACATTAAAAAAATATACATTAATAAATTACCGTTATTTTTATTTTAAAATTGTTTCATTGCAAGTTTTTAGAATTGAAACAACGAAAAAAAATTACAAAAAATTTCGAAATATTAACAAATTTTTTCGGGTACTCTCCTTAAGCGTAAAAAGTTGAGTTGGCTAATTGTTAGAATTTTATCTTTAGTGTACAGTTTCTTTTGATGCTCATTGTATGTTACAAAATACGATATTTATGGAATTAATAAATAAGTTTAACGATTAAAAAAGTGCTGCTGTTTTAAATAAGAAGAGATTTTTTTATTAAAAAATGTTTAATTAAAGAATTTAAACAAACTGAACAGATTTAAAATAAAGCCAATTAAGACCATTTATATTTATGTACGCCAGTTACGGAATGTTTATTGTCAGTGAGTCAGCCACTTACTTTTGAATGAGTGACCTATAAGGTCAAATTCTCTTATTCATCAAAATAAAAATTCTACGGTAGTTGCAGTTGGGAAACCACATATTGTATGATCACAATTACCTCCCAACAGATGTTATCTTATTATGGACATTATAACAGCTTATATATTTGTCACTTAATTTCGCCAGATTTTAACTTGGAAATGATACAATGGTAGTGATTCAATCACGTTTTCTCATATTCTTTCTAGTTTGTCCAATCAAAGGCATGATTGCTTCTTATTTATCTGCATCTCCACTGTATGGGCCTCAACAATTAAACGACCCATTGGAATTGGAATTGCAATTCATTATAAGTTGCTTAACAGTATAACATCACAACGGTTTAATGCAAGAGAATTGATGTGGGAAATTCATTGAATACCCCAGTGGTATTTCTCATTTCCATTTTAAATTTAAATTTCTGACAGCATTATCCTTTATTACAACTACGTAAGCATATCGACCGTGAATACATTCATCTGACCCCTGAGACTTGGCTACGATATTGTTATCATAAATAGTATACAAAATGTAGTCGCCGTAGACTAGTAGTTAGTGTGTTGCCATATTAGTCATGAGGCCACGGTTCCAACCCTAGATCAGATATCTACAACACACCGAAATATGAATAAATGTTTCTTCGGCGACTTCCTCTCAACAGGAACTCTGAGCTGAGCTTTAAGCTGTACTGTACTGTACCCATAGATAAAATTATTACACACATCTGGAGAAGTGGTGTGAGAAGCTAGGTCGTAATCCTGACTAAAGGGTTGTAATAGCCAATAAAGTATGTATGTATGTACGAACTACGAAATTACAGTATTAAGAAATGACACCTGGAATAAAAATGCTCACAAAATTAGATTCAACATGCCATTCATCATGAAGCCGCTAACAGACGAAGAATGTTTGTTAAACATTGAATTTAGTGATCAAAACTCGTGCAGCATGATAAATTTTATTTAAATGAAAAATTATGTTGAGCCGAGAAGCTCATTATTGGCTCAATGCCAAGGAATTCCGAAAGAAAAAGTTTTCGGTATAATTTGTGAACTGCACTGGCTGCATTAGGTCTTGAAACGTAATGGTCTGTGAAGTAAGGCAACATGCGATGATGCAATTTGACCTACCACACTGTTTAGTGGATAGATGTGAAATCTATCATGCGCAGCTAGAAGTTATTCATAATTACAGCAGAGGTCAGCAATGGGTATTTAAAAAGATAAGTAGAATTGAATCCATACTCATAATTTCTGACACTTATACGCATTCATACTTATTTTAATATCATGGAACCGCTACTCATATTCAAACTTTGAAGTACTCATCATATTCATAATTAACAACATGCAGTGATGTTGTGCTAATTTTTTCACCGGAACGCGTTCCGGACTTCGGTTCACGGTTAGGAAAACAAGCCGGTTCGTTCCGGTTCGGGTTCGGTTCAAACCCTTGTTTATAAAAATACATATAAAAATTCGTCCAAAATAATTCTCGTTATCAGAAATCATCTTTAGTTCCGGAACGCGTTCCTGTCCAAAAAGGAAGTACCGGAACGACGTTCCGGAGCGTTCCGGCTCGACAACACCACTGACAACATGTATGATGTTGTTGATTTCGACTCTTCATAACTCAACATATACACGAAGCACAAATTACGTATGATTCGCCTAGGAACACTAAAATACTCACTAGAAGGTTGTGCGTTTGCTCTGCTTTATGCTCTGTCTTTTTTGCTTATGTGTCGGTTTTCTTTTTTTGTAAATGCAACAACAACTAAGGCTGTAAATTTTGATAAATGATTCGAGTCACTCGAGTCCTCGAATCATTTATAAGTATATAAAGGGTCCGCCAAATAACTTTTTTTGAAAATGCTTTAAAAAAAAATACTGAATATTTTCTCAAATTTCTTTTTTTATTTGAAAGTACAATCCTTCCGGTTAATAATGGAAAATAATTTCATTCAAATGGCTGCCTCGGCTGGCCATGCAGTAGCCTACACGATCGGTCCAATTTTTAAGCACACTATCGATTGTGTGCAGCTGTATTTCACCAATGGCTTCACGAATATTGTCCTTTAAAGCGTCAATTGTCTCTGGCTTGTCGGCGTAACACTTATATTTGACTGCACCCCACAAATAATAGTCCAACAGTGTCAAATCGCAGCTCCGAGGTGGCCAAACGACATCAGCTCTGCGGCTGATAATGCGATCTTCAAAAACAGGGCGCAAAACATCGAGTGTAACTTCGGCTGTGTGGCACGTAGCGCCGTCCGTGCCAATATCAAACTCACTTATATTCAAAATTTAATATGTGCTTATGAGTAGCGAAAAAACGATTAATAGCTGATCTTTGAAATCTATCATGTGCAGCTACATATAAGCCATTTATAATTCCAGCTTGGGTGGCTACATAACAGCTCAAATTTGCAAAGATTCTGGCCGGACGGGTGAACCACATATGCCGTAGCTGTAGGCAATTAAATTTCAAAAGAATTTTTCATTTTTTTTATTCAAAAATATTACGTAATAATCCCCTATCAAATGAATGCAACAGATTCGAATGCTCATTTTATCTTCACAACTATTAGGTGACCTCCACTGAATTTGATTGCCAACGTTTTTTGTTTATTTTTTTGCAAATAGAGTGACATGAATAAAAAAAACCATTTGCTGAGATTAAAACGCTTGTATTACAATATCAACTTTAAACTCAATTAAATGGATTTTTTGTAAAACAAAACAAAACCAAAAAAAAAAAACAAAAACTAATCTAAACTGTACTGAATTGTACAGAAAACTAAAGCAGATACAGCGGACAGCAACAACATACTAATCGAAAAAAAACTGGGTATTTATTCTAGAATTTGTGCAAAACTCGTTAGAATCGTTCGTTTGTTATTTGAATGAATGGCAACGAAGCGTAGCAATAGGAATTGAAAAATAGAATGAAACAGTTTTTAAAGTGGCCATGAATGTGATTGTATGCTGCAGCATACAAATATATTCTGTAGTTTGTCGGTGACATTGTGGTTGCATGCCACAAAAGAGTAATCGTTTGTTACACATCTCTGATCATTATTTGGTCGGTAATTGTGGGCTCACCATGAAACAAAGATGATGAAATATTTAAATTTTTTATTTAAATTAAATTATATATTTATTGTCCTTTCGAGGACAAATGAAATTCATGCCACCTTCAACCCAATTTTTTCCCATTTTTTTAGTTTCATTTCATGCCACTGCCACTGCCACTGCCACTACATTGTATTTCTTTTCTCCCTGAAGATTACTCTTCATTATATTGTATTGCAATGTGGTAACAGCATTCAGCCAAGTTTTGTTTTTTATTTGGTGGCGTTTCTTATTAAATTTCCTTTCGTTTCCTTGGCTTGAATTTTCAAGATCAGGGTCATGATAAATCAACCAGAAAATTAAACAACAACTGCAATTGTGAAAGTTGAATTTACTGCCTCCCCAAACAATGTACTTGAAAGTAATAGGAAACATTTAAGAATGTAAACTAAAGCTCAAGTTCGCCTATATTGTTACGTTTTTACCTTTTAAAAGCGTTTAAAATACGAACTCGTAGATTGTAAATAAAATAAAAATAAATTTGTGTTTAGTTTTTAATCAAAATTCTTTATTATTCGCACAATTCTGTGTACCACTCACTGTTCACAACTTGATGTATACAACAACAATTGCTTTTCTTTGTTACTCCTCTGTTTATACCTTATGCATAAACAATAACAATTACGAGACAATTATTCGAAAGATCTTCAATCCACAATTACTCTCTTCAAACACACCGCATCTTCACACAAGACTGACTGAACTTCACTAATTCCGGTCGTCTGCTTTGACTTGCCTTTTATATGGCAAAGTAAACAGTCTGATGAATGTTCTTGAAGGCGAATGTTCATGAGTTTCTAAGCAGCCATCATTATATAGAATTCCCATAAGTCGGTCAATATCGCAAAAGGTGATCATAAATATATCATTCCCATATCCGACCATTTATCACAGAACAACAATTATGTAAGGGCGGGTAAAGAACCCCGTGACTTTTTGCGTTTTCCGGTTCTTAACTGAAAGTTTAATAATTCGCCTGTCAAAAGGCAACTACCTGTGGCTTTCTACCAACTTTGGCTTCATACTTACTTTGTATTGGCCAGCCATTGATGGCAGACAACCACATAATTGAAGAAGCAAATAAACAGTTTCCATGGCAAAAATCAATAAATTGGACTAAGAAGTGCTCCTTCATCCGTCAATTTTATTACTGAGTGAACATTCCTCATTTCTAAGACCTCAGTGGCGAATTACGTGGAGAGCATTCTAAGACTGAAGAAGAGGGATCTTCTTAGGTGTAATATTGTAGTCTTGCTCAGGTTTATGCTCACACACACTATTATACGCAATCGATTTACAATCTCAAGACATTTTTATATGATGTCGCATGGAAGCTCTTTACTTTTAGCCATCAAGACCTTGTGATTTATTGGCATCCATTGGCAGACGATTCACATCTGAGATGTCAATTAGAGACGGCAATTAAAAAAGGGGTGTTCACTCTGGAGATGTCAACTAGAGATGATAATTCAAAATAAGCGTGTTCACACTGAGTTCAATTTCCACTATCGAATACGGTTCAAACCGCAGGTCAGACATCCAACATCCAACAAAATGAAAATATGGAAAATATTTCGTCGGCGACTTCCTCTCAGTAGATTTCTGGCAAAAACTAAGAGAGAAAATAAAATTGCCATGAAAAAGTTTCTCCAAAAAATCTGGCGTTCGGAATCGACTGTAAACTGTAGGTCCCGCCGCTCATGTATTAAATCAACGCACACAACATAAGTGGTGTGAGAAATTAGGTCGTAAACCTCACTGAAGGGTTGTAATGACCAATTAGGTATGTACATATATATGTATGTATACAGTAAAGAGTTCGGAGAACAGAGGTGATTTTATACAACCCATACAAATGATGCTCCCACAGTTACAGTGCAAAGAGAAACATTTTATCTTACGAAGGCAGCTTCATCTACCCCAAACTCTTTGCGTCAGATTAAATGATAATTTTGCCTTTTTTGAATGTGTGTGTGTGTGCGTTTATCTTTTTAATAAACTTCAGTAAAAAAAATGCAAAAAAAATTCAAATAAATGAAGTGTCAAAATGGAATTTTTTGTTTGTATCTTCATGTTGAAACTTGTCTATTAATTTCGGTGCCTTTTGATCTTCTTTTTTATTTTTATTATACAAGCGATTAAGTTGGTGTCATTATTTTGGTCGTAAAAATATTTTTATGAGCATTTTTTGACAAACGAACAAACCTTTTTTTTTTGTTAGTGTCCCTGGGTATGTACCAAAAAAAAAGAATAAAATTATAAAAAAAGTCGAATTAAATTGAATCTTTGTGTGTGTTATATTGTGTTTTTGGTGTTAATTTTTTTTTTATTAAAATAAATATGAATGATGAATGATACATGAATGTGTACGAGTATGTTGTGTTTTATCATAAATATTCTTTAAAAAATTTTAACTTTAAATGAATGAAGAAATATAGAACGAGAATTATCTGAAAGCAATGTGAATAAAAAAGTAAATAATTTATTTGAAGTGCTAAAATTAAGCTGTTTTGCATCTCTGAAATATTATTTCAGCTAGTGACTCAGAACTCTGTCAGGATAAGCGTTTTATACTGGTTGTATACAGGCTGCTAGAAGTCGCCATAGTCTAGTAGGTAGTGTGTTGGCTTATTAGACCTGAGGCCTCGGTTCAAACCCCAGGTCAGGCATCTCCAACTGAACGAAATATGAAGAAATATTTCTTCGGCAACTTCCTTTCATCAGATTTCTGGCAAAAACTCTGAGAGTAAATAGAAAAATTGCCATGATAAGTTTCTCAAAAATCTGTCGTTCGGAGTCGACCTTAAACTGTAGTTTCCGCCACTCATGTATAAAAATTAACGCACAGGTTAGGGTAGTTCTTCTTAGAATAAAACTATCACTGAGTAACTCGCAGAGCCGATTTACTCGGTGAACAGTATGTCCAATGCCTAGTTGACTGCCTGCGCACTCTCTCTATGGTACTGTAAATCATGGATGATCATGAAAGACTTTAACTGAAGAGAATGAAAAAATACCTTCATTGTGAATACAAAGCAGAAAAAGCCTTATATTGAAATAGTTAGTAAAAGAGTAGGCTCTGTTCGCTTAAATTATCTTCAAGACTGTTGTAAAATCTCTTTTTCGATTAGACAAATATGTACTCATTATATTTTATTAAGGGAGAATCAAATGAGAATAAAGTGAGGGATAATTAATACAATGAAATCACTTCCCTATTTTGTTTATTTCTATTGCAAGGAAACATACATATTGTTACGAAAATGGAAACGGTGTAATATCGTTTAACATTAAAATGAGCAACAGCTACACAAACAAATACAACGGACTTCTTACAAGCCATACCAACAAAATCGGTATGAAAGAAAAGGGGATAGACAAATAAGCGATAACGCAACAACAAGCAATGTGAACAAAATACACAAACAACAATAAAGTCGTGATAGAGCTTACGAGAAGGAACATTCGATTTCAAGAACATTCATCAGACTGATTACGTGGGCATATAAAAAGGCAGGCCAAAGCAGGCAACGAGTAGTAAGAATTCAGTCAGTCTTGTGTGAAGACGCGTTGTGTGTGAAGAAAACAATCGTGGTTTGAAGATCTCCATTGAAAAGATCTGCATTGAAAGCAAAGAATAATATCGAAGAAGCAATTATTGTTGTATACGTCAAGTTGTAGATAGTGGCACACACAAGCAGTGAGATCAATAAAGAATTTTAATTGCGGCTAAACACCAAATTATTTTTATTTATTTTATTTATTGTTTGTAATCAACGAACTCATAATCCAAACGTTTTTAAAAAGGTAAAAACGTAACCATATAATGACACACACTTATTACCCTCCAATGTATTCTAAACTTATGCCAAAAATGTGTCATCAAAAAATGTTGGTTGCACGTTTTATTTTCTAGCTGCTAACCGAACACCCATAAGAAACAAATTTTTTTCGAATCAAAATATAAAAATGTACCCTTGTTAGTTATGTATGTATGTGTTGTGTGATGTCGTCACTAGCATTCTAATGATATAACAACGATAATCACCACGATGATGATAATGCCATCGTATTTACATGACATTCTTTATTTCATTTTATCTTTCAATGGTCAAGGGTATTGCTACTGTTGGACGGACGTTGGCTTGTTTGTTTTATTGCCCCATCAGTGGTAGTGGTGGTGGTGGTGGTGGTGTTGGTTAGATGTGGAATGTGTGTGCGATTTATGATTATTTTGAATTCATTTCAGACACCAACAATAATCAACGTAATAATAATAACATTACTTAATAATAATAATAATAAATACAACAACAACAAATATTGCCATAATAATCGTAAACATATAAAACAGACCCCCAATGGGATTTAATTTTATTTCCGCACAAATGTTGTTGTTCTTATTGTGGTTGTTGTTGCTAATAATTTGCAGTGTGACCAATATTTGTGTCAATATCAGTGTGTGAACATTGTGATTAATTTTGTTCTCCTGCTATTTGACTTCCAAAGGCACTCCAAAATAAATATTCTTTGGAAAAATCATTTGAAATTAATATCACGAAGTAAACATACAAGAGTGACAAGAGTGACCGCATTCATATCCAAAAGCCACTTATAATGCCAATGTGATTAATGATGACTAACTTCAAATAAATATTTTGAAATATTTTCTGTTTTTCAACAACGAATATGAATAATTTATGGATGAAAGAAGAATATTTTTTTTTTTTTATCAAATTGCAAATAATTTTTTTTGAAGGTCAAATTGAACCGGGTTAATTAATTACATGACATAAAAAAACAAATTTTAAAATTTTTAAATCTTTTAATGAAATCATGGAAGTATTTATATCGAAAGCAGATAAATAAATTCCGATAGAGGAGTGAATCATATGCTTTTCTTTAGCTCCCCTTAGAGGATAATTGCATTAAATTTAATTTATTAAAGGTAGAAATCGCATTATACAGTGGGCATCGAAAGAAACTGTACATTAAAAAAATTTATAAATTAATAAATTACCGTTATTTTTATTTTAAAATTGTTTCATTGCCAATTTTTAAAATTGAAACAATGAAAAAAATTCCAAAAAAAATTTCGAAATATTAACAAATTTTTTCGGTTACTCTCCTTAAGTGTTAAAAGTAGAGTTTGTTAATTGTTAGAATTGTATTCTTAGTGTATAGTTTCTTTTGACGCTCACTGTATGTTCAACGTAAACAATGGTTTGAGTGGCATTGAACTCTATTAGCCAGCAGCATTGTTGACGATTGATTGATTGAAGTAGGTAATGTGTTGGCTTATTAGACGAAAAGTCAGGATTCGAGCCCCAGGCCAGACATAAAAATAAAATACAAAAACTATTTCTTCGGGGACTTCCTCTCAGCAGATTTCTGGCAAAAACTCTGAGAGTAAATAAAATTGCCATGAAAAGTTTCTCAAAAATCTGTCGTTCGGAGTCGACTTTAAACTGTAGGTCCCGCCACTCATGTATAAAATTAACACACACAACATAAGTGGTGTGAGAAACTATGTCGTAATCCTGACTGAAGGGTTGTAATGACCAATTATGTATGTATGTTATGTATTGTTGATGATAGTTTTCTCATCACAGTATAGTAATTTAAATCATTTATATATCATGCGTTTCCATCAATTGATTCTCAGCCGATATACTTTCTTTTCATACTTCGGTAACAGAGGTCAGCAAGGAGTATTCAAAAAATGAGTAGAATCGAATCATTCTGCTACTTATACGCTTTCATACTTATTTTAATATCATGGAACCTTTACTCATATTCAATGTTTGAAGTACTCATCATATTCATACTTAACAACACGTATGATGTTATTGATTTCGACTCTTCATAACTCAACATATACACGAAGCACAAAATAACTATGAGTCGCGTACGAACACTAAAATACTCACTAGAAGGCTCTGTCTTATTTGTTTATGAGTCTGTTTTCTTTTTTTGTAAATACAAATACAACTAAGACTGTAAATGATTGAGGAATGATTCAAGTCATTCGAATCCATTTATAAGTACATATTATAAGTATTTTTCTAAAGTTATGAATCTAAATGAGCCGGCTAATGAATCAAACATATTACGAATGGTATGAGTTTGATGTCAACGTTGTACGCATATACATTGCAACCTGTACTTATAAATCAACGTTGTAGTGAGTATGAATACAGCAGAGTTCATAGTTAAATTTCAATACATATTGTTGACTCATTTATATTAAAAATTTCATGAGTGCTTATGAGTAGCGAAAAAACGATTCATTGCTGATCTCTAGCATGAGTTTCTGTTTGAAAAGCTTCTGTTAAAGTCCTTCATATGGTATCCAAAATAAAAACGTGTCTCCTAAATTTCCACTCATTTACTGTGATTTATTTGGGTTCCCTTTAAACTCTGACAATCGTTTAAACAAAACCCCCAGAGATTTAATTGGTTTTGCTGCCACATTTGCTTTTGTTCATATTTTATTCGTGTTCTTTTTATTTTTTGCTGTTGTTCCTGTTGTTGCAACATTTAATTTCATTAAAATTTTATAGCACGTGTCCATTAAATACAAATTTTTTGTCGTTTTTTTCTTTTCTTCCTCTTTTCTTACGTTTTGTTTTTCTCCATTTGAATGTTAAATTTTTAATGAGGCCAGTTTCCTTTTCTTTTCTTTCACAATGTCAACGCGTTTTTATTTCTTTTAAAGCTTCCGCAAGTGATTAAATGTTTCTCTTTATTTAACGTCGCTTTTTTATTTCTTTAAATTGTTAAAGATTTCGGGGAATTCTAACGTAAAGAGACACTCAATTGCCAACATATGGCGAACAATATTTGAAACTTGTTATGATTTTTTATATGATTTCGTTGGTATTTTTTTCGTCCCCCCATTTATTTTTTCGTTTCGTTTTTTTAATTCAACCAAAATCTGTTCTCTGAGTGTGACATAAAAATATTTCATGTTCATGTTATGCTTCATGTTTGTTTTGTACTCATATTAATATTTCGCTGCTATTGTTGTTGTTGTTGCTTTTTTTTATGACATTTAATAAATTTATGAAGAACATGTTTCAATTCGCGTCTTCATTCATTGCTTTTTGTGTTTTTTTTTAATCTTTCCTTGTTTTTATAGAGCTTGTTAGACTGTGCTGATCTGAATTCGTATGTCATGAAGTTAATTTAGAATTTAGGATTCTATTTAAAGCCGGAAAGTATTCCACATGAACAACAATACAAGTTTGATATTAAAACCCTTCCTATGGACTCATCGGTTACAGATGTATGAGAAGAATGTATATCGACTGAGAATCAATTGATGGAAACCAGAAATGAGGAATGAATTGTTTTTTCGCTACTCATAAGAACTCATGAAATTTTGAATATAAGTCAGTCAACAATATTGATCTGATTCATTCATACTCAGTACAGGTTGAAATGGGTATGCGTACAACTTTGACATCAAACTCATGCCATTCGAAATATGTTTGATTCAGAAGCCTACTCATTTAGATTCATAACTTTAGAAAAAATACTGATAATAGGTACTTATAAATGATTCGAGTGTCAAGCAGAGCAAACACACAACCTTTTAGTGAGTATTTTAGTGTTCGTAAGCGAATCATACTTATTTTGTGCTACGTGTACATATATGTTGAGTCATGGAGAGTCGAAATCAATAACATCATACGTGCGTACTCATCATATTCATACTTCAAACTTTGAATATGAGTAGAGGTCTTATGATATTAAAATAAGTATGAATGCGCATAAGTATCAGAAATTATGAGTATGATTTGATTCTACTCATCTTTTTAAATACTCATTGCTGATCTCTGGCTTATATCTCTTGCAAGGAAATAACAAAATTTAAATGCCTATCGTAAGAGGCAATCAGTCTTATGATCAATATCAAATCACTCTACAAATCCTAAACTTTACATTCTCTAAAACATAAGCCAACAACATTTAAAATCATTCTACAATTTAATACAAATTTTGATCGTAGATTGATCCATGTCAGTTCTATCAAACAGTCCATAAAACCTTTACTGCCACAATTGCGAATACTTTGTTAAAAGCTTTACGTGGGTATCGCCACGTAAGGCACACCTCACAGTGCTCTAAGCACGGATGGAGACAATAAGTCGCCCAACGCCCCCACTCACATTGATGCAACCTCATATGCATATCATATCATACGTGAGTATCAATTCGAAGCCATGCATTTGCTCATTACTTTCATTTTGTTTAGATGTCGGAGACTATCTAAACTCCTTTATGAAAATGATTAAGAGTGTTACGCCACACTGGTTTTGCGTTCTTCCTGCAATTTGGTTATAAACCACAACCTCCACATTGCTCCTCAAGGCCGCTTTGTCGTAGCCAGGCAGAGACTAGTCTCTAGAGCTCTCGACACCCGTGATACCAGAAATAAGCCCCCTGTCAGACTTCGCAGTCCATTCTGTTGCCACTTGAACCCCAAACAGTTCGAAGCTGCTGAGCCTTAAAAATGAGCAACCAACCACCAACGAACAAATCAACAACGATGATGACAAACACTAAAAACATGGACACACAATCATTCGTCAGAATGCCGCTAACCTTTCCAACTACTGCTGTTAGTTTTTCCCTTTGGCGCTCTAGATGAACATGGACGGGCATGTCCTTTACCATAGCTATGCCAAGATAACTGGCCTCAATCATATGCCTAATGCAGTTTTATCAACTTTAATGCTTGAGTTCCGCACTTGTGATAATCTACTCTTGAGTAAAATTATCACTATTTTATCAGTTGCGACATTACAAATGGTATCCTAATTCCATCACGCAAGCTTAGTACGAGACTGGCCTTTGATAACGATGAGCTAGTCAGACGTATACGCATACATCTAGCCCGAGCTGCCTCAACATGGAATCCATCATGAGATACCAAATAAATGGACCAAAGGTGGTGCACTGCAGACAAACCGAACAGCCTCCAGCCAGTTCGTGGCCATTAACGACCCGATTAACGGATTTAGGCCTGCCTTAACACATCCTTCCAGGCGCCTCTGCTTCTTGCGCGCCAACGCCAGTTGGTCACACCAATCGATGACAGAGCTTCCTCGATTTGATCCTTCCAAAGCAAATAAGATCGTCCTCTTCGCCGACTTTCGCAAATCAAATACCCATCTCGCCGAGGCATCCTCCTCCATTCTAACGACATAGCCGTTGGATGGTAATAAGCCGTACAATGCCCACGTCGTTGAGAAGCTCATACAGTTCACTGCTGGGTCGAATGCGGAAATTATCGCAAGCTCGTACTGAACCAAAATCTTTCAAAGGACTTTTCTCGAATACTCTCAAGGCTGCTGCATTACTGCTTAACAGTGTCCATTCCGCTGCGCCATAAAGAAGCACGGGGAGGATGAGCATCTTGTAGAGTATTAGTTTTGTCGTGCGAGAGAGGTTCACGCTACTCAATTGCCTATGGAGACCATAATAGCACCTGTTGGCAAGAGTGATCCTGCGCTTGATCTCCAAACTGACACCATTTTTGTGGTAATGGCGAAGCCAAGATAAATAAATTCTTTGACTGTATAGAATATATAGTTATCGGGCGTAATCTGAGATCCAATACGGCGCATGTCCATTTATTTTGCTTTCATTTACTGTCAGACCAATCTTAATAGACTCTCGTCGGATAGCACTAAAGGCAGCAGTAACATCTCGCTTGATACGTCCTATGATGTTAATGTTGTCAGCGTACGGTAATAGAATTTAGCTTGTCTGGTGTCCAACCTACATAATCACAAATAATAAGACGCAGAACTGTTCGTACAAATTATTTAATATGTCCTGCGGTAACCATATGATGACAATTTTTATCTGAGAAATTTCATTTCAAATTAATTTTATTACCGTTATTTGTCAAAACAGCGCAAAGTTGTTTCACTTCCAGTTAAAAATTGTTCTTCATACGAATAATCTCCGTTATTTCGCGTTAGTTTCCAGAACAAAAAGTGTGAAAAACGTTTATTTGCTGATGATTTCAGAAAACAATTAAAAAGTTTTTCAAATTTTTTTCTTTTAAATTTCATTCACTTAAAATTAATCTGTGTTGTAACAAGAAGAAGAAAAAAAAACCAAACTTTTCTTCCACAACACACAAGTTAATGTGATAATGAACTGAAAATTATCTGAAGAAACTTCCATAGATTGTGGGAAACTTGGGGTTTCTTTACACTTATGGAGTTGAAAAGGAAACAGTCAGTTGCACTTCTTTGCGTTTTTTTTTTCTTTTCAAATGGTGCACATTTACTAGGAATAAAAAAGTGTTGGAAAAACTTTTTATTTTACACACATTATTTGGAATCAGAGTCAACTAAAGATGCTTTAAAGCTGAAGCTGAAGCTCAAGTTTCTCAAGCAGATGGCAACAAAAACGAGAAAAAAAAATCAGTTTTTAACCGACTTTCTTAACAACAAATCTGTAACCGACAAATAGACAACGTATGTATGGATGCTATGAAGTAAGTTGCAACACATTTTTGTAACAAATTATCGAAATAACTTTAAAATCCGGGTTGCATATGAAAGCAAAGCGGAGGGGGGATAAACTGAATGAAATGTTAAATAAAACGCTTGCATAGGACAACATAAAGCAACCAGCAACAGCAGCAGAAGCAGAAGCATTAACAGCAGCTTGAAAAAGTTGTTGCAACATAATCAAAGTATGTGGCAAAAATACTTGCCAATGAACAAAACTGAAACTAGTAAACGCATTGGCTATTTGGAGGAAAACTAGAGGGAATTGCGTACACATAAGATACATGTGAGCTTATAAGCGTTTATACGCAACATGCGTGTAGTTACGCATACATTGTATTGCAACAAATTGTGAGGCACCCAAAAACAGAATTAATGCTTAAACATGGGCAAGTATTTTATGGATATTTTTGTTGAATGATTTTCGAAATACAACTATAATGGCAACTACTATAACTGAAGCCTAAAACAAGAAAGCAATTGATTGACATCATGCCCATAAAGATATTTCTATATGCGGAAAGGGAAATCCACCAATTTGTACAGGTTGCTACCCTATTGAGAGGTATTGAGCATTATAAAGGGTCCGCCAAATAACTTTTTTTTTGAAAATGCTTTAAAAAAAACTACTGAATATTTTTTCAAATTTCTTTTTTTATTTGAAAGTACAATCCTTCCGGTTAATAATGGAAAATAATTTCATTCAAATGGCTGCCTCGACTAGCCCTGCAGTAGCCTACACGATCGGTCCAATTTTTAAGCACATTATCGATTGTGTGCAGCTGTATTTCCGCAATGGCTTCACGAATATTGTCCTTTAAATCGTCAATTGTCTCTGGCTTGTCGGCGTAACATTTATCTTTCATGGCACCCCACAAATAATAATCCAACGGTGTCAAATCGCAGCTCCGAGGTGGCCAATTTTTGTGTACAAAAATTCGTTCAACATGGCCCGATAACGATCGCCATTGACTGTAACGGCCACTCCTTGCTCATTTTCGAAGAAAAATGGCCCAATTATGCCTCTGGACTAAAATCCGCACCAAACAGTGACTTGTTTTGGGTTTGTCGGCTTTTCAATGTATGCGTGTGTGGGTTTTCTGTGCCCCAAATGCGACAATTTTGCTTGTTTATATAGCCGCCAAGATCAAAATGAGCTTCATCTGAAATGATGATTTTTTTGGCAAAATCGGCATATTCTGATGTAGGCTACTGCTTGGCCAGCCGAGGCAGCCATTTGAATGAAATTATTTTCCATTAACCGGAAGGATTGTACTTTCAAATAAAAAAAGAAATTTTAGAGAATATTCAGTAGTTTTTTTTTAAGCATTTTCAAAAAAAAAAAAAAGTTATTTGGCGGACCCTTTAAATTAAAAAATGGTGCTAAATGCAACCAATTACACTAAAAACTTTTCCAGAAGGTATTTCAGAAAAATAAAGAAAATTCTACTCTCAAGTTAGCGTTTCTATAAGGAAAAATCTGTAGGAAAATTTATTAGAGCGCACTCCTCAATTTTACGTACTAAATTTTAATTAATATGGCCGAAATGACAACACAGATAAGACAACCGGAGTCTTTGGAATCACAATATATGGCGTGTCTTGTCAGGAATTTCAACAGTATCGTCGTAGTCCAGTTGGTTGCGCGATGGCTTATTAGACGCGACCCTGTGGTGCAACCTTCAGCTCAGACATCTCATACAAAACAAAATTGGAAAAAATATTTCTTTGGCGGCTTCCTCTCAGCATTCTTCTGGCAAAAACTCTAAAAATAAATAAGAAATTGTCATAGAAAGTTTCTGAAAAATCTGTCTTCAAAGTTGACTTTAAACTGAAGGTCCCGCCAGTCATGGATAAAAGTGAATACACACAATATAAATGGTATGAGAAGATAGGTCGTAGACCTGGCTAAAGGGTTGTAATGACCACTTAAGTAAGTAAGTATGCGGCATCACTCCAAAATCGAAATATTTTTGATCAAAAACATCGCTCCAATCATATCTTTATACAGGCATACATATATAGGATTGGATCTACTGAGAAATTTTGCGAGATTTGCAGTATTTGAGGAGATAAGAACTCTATCGCTGAAAGAATTCTAGTTTATACTAGAGGATTACATTAAGCATTGACGCAAGTTCGAAGAGAAAAGAACTGATACTGATATGATGGATTTATCCTCAGCGTTTGATACGAGTGTGAACATGTGAAAGCCAAATCTCCAGAATACTTACCGCCAGTAAGCAGATATAAAAGAGCAACGATCTTACCGGACTTCCTTAGGAATAGTTTGAAACGTTAAAGGAGAAGGCGATACAGTAAGTTTTTTGACATTCTCCGTAGCTGTTCATGGTGATGTCTTTACACAATTGCATCATCTGAGTTGGTTATATCTCATTAATAAAAATTAAAGACTGATGTACCTCACATAACCATCTACTAGGTGGCCGTTAACCGGGCTGCTCAATGGATCCTCATTAACGGTGCTCCTTTCACCCACATCTCTAAAAGTCAGGCTACTATAAAATCGCTGTCAAGCGTTATGAATAACACCAGGATCGTTAGGCAATGTCGCTATATCGACCTTCTTTCTGGGCGCTTCAGTGTCTCACTTGTCTGGGTCCCTGGGCACAGTAATATTCCGGGAAACTGCAGAGCCGACGAGCTCGCCAGGGCTGGAGCACTCCTTCCGGAATCCTCTTCAATCGACTTGGGTATGCCACTTACCGGGGTCAAGTTGGCCATTGCGCGGAAATTCTTTCATGATGCCAATTTATCCTTGGTTAATGAGGAGTCCTGTTCCACCGCCCTGGATGAATAGAAGACGCACCAACCAGTTATTCGGACTTGGTCGTAGCATCATCTCGATCACAGTGGCCATGCTTACAGGTCATTGTGTTATGGAAAGACAAGCGGAAAGAATGCAGCTCCCATCTAACGACTTCTGCCATAAGTATAGATCTGCTGAGAAAGAGGACACTGTTATACAATTTCTTTGTCAATGGCTTTCTCTTGCGAGGTGCAGATGTAGGTTATTTGGCTGTCCAAGCTTGACGGAGCTATCATCATCCATTGATGTCAAGGATATAGCTTTGTTTATCAAACCTTCGGGTTGGTTTTCCAGCGTGGGGTAGTCGTGCTTTAAATGTGCAGCCCTTGCGCTAACCAACTTCTTCTTCTACTCTAGTTTTATTGGAACTTGGCCAGCACAGGGACTGCGTTCTCCTGTGGCATCATAACGGGCCGCTATGCGTGCTCAAGTGAGTTTTTGGTATCAAAGCCTGCACTCCAACCTACCTACCTACCTAGCCTAACCTATATTTTGTGACATAAAAACTTAAAGTTACTTCTGTACTGTATACAAACCTGTTCTGTCCTCTAACCATAATTAAAATCAACAAAGTGTTCTAAAGCTTAATGAGGAATTCTTTTCCTTCTTTCATGACCGACATATAAATAGTTTCCTTTAAAATAAAGAAGAAAAAAATGTCAAAATGTTGAAATCACAACACCTTGACCACAACGGAAACCTCATGACCCCAATTTAAAAAAAATCCTATAACTTTAGTTGCTCCATGCAAACGTATACTTTTGCAGAAACTTTATTGATTTGTAATGCATTCCTCTGGCCATTCTGCATTCTCTGTGTCTCTCTCTCTCAATTGTAATTTGTTTTAATTTTCAAACAAATCCTACAAATGCATCCACATTTTAAACGAATGAATGAATGACTGACGGAGATTTTTAGTAGCCAGAGAAATAATGCAGGACAGAGAGCGATGATAGAAAGGAATGGACAGACATGTTCTACTAACTGGTATACATTTCTTGTTCTATAGAAGAAGAAAAAAATATACATTTGAAGAGTGAATGCATATAAGTATGTATGTGAGTGCTGATGACCCATGTTGTTGTTGAGTATTTTTCTTTTTTTTCTTTTTGAAAAGAACTCATTAAATGGAACTGATAATTTGCTGCAAATTACATCTGTTCGATATTTTCTTTCTTGGCCATGCCATGGCTTTGCCATCCTCTTTTGCTTCTCAACAAATCACCACTCAAATACAAAGGAACATGGCATGAAAAGCATTTCAAAAAAAATAAAAATTTAAGAACATTAAAACATGTTCACAACCGCAACAACAACAACAGCAACATATTGGCAACAGTTTTACAAATTATTTCTATGACCATACATGTACGTTCGAGTCTCATAGCAAAACCAAAGCAAATCATCACCATGAAAGAAGCTGACTTCTTTGGCAAAGTGAATGTTCTTTGCTCTACTTTTGCCAAGCCACTGCAACTTCTAGCTTCTGATGCTGGCTACTAACATTGCCACTCACTCTAGCATTACAAAAGTTTTAGTTTTCAATACAAATGTTTTATCATTTATTTTGATAGAAAATTGGAATTACAACCAAATATACTTATACTGCTGGTGATGGTGTATGGATGGCAAATAAATACATTAAATGAAGGCAAAAAAAGAAAACCATCAAAAGAAAAGCCATCATATACCATATATTTATAAGAGCCTAGCCATCATCAACACCATCCACACAGCAACACAAACAGCTTCAACAGTAACCACCATTATTATTATCATCAACGCCATGCCATCACCATCACCATCCATCACATCACTAGCACAACTACAAATAGCCATTTATGGCACATCTATGTGCCGTCCTTTCTGCTGTTTTCTATGAATTTTCTTGTTCGAAATGAAATCCCCTTCAAACAGACCACAAAACTATGAACCAAAAGCAGGCAATAAGTTGTGCTCCATATAAATTGTGATTAGGGTTGCCAAGCTATCTACATATATTGTAATAGAAGTCAAGGTGCTCCTTATAGTTTTTTGATTACAAACCTCAAATACGCGAATCTGTGAAATCACAGTGGCTTCAGTGATAGTTGCCATGGTCTAGTAGGCAGTGCGTTGGGTTATTAGACGTGAGACCATGGTGCACACCTCAGTCCAGACATCTCAAAATATGGAAAAGTATTTCTTCAATGACTTCCTCTCAGAATTTTTCTGGCAAAAACTTTGTTACTAAATAAAATTGTCATAAAAAGTTTCTCAAGAATCTGTCGTTCGTAGCCGCCTTAACACTGTAGGCCACGCCTACCTTGGATTAAATTAATACACACAGCATGGGTGGTGTGAAAAGCTAGGCTGTAATCCCGACTGAAGCGTTGTAATGACCACCTAAGTAGTTAAGTAAGTTCAACGCCTTTCACCAGACTAGGGTGTCAGTTCAAAAACGCCATCACAATTTTCTTCACAATTCACCAAAGCGGCTGCGGGTATTAATTGCCCTCAAAGATACAGTGAGCGTCAAAAGAAACTCTACACTATGGATAAAATTCTAACAATCACCAAACTCAACTTTTACCACTTAAGGAGAGTGCCCGAAAAAATTTGATAATATTTCGAAATTTTTTTGTAATTTTTTTTCTTTTTTGTTTCAAATTCTAAAAACTGCCAACGAAACAATTTTAAACTAAAAATAACGGTAATTTATTAATGTATACTTTTTTAAAGTGCAGTTTCTTTTGACGCTCAGTGTATATGCTACGATATTCTAATTACTCCGCGATTATTATTGTTAGAGTGACAAGTGCTTAGGTTAGGTTAGTTTAGTGGGTAGCTTGCCGTTCACAGGCAAGTTCACTCGGTTGCCCATATGGCTCATTGCGTCACTCAGTGTAAAATAAGTCCCAGAGATCCGCAATGAGTATTCAAAAAGATGAATAGAATCGAATCATACTCATAATTTCTGATACTTATACGCATTCATACTTATTTCAATGTCATGGAACCTCTCTACTAATATTCAAAGTTTGAAGTACTCGTCATACTTCATAATTAACAACACGTATGATGTTGTTGATTTCGACTCTCCATAACTCAACATATACACGAAGCACAAAATAAGTATGAATCGCGTACGAATACTATAAGACTGTAAATTTGGATGAATGACTCCAGTCACTCAAATTATTTATGAGCACATATTATAAGTATTTTTCTAAAGTTATGAATCTAAATGAGTACGTTTATGAATCAAACATATTTCGAATGGCATGAGTTCGATCTCAACCTTGTACGCATACTCATTGCAACCTGTACTTATAAATCAACGTTGTAGTGAGTATGAATGCAGCAGAGTACATAGTTGAATTTCAATATTGTTGACTCACTTATATTAAAAATTTCTTGAGTGCTTATGAGTAGCGAAAAAACGATTCATTGTTGATCTCTGGTAAATCCCCTTGTCAAGATCAGTTAGTGGTGGCTTTCAACCACTCCGAGCTCCGAATGAAACCGGTCACTTAGTGGCGACAGGTGCTTAATTTTCTTCAAATTGTAAAAGAATGTGGGAATTCGAAATATTTTTCTAATTTTCAAATATTTTTCATCAGATTTTTTGCCAACACCACGTTAACTCTTACTTGCCACTTGTTATTTTCGTATATTTTTCATCCATAACAACTGAATTAAAAAAGCAACCGAAAATAAAATCATTAAAAAACAACAACAACTGTTTACAACAACAACATACTTATGGAACACTTAAATGGCATATTGCAACAGCATTTGAAAGAAGGTACTCTCGATTCATTCAGGCAACTTTTTATTTGTAGTCTACACTGTCAATTATTTTTGCCTTCTTTCAACATTTTTTTTCGTTGGTGTCGATGGTGATGATGACTTGTTGCCACATGTTAACACTCTCAATATAAGGCGATCGATTTTAGTTATACAAACACAGTTTACTTGTGAGTACCTTTTTTTATTCAAATGTTTTAAAAAAAGTAAGATTTAGACTTTTGAAATGGAAATTTAAATTTGATTACAAAACCATAGTTTAGCATAACTCCAAAGCCAGTAGCCATACCAGTATTATAACAAAATAAAAAAAGTAAAATTTTCATGCAATATTAATACGAGTACATACATGAACACAATTTCAATAGAAAAAAGCCCCCCAAAAAATATATCTTCCAGTTCATCTCTTAGTAATTCAAATTCACACTTAAACAATTATTTGGTTGACCAACTATTCCTTTGTGAAGCATTTTTTTCCCTACAAATCGTATTTCAAAATCATCTTGTTAGTTCGGTTGAACATTTTTTTCTTTTCTCTCTTTCGCTCTCTCTCTTCTGGGTTTGAGTTTGACTGGTGTTAACAAGCCAAAGACGACATAGACGTCGATGACGTGAAAACCAGACAGCACCAATAACAGTAACATCAATAGCAACAACAATAACAACATACAACAAAATATTATTGCATTACATTTTGGGTTCATAGAAGAAGCAACAAAAAAAATCATCATCGTCATCATCAGCATCATTGATTGCAATTTCAATTCCAATTATCTATTGCCATCGTATTGGTATGTCGTCTAACAGGGTTTCCATGTTCGATCCGACAAAGAGGTCGAACTTGTATGATAAAATTTTACATTATTTAGACGACAGCATATATTTTGTTGGCTATAAAGGACATGACATAGGAAAACCCCACAGAGTTAAATCCCAAGATCTCGGTAGCTGTGTTATACTTCGTTTAGACTGCAGACTTCGTTTAACTGCAGACGACGATGTCTGACCTTCCTGTGATGTTTGTTGGTGAGGGGCGAACAGAGCTCACTGGGCTTTCTAGATATATTATTTAGAGGGCATTGAAGCCTTTTTACAAATTCAAAAATCGCAAAGAAGAATATTTTTTTGTCTTCTCCGGAGTTCCTAACCTGCATTGTAGACGGTCAGTTTAACCAGTACACCACGTCATCTCTTAACGATCAACGGGAAAAATGAAAACTGTGTCAAAAAATATGCATTTTTGAAGAAAAACATGCATACGCCCTGTCGTCGTCGTAGTCTAGTAGATAGTGTGTTGGCTTATTAGACGTGAGACCTTGATTCAAACCCCAGGTCGGACTTCTCCAACAACACTGAAAATGAAAAATATTTCTTCGTCGACTTCTTCTCAGCAGATTTCTAGCAAAAACTCTGAGAGTAAAATAAAATTTTCATGACATGTTTCTCAAAAAATCCGTCGTTCGTTTAAAGTCGACTTTAAGTTGTATTTGACGCCACGAATGCATAAATATTAACGAACTTAACATTAGGGGTGTGAGAAGCTAGATGGTAATCCTAACTAAAGGGTTGCAATGATCAATTATGTGTATGTTATGTATGTTGTATAGCACTTAGAGTCGTGCTATTGAAACCCCATGTCATTAATATCCAGATCAACCAATACAGGCCAAAAAAAGTCAGTAATTGTCGACCTATAGTATACACAGTTTACAGTGGTGGTCAGACTAATGCCGTCAGTAAAAATTTACAACAAGTACTGATTTTTTCAAAATGCATTGGACGCTCTTGGAAGTCATGTAGATTTTCATAGTCCCAAATTCAACAAAATTTCGTATTCATGTACCCATTCACCGAGAAATTGGTCTCATCGCTGAAGATGAGTTTTCCATTCAAATAGAGTCATTTGCCAACTACTCCACAGCCCTTTCAGCGAAGACACGTCACTTTATATATTCGTTCTTGCATTCGTCAAGATTACGACCTAGTACCTCACACCACCTACATATGTTTTGTGTGTTAATTTTATACATGAGGGACGGGACCTAATGTTTAAAGTCGACTCGAAACGACAGGTTTTTTGAGAAACTTTTCATTGCAATTTTATTTACTCTCTAAGCGTTTGCTAGAAATCTGCTGGCAGGAAGTCGCCGAATGAATATTTTTTCATTTTCGTTTAGTTGGAGATATTTGATCTGGGACTTGCACCGAGGTCTCACTTCTCATAAGCCAACACACTACCTGCTAGACTATGGCGACTTGTTCATGGTGATTTCATAAAACATACTGAATAAATGACATCCAAATTCGGAAATCTCTATTGTAAGATCCTTCAGAGGCTATCGCAGTGCGAATCCAATATGAAAGAATGAAGACATACGCGTATTTAGTGATCGTCAAGCGGCCCTTTCTATCCCTAGAAGGTATTTTCATGCCATCTTAGGTTAGGTTAGGTTAGGTTAGCGTGGTAGCTTTAATTTACCAAAAAAGCTCACTTGAGCACGCATAGCGGCCCGTTGTGATGCCACAGTTGAACGCAGCCTCTGCACTGACCAAGTTCCTCCGATCCAAAGAGGAGGAAGTTGGTCAGCGCAAGGGCTGCACAATTTCCGAAAAGCACGACTACCCCACGCTGGAAAACCAGTCAGAATGTTTGATGAACGAGGCTATGTCCTTGATATCAATGGACGATAGCTCCGTCAAGCTGACAAGGGTCGGAGAGCCAAATAACCTATATCTGCATCCCACAAGGGATGGGCATTGGCAGAGGAAGTGGATGACAGTCCCCTCCTCCTCGGCGGATCTGCATCCACGGCAGAAGTCGTTAAATAGGAGTCGCATTCTTTCCGCGTGGCCTGTAAGCATGGCCACTGTGATTGAGATGATATTACGGCCAAGTCCAAGCAGCTGGTTGGTACGCCTCCTATCCATTGTGGGCCAAGTGAGCCTAGCGCCATCTTAGATTAGACAAAAATGCTGGGGGCTAGTCGAATTTATTTCGATCTCGATTACGTACAAATTAATTTCGATTGAAGGAGTTTTTCGCATATTTCAGGATATTTCGCATATTTCGATCCGCTGGAGGAGGAAATAAAGCACTCAACGGTCACCTATTTGTGTGTTTCTGGACAAGTGGACATTTAAAGTACCAACCCTGCTATCACACTCGCGAAAGTTTATTCGCATGATTTAAGACGCAATATTAGCTTACCCTAGTTAAAGGATAAACTAAAAATCTCATACAGGCCTCGTTCTTACATAATTCTGAAAAACCGTCAAATTATTTGAAGCGTTAACTCAATGGTCTTCTAAAATTTTCGCTCATCCTTTGATCCTTCTTATGGGTTTTTCCCTCCTGCCGAAAACCCTACATCTTTTAAGACCACAGTCTGTTTTTTTCCTAAATTCGAAAAGAAAAACCTAAGAAAAACCGAAACAATAATGAAGAAAAAAAAAGAAAATGGAAAAGAAGAAAAGATGGAAAACAAAAATTACACAAGACAAATATTATGGTGTTAGGAGAAAAAAGTCTTTTGATATGACTGTTGGCAATAGAGTGACAATCTTTGTTGGTCCACCACATATACAGTCAGTTTGGTTTGGTTGATCGCTTGATTTGCTTTAGATTTGGTCGTCTATTCATTTTGGCTACAATTTTTGTGTTCGCTTTTCATTTACTCTGGTTTTTTGACACGATAATTCTTTCTTAAATTTTTTTGTTGTTCTTCTCTTTCTATACAATTTCATCCTTGTTGTAGTCAATAAATGACAGAATTTTTCAATGAATTCTGGTTAGCAATTGTATATTAATTTTCAATTGAATTTGGAAATCAATTGAAAATTGAAAATTATAATGGATGCGTTATTGTATTCAATGGAAATGTTTTAATGAATTCGCAATTTGTTATTGTTTTGTCAGTTGTGGTGTGATATCGATTATTAATAATTGTTATCGTCGAGGTGAAATTCATTAGAATCGATTCTAATTTAGATGTCTTACTTCATTACTTCATTATTAAATTACTGAGCTAGTAGGGGTGTATACATACCTAACATAATTGATCACTACAACCCTTCAGTCAGGATTACAATCTAGTTTCTCACATCACTTATATTGTGTGTGTTAATTTTGTGCATAAGCGGCGGGACCTACAATTTAAAGTCGACTCCGAATGACAGATTTTTTTGAGAAATTTTTCATGGAAATTTTTATTTACTCTCAGAATTATTGCCAGAAATCTGCTGAGAGGTAGTAGTAGAAGAAATATTTTTTTCATAATTCGTTTTGTTGGGGAAGTCTGACCTCGGGTTTGAACCGTGCCCTACCTACTAGACTACAGCGACGACCTTACTTCATTCCTAAATTACAGAGCCAGCAGAGGCGTATGCATATTTTAATTAGTAAGGACAAGTCTTCCTCAAAAATTACAGATTTTCACTCAGTTTTCATTTTTCTCATTGAGCGTTGAGACGGTGACTGATTAAAGTGACCGCCTACAACCCAGATCTGAAACTCTTAAGAGGATGAAAATCTATTCTTCTTCATGGTATTCGTATAAGCAAAAAGGCTTCAATAACCTTCAAATAATATGTCTAGAAAGCCCTGTGATCTCTGTTCCCCCAGAGGGAATAACATCACTAACAAACATCACAGGAAGGTCAGACATCATCATCTACAGTTATCTAAATGAAATAGAACACAGCTCCGGTACTTTAAATTATTTTTCTTTGACGTCTTTTTGGCTTTCTCGTGTACAGTTTGGTATGATATTGAGTCCAATAAGGCGACGTGATCCATTGTAATTAAAATTGACATGAAAAGTTTCTCAAAAATCTGTCATCATCTCATTTATAAAATTTACACACACACTATAAGTGGTGTGAGAAGCCTAAAGGGTTGTAATGGTCAATTATGTATATACAGTGAGCATCAAAAGAAACTGTTCAGTATGGATTAAATTCTAACAATCATCAAATTCAACTTTTACCATTTAAGGAGAGTGCCCGAAAAAATATGACAAAATGTTTCAAAATATTTTGTAATTTTTGTTTTTTGGTTTCAATTTTAAAAACAGGCAATGAAACAATTTTAAAATAAAAATAACGGTAATTTATTAATGTATACTTTTTTAATGTGCACTTTCTTTTTAAGTGCACTGTATGTGTTCTGGTTAATAGTAAATTGACTTAGAGACAAGACTTACGAGTTCAAAAATTTAAAAAAAAAATTATTGAAAAAATATTCAGCTTTCGTTCGATTTTAAAAAGAAATTAAAATTTGTCATCACAGAGATCTCAACACACCCTTTTTAATCTTTTCAAATAGCAGGCAGATTAAATCGCTTAAAATCGAACCAAAATGTTTGTTTATTACGCCGAAGCATTCAAAAGTGAGAAAGAAATCACAAAAAAAAACAGGATTAAACAGTGGACAGCATTTGTTGTGATTACGATGTGATGTTTCACAATGTAACACGTCGTACCATAAAATGCGATGATGATGATAATAATTTTCGACAAGATTTTAACACAAATAACAAACAAACAACAACAACTAAAACATACTCTGACAATGAGCAAGCAACTTAATTCATCTTAAATAAGTTGCAAACATCGCTGCCGTTGCCGTTTGCCGTTGCCATTGCTGTTACTTTACGTTACCACTTTTAAAAATTTAAGAGGAATTAAAAAAAAGAAATTAAATCGCGTTAAATTTTTTTCTTAACAGAACTCGCTTGAAATTTAAAACACACAAAATGAGTTTTTTTTTCTTTCTTCGCTGTTTTACGCTGCCAGCTTTTTAATCTCATTGTTTGCATCTTATTACACTTTTAAGCAGATTTAACAAGTAATTTCATTGTATGTTTCATTGTATTCTTCGAAAAGATGCCAGATAAACAACGAATGTGAGGGGAACTATAATGACAATGCTTAAGAGGACTGAGATGAATACTTATGTTAAATGAAATGAAAATTTTTTGGACAGCAAATCCAAAGATATGCATCAGAGGTCAGCAATGAGTATTCAACTCATAATTTCTGATTCTTATACGCATTCATACTTATTTTAATATCATGGAACCTCTACTCATATTCAAAGTTTGAAGTACTCATCATATTCATACTTAACAACACATGATTTCGTTGTTGATTTCGACTCTCCATAGCTCAACATATACACGAAGCACAAAATGAGTATGAATCGCATACGAACACTAAAATACTCACTAAAAGGGTGTGCGTTTGCTCTGCATGCTGCTCTGTCTTTTTTGCTTATGTGTCTCTCTTCTTTTTTAGTAAATACAACAACAACTAAGACTGTAAATTTTGATGAATGATTCGAGTCACTTGAAGTACTTTTCTAAATTTATGAATCTAAGTGAGTAGGCTTATGAATCAAACATATTTCGAATGGTATGAGTTTGATGTCAACGTTGCACGCATACCCATTGCAACCTGTACTTATAAATCAACGTTGTAGTGAGTACGAATGAATCAGAGTACATAATTAAATTTCAATATTGTTTACTCCTTCTACTCAAAATTTTATGAGGCCTTATGAGTAGCGAAAAAAAGTTTCATTGCTGGTCTCTGATATGCATGACTACTTACTCGATACCGTTTTAGATCTTAAACAGTATAGTCTGCATGCAAAATATCGTGGTAAATGTTCGTTACATATTGTGATAATCGTTTACACACATATGTACATAACATGCATAATTAATCATTACAACCTTTAGTCAGGATTACAACCTAGCTTCTCACACTATCCATGTTGTGTGTATTATTTTTACATATAAGTGGCGGAATATTCAGTTTAACATCGATTGCGAACGACAGATTTTTGAGAAACTCTTCATGGCAATTTTATTTATTTACTCTCAGAGTATTTGCCATAAATTTGCTGAGAGGAGGAAGTCGCATAAGAAATATTTTTTCATATTTTCGTTTTGATGTCCGACCTGGTGTTTGAACCGTGGCCTCACGTCCTACTAGACTACGCAACTTCTCACTTGTGATAATCGATTGCAAAGGACTTTGTGTCGGACCCAGTCGTTATAGTTTCGTTAATATTGTTTCCAGTCTGTAGCTCTTGAAGTTTCAAGAAAAGAA
The DNA here is from genome assembly GCA_958299815.1 of Sarcophaga carnaria. Lineage (NCBI taxonomy): Eukaryota > Metazoa > Arthropoda > Insecta > Diptera > Sarcophagidae > Sarcophaga > Sarcophaga carnaria. Next base: position 8,324,384 of record OY283151.1, on the reverse strand, counting down.
GAAAATTTCTTGTGGTCTTGTGGCCATTGGTCTCAGATTATAACCGCACACAGCTAAAACCACTATTTATCCACACCATTTTTACTTACGAATATGAAAGGATTACCGGTAGACATACTAATCTTTCAAGTTATGCACCTATTAATGTTTCGGAATTCTAGGCCAAGAAAAAAAAATAGATTTTTTTGCCTTCATTTGAATGCTACGCCAAAAAATTAAAAACATTTGTTAACATGTTCTACCATATGTTACACTTTTCATGAATAAATTTGTTTGCTTTTCTTTATAGTAGAGTTGGCCCATGCAATTAAAGACTAAATTTGAGTTTCAAAGACATGCTACAATGAGAGGTCAACATAAAATGGACAATAAGAGGAGAACATAAATGACCATAACCTACACTTGGCCACAGGAAAAATTCACAAAATTTAACATCCGAATGTCTGGGTTGAGGCAGGCACATATACATGCATACATAGTTGGTTATTACAACCCTTTAGTCAAGATTATGTCCTAGTTTCTCACTCTACTTATGTTGTGTGTGTTAATTTCTTTATACATACAGTTTAAAGTCGACTCCGAACGCTAGATTTTTGAGAAACTTTTTCATGGCAATTTTATTTACTCTCAGCGTTTTTGCCAGAAATTTGCTGAGAGGAAGTCGCCGAAGAAATTTTTTTCATATTTTCGGTTTTGATTTCTGACCATTTGATGACTAACTGATGGGTTAACAAGCGTGATTATTCTCATGCAAAACTCATCTGAGGGATTCAACGTCACCTTTACACAAAACATGACAAGGTGAAAAGGATCAAAATTCCGTTCTAACAATATGATCTACAAGCAATAATACCATCCGGAGTTTCAGATGTTTGTTGTGTAACTAAGGAGTAAATTTTTGACCGTAACATTCCTAAGAATACGAAAAACTGTTCTCCTTCACTTTATTCGAATTTGTAAAAAATCCTCAATGCCCTCCAAATAATACGTCTGGAAAGCCCAGTGACCTCTGTTCCCTCCTCACCAACAAACATCACAGGAAAGTCCTCTATACTCCTCTCAGCTTAGCTTACTAGTGAAATGCCTTAAAAATGCCTATCGACCTGAAGACTCTATATCATCTAACATAAGAATTATTTGAGGTGAAAAACAACGAATTGCTTGACAGTTTGATACTATAAACCAATAGAGACATGACGTCATTTGTCCTACATGAGGAAGAAATTGATGTAAAGTGTCAGTTTTGACTCCTAAAAAGGGAGAAACAATGTTTTTAGCAAATTCACAAAAACTTGACAGGGTAACAGTAGGTGGATTTGAATTACTTATTACGCTGGGTCATAACAAATTGACCCACCCCTGTTATTATTGTCATACACTCGAATGTGTTTTTCATTTAATAAAGGCTACAGAAGACAAGTAGAAAAAAATTCGTACATTTTAAAACAAATGAATATGAATTCATTTACATTCATTCATACATGGTATACGATTGTATTTTTGTTTGTATTATACACACACATTATTTCTTTTTTTATACATTTAAATACACATTTAAATATATACTCGTATTTAATATTCAGATATTATGTTTACATTTTGTACGAAAAAGAAAAAATAAACTTCAGTCAACAAAAAACAGAAAAACAAGAAAATCAGACAAAAGATATGGATTTTTATGTGGCCAAAAGCGCAAACATATCCGTGCACACACTCTCTCTCTGGCTTTTCAAATAATGAATGTAAAGCGACATGTAAGCGCATGTAAAATCCAGTGACGACTTACAGCCAAACCATGTAGTCAGCCAGCAAGCTTTGCAGCGCTCACTCACTGTATTTAAACATGGCTAAAAGTATAAACGTATTTAAGAAGGCAACTGGGGAAAAAAACAACAACAAAAATAAACAGCAACTACCACGCTTTTTAAATAATAAATTAAAACGAAAGAACCAACAAATGAACGCGGCGGAAAAAAAAATGGTTAAAAAGCTGATCCACTCTCCAAACAACAGATATTCGCGAACCCTCTACCAGAAGATACAAATCTCGCCTGCTTTACATGCGATTACTCTGCAGAAGTTCAAACAAGCGCTCGGTTTACTATGTTGCAGCTGAAGCTGTTGCTGATGATGATGCTGGTGATGCTCTTTTTTTGGTTTTAAAACATGCCAGCAACAAATTGAATTTCAGCACAAATATTACCAGAAAAAAAAGAATGAAACAGAAGAGGAAAAGCCCTGCCGAGTTAATCATATCGTAACAATTAATCAAACTTTTACTCAAACCAGCTTAGCACAAAAATAAGGAAAATAATGGCCAAACGAAACTTGAAACTTTTCTTCTTTTTTTCAATTCTTTTCTTTCCTCTCCTTCTCCTCAATTTGCCTTCATTGTTTGTCTTTTATGGCTGTTTTACCAAACAGTTGATGAAAAATAGGCGTTAATTTCGCGAGATTTGCAAACAAAATTGAAAAAATCACAAAAAAATAAATAAAACCCCGTTCGAAAGTTAATGGAATTGATCTACTTTCAAATGTGAAGTTGTGAGGTCTCTTTCCATCACATGTGATGGAATGAGTGATTGAAATGTTGTGTACTCAAAAACCTCCTCAAGGCTTTTCAATTAAGCAGGAACAAATAGGCTGGTAGGAAGCGTGCCCCTACTTCTTTACAAATGTGCACTTGAGGAAAATATGCCAAACGAAACTCAATGTTTTTTGCCCTGCAAAAAATGAAGACACCATATGTGCCATCTCCCTATCGCATACAAGTTTCTTTGTTTCATATTGTATGAACAACTCAAGCCATTCGTCAAAACACTATTTGGACCTTATCAGTGCATTTTCAGACCTGGTAACACCACCATCGCCCAGATCTTTCAGACCCATAAAAAACAAGATGACGAACACCATATTTCTGTCGAATATAAGGCAGCTTGCGAGTTGGCGATGATTTCCGCTTCCGATACAACAGTGAGCTGTATGAGATCCTCAACGACATGGATGTTGTGCAGCGTATTAATATCCAGCTCGGTCATGACGTTAGAAATGACGACGATGTTCCGGCGAGACGAGTATTTGAAGCGGTGATCTGCGGAAGTCGGCGAAGAAGACGACCTTGTTTGCGTTGGAAGAACCAAATCGAGGTAGATCTGTCATCGATTGGTGTGACCAACTAGCGTAGGCGCGCGAAAAGCACAGGTGCCTGGAAGAATGTGCTAAGGCAGGCCGACATCCATTAATATCGTGGTTAATGGCCAATTAAGTAAGTAAGTAAGTATAAGGCAGACTTCGATAAGGCATAGTGTTTTTGTTTCCGAGCTCAGTATTACTGCGTTGAGCAATACCAGTCGCCGTAGTCTAGTAGGTAGGGTGTTGGCTTATTAGACGTAAGGCCAGGGTTCGAGCCGCAGGTCAGACATCAAGACAAAATACAAAAAGTATTTCTTCGGCGACTTCCCCTCAGCAGATATTTCACAAAAATTTCTGTAATAAAAATGCCATGAAAAAGTTTCCCAAAAATCTTGAAGTCGCCGTAGGCTAGTAGTAGTATGTTGGCTTGTTAGACGTAAAGCCAGGGTTCGAGCCCAGGCCAGATACCAAATCAAAATACAAAAAGTATTTCTTCGGCGACTTCCTCTCAGCAGATTTCTGGCAAAAACTCTGGGAGTAAATAAACCTGCCATGAAAAAGTTTCTCAAAAATCTATCCTTCGGAGTCGACGTTTAACTGTAGGTTTCGTCACTCACGTATAAAATTAACGCACGCAATGAGTGGTGTGAGAAGCCAGGCCGTAATCCTGAGTGAAGTGTTGTAAAGGTCAATTACGTATGTATGTGAGCAACACCAGCAGTTCCGACAAGGTAAAAATGAACATCTTCAAACCTTTTGATACTCTTTTTAACTCTACCATTGCCAGCCAAAAATTATGTCACTCTAGAGCTCAAGCGTAAGATTACTCATGCCAGCAGGTCTGTACAGGTCTCTATAGGCAATTGCGTAACAGAGACCTCTACGACGGAACTTAAACTCTACAACTTGCTCATCCTCCCTGTGCTTCTTTGTCGCGCAGAAGCATGGACGCTATTAAGAACGGGACAAGCGGAAAAACTCAAGAATAGAGTAGGTAGTAGATAGTGTGTTGGCTTATTAGACGTGAGGCTTCAGTCCAAACCCCAAGTCAGACTTCTTCAACAAAATGAAAATATGAAAAAATAATTCTTCGGCAACTACCTCTCAGCAGATTTCTGTCAAAAACTCTGAGAGTAAATAAAAATTTTCCATGAAAAGTTTCTCAAAAATCTGTCATTTGGAATCGACTTTAAACTGCAGGTCCCGATACTCATGGATAAAATTCACGTACACAACATAAGTGGTGTGAGAAGCTAGGATGTAATTCTGACTACAGGGTTGTAATGAGCAATTATGTATGTACAGTAGGCATCAAGAGAATCTATACACTATGGATAAAATCCTAAAAATCATCAAACTCAACTTTTACCACTTAAGGAGAGAGCCCCAAAAAATTTTGAAAATATTTCGAAATTTTTCGTAATTTTTTTTTGTTTAAATTTTAAAAACTGTTTGTGAAACAATTTTAAAATAAAAATAACGGTAATTTATTAATGCATATATTTTTTTATGTACAATTTCTTTTGGTACCCACTGTATGTATGATGTTGAGTTATCTAGCTCAGTAGTGATTAGATATTGTATAGGAGCTAATTGGAAATGCTTGAGTGTTTAAGATGAAAAACCATAAAGTATTGGATAAGATTCAAACAAAGTGCCGCTAAAGGTGTATTGGAGGAGGATTGCATAGAAAAAAATTTGGTTGTAATTATTTTCCTTTATGCTTGATTAATGCATATCGTAATAAAACAAAGCTTTATTTGGCATATGCTTAAAAATATTCCAAAATATGTATTTTAAGTAACTGTTAGGAAATGAGAACAGTTTTTATGCTCAACACGCATAGAATTTTTAATGGCTCTTACAACTCCATTGCTCCATTAATCATTAAAAATGTCCATTAAATTTGAATAATAATCTTTCAACCCCGTTTTTTTTTGTTTTTGTTCTTATTTTTTATGAGGTTTTAAGTAAAATAATAAAAAAAAAACTTCATGCAAATACAGTTCCAAAGATAGTGTGACTGAATAAAAAAAAGAACTCCAGTTTATACTGGCATAAGTACGTATGAAAACAAAAAAATCTTGTGCTTTTTATGACAATATAGTGAGTGCCACCATAAAAAATGGTGTTGAATCACAGTTTTATGGTCATTTACACAGTGAAAGAAAGAAAAAAAAAAGAAGTTGAATCCCCAGTAATTATTCTACTAGTAAATGCAGTGAAAAAATCCCACAGTTTTAGCAAAAAGTTTTCGTCATTTTTTTTCTTCTACACGCCAGCAATATAAAGCCGAGACCAGACCGCTAAAACATTGATGAAAATAAGACAAATAGAGAGGGAGAGAGAGAAAGAGAGAAGGGAGTAATAAAATTGCAAATTTAAATGGGAACATCCGTTTACTATTAGTCTTGAACACCAAAATGACAAAATCCAACAACCCTTATGTGGTGATTACCATACATGGACACTCCTTTCGTTAACACTGGCCATCCACTAATTTCAGTACGTCATCGGAACATCGTTTATCAACGTTTTTGCATACGACTTTTCTGCTTTTTTTCTGTTTCCAACCCATTACAATCAGTATAAAGAAAACGACGGCTATGCTTTAGACACACACAAAAAAAGCGGGCAGGAAGAACGACAGCAAGGCAATGTAGATATGTATTCCTGTTGGATGTTGATCGTTATGCGCCATTCGCAGTGTAATTGCCCCTATAATGTATAGAAATCTAAATTCCATTCTATTACTTGGTTTTTTTCTGCTCTGTACTGTGGTTTTCCCCCATGTAATAACGGCAAACGAGAAGGCAAACAAAAGTGGTCAACCCCATGGAAAATATGAGAGGGCCCATATGGAAATGAGCGAACTGCTGCTGTACAGTGAATACTTTTGATAGAGGATAAGCTACACAAAAGTTTTCAATTTAAAATTTCTGGAAAAAGCTCTGAGCGCAAATAAAATGGACATGAAAAGTTTCTCAAAAAAAAAAAATTTTGTCACCCGGAGTCGACTTTAAACTATAGGTCCCGCCACTCATGTATAAAATTAGAACACACAACATAAGTGGTGTGAGAAACTAGGTCCATAATTCTGGCTAAAGGGTTGTAATGACCAATTATGTAGGTATCAGAGATCAGCAACGAATCGTTTTTTCGCTGCTCATAAGCATTTTGAATATAAGTGAGTCAACAATATTAAAATTTAACTATGTATTCTGATTCATTTATACTCACTACAACGTTGATTTATAAGTACAGGTTGCAATGAGTATGCGTACAACGTTGACATCAAGCTCATACCATTCGAAATATGTTCGATTCATAAGCCTAATCGTTTAGATTCATAACTTTAGAAAAATACTTATAATATATACTCATAAATGGATTCGGGTAACTCGAATCTTTCAACAAAATTAACAGTCTTAGTTGTTGTTGTTGCATTTACAACAAACGAAAACAGGCACATAAGCAAAAAAAGCTGAGCAGCAAGCAGAGCAAACACACAACTTTCTAGTGAGTATTTTAGTGTTCGTACGCGATTCATACTTATTTTGTGATTCGAGTATATTTTGAGTTTTATGAAGAGTCGAAATCAACAATATCATACGTATTGTTAAGTATGAATATGATGAGTACTTGAAACTTCGAATATGAGTAGAGGAGATTCCATGATATTAAAATAACTATGAATGCGTATAATTATCAGAAATTATGAGTATGATTCGATTCTACTCATCTTTTTGAATACTCATTGCCGATCTCTGGTATGTATGTTGTGAAATTAACATTCGGTCGTATCGGAAAAAATTTTTTGTATACTTTCACCATCCACTTTAAACTTCAGAGTTCTGTTCGTAATAAAAAAAGTTTTTAAATGACAGACGTGTAAAATAGTTTGACGGATAAATAAGAAAGCTTAACTTATCGTATTTAAATCTCTTCTCAATCTAAATTTACTAGACTTCGCTGGGAAAGTTGTCTAAAATGTATTCAAATTTTTAATACAAATGTCTGTGGTGATGATTATGAATCCATTTTTAGTAAACTGGCGAGGGATCTTTAAACCTTCCAGTGTCTAGATCCAGTTGTATATAGGTCAGATAACCCAAAGGGTGCTCAAGCTGCTCTTCATCTTATATATAAAAATGAATGTGTGTTTATTTGTTTGTGGATTTGTTTGTTTGTTTGAAGTCTATAGACGGCTAAACAGCTTTACCGATTTTGTTGAAATTTTAACAGTACCTTCCTGTATGTCTGGAAGGAACTATAGGCTACTTTTTATTTTAAAATTTCAAGTAGGCGAGGTGCCACGCCCACATACTCAATAAGGATTTAATGTCGCATATCTCATAAACTGCAACAGCTAGAGTCCTCAAATTTTGTATGAAAGACTTTGACGTATATATGAACAAAATGGGCGGATTGGCTATAGTGGGCGTGTCACCTTCCATAGTCTATATATATGAAAATGAATGTTTGTTTGTATGTACCTTATAGAATCGTAAACTATGCATTTGATCATGTTATGATCTTTAGCAAAGTTGTTGCGCATGAGCCGCGAAAGTTTTCTAAGTTGGTATGACTAATTTCCGACAGGAGGTGCAACCGAAATTTACTCAAAAAACTGTGCATTCTTTAACAAAGTTGTTGCGCATGAGTCGACGGAGATTGGTGCAATTAATTTCCGATGGATCGCGTCACTGAAAATTATTCAAAATAAATGACAAGCAATGTAGGTCGACACCTCAAGCACGGAAGGAAAGAGAATTACGAGCCTCAGAATCAGACGAGCATTGCGACTGGACAATCTTCGAGTATATGCCGCTGAGACCCGTTCGCTTGATTATAAGTCTGGCAGTGTCTTTGTTACAAGCCTCGCTTCAGATTTACTACCACCTCTGCTGTGTATGTTCATTTAATCCACGAGTGATAGGATCTACAGTTTAATGTCGACTCCGAAAGACAGATCTTTGAGAAATTTTTGATGGCAAATGTTTATTTACTCTCAAAGTTTTTGGCGGAGAACTGCTGTGAGGAAGTCGCCGTAGAAAATTTGCTTATATTTCGTTTTGTTCGAGATGTCTTAGTCAGGGTTTAAACCAGGAGTTCGCGTCTAATAAACTAACACACTACCAGCTAGACTACGACGACTTCATGTATGCGGTGCATACAGTGATATTTTACCGTAATCGCTCTGGCTTTAATAAGTTACATACATAAGTTAAATCATTTAACTGATTTCTTTAAAATATTATCCGCTTGTTAAGAATTCCACTGTAGTACAATTGTGCTAAAGCCACATGAACTTTTGTGCATATCAACGAACAGGGAACATTGCTTTGTAATTAGGCGAGAGCTTAAAGAATTTTAATTTTTTAGAATTTTTTTGTTTTCACAGATTTAAAGATAATTGAGTGGAAGGATAACACAGTATTTTCCAGAAGGGAATACACTTCTAATACACTTACTATCATATTTTTAATCACCATAGTATTTAAATTTAATGTAAAACATGGTATTTTAATCACAACACAAGAATTTACAAATTTAAATAAAAAAGGATGTTTATATTTATAGAGATTTCGAGAAGGCGAACACATGAACATTCACCTTCAAGAACATTCATTAGACTGTTTACGTTCCCATATAAAAGGCAAATCAAGGCAGGCGAGGGAGTTAGTGAAGTTCAGTCAGCCTTGTGTGAAGACGTATTGTGTTCGAAGAGAGTAATCGTGACTTGAAGATCTTCGTTACAAAGATCTGTCGAATAATTGTTTACTGATTGTTATTGTTTATTGCAAAAGGTATAAACAGAGGAATAACAAGGAAAAGCAATTGTTGTTGTTTACATCAAGTTGTGAATAGTGTTAAACACAATTGTGCGAATAATAAAGAATTTTAATTAAAATTGAACACAAAATTTATTTTTATTTAAATTGCAATCTATAAAGCTCATATTTTAAACGTTTTTAAAAGATCAAAACGTAACAATATGTAATCAAATCAGAATAATTATTTTGAAAAGTTCTTTGTAACGTAGGGTATCTCATGGTCGCATGGCAGTATACTGCTTGTGTCTTTCGAACATGGGTATTATTTTTTCTTTTTTGCTTTACTCGTTCCGTCTTAACAACATACACCGCAGTTGTAATAATTTCAATTTAATTTGTAATTTGTGTCTGTTTGTCTCTCTGTTAACTACTGTCTGAGTAAGTAGTGGCCAAGCATGTGGCACTAAAATTGTATGAAAATCGTAATGAATGAAGTTGAAGATTTTATTTCAGCCGGAAAGCATCATTCAAATGGTTGATGGCTAGTGTGTAGCGTAGCTTGGTTAGCAATAAAATTAATTTCAAAACATTAAAACATTTATGAAGAATTGTAATAAAATCGTAAAAATGCTATTAAAAACGGTCATAGAAATATTAGAATTCATTTATTTTTTATTTTTTAATTATCATTAGTTTCGTAATAATACTATGAATTATTATTATGTGCCATAAAAATCATCATAATAATGTATGAAATTCATAAACTATAAAAAAAGATTGTGCCATTTTCGGGATATTAATTTTAAAGTCAAAACTTTTTGTTTGAAATGAATAATTGAATTGAATAATGAAGGGTTGCAAGCCATTATTCTACAATCTTCAGCAATTAGCCATTTAGCTGAAGAAATTCATTAAAAAATAATTAAACAAATCAAAAAATCGCTCTATATATACTGGCTCTTATCGCTTGATCCCTATGATATGCGCTTGGCCGCTAAGCTTCCCTGCGCGACTGGACAGTGACATGAATCGAGTACCTGGTCATGCAAGAATCCTAAAAGAATTTGGAGAGATTACATGACACCGCGTTACAATTTATCAATGAGATTCACGACAACCATTCTAGACAAAGAAATCTGGTAAAATACTGCCCGCAAATTTACCTCCCGGGTCCCAAACTGAACGGAACCGTTTGAGATGAAATATATTCGTAGTTAATCCAGAGAGCACAGTCTATAAGGCTGCCAGATCATTATATCGTCTGTCAATAAAGGATGTGGCCAAAATGATTGTGAAAGCAATTATCTCTCAGCGCGATAATATCATACGTTTCGAAAGCAAGCAGTTATTAAAGCACTAAATGCCAACATAATGAACTCCAAGACAGTGTTCAGCTGTCATAGATATCTCAATGATATAACAGAACGATATGTTATTCACATCATATGGATACCAGGTTAGGTTAGGTTAGTTGGAGTGCTAGCTTTGGTACCAAAGCCCCCTTGAACACTTATAGCGGCCCGTTGTGACACCGCGGGTAAGCGCAGTAACCGTACTGATCAAATTCCAACGAACTCATAAAAGTAATTGGTCAGCGCAGTTGCTGCACTCTATGGGTGTCGGGACAAGGTGGCATTCCAGCTAATTGTGGCGCAGCTAGGAGTAGCACAATCAACGAAACTTCCGGTTGAATTCCCGACTTTGAGAATCTCTCAGAAAACCAACAATGGAATCGTCCATTCCGTGAACAGTAGATGGCTTCGGACACAAGCAGGGCGACCCTGAAAATCTATACAAAGCTGGATTGAGGGTGCACAACAAGTCTGGTTAAACTTTAAAGAAGCACGTTCAGTATGGTTGTCGGGGTCATTACAACGCATTGCACTATAGGCAAGCATCCGCTAAGCATTGCTAATGATTTCTGCAGATGCTGCAGGGATGACAAAGAAGAGAAGACTGTTCTTACTCTACTGGGCATTCTGCAATCGTGGACCTTGTCAACAGCAGATGAGCAGCTTCGTACACGGGCAGAACGACGCAGAAAATCAAGGCTTGATGAAAGGAGCTCTGCTTAAACTCCACAGAAGTAGGCTCAGCACCGTTATCGGGATTAATACGGGGCATTGTGTTGTAGGAACGCTTGCGAGGCGTATTGGTCTTGGACACCTTGCAAATGGTTCCTGCAGAAGCTGTGGTAATGTGGAGAAGGATGAGACTGTTTTTAACTACTGTGTACATGCCCGGCACTACATCGTAGGAGAAGAAGGAATCTTTGTACGTACTATGTTAACAATCTGGAGGAACTTCCGTGCATTGATATTGACAGCCTAATTTGCATCATCAGAAGTTCTGAGTTTTTGTGAGATTAAAAGACAACTTGATAATGATTTCTGCAGAAATTGCAGATATGAGGAAGAGGGGGAGACTGTTCTTCCACTTCTGGGTAATCTGCAATCGTAGACATTGTCAACAGCAGATATGAGGAAGAGGGGGAGACTGTTTTTCAGCTTTTGGGTAAATGCCCGGCACTATGTCGTAGGAGAAGAAGGCATCTTGGTGCCTACAATGTAAACGATTTAGAGGAACTGTTACACATTGACATCGCTAGTCTGTCAGCTACTCAGGGTGCGAGTGGTTTCAGGACTACCTACCTACATATTGTTACGAAAATGAAAAAATCTAGTTACTGGTGTTTTGCCTTTATATCGCTTAACATTAAAATTAAAAACAAAAGCTACAAAAACAAAACAATGCAGTAAACAAACCTGTTTACTAATTATCGTACTGCTTAATATAACAACAAACACCAGCATAAAAAATGGTAAACAAGTAAACAAAAATACACAAACAACACTACAAGAATAAATGTAAACAAAATATATCAACAACAATAATAAATGTAAGCAAAGATGTTTACTTTTATAGAGATTTCGAGAAGGCGAAGTCTTGATCGTTTTCCTTCAAGAACATTCATCAGACTGTTTACCCTGCCATAAAAAAGGCAAAGCAAAGCAGGCGACCGGAGTTAGTAAGGTTCAGTCAGTCTTGTGTGAAAACGCGGTGCGTTGGAAGAGAGTAATTGTGGTTTGAAGATCTGTCGAACTAGTAATTGTTATTATTTATACAAAGGGTATAAACAAGAGAATAACAAGCAAAGCAATTGTTGTTGTTTACATGAAGTTGTGAACAGTGGCACACAAAAATTGTGCGAATAATAAAGAATTTTAATTAAAACTATACACACAATTTATTCTTATTTTATTTGCAATCTACGAGCTCATATTTTAAACGTTTTTAAAAGGTAAAAACGTAACAATATATATCCGAGGCCATGTTAAAAAGGATAAATGCACGTCCATTGATGTTTTAAACAGATTGAGTTCCAATTCGTTTCCGTGTTTAAACTTCAATGGCACATGATGTTCAAAATCCTTCAATCATTTATTCATATTTTAAAAAACGTATCAAAACTTAAAAAAAATTTTCCCAAACACAGAGAAATTCATAAAAAAATTCATCTTTATACTGTGAAGCCGGCACGTATGAACTGACTGTTGCATTTGCCATATGAAATACTCGTAGGTTTGTGGCAACACCAAATTCTGTGTTTTAAATTGAAGACATTAAAGCGGAATAAATGATATGAGGCAAGTGTGATTCCACTTGAATGGCTCATGAATAAGCAAAATTGATATAAAAAAATACTCAAAGTGCCACAAAAAAGAACTGTGCAACAGCAATCTGAACTAATTACATCACGTAGTAGACCAAAGTGTGAGGAGAGAGGAGAGCAAAATAAAAATGACAGAAAAATGAAAGAAAAAAAGTTTTTTTTTCCAAATACAATACAGAATGAATTGGAGAGGAGTGCAAATATAAAAGATACCGGACCGGACAAATCTATGATTTCCTCATTATTTGAGAACGTAATTCTAAATCGATTTGCTTGCCATTTTCTGTCTTTTTTTCTGCCATAAGCGGAATTCAAGCAAAGCATGGAAAGCAAGGAAAGAAAGAAAGAAACGCAGATTCTTTTTTATCTTTAACGGTGTTTTAATTGCTGCTGTAGTGGAGTCGGTTTTTCTTGGTATCCGTCAAGTCAAAGTGGCAAAACTACTTTGAATCCCAAGTATTTAGTTTCCGATTCATATCACAGAGCAGAGCAGATTTTGTCGCTTGTACAGCAACAAACTGTGCGTATGAAGCACAGATTTAAACGGTTTTGTCTGTGTTTTTTTCTCCTTTTTTTCTTACGTTGTAATTAACGATGAGTAGAGTAAAGTGAAGTGAAGAGAAGAGAAGTGAATGCTTTTTTAGTTGCATTGATGTTACCATCAATCTAAATGGCGTCAGTTGTTGAAATGTTTATTTCATTCATTCATTTCTTTTTTCATTTCTTTCTTTATATGCTGTTGCCATTTTCATCGTTTCCTTCTTAGGCATTTTCTTCAGTTTTTTTTTTTTTTTTTGCTTTGCTTTTGGCCATCATCATTTGGTTTCTTTTTTAGAAACATGTTCAAACAATGTTTGGCTTAATTATACTGTGACCGTTCCAAATGCTTTTTCTTACCATTTAAACTAGTGATGGTCACCATCAAGTAATTGCGGTAAATTTAACAGAATTTGCCGGGTTTTTTCTTATGAGATCTGCTTAATTTTAAATTAATTATTATGGTATCAATCGAACATTTGGCAGTTCCAGACTCTGATTATTATAACCCTTTCATGCCCGATGTTGCCTATAGGCAACATTGTACATTTTTGTTCATAAATTCCGTAATTTTTAATTTTTTTTAAAAGATTTTTTTTGCAAACAAGCTTGGTTAAAAACGTGTAAAACCAGAATACGTAGGATTTTAGCTCTGGCCCAAAATATTCGGGCATGAAAGGGTTAATAAAGCACTAGAATATGAAAATAAATATACATAAAGTTTCCGTTTTTAAATAATAATTCAATGCCGGTAAGTAGGTAGCAGAGATCAGCAATGAATCGTTTTTTTCGCAACTCATAGGCACTCATGAAATTTTGAACATAAGTTAGTCAACAATATTGAAATTTAACTATGTACTCTGATTCATTCATACTCACTACAACGTTGATTTATACACTCCGGTTGCAATAAGTATGCGTACAACGTTGACATCAAACTCATACCATTCGAAATATGTTTGATGCATAAGCCTACTCATTTAGATTCATAACTTTAGCAAAAATACTTATAATATGTACTTATAAATGATTCGAGTATCTCGAATCATTCATCAAAATTTAAAGTCTTAGTTGTTGTAGCATTTACAACAAAAGGGAAAAGGCACACAAACAAAAAAGACAAAGCAGCAAGCAAAGCAAACACGCAACCTTCTAGTAAGTATTTTAGTGTTCGTACGCGAATCATACTTATTTTGTGATTCGTGTATATGTTGAGTCAAGGAGAGTTGAAATCAACAACATCATACGTGTTGTTAAGTATGAATATTATGATGAGTACTTCAAACTATGAATATGAGTAGAGTTTCCATGATATTAAAATAAGTATGAATGCGTATGAGAATCATAAATTCTGAATATGATTCGATTGTATTCATCTTTTTGAATAATCATTGCTGATCTCTGGTAGGTAAATAGAAGTAGCTGTCCCCTCGATGAAGTTATGAGCGGATACACTTAAGCCACACACATAGCCCATTTTGTTACCACAGCTTCACATTTTCGACTTAACCAGGCACCACTCGGAGCTTCCAATGAAGCGACTCACACTCCCAATATCAATGCATGATAGTTTATCCAGATCTTGCATATATGCAGTAGGCACCTAGATGCCTCTTTCTTCTCCGACCAAGTGCCGGGCATGTACACAGCAGCTGAAGAACATTCTCATCCTCCTCCTCATCTCCACGGCTTCTGCAGACATCATTTGTAAGGTGTCCTAGACCAATGCGCCTCGCATGCGTTTCTATAATACAATGCACCGTAATAACACCGATAACAATGCTGAGCCTACTTCTTTGGAGTTTAAGCAGAGCTGCCACGCGCCTTCTATTCGGCCTTGGCCAGATTTTCTGCATAGTTCTGCTCGTGTCCTAAGCTGCCTACCTGATTTCCACGATTGCATTGGCAATTATAAGCTTGCAGGTTCACAAAGGGGCCGCCAATGTCCAGAATTCTTTAGAAAGTTCGATGGTCATGCCCCTTCTGGCCAGTTCATATGCTCTGCAGTTTCCGGGAATGTCTCTATGTCCCGGTACACATGTGATACAAACATCATATCGATTCGATACCATGTTCAGACGGTAGTTCATTTCTTTAGATATCCAATGCTCTGATAGCAGCCAGTTTGTCGGAAGGTATGGAAATTTACCGCTTGAAGTCGTCGTGGTCTAGTAAGTAGTGTATTGGATTATTAGACATGAGGCCTCGGTTCAAACCCCAGGTCAGGCATCTCCAACAAACAACGAAATATAAAAAAATATTTCTTCGGCGACATCCTCTCAGCAGATTTCTGGCAAAAACTCTGAGAGAAACCAAAAATTGCAAAGAAAAGTTTCTCAAGAATCTGTCGTTCGGAGTCGACTTTAAACTGTATGTCCCATCACTCATGTATAAAATTAACACACACAACATAATTGCTGTGAGAAACTATGTTATAATCCCGACAAAAGGGTTGTTATGACCAATATGGTATGTCTGGATGGTAATTTTCCGCAGCCCGTATTGTCGACACTTTCGCTTGAAATCCGCTGTAGTGATTTGGTAGCCGAATAAATTCCACATCCAACATGGAGCCATCGGTGTAAATTCGCACGGAGTCTTTGGGAGACTCCAGATCTACCTTTCCGGAATGGATGTGCTAAAATTCATTGAAAACTCGCATCGCGATGTCATGTAGTCACAGATTATCCAGTCGTCCAGTCGCTTTTCTTTGAAAACATCTGCACCGCCATGAAATTCGAAATTCTATTTTCCATTGGCATTCTTCAATCAATCAATCAAAGTCGCCGTAATCTAGTAGGTAGTGTGTTGGCTTATTAACCGCGGTTCAAAACCCAGCTCAGACATCAAAAGGAAAATATGAAAAAACATTTCCTTGGAGACTTTATCTCAGCAGGTTTCCGGCAAAAATTCTGAGAGAAACTAAAAATAAACAAGGAAAAGTTTCTCAAAAATCTGTCGTTCGGAGTCGATTTTAAACTGTAGGTCCTGCCACTCATGTATAAAATAAACTCATACAACATAAGTGGTGTGAGACACTAGATCCTAATCCTGACTAAAGGGTTGTAACGACTAATTATGTTGGTATGTTTCATCAACCTTAAGACCATTTTCCCAAAGGCAACACAACAACATTTTCCATCATTAATGTCCCCAGCATTCTTTACAAATATTTCCTTCATTTCTTGCTTGGCTTATCCTAAAGCAAATACTTTATTGCCACAAATTACTAGAAAAACGTTCAAATGCAACGAAATGGAGCAGAAAAAAAAACAGAAAAGAAGGGAAAAATAATTCCCATATTAAAATGGAAGAAAAATTACCGCATTTAACATTTTAAATGATGTCGTCGACATTCAAGAGACAATTTAAAACGTTTTTTCAAGATTTTCTTTCTCTTCTTTTTTTTTTTTTTTCTTTTTGTTTCAACATCTTGGTGCTGTTGCTACGGTTTTTGTTGTTTTTGCTTTTAATTAAACAGCATTTTTTGTTGCACACACACACAGACTGCCATGTAATTGTATTACAATTTAATTATAATGTTTTATACACACATAAATAAGCACTTGCAACATGCAACATGAACAATAAAAATGTGCAGCACCATCTCATCATCAGCACCAACAACATCAACATCACCATCAACAGATGCGACATTAGAAACCAACACTTTCAACACAAATTTATCAGATCAAGAAAGAAAACATTTTTTGTCTTCTACTTTCATAGCACTTTCGTAGACTCCTTTGTTCTAGTTTCTTCGGTGTTTCGTGTCACCCCCTTGTCCTTTGCATGTTCACATTGAAAGAGTGTGAGAAAATCTCCAGCAAAGAGTCAAATTATATAGACGAGCTCTCTACGACAGCGAAGTGTTGCACAGACGGAAGTGCAATCAAATGGCTTCGTTATTAATTGAAAGGGGGAAATGCTTTATGGGAGACAAAGACAGAGAGACATAGAGACATAGAGTGAGAGAGAGTGTGTGTGTAAAAAACTAAATATTGTCTCCCATGGTTTGTGTTTACAATACAAACATATGAAATGACAATGACAACAACAACATCTGTATTGTATATACATACCATACAGTGTGTATTATAAAGTGACAATAATTTGATCATCTTAAAATTTATTTCATTCACTCGTTCAATTACTTATTTACTTACAAACTTATTACATTTTTGAATATTATTAATGCAGTTGTTGTTGTTGTTGTTGCATTTTTTTATATGCTAATGACATCAAATGGATGTTTGAAAGGGTTCGACCGATCTGTCACTCTATAATGGGGTATTATGAAAAGACAACATTTTTTGATGGTCACATACTAACATAATTAGTCATTACAACCTTTCAGCCAGGATTAGGACCTAGTTTCTCACACCACTTATTTTGTGTGGGTTAATTTGTATACATGGGTGGTGGGACCTACAGTTTAAAGTCGACTCCGGACGACAGATTTTTGAGAAACTTTTCATGGCAATTTTATTTACTCCCAGGGTTTGTGATGAAGGAGGGATTGAGAAGGCTAACGCATTTATTGCTTAGAAGCTCAGACTCTCACTTACTTACTTACTTAATTGGCAATTAACAACCCGATTAACGAATTTCGGCCTGTCTTAACACATCCTTTCAGGCGCCTCTGCTTCTTGCGCACCTACGACAGTTGGTCACACCAATCGGGCTTCCTCGATTTGGTCCTTCCAACGCAAACCAGGTCGACCTCTTCGGCGACTTCCGCAAATACCCGTCTCGCCGGAGCAACCTCCCCCATTCGAACGACTTGGCCGAGCCAGCACGACCGCTGGATGTTAATAAGCTACACAACGTCCATGTCGTTGAGGAGTTAATACAGGGCACTGCTGTATCGAATGCGGAAATCATCGCCAACTCGCATTAAACACAAGATCTTGCGTAGGACTTTTCTCTCGAATACTCTCTCAGGCTGCTGCATCGGTGCTAAATAGTGTCCACGCCTCTGCATTATAAAGAAGCATGGGGAAGATAAGCAACTTCTAGAATATTAGTTTTATCGTATAAGAGAGGTCTCTGCTACTCAATTACCTATTGAGACCATACTAGCACCTGTTGGCAAGAGTGATCTTGCGCTTGATCTGACCGGACTGACATAATTTTTGTTAGTAACGGCGAAGCCAAGACAAATAAATTCCTTGACTATATTGAAAGTATAGTTATCGGCCGCGACCTGAGATCCAATACGCCCCATGTCCCTTTATTTTGCCCTCAGTTACTGCCACAACCATCTTAATAGACTCCCGTTCGATAGCACTAAAGGCCGAAGTAACATCTCGCTTGGTACGCCTTATGATGTTAATGTCGTCAGCGAACGCGAGCAGATAGAAGCTCAAACTCAGAATTCTTTGTTTGGGCTTTGCCTAGGGTGTTGGGGAGTTAAGTTCTACCAGATTTCCTAAGCTGAAGTGATACGTCTTGGAGATAGGCTTGCTAGTAAAATGCCTCTCTACGATGTATTTATAATTAACTTCACTTTGACGATGCATCTGCCTTACAAAGTGGGGAAAAAGTTTAATAATTTATTTCTTTAAATCTTGCCAAAGTCGCCGAAGTCTAATAGGGCTTATTAGACGCGAGAGTGGTTCAATCCCTAGCTCAGACATCGAGACCAAAAAGAAATATGAAAACGAAATATTTCTTGGTCAATTTCCCCTTAGCAGACTTCTGGCAAAAACTCTGAGAGCAAAATAAAATTGCCATGAAAAATTACTCAAAAATCGGGGTTTCGGAGTCGAGAACAGTAGGTCTCGCCACTTATCAATGAAATGAACACACACAACATAAAAACTGTGAGAAACTAGGTTGTGATCCTGACTAAAAGGTTGTAAGTAAATAACCTTTTAAAGCTTTAATTGATAAACAAAATCGAATTAATATCGTTAATAACCAAAGTAGGGTGCCCAGATAAAAAATGCTTTGAAAAACTTCTCCATTTCATTACAATTTTTATGGTTTTTCCAAAATGCTTTTCATTTTTGTGTTGCATTTCGAAAATGAAAGGGGGAAACAAATTGATTTTCTCTCATAGTAGTGCACTGAATTACAACATCCGTTTATTTATTATTGTTTTTACAGTTAAATAGAGACAGACTAGACTGACTGACACTTTAATATAAAGGGGGTGATGGAACGAACAAAGCTTCAAACATTTTGGGTATGATGTACTTACTGTTGATGAGGATGGTGTCAATTTGTTAATGTTGCTTGTAGTAGTTGTTGCTGGTCGTCTGGTTATTTGTTTTAATGCAACATTTTGTGTATCATACTCACACATGTTTACATGTTCATTGAAGGCGTTAAATAATAAATAAATTACATTCAATTGCCTTTCAAGCATTATATTGCAAAGCAAAGCAGGACGGACCGAGTTGAGTGTAGTTTTCAATTGAAGAAGATTTTCCCAAGCAAAATATTTAGAAATTTTGCATTTGGTTGTGTTGATTCAAGGCCACAGATTATTTCTTAAATGGAGCTTTAAATACGTTTGATTGGTTGGCCAAATCAGTACCACATAATGCTTAAAATTGTTCAATTAAAGTTCGCTAAACATTCTAATATGTTTGCTGAAAGCTGGATTCTTCTTCAAATATATCGTATAATTCCTGTTTAATATTGTTACGAAAATGAAAAATCAAGATACTGGTGTTTTGCTTTTACACCGCGTAACATTAAAATGGTAAACAAAAGCTACAAAAACAAAACAATGCAGTAAACAAGCCTGTTTACAAATGATCCTACTGCTTACTATAACAATAAACACCAGCATAAAACAAATGGTAAACAAGTAAACAAAAATACACCAAGAATAAATGTAAACAAAATACACAAACAACACTACAATAAAAAATGTAAACAACGATGTTTACATTTATAGAGATTTCGAGAAGGCGGAGTCATGAACCACAATGTAACATTGTGTCATGAACATTCGCTTTCAAGAACATTTATCCGACTGTTTACTTTGTCATATAAAAGGCAAAGCAAAGCAGGCGACTGGAGTCAGTGAAGTTCAGTCAGTCTTGTATGAAGACGCGGTGTGGTTGAAGGGAGTATTCGTGGTTTGAACGCCTCTGTTACAAAGATCTTTCGAATAATTACCTAGGAATTGTTATCGCTTATGCAAAGTGTATAAACAGAAGAATAACCAACAAAGCAATTGTTGTTGTTTACATCAAGTTGTGAACAGTGGCACCCAGAATTGTGCAAATAATAAAGAATTGTATTTAAAACTAAACACAAATTAATTTTTATTTTATTTACAATCTATGAGCTCATATTTTAAACGTTTTTAAAAGGTAAAAACGGAACAATATTTATTTTTAAATCTTTAAAAATGAATTGCATCCTCTCTGCCATTAAATTTCATACACAATTATTGACCTGTTATATCGTCATTTGTAACTATTTTGTTTCGATATTCTTGTTATTGGTTTGCAATAACAATTTTCATCCCATACAAATCATATTCATGCAGTCTGGTATGTCCGTCCTGACATTCAACCGACTGTCTATCTATCGATCGAAATTAAAATGCCTGTTTGTATGTGTGCAATGCATTATTTCTGATGGAAACTGTGCAAATGAAGTGTAAAAATGATTTTATTGAGAACGTGCAAATCAAATTTGTACGTACATGCATGGATTTTTATACTTGCACTCGAAGAAGTAATGTTAGTAAAAAAAAAGTATTTTAAAGTCATATATTCAAATGACTGTAATCGTATAAACGCTGGCTGGATCAAATAATATTGGAATCGCTCTCGTATTTCGCTAAAACTAATTGTTAAAACGGAAGCCAAGTAAGATGTACTAATTGAGACATCTACCAGTTTAAACTCCCTTGGATTGATCAACTTTCTCCCAACAATTTTTGCACACATCAAAACAAATTGTAGTCAGATGATATGGGAACTGGGCTGTATATTACATTAATAAAAATTTCTAAGCGAATTGCAAATAACGTTTAACGGACCATCAGAAATATACCTCGTCCGGTAGTGTCTGCTGGAAAACAACACCTTTACTGTCAAGCAAATCTGAGCTCAAATCTTTATAAAATAATTAATCGTGAGGTGCCAGCAGCTAATAACAGCTAAATCTGCTCTTACTTCACTCAACATTACCTTACTATCCAACAACTTATGCGTTATAGTTGGTTACTTACTTACTTAATTGATGATTACAACCTTTTAGTAAAAGTTACAACCTAGATTCTAACACTACGCATGTTGTATGTGTAAATTTTATACATGGGTGGCGGAACCTACTGTAATTGTACTCTGAATGACAGAATTTTGAGAAACTTTTCATCGGCAACTCTTCTTCACTCTCAGAGTTTTTGCCAAAAAATTGCTGAGTGGAAGTCGTTTTTCATATTCGGTTTTGGTTGAGATGTCAAAGTCTGGGTTTGAATCATGGACTCTCATCTAATAAGCCAATACACTACCCACTACACTACAGTTGCTTCAGTTGCTCTCGAGGGTGCTAATATTTTGTATTGGTGCTAAGATCCTCATGTTTATGACATTTTCTATCAACCGTAATAAAAGTAGTTCGATTACGTTATGTTACGTGAACTGCAAACTGTCTTGCAAAACCCAAACGTTTAGAATTATTGAGCTACCAGCCCTTTGTCAAAAAGCCATATACATAGCTTATCTGTATTGCATTCACTACCTCCTGACAACTTGTCTGTCTACCCTGTTTGCCCAGTTTTAAAAAAGTTGTATCACTTTTTTTCTAACTGCCCGACGAAAACAAAGTTCAGGCGCTCGCCCATAAACTTTTTGGTTCATTCACTTCGTTTCATTTCCTCGTAGCGTAGTGCTTAAGACATTGTACCTGCTTTACAGCAGTAACAATCCCTTCCTCGTCTTCCTGATATAGTAATGCTCAAACATGTGTTTATTTCATGTACACATCCATTATTGGTCATTACAACCCTTTAGTCAGGATTACAACCTAGTTTCTCAAACCACTTATCTTGAGTGTGTTAATATTATACACGAGTGGCGAGACCTACAGTTTGAAGTCGACTACGAACGGTAGATTTTTGAGAAACTCTTCATGGCAACATTATTTCACTCTCAGAGTTTTTACCAGAAATCTGCTGAGAGGAAGCTGCGGAAGAAATATTTTTTCATATTTCGTTTGATTCGAGATGTCTGACCTGGGGTTTGAACCGAAGCCTAGAGTCTAAAAGCTAACACACTACAGACTAGACTACAGCGAGTTCTATTTTCATTTCGCTCAATCGAATTAATTACCAGCTACTAATTGGGTATCTACATTAAGCATTTTATATACGTTTGGAAATGTCTTCCAACAAATCTGTTTTCTGTCTTCTGCAACGCAAATTCATCCTTTCCTACCAACACAATGTACAGAATAAGTAGGGTTGAGGGATACATAGAAGACAATTTCCTACGAGTTTTAAATCATATGAAAAAATTATGTCTTGACCAGGGATCAGCAATGAATCGTGTTTTCGCTACTCATAAGCACTCACGAAATTTTGAACATAAGTGAGTCAACAATTTTAAAATTTGACTACATACTCTGATTCATTCATAATCACTACAATATTGATTTACAAGTACAGGTTGCAATTAGTATGCATGCAACGTTGACATACAACTCATACCATTCGAAATATGTTTGATTCATAAGCCTACTCATTTAGATGATAGATTTGAAGTCGCCGTAGTCTAGTAGGTAGTGTGTTGGCTTATTAGACGTAAAGCCAGGGTTCGAGCCCCAGGCCAGACATCAAAATAAAATACAAAAAGTACTTCTTCGGCGACTTCTTCTCAGCAGATTTCTGGCAAAAACTCTGGGAGTAAATAAAATTGCCATGAAAAGTTTCTCAAAAATCTGTCGTTCAGAGTCGACTTTAAACTGAAGGTCCCACCACTCATGTATAAAATTAACACACACAACGTAAGTGGTGAGAGAAACTAGGTCGTAATCCTGACTGAAGGGTTGTAATGACCAATTATGTATGTACTCATTTAGATTCATAACTTTCGAGTGACTCGAATTATTCATCAAAATTTACAGTCTTAGTTGTTGTTGCATTTACAACAAAAGAAAAAAGACGCACAAGCAACAAACGACAGAGCAGCAAGCAGAGCAAACACACACCCTTCTTGTAAGTATTTTAGTGTTCGTACGCAAATCATACTTATTTTGTGTTTCGTGTATATGTTGAGTTATGGAGAGTCGAAATCAACAACATCATACGTGTTGTGTACGTATGAATATGATGAGTACTTCAAACTTTGAACATGAGTAGAGGAGGTTCCATGATATTAAAATAAGTATGAATGCGTATAAGCATCAGAAATTATGAGTATGATTCGATTCTACTAATCTTTTTGAATACTCATTGCGGATCTCTGGAATGTATGTATGTGAATTTAACATTCGGTCGTATTATGTATTTATGTATGTATGAATGAGTATGAGTATCATAAATTATGAGTATGATTCGATTCTACTCATCTCTTTGAATATTCATTGCTGATCTCTGATCTACACTAAGCCACAAAAAATTTGAACTTTTATAAACGTATGCAAATGTCTGCTTAGAAAACTAACTCCTGTCTTCTGCAATGCAAACCATTTCGAAACTAGTCTTCCTTCCAACACAATACGCAAAATGGGTTGGGAGAACATAGTTTAAAATCTTGCGAAAAAATTATATGTCTTGGCTAACTACTTTCCATGGCTGTAGCTTTAAATTTTCGCACATAATCAATAAGAAAAGAAGAAAAACAAGAGAGAACCTCCTTCAGTAGAAAGTAGAGAAACTTATCACTGGCATTACAGTTAAAAAAGAGGCGGCCCAAATCAGACAGTTTGAAATGTATGTCATGGTTAAAAGTGCACAAAATCTTGACTCAGTTTACAGAATACAAAATAAATTTAAAAAAAAAATTCCACAAAAAATTTATTTCGAATTCAAAATCTGAAATAAAAATCAAGAAAAGCAAGAAAGAAGAAGAATATGAATTTTATTTCTGTAGCTTTTAAATTGAAAATATGGTTGAATTTGATTTAAATTTATCATTTCATATGCCTGCGTTATGCAGAGTAAAATTTCAATTTAAACACTACTTGGGTGATGCTGATGCTGATGCTGATGCTGATGTTGCAACAGCAACATGATGATAATGATAGTAAGGCATGCTAATATTTAAGTTTTATTCTGTTGCATACATCAGGATGATAAATTCCAAACACTTACGTTTATGATTGTTATTGTAAATGTTGTTGTACATGTTGTTGTAGATGTTATAAGTTTAAGTAGGAATATTAAGTACACGTCGTTACTGTATTCTCTCGTTCACATATGCAACAAATGTGAACTTGTAATTATTATTACACACACTTGCCATATAATGTTAGCAGCAACACCACCACCACCACCACTATGTACAAATGCATACACTTTGCCTATCTGCATGCCACATTCACTTGCCACATTCCTTTTTTTTCTTTAAATTTTATTTCTGAAGCATCTTTATGAAAAGTTGTTATTAAAAGAGCATCTTATAGCTGTGTTGCTGCTTTATGTGGTTCGTCGATGTCGCTGTCGTTGTCAAACTAAGTCAGCTGGGGCAGGTTTACCTGGCAACTTCAATGCCATCGTATATAAAAACGCTTGATGACTGCCATGAGTTGAGCGGTGTCAGGCAATTTATAGTTTATATGAGTGCAGTCAAGAAAAGTAATAATTACTCCCAAAACATCAGTATCTAGATTTTTCATTTTCGTAAAAATAAGTTAAATTAAACAGAATTAATTATTTCAAGCTTGCATTACATGCAGCACAAGGTACAATTTCTGGTAAATTTTTTACAGCCAAAACCTTCTCACACAACCATCGCAAATGGCCTACCACATTTTCTCTCTTAAATTACAATGATTTTTATGCAAGTTTTTCTTCTGTTTTTCTTCTTGATGCTTCAACTTTCTGGTTTAACTGAAGAGTAACGTACTACAAACAACAACGTTTACTAGCGTCCAAGAGGAGTTTAGTTGTTGTTTTCGTCGTTAAACTATTAAAAGTGTAATGGCAGTTATTAGGAGAGCATAAATTTAAAAACAATGGCATTTTTACATCCCAAAACTTAATTGAAGTTTAGAATTTCATAACGCAAATTAAGGCAAATTAAACGAATGAATTGAAAATAAATGCCAAGGAAATTATGCGAACGCAAATAAATAATGCAGGAGGAGGTCAAAAGCCTCTCTCTTAAGAACAAGCAATTATTTTTAAGAAATGTATTCACATTTAAATTTCAATTTATTCAGATTTCTTTATCTTTTTAAAGCATCATTGCCAGGAATACTGTAAAATACTGCAAAAATCCCTTTAAAAACCACACACTCACTCATAAGGAAATCTGTGCTACCGGAATCTCAAAACTTTCACTCCACACTCCATACAAGTAAACGTACCTTAAAAACTGGAGGGAGTTTCTATACTTCAGCACTCAAAATACCAGCTACAGTTATATACGGATTTGATTTTCTTTTTTTGGTAAGGAAATGTGCATAGTTTTTCCATATGCGAACACAAAAAGAAAAGCACAACGAAAATCAATTTTTTTAATAACAAAAAAAGAAAGAGAGAAAGAGAGAGAGAGAGAGAGAGGGAAAGCTGCTATTGATATGATTTATTTAGCAGAAGGAAGTATACCTTCTGATCACAATTGCCTTCGATTGCATTTATTAATATGGCACGTTTTTACTATTCAATACAAAATTTCCATTTTAGCGCAACTAACGTTGAAAGTTGTTGCAAATAATTTATTGTCTTGCGAGACGATTAAAGCCAAGTGCCAAACAATACGCCATTCATTCAATATTTGTATGCAGAATCGGCTTCAAAAAGGAGTTGTTGGCGGTGGCGGCAGTGGTGCTTATAAAATATGGATTGAAATTGCAAACGATACACTGACACAAAAAAGTTAACGCCTTGTTGAGATATTAAATAAGATGGAGTGTTAAGTGTCACCATAGTCTAGTAGGTAGTGTGTTGGCTTATTAGACGCAAGGGCATGGTTCAAATTCCTGCCCAAACTACTGAAACAAAACTAAGTATAAAATAATATTTCTTCGGAGACTTAATCTCAGTAGTTTTCTCGTAAAAGCTCTGAGAAAAATCTGTCGACTTAGATCACGGTCATGAATAAAATTAACACACAACATGGGTGGTGAGAGAAGCTAGATTGTAATCATGACTAAAGGCTTCTAACCAACAGTTAAGTACATAAGAATGTTAAATTGAATTCCTGAATAAACACAAGGTTTCTTAAACAAAGTCAAGTTTATTCTGGTAAATCAATCCAATTGGGAGGGATGGAATGCATGCAATACGATCCTTGTCTTGCTGTCTTTAAGTTGACACGCAGCCTCTTCGTGGCCCCTCCTGGATGGCATTCTAGCACCCGCTAGATGTTAACTAATGTGTGCAGCGAAGTCCAAGCCCTTGGACGTTAAATTTGGATTGTGCGTAGGACTTGGAACCCACCACATAAAAAATATTCTCCAATGAAAACCGAAACAATAGCCTCGAAAAAGATCCCCTCAAAAGTTGTCGACCACGGCAAACGTTCAAAGGACAACGATTTAAGAATAGGCACTTGGAACGTCCGCACCCTTCACAGGGTAGGCGCTTCCGACCAGCTGGCGAAAGCCCTCAAGAAATATTAGACGGACATCACTGCTATGCAGTAAATGCGATGGATAGGGCAAGGATGCACAAGGCTGGCATCTTGTGATGTGTATTACAGCTGCCATGTTGATAAGCACGAATTCGGATGCGGTTTTGTGGTTAATAATAGACTCCGCCATCTTGTCTCTGGGTTCACGCCTGTGAACGAAAGGATAGCCACAATCCGCATCAGGGCAAAATTCTACAACATCAGCCTTATTTATGCTTATGCCCCGACGGAAGAAAACTACGATTTGGACGATTGTAAACTTACTTAACTGGCGATTAACAAGCCGATTAACGAATTTCGGCCTGCTTTAAAACATCCTTTCAGGCGCCACTGTTTCTTGCGCGCCTACGCCAGTTGGTCACACCAATCGATGACAGGGCTTTCTCGATCTGGTCTTTCCAATGCAAATAAGGTCGTCCTCTTCGCCGACTTCCGCAAATCTCCACATCAAATACCTGGCTCGCCGGAGCATCCTCCTCCATTCGAACAACGTGGCCGAACCAGCACAGCCGCTGAATGTTAATACGCTGCACAACATATATGTCGTTGAGGATCTCATACAGCTCACTGCTGGATCGGATACGAAAATTATCGCCAACTGGCCGTGGACCGAATATCTTGCGTAGGACTTTCCTCTCGAATACTCTCAAGGCTACTGCATCAGTCCTTAACAGTGTCCATGCCTCTGCGCCATAAAGAAGCACGGGGAGGATGAGTATTAGTTTTGTCGTACGAGAGAGGTCTCTGCTACTAAATTGCCTATTGAGACCATAGTAGACACCGAGATTGACTACTTTTGTGATTTCTCTTCTTCATCCAAAGCTCTTATGACCAATTGAGATGAGATCATGAGTACTAATCACAGCCTCAGCAAATAGGTTCTAAACAAGCTAACCAAACATATTGTTACGTTTTTACCTTTTTAAAAACGTTTAAATATGAGTTCGTTAATTGCAAACAAAGTAAAAACAAATATGTGTTTAATTTCAGTTAAACTGTCTTTATTCTTTACACTACTTTTGTGTGCCACCGTATACAACTTAACGATACAAGAATAATAATCTGTTTATTCACTTTACTAGTTCACACAACTATTCGCTTTACAACAACGACTTGTTTTGTTCACACGCAACTTCACACAAGGCTGACTGAACTCTTAATGACTCGCTGCTGGCTCTGCTGCCCTTTTATATACGCACGCAATCAGTACGATGAACGTTCTAGCTCTCGCCTTCTTGAGAACTCTATTGCTAGTACATTATTGTTTGTGTACCTTGCTTACGTTGTCCCTCCCTTTTTGTCACATACATGTTGTTGTTGGTACCAGGCGCAACCAGGTTCGTTGTACATATGTGTGTGTGCAGCTTTTGATTATCAACACGTTCATTGTATACTTAGTTTAGTGTGTATTTGTATCGTGTGGCTTTTGATTATCGTTTTTTTGTTAAACGATATTAGGTTGTTTCGATTAGCGTAGCAATATTCTGTGCCGACTTTTTCAAAACTTGCCTTTCAAATTTCTTCAAGTGTATTAATTTTACTGTTACTCCTACCTTTTTTAGATTTGAAAATTGCTTTCAAAACTGGTTCGCTAATAGTATTTAATCCTACTGGATAATCGCTCGCTCTCTCTCTCTGGAGCAGCCATTAAATATTTATTATGGCCTTAGCGTTTTTTGGGGTCTGTTTGATCTTTGCATTTCCATTTCATATTTTCTAATATGGACAAATCAAGCGAAACACACCTTGTAAGTAAATTCGTCTGTCTTTTGGTAACGATTTGCTTTGCTTTTCTTCTTAAATTTGTTGATTGTGGCCTGGTTTGCTAAACGAGAAATAAAAAATCAATTCGATTGGAAAGCGTTAAGGCAGGCGGGCAAAAAAAAAGATCGAATGCAAGTAGAAATAGCAAGAAATCTCTGCCAAAGAGTAGGAAAAAAACAGAGAAAAATAAGCAAACGGAACAGCAGTTATTGGTGGCTGCATATGATGTCAATTTATGCACGTTTTATGATAAATTCGTTTCAGATTATTTTCTATTTTCGAATTCAGTTCGAGCAGATCGAAAGCATAATTTAAGACAGTATTTGTGCTGCAACCATCCAACTCATACTCCTCTGTGTGTGTGTACTTGTATGTATGCTCAGGCATCTTAAGGTGCATAAAGACAAAGTCGTATCGTATCGTATACCACAGACGACTAAGTAAGTCCGTTAATGCCTTATAGTGGAGCTAAATGTTGGAGAGTATTTTTCAAGACGGTTTTTGCATAAATATGGTCTCATAACGAACGGCTGGCTGGCTGTGTGGATGCTTAAGATGTTGGTACAGATTTTCTTTATTTTTTTTATCAAATTTCTTTCAATCTTTATTTTTTTAACTTCTTTTTACATTTTTTCATTGCAATTTTTCATAGAAAAAAAACACTCTTTCCTCCTCATATGAAAGTTGAATGGTATATGGGGAGCCGTTAAATTATGTGCAGCAGCATGATTTACACATCATCATAATTTTCTTTGTTTTTGTATCTTTTTTATCTCTCCATACATCCATGCACTGATTTTTAAATGTTTTAAGAGTTTAAACTGGGTCTTACGGTTATAGTTGAACGCTTATATTCTTTGCTGTAAAATCATTGAATTATTACAAGAAATGCAAAATGTTTTGCTTGTTTATTGATCTCAATTGGTGCGGGTAATAATAATAAAGAAAACTTGGGTTTTTTTGATGATTTTCCACCGTATTTATTACGGTACGCTACAGACCCACTTTTAGGTGAAATCGATTGAATTTTTATATTTCAAGCAAAACTGCTAACAATACTTTAAATGGTATTCTGGTTAATATTTTAATATTAAAACAGTATTCCAAACCATCTGGTGTTATTACTTTTTTTCTTAGCGTTGATCACTCACTAAGTATTTTCAGCAACAAATCACA
The DNA here is from genome assembly GCA_958299815.1 of Sarcophaga carnaria. Classification (NCBI taxonomy): domain Eukaryota; kingdom Metazoa; phylum Arthropoda; class Insecta; order Diptera; family Sarcophagidae; genus Sarcophaga; species Sarcophaga carnaria. The sequence goes on along the minus strand of OY283151.1, from coordinate 8,294,556 downwards.
CCCGACGCAAGTTTTGTCGATTTAAGTTTCTTTTTTAAGAGTTTTTAAAGGTTTTTTTTTAATACAAAATGCAGAACAGAAACAAATGCCACGCCCCTTTTTCTTGTTGTAAGGCCCCTGGCCAGACATCAAAACAAAATACAAAAAATATTTCTTCGGCGACTTCCTCTCAGCAGATTTCTGGCAAAAGCCCTGGGAGTAAATAAAATTGCCAAGAAAAGTTTCTCAAAAATATGCCACTCACGTATAAATTTAACACATACACCATAAGTGGTTTGAGAGACTACGTCGTAATCCTACATACAATTATGTATGTTATGTATGTGTACTTAAGACCTAGCAGAGATCAGCAATGAGTCTTTTCGTTTCACTTTGAATTGTAAGTGAGTCAACTATATTCAAATTTAACTATGTACTCTGATTCATTCGTACTCACAACAACGTTGATTTATAAGTACAGGTTGCAATGATTACGCGTACAACGTTGACATCAAACTCATACCATTCGAAATATGTTTGATTCATAAGCCTTCTCATTTAGATTCATAACTTTAGTAAAATACTCATAATATGTACTCATAAATGGATTTGGGTGACTCGAATCATTCACCAAAATTTACAGTCTTAGACACACAAGCAAAAAAGCCAGAGCAGCAAGCAGAGCAAACACAAAACCTTTTAGTAAGTATTCTAGTGTTCGTACGCGAATCATACTTATTTTGTGCTTCGTGTATATGTTGAGTTATGAAGAGTCCAAATCAACCGCAACATCATACGTGTCGTTAAGTATGAGTATGATGAGTATTTCAAACTTAGAATATAAGTAGAGGTTCTATGATATTAAAATAAGTATGAATGCGTATAAGTATCAGAAATTATGAGTATGACTCGATTCTACTCATCCTTTTGAATAATCATTGCTGATATCTGAGACCTAGCGAAGTATAATCTCCTTATCTCAAGCAATTGAGGTTCACAACTGGGACAAAAATGATAAATATTTTCATCGTGGTTTTCGAACTATAAAAAGGTTTGAATTGAAAATATCGAAATCATATATCAACGATAGGAAAGCAAGCAACTTCTTATCCAATAGAGTAGGAATCAATTAGCGAAGTTCTTCACCATTACATTCACCATCACAACCCAAGACATTTCCACAGAGGACGTTGTTTCTAGAGAACGACAATTGCACGTCCAACGTTGTTTTATTTGAAAAATTAAAGCAAAACAAAGAAAGCAAAAGAGAACTCTCATGTTGATATGGCGTAACCTACTTTATTTACTTAATTGGGCATTACAACCCTTTACCATTCTAAAGAAACAAAGTTAATAATGCTCGAGATTCCATTCTCCCTAGACTCAACGATGAGAAATGACGCTATCGTTGAACTTCAAAGCAAAACTTGATTCTGATCTCAAAACTAATCAGATAATGAAGTCTAAAGTGGTCAATGCCATTTATGCAACACCTTCGATTTCATTTTAACTGGAGATGTGCTCCAGGGTTCCTTAATAAGTTGTTGTCAACTTTTATGCGGGAAGCCTTGAACCAGCTGTAATAACCAGTGTTTTCAGCCTTTATTCTGGAAGATATTATTAAGCCTTGCATAATACACGATTGGGACTTTCTCGAGAAAGCATTTCCCAAACACGATTAAGATCTTCTGAACTATTGGCTTAATGGACAAGAAAATCTGAATTTTAGCTGTGTAACACTGAGCTTAGAAAGGTCACCTCTATCGCCATAAGGTCACTGCCCGCCATGCATATATAATTGATCATTACAACCCTGCAGTCAGGATTACAACCTAGCTTCTCACACCATTCATGTTGTGTGTGTTAATGTTATCCATGAGCAGTGGGACCTACCAGAATTTTAAGAAATTTTCATGGCAAGTTTATTTTATTCCCAGAGTTTTTGCCAGAAAACTGCTGAGAGGAAGTCATCTAAAAGAAAAATTTGTTCTTACTTCGTTTTGTTTGAGATATCTGAGGCAGGGATTGAACTAAGGACTTTCGTCTAATAAGCCAACGCACTACCTATTGTTATTACTGATATTACCTATATTGTACTATAATACTACTACTACTACTATATAGTATACTATATATACTATATACTACTACTACTACTATATAGTATACTATATATACTATATACTATATACTACTACTACTACTACTATATAGTATACTATATATACTATATACTATATACTACTACTATATAGTATTGAAGATCTCTCGATTCTTGCATGATAATATAGCAGTTCTTTTAGGATTTCTGCTCACAATTGTACTTCAAGGAAACTTAGGGGAAATTCTTCTGAATCGGGTTCTAACTTAATATTAAATCAGCTACTATGAGACTGATCTGCCTCGATTTCTGTTGCTTAACAAGACTTCTAGCTTTCACCGAAAGAGAGAATATTCCGCATTAAGCAACAAGTTTAGCAAGAGATCAATAGGAATGTATTACCTCTACCCTTATGAATGGAAGGCTCATGAAATCATTGATCCATTCTAATGGGATAGAACGGATATCATCCATAAGACAAAAGTTGGTTGAATGATTTTTGCCACGAAATTGCTTCATTTTACTACGTCTTGTGGCATAGAGATTCGACTTACACCGCCTGTAGTTGCCTTAGTTGTTTCTCAACTGAGATATTAGTTTTTATTTCTTTGCTCTTCTGTTCCATTTTATTACACGTTGACTCAATTTTTTTATGATTTACGTGCTGAAACTTTTATAAACCGCCAGAGTGTTTATGCCGCTGTTGCACATTCAAAACTCTTTTTGCAAACTTTAAGTGCAGTTTACCAAAGTGATATTAAATTATAGATTTTTTACCATATTATTAACTAACTTGTTGTTGTTGTTATTATTACTTTTTTATGTCTGTTTTTTTTTGAAAGAAACTCAAGCCATAAACTTGTTTAATGCTGCACTAAAATATAGTGTTCAGTGGAAAAGAAAAAAAAACAGCTTCTTTCCAGAAATTATTGGTAATCATAGAGTGTGTCCAAAGCAAAGCAATGCAGATATTAATGCTTAGACGATGCTGGTGGTGCTGGGCCAGTTTAAACAACACAATCAAAAGAGTATTTAATCTGCATAAATATGAACAATATTGTTACGTTTAAATATATTTAAAATATGAGCCTGTAGATTGTAAATAAAATAATAATAAATTTGTGTTTAGTTTTAATTAAAATTCTTTAGTAATCGCCCAATTATGTGAGCCACTGTTCACAACTTGATGTAAATAACAAGAATTGCTTTGTTGGTTATTCTTCTGTTTACACCCTTTGCATAAACAATAACAATTACTAGATAATTATTCAACAGATCTTTGTAACGGACATATTCAAACCATGATTACTCTTTTCAAACGCAACGCGTCTGCACACAAGACTGACTGAACTTCATTAACTCCGGTCGCCTGCTTTGATTTGCCTTTTATATGGCAAAGTAAACAGTCTGATGAATGTTCTTGGAAGTGAATGGTCGTGGCTTCGCCTTTTCGACATCTCTATAAATGTAAACAGCTTTGTTTCATTTTTGTTGTTTGTGTATTTTGTTTACATTTATTCTTGTAGTGTTTGTTGGTACATGTTTGTTTACATGTTTACAATTTTTTATGCTGGTATTTGTTGGTATATTTTTGTTAACTTGTTTATCATTTTTTATGCCAACAAACAAACAACAATACGCGATATTTTTGTTTATTTGTTTATCATTTTTTATGCTGGTGTTTGTTGGTATATTTTTGTTTACTTGTTTACCATTTTTTATGCTGGTGTTTGTTGTTATATTAAGCAGTACGATAATTTGTAGACAGGTTTTTGTTTACTGCAATGTTTTGTTTTTGTAGTTTTTGTTTATTTTTTTTAATGTTAAGCGATATGAAAGCAAAACACCAGTATGTTAATTTTTCATTTTCGTAACAATATGGACAATATATTGACAATATTGGGCAATATTTTATAAACTTTAAATTAGTTAAACGCATAATTTTTTTTTCATTTCTTTTGGATGTTATCATTCATGTTTTTTGTTTCCCCTTTTTAAGCAATTTCAAGTGGTTTTAGTAATAAGTGCAACAAGGCATTTAAGCCCCCATTTCTTATAAATTTTCTTTAAGTATTTCATTGTTTTTATTGCCATTAAATTAACGAACCATGAATTGTCTTGAGAATATTTCTGATACGAAAATTCTATTGTTTTGCGTTTTGATGCACTCTACACAACTCTATTCCCCCGTTCAAATAAGCAGCCACCACCTTAAATAACTTCTTCACTTTACTTCATTTCGCTTGGCTTGGCTTTGTTTGCCACAGAAATGTGGGAAATTCTTGTGTCGTCTTTATACCGTCTTTATCTGATTTTCTAGATCAAGTGTATGGTATAATATTATTAGTATTGCTGTTGTTGTTATTGTTGTTGTCTTTGTTATTTTCTTATAAGAAAATTATACGAATTTCTTACCAAAAAAAAAAATAATATTTAAACACACAAGACAGAAGACAGTTTTCATGTAGGAGGGGTGTGCACAACAAGCTAAAGTATGACTTGACTGACTAAGCACTCTAGTTGGTGGTTTCCTTTGCTACCTACGGGTGCATCATGATCATTTCAATTTGAATAATTTAAAATACATTTTTAAGAAAACAACAACAACAACTGCAGCAATATCACAAAACAAAAGAAATCAAAATCAATGTGCATAACGCTTCCCACATTTCCTAGCAAATGATGAGAGAAAACCGAATAATTAATGTGAACAGTTTTTATTCAACTGCAATTAAAAACAAAAAACGAATATTTTCATTGGAAACAATCGGGAACATTTTTTCTCAGCATTTAAAATTCATACATATTAAAAAGAAAAAAATCAAGTTAAAGAAAATATTCTTTATGACGGCATTGCAGTAAAAAAAATTAAAGAAAATTAAAGAAAAATTTAATTGCAGTTTAGAAAAATTATGCACAAAGCAATAAAGGTCAAACGAAGATTTGATCTCCTTAAATGCATTCTACTAGGTGAGATAATCAAAATTGTTACCCCCTCTAAAATACAATACCATCCTTTTGGCAGAATTCTAAACTAACACAGAATGACATCTAATTCAGACGAGAGAGATCAGCAAAGAGTATTTAAAAATACTTATAATTTCTGATACTTATACGTATTCATACTTATTTTAATATCATGGAACCACCTCTACTCATATTAATGTTTGAAGTACTCATCATATTCATACTTAACAACACGTATGATGTTGTTGATATCGACTCTCCATAGCTCAACGTATACACGAAGCACAAAATAAGTATGAATCGCGAACACTAAAATACTCACTACAAGGTTGTGTGTTTGCTCTGCTTGCTGTTCTGTCTTTTTTGCTTATGTGTCTTTTTCCTTTTTTGTAAATGCAACAACAGCTAAGACTGTAAATTCAAGTCACTCGAATCATTTTTAAGTATTTTTCTAAAGTTATGAATCTAAATGAGTAGGCTCATAGCTATCAAACATATTTCGAATGGTATGAGTTTGATGTCAACGTTGTACTCATACTCATTGCAACTTGTACTTATAAATCAACGTTGTAGTGAGTATGAATGAACCAGAGTACATAGTTAAATTTCAGTATTGTTGACTCACTTATATTTAAAATTTCATGAGTACTTATAAGTAGCGAAAAACGATTCATCATCGCTATCACTGATCTCTGAGGAATACCCTTCATCCAAAAGTAGACCGCATTTACTTACTTACTTAGTTGGCCATAACCACCCGATTAACTGATTTTGGCCTGCCGTAACATATCCTTCCAGGCGCCTCTGCTTCTTGCGCGCCTACACCAGTTGGTCACACCAATCCATGACAGGGCTACTTCGATTTGGTCCTTCCAACGGATACAAGGTCGTCCTCTTCGCCGACTTCCGCAGATCCCCGCATCAAATACCCGTTTCGCTGGAGCATCCTCCTCCATTCGAACGACATGGCCGAGCCAGCGCAGCCGCTGGATATTAATACGCTGTACAACGTCCATGTCGTTGAGGATCTCATACAGCTCACTGTTGGATCGGATACGGAAATAATCGCCAACTCGCACTCGATCGAATATCTTGTGTAGTACTTTTCTCTCGAACACTCTCAAGGCCACTGCATCTGTACTTAATAGAGTCCATGCCTTTGCGCCATAAAGAATCACGGGTAGGATGAGTGTCTTGTAAAGTGTTAGTTTTGTCGAGAGAGGTCTCTGCTCCTCAATAGCCTATTGAGACCATAGTAGCACCTGTTGGCAAGAGTGATCCTGCGCTTGATCTCCAGACTGACATCATTTCTGGTGGTAACAGCGGAGCCAAGGTAGATGAATTCCTTGACCGTATCAAAAGTATAGTTATCGGCCGTAATCTGAGAATCAATAAGCCGCGTATCTCTACTTGTCGATAACATATACTTCGTGTTGTCGTCATTAACTGCCACAACCATCTTACTAGACTTCCGTTCAATAGCACTAAAGGCAGCAGTAACATCTCGCTTGATACGCTCTATGATGTCAATGTCGTCAGCGTACGCAAGCAACTGGACACTTTTTTGAAAAATAGTGCTGATGGATACACTTCATCCAAAAGTTGGCCTTACGTTGAAACTGATTTTTCAAAGCTAAGCATGCGGTACGTTGCCCGACCAGAACGCACAGCTTAACAAAACAATTTTATTATTTGCCAGTGTTGTTAAATTCATGACGATTTGGCAAATCAGAATGAATAAATGACAACTAATTTGAAAGATTTAGCCTGAATAAGGTGAACGTTTTCATACGTCAAAGTTTGGAAGTCCCTGTTGGAATACTTGATGCCTTATAAAGCAGCTGGTCCACTCAAATTCCTTGGTTCACATTATCTTGAATTAACATAGCCATACTTACTTACTTAATTGGTCATTACAAGCCTTTAGTCAGGATTACAACCTAGCTTCTCACACCATTCATGTTGTAAGTGTTAATTTTATCCATAAGTGGCAGTCAACTCCAAGCGACAGATTTTTGAGTAACTTTTCATGATAATTTTATTTACGCTAAGGTCCGTTATTACAACTTGCCGTTAAAGTTGGGTTTAGTAAAAGTTGACTTTAGCTAAAGTAAACTTTAAAGTCACTTCTAACTTATTTTCTTTATTACAACCTTCAAATAACGTAAAGCTAACTTTTTACAAATATGCCAGTGCCGGAGCAATGTCGATAACATTTGCCAAATACATCTGACTCATCTTTACATGATTGAAAACAAAATTTTTATATTTTATTTGCGATTTTTCATCTGAAAATCTTATTTATTAACGAATGCAATGGCAATATGATAATTTTCTGCAATGAAATCCCAAAAAAAATCTTGCTTTACGTTTATCGTATCAATAATAATAAATCGAAATTTTATCAACTTTAAATCAAATGAATTTGCAACAAGAAACGCCAACAATCGACAACAACAATAAACAAGAAAATTAACCATCAATAACAACATTTAAGTACCACAACTACTGCTAGCACTAGAGCTTCTTGTAACTTGCTACTTGAAGGTGGAGCGTGATTTATTACTTCATGTAACAGAGTGACATTTTGTGGCATCAAATCAAACAACAGTTGCAGCAAGTATGCATCAGCATGCAAGGCTAACAATATCGCATACATGCGACAGAACATGTGGCAACAACCATGACTATGGCCAACTATGAAATTTAAATTCAAATCTGTATTCAGATTGGTGATCATTTAAAAGAAATAACAGGAAAAGAAGCAAAAGAAGAATAGAAAAATAAGGAGAAGAAGAGAAACTTTAAACTAAAATTTGTTGAACTATTAAATTTGTATCGACACAAAATCATAGCATCCGCCCACCCTGCTAAACATATACATACATATGTATGTACGTACTTACTGAAGGCATATATACATATTTGTACGTCTCATGTCTCATGCATGCATGCAAAATCTCATTTGAGGCAACCATATGGAAAGTTGATGCCTCTGTTTAGTTTCATTTTATTTGTGGAAAATGTAAACGAGAAAAAAAATCCAAAAAAAACACCATTTGGGTAACAGAACAATGAGGCAAATAAATTCGTATTGCTGCAACAACAGCAACAACAACAGTATATTTCTTATATATTTTGGGGAATCTTTCTTTCTGATTTTTTTTTCAAAATTTATTCATCAATTCAATCGATCAATGTTAAACAACAACAAATAACATTATCAAAATGCTCAACTAGAGATGAGAAGACTGACTACAACTACAAGTGCTATCTACTACCAGTATTCTGTTGTAGTAACCACTTTCATGTTACCAACATATGTACATATGTACATATGCATTTTAGCAACTTGCAGCATTAGGGTGGCATACATATTGTTAAAAAATGGAAAAATCTAGATACTGGTGTTTTACTTTTACCTCGCTTAACATTAAAATTATAAACAAAAACTACAAAAACAAAACAATGCAGTAAACAAACCTGTTTACAAACTATCGTACTGCTTAATATAACAGCAAATACCAGCATAAAAAATGGTAAACAAGTAAACAAAAATACACCAATACCACTACAATAATAAATGTAAACAACGATGTATACATTTAGCGCCATTGCGTCGGTCTGGTGCAAATCACGGCTCGTTCGCCAATGCAAGGAGTCATTTAGGACCTTTGGACTAGATCGTATCCGTCTATGCTGGCATACGGGTCATAGCAGAATACTGGGCAATGAGACGGCGGACGCCCTCGCTAGGTTAGGTTCGCTTTCTGAGGGCGATTTGATAGTTGGTCTTGACCCCCCAGTCTGTCACTTCTACGGCCTCATCAATGGATGGGTCAGGGAGGAAGAGCAGAGGCCTTGAGGGAACGGATCGGGGTGTTTTGATTCTAGATGCCTATGGCCTGCTGGGGACAATAGGAGAAGCGGTTGGTTGCTGGGCTTGGATAAGGCCAGCTTAAGGTTGGTTGTCGGTTTTATCACGGGGCACTGCGAGATTAGGTCGCTGACGGGGTCTGGAACATTTCCCAGCCGGACTATTGCAGGGCATTTTGCGATGAGGTGGAGTTGGAGACTATTGAACACCTCCTCTGTAACTGCCCAGCCCTTGGTACGTTGAGGTTGAGGAGCCTTGGCAAGGCCTTCTTTGAGAGTTTGAATTCTGTGTCGAGAGGCCACATTAAGACTCTCCACAGATTCATTAGTGGCTTAGGCTGGTTGAGAGGCGCCAGGGCTTCAGCGAAGTCATGAACATTCGCCTTCAAAAACATTTATCAGATTGTTTACTCTGGCATGTAAAAGGCAAGGTAAAGCATGCGACTGAGTTAATGAAGTTCAGTCAGTCTTGTGTGAAGACGCGGTGCGTTTGAAGATCTCCGTTTCAAAGATCTGTCGAACAATTATTTACTGATTGTTATTGCTTATGCAAAGGGTATAAACAGAGGAATAACAAAAATACAAAATACATCAAGTTGTGAACAGTGGCGCACAGAATTGTGCGAATAATAAAGAATTTTAATTAAAACTAAACACACAAATTTATTTTTATTTTATTTGCAATCTACGAGCTCATATTTTAAATGTTTTTAAAAGATAAAAATTTAACAATACTTTTAAATTAAATATTTTGAATACCCTTAACACCACTCTCTATACAACTTCACAAACAATTTCCATTTTTTGTTTATTTTCTATTTGCAATCAATATGAACAACAATATCAGGCTGCAACATTTTTAAACGTCTACCATATCTATTGCCAGAAGTGGGTATGAATGCATGTGAGTGGCATTATCAAATCAACTAGAAAATGTATTTTTAAAAATCTTTTTCCTAAATTTACTCAAACTTAAGATGAAAAAAATTGTTGAATTTCTTTCTTTTTTTTCTATTCGCCTTTTTTAACTGCCCATAAAGGAAATTCAAAAAAAAAGAAGAAACTTTAAATAGAACATGTATTGAAAGCCTTATAAATGTTATTTAATTCGAAACGATTGAAAGGCTTCTTATGCACTAAAGAGCAATAAAAGAAGGATTAAATCTTTACTTTTACAAAGAATTAATGTTGAATTGAATGATTTCGTTTAAAAATTACTTAAAAAGACGTTGTACGTATTCATTTGAAATTTGCCTCCTGTGCTATTCATGGCTTTGAAAGCACTAAGCAACCCTCCTAAAAATGTTGAATAGAAGAGAAGTCTAGAGAAGTTTTGTCTTACCCCGTTATGGGACGCTTTTTCTACATTCCTCGCCTTATAATAATTTAAAATATCCTGCTGTCTAAACAAATACTACTCTATTCCTGGTTCCTTTTCTTTAGGACATGGAACTTGACCTTCCTAGGGGACTCATTCTACAGTTTTAATTCCAAAAAGCATCGCTACAGCAACTGAATAAAAAAATAGATTCCGCTTCATTCACGCAGATCGAGCGGCTACCCCTGCAACCTAGCTTCGTTTATTTTTTAGATTTACAGAGAAACTTTTGCTACTTCTTTTGCTTACAACACTTATTATTTTATATTTATTCCCGAGCGTTTCTTTTTAATCCTCTGGGCTATCACAAAGCATCATCCTTAACTTGTGATTATTTCTTCTGTTTTTTTATTTTTATTAATCAAGCATTTCTAGGTAAACAGGTTATTGATCAACTGTAGCAGTGCCTAGAATACGGGTTGCCTCTATAAACATGTGCTGGGTGTGGTGTGGACTCTTTTAATAAATGGATCCCATGCTTTCTCAAGAGGTGACATTGCTTGACCTGCTAATGGCGACAGTTATTGATTGATGACTAAATGGTCAAGCTTAACCTGCATATGGCGTTCGTTATTGATTTGATTGATGACTGAATGATGATTAATTGAAATGATCAGACTTGACCTGCTTATGGCGTTCGTTATTGATTAATGACTGATTGATGCATACATACATCACATACATAATTGGTCATTACAACCCTTCAGTCAGGATTACGACCTAGTTTCTCAAACCACTTATGTTGTGTGTGTTAATTTCATACGTGAGTGGCGGGACCTACAGTTTAAAGTCGACTCCGAACGACAGATTTTTGAGAAACTTTTATTGGCAATTCTATTTACTCTCAGAGTTTTTGCCAGAAATTTACTTAGAGGAAGTCGCCGAAGAAATACTTTTTGTATTTTGTTTTGATGTCTGGCCTGGGGCTCGAACCCTGGCTTTACTCCTAATAAGCCAACACACTACATACCAGGCTACGGCGACTTCTGATTGATGACTGATTGAAATGGTCAGACATCCGCAGGGAGTACAAACTTCTTAAATTAAGAAAATCGAAAACCTTAATGAAAAGATTGTCGTCTCCTCTGCTAATTGCAGTTATGTTACTCGGAATTGTAATCGATTTATTTAAATGACTCGTTTTGTTGACATACATTTAATACCTCGTGTTTTATTCAAAGACTATAGAGTTCCATATTAAATTGCAATTCACTTTATTATTAAAATTAATATTTTCCCTTTAGGATTCCCAAAATAAATTCAAATATAATTTTTATTTCATTTTTACAGTGAGCGTCAAAAGAAACTGTACATTTGAAAAAATATACTTTAATAAATTATCGTAAGTTTTATTTTAAAATCGTTTCATTGCAAGTTTTTAAAATTAGAAGAAAAAATTACAAAAAATTTCAAAATATTGTCAAATTTTTTCGGGCACTCTCCTTAAAAGGTAAAAATAATTTTATCAATAGTGTACAGTTCCTTTTGATATGCATCAGTCGGGATTACGACCTCGCTTCTCACACCACTTATGTTTTGTGTGTTAATTTTATCCATAAGTGGTGATGGGACCTACAGTTTAAAGTCGACTCCGAATGATAGATTTTTGAGAAACTTTTCATGGCAATTTTTATTTACTCTCAGTTTTTTGCCAGAAATCTGATGAGAGAAAGTCGCCGAAGAAATATTTCTTCCTATTTTGGTTTTGATGTCTGACCTGAGTTTTGAACCGTGGCCTTACGTCTAATAAGCCGACACATTACCTACTAGACTACGGCGACTTCTGGTTTCTATTGATGCTCACTGTATACATACATACATATGTAGGGTATCTTATTCGATTCATTCATTTAATTTTTTTTCTTTTTTTTTCTTTTTTCCGATTTTAAATTTATTTTATTTGATAAAAAAAAAGTCTGGCATATCATTGCAATTCGTATAACAATTTCAAATCGAATAGCATTACCATTTTGTTATTTGATGTGTTATGGGTTCATTGTTTGATTTCTTCTTTCAATTCCCCAAAAAAGGATAACAACAATACTGGCCACATGGTTTCTATTCGTACTATGTGGGCACATAGAAAATGGAGATACGACTACCATACATATGTACGAGTACATCCAACAGAACATAATACAATCATTGAAACAAACAAACTTTTATGGCATCAAGAGTACCATCAGTATTTGTGTTGTATTGTAGTCGAGTAAATCTTTAAATTGTTATTTTAGGATCTACAATGTAATAAACTAAACGAAAATAAACATTTTGAGTATCTGAGTCTGTTTGTCTGTCTGTCCATCAGACTTGTTTGTTTGTTTGTTTGTTTATCCATTTATCTATGATATGTTTGTGGTAGTGTTGTATGTATTCATATACACAGACAAGAGCTTAAGCACAAAATTTTATTATGTACAGAAAGCTTTAAGGAAAATGAGAAGAAAAAGTTATTGCAACTACAATGGTTTTTAATTCTAACACACACACACACATACACACAGTCAATACCATAGCATCAGCAGTATCAGAAGAAATGAACAATGAATGCTTAACTCGAGCATACAACATCACTCACTACATGTATGAGACTGAGACTGAGACTGAAACAATGAAAGTCTTAAGCCTTGAGTGTGTGAGTGAGTGAGTACACTTTCTTAAAAGTAAATGTTATTTAAAATCTAATTTATATTGATTTAAATTGTATTTAAATGTAAATTATTCTGTACTCCATTATTACTACTACTACCACCATACATTACATGTTTAATGTTACATTTCATTCAGGTTTACATTGGTAAATTTATGATTTCAAAAGTAAATCTTCTGTCCTATTCTGCTGCCTCTGTGCAGCACAAAAATAATTGCTGAAATTGAATATGTTGTTGAGTGGATTATATTATTTATTTTATTTAAATACACAAGTATCTTTAAAATATTAGGAAGAACTATTTCCTTTATTATTTGATAGTATTTTCTAAAGTAAATTATGCCATATTATGCCAAATGCGGGGCCTTTTGCATTTTCGTGCTGTTAATTTGGGGAAATTGAGCATAGAAAGAAGCATTAGCATCTTCTGACAATTGATATATTATTTTACCATAGGAAATCAGTATACAAGTTTTCAGTTATGGCTTTGGCTTCTCTTAAAATTAAAGCAGCTCTTAGATGTATCTGCTGTAAGGCTACCTCAGATACCGGGTACACAGCCAGAGATCAGCAATGAGTATTCAAAAAGATGAATAGAATCGAATCGTACTCATAATTTCTGATACTTATACGCATTCATACTTATTATAACATCATGGAACCTGCTCTACTCATATTCAAAGTTTGAAGTACTCATCATATTCATACTTAACAACACGTATGATGTTACTGATGTCGACTCTCCATAACTCAACATATACAGGATGCACAAAATAAGTATGAATACATATTCATACTTATTTTAATATCATAGAACCTGCTCTACTCATATTCAAAGTTTGAAGTACTCATCATAATCATACTCATCATGCAACATGTATGCTGTTATTGGTTTCAACTCTCCATAACTCAACATCTGCAAGAATCACAAAATAAGTATGATTTGCGTACGAACACTAAAATAATCACTAGAAGGTTGTGTGTTTGCTCGGCTGGCTGCTCAGTCTTTTTTGCTTATGTGTCTTTTTTCTTTTGTTGTTGTAAATGCAACAACAACTAAGACTGTAAATTTTGATGAACGATACGAGTCACTCGTTATATTATGAATCTAAATGAGTAGGCTTATGATCAAACATATTTCGAATGGTATGAGTTTGATGTCAACGTTGTACGCATACTCATTCCAACCTGTACTTATAAATCAACGTTGTAGTGAGTATGAATAAATCAGAGTACATAGTTAAATTTCAATATTGTTGACTCACTTATATTCAAAATTTTATGAGTACTTATTAGTAGCAAAAAAACGATTCGTTTGCTGATCTCTGACGTGTGTGTTATGTTCACAGAGTTTTTAAGAGCATAATAAGCATAAGAATGTTCTGACAATTGGCTTACAATCATACCATTAGGAATCGATATACACAGTGAGCGTCAAAAGAAACTGTACACTATAGATAAAATTCTAATAATCACCAAACTCAACTTTTACCACTTATGGAGAGTGCCCGAAAAAATTTTACAATATTTCGAAATTTTTTGCAATTTTTTTTTTCAATTTTAAAAACAGGCAATGATACAATTTTAAAATAAAATTAACGGTAATTTATTAATGTATATTTTTTTTAATTGTACATTTTCTTTTGACGCTCACTGTAAATTTTGAGTTATGAGTCTTTATATTTTACTGCCTTAAGGATATTAGGTACGCAGGCATGTGTCAAAATGAAATGAACGAAGAATGTGCAGAAATGGATCAGCTGTGGATGTCGTAGTTGTGCATTGCAATACATTGTATTCTTTTAATTAAACTTTACTACTGTGAACTAAACATAATGAGGGGATTGAAATTATATGAAATTGAACAAAAATCCTTTAAACATTCTAAGGCTAAGTCTGAGTATCGAATCCTCATGCCATAATCATACATTATACGAAGAAATATATTATAGGACTCGTTAGAATAGTAGAATAAGTCCTCTCGAGTAAGAGCACTCAGGTGCAGAAAACTCCCTCTCTTCTATAACATACACAAATACATAATTGGTCAATACAACCCTCCCTTTAGTGAGGACTACACCCTAGCTTCTCACACCACTGATGTTGTGTGCGTTAATTTCATACATGAGTGGCGGGACCTACAGTTTAAAGTCGACTTCCAACGTCAGATAATGTTTTCATATTTTCGTTTGATTCGAAATGTCTGACCTGAGGTTTGAACCGTGGCCTAGCTTCTAATAAGCCTCTAATACTATGTTCTGATATGTACTTTTATTGAGTCAATATTCCTTTTATTGAGTACAATATTTTAAGTGTTCAGACATAATAATATACACAGTTCAGCTGCTTATTCAATATTCTTTTGACAGCTGGTAAACAGCTGGTTGTTTCAACGACATTGTTTTTATTTTGTTTCGTTTCTTTGTTTATCGTTGTTAAAATTTGAGTTGTCAAATATCAACAGAATGTGTTCGGATAATTGTAATATGCGCATTGAACATACTTATGACAGTGCTGCATTTTAAGTTGTACTCAATATTACAACAATTTGCGTAATTATTGCACAATAATTAATTGAAACTTTATATGATATATTGAGCTCAATAATGGTGTTTATTGCGATTTACGCAATAAATGTGCATATCTGAACACCGTATAAAGGGTTGTGTTATTATCGTCGACATGAAGAGATGCCTTAGTACTGCGACCATACTATATCCTGTAGTATGCTTAATACACGCTGGGTATTCGCTTAATGGTGTACTGCAAGCCTATTGCTCTGATAAAAATTTCAGAATACAGCTCGGTGTGAACAAAAACAATTTTCTGTCCGACACCTGATGCTCATTCTCATTATCACGGAATCCACTTGTTGGGTTTTTTAAGTCAGGCATTTTGTTACGTTTGTGATTAAGGAGCTACTTTTAAGCACTTTATATACCACAAGCCTTAAAAACCACAACTGCTACGTCTCACATTTTATCTTTTACAACCCTCGTTATTGGCTAATGCTGTTAATGGCAATTCCCACGCAATATTAATTGCTTAATAAACCATCAAATAATTATGAGAACAACCTGTTATTAAACAAATCCTCCCCGGTAACAGAAACACATTTTTTTCTGGTAAAATATTATGATTTTGCGTTTTAACACACACGCGCTTTTTTTCGGTAGTATTTTCAGGTGAGAAGGGCTGCTATTGCCAAAATTGACTGTGGCGGTGTTGGAGTTATAGAAGCCAAAAACATTTCACTGGCAACACCTATTCCAAACTAATTGAATTTCATTTGTTCAAATAGGTATGTATGCTTGTGTGTGTGTGTGTATAAACTTATACAAGATACTTAAGCAAGAAGAAAAGAACCTCATCATTATCACAGAGAGAGAGAGAGAGAGAGAGAGATACAAGATACAAAACAATCTAAACAAATTGTGTACAATGGTGGTGGATGCTGTTTAAAAGACTCATCATTAAGAAGGCGTTTTAAACACAAAACCACGCGAAAATCGCTTAAAGCTATTTACACACTTTTTAGGCGATTAATTTGTTTCTTTTTGTTTTTTTTTTGCATTTCATTCCCATAATAAAAGAATGAATTCATCAAACCATTAAGCCATTCACTAACCAACCGTCGGCATAAATAAAATCACTTACCGTATGGAACATACTGCCACAAAGCCTTCATTTCAAGCCAATCTATCCATTCAACTGAACACTTGGTTTGTATAATTAAAACATGAAAGAAAGAAAGAAAAAAACACATTATTTTCATAGTGTTGTGGTTTTTTTTATTGTTTTTATTGTTTTTCGGGATTTTTGATTGACTTCAATGTCATGCAGCCTGGGTCCATAAACCAAAACATTATAAACTATTAACGGCTTAAATGGTTTGTTTTGTAATACATTTTCAGCTTCTTAATGATTTGATGTCTTTATTTTGATTTTAAATGTTTAAATTCTGTGTGTTTTTTGTTGGCTTCATCTTTTCATTTCATTTTTTTTATTTCATTTCATCTGTAAGTGAATAATTTTGTGGTTTTTTCAATTGTTGTATGATGCCGAAGGCCAAGTTTGCTTTGGCTTCTTATTTACGAGAGGTTTTTTATTTTGCTTTGTTTGATTATTGAATTTGGATTTCAATAATTTATGTTAAAGAGAATTTTAAATACTCTTTGGAAATGTTTTCGGTATTTCGTGAAATAAAATAAAATAATGTGTTCAATACATATCAAGTTGCCGTAGTCTAATAGGTTAAGTCGCCGTAGTCTAGTAGGTAGTGTGTTGGCTTATTAGACGTAAAGCCAGGGTTCGAGCCCCAGGCCAGACATCAAACCAAAATACAAAAAGTATTTGTTCCGCGACTTTCTCTCAGCAGATTTCTGGCAAAAACTCTGAGAGTAAATAAAATTGCTGTGAAAAGTTTCTCAAAATAATCTGGTGAGAATTAATCATGAGAACACATCTGAGTACTTATCAAATATAGGGCAAGAATTCGCTTTTGTTGACACTAAGCAGCGTCCTGCAATTTATCAGAGCAATAACCTTGGAGATTAAGGACAGTATATAGTATAATCACACTACTAAGTTACCTCTTCATAATGACGATAATAACACAACGCTTCAGTTAGAATTACGGCCTGGCATCTACAACCTTCCGTCTTGTGTTCGATAATTTTTTTTTATGAGTAGCGTGCCTTAGAGAACAAAATTAATTTCAAACATTTCATATCATTTAGTTTGCTCTCGGAATTTTTGTCAAGAGGCTTCTAAGAGGGTAGTCGCTGAAAGCAATATATTTATTTAGCATGGTTTATCATTGGTCTGCAGTATGACATTCAGATGTCTCAGCTACTACTTACCGGGCAAAGGATGCCTTAGCAGTAAGATTATGTACTTATTGAGAATCCTCATTACACGATTTCGATTGTAATTAATACGTGTTTGTTATACAAACTTAAAGGCAATGAACTAGACTCACATAAACAATGAAACGTCTTCTAAGTTTGGTAATGTAAGCTGGCAGACCCTTCTTAAAGGAAGAGATCCTACATAGGCCAGCATTTAGGACTATTGTGATACCACAAGTCACCATAGTCCAGTAGGTAGTGTGTTGGCTTATTAGACATGGCTTCAGCCATTTCTTCTCTGGCAAAAACTCTGAGGGCAAAATAAAATTGCCATGTAAAGTTCCTCAAAAATCTGTCTTTCCGAGTCGACTGTAAACTGAAGACTCCGCCACTCATACGTAAAATTAACACACACAATATGAGTAATGTGAGGAGCTACGTCGTAATTCTGACTAAAGGGTTGTAATGACCAATTACACAGCCCTGCTTGGGTTTTGCAAATAAGATGGCTCCGGGTGTTTCCGAAGGCACTTTGCGCACTGAACACGAAAACTTTCCATCACGTCAGGTTTTCGAAAAAAAGGAGGTTGAAACCCCTAAAAATAGCGCTTTTGGCCATTTTTGAAACATTGTAGAGCTAAACACTGACGTGCTAGAACCATCACTACCATACAGAAATTGACAATTGATCTTTGCTCTTTAAAATGAGCCCAAAGCCAAATTGTTTGCATGCACCCTTAAAGTAGAGTGAGGGTTTATGTCAAGGGGTGCAAGAGAAAAAGAAACACATTACGGAGGTCCTTAAAAATTAATCAGATTTACTGGAAAATTGTTACTCAGGGGTTTTTGGGGTCGCTAATTACAGATCTTCATTCAGATTTAAAAAATTCAAAATGGCGGATCCAATATGGCGGTCGAGGTTTATAAAAATTAATCAGATTTACTTTATTTTACAGTTCAGCGCGCAAAATGCCTTCAGAAACACCTGGAGCCATCTTATTTGCACAAAAAAAGTCCAAATTTGCAGTGCTGTGTTATATATGAGTGTGATACCACAATTAATTCCAACTGAAGATCAAAGAGATCAGAGATGTAAGAAAATGAGAGCTCAAAAACCTCCGTCTTTTTATGGCAAGAGCAGGGCACTAACACATGAGGTAGAAGACTGTCTCTTCCTTCATCTTAGACCCACAGCTCCAGCAGCAGACATTTGCCGGAAAGCTGAGTCGTTCGGCAAGCCTACCAAAAGGATAGTGGCCTTAAAGAATCGCTGTTGTACAGTGAGTGGCCATGCGATTTAAAAGCAGAAGTGAGACGACCAATTTCTTATCTACATGCGTATAGCAGAGCTTAGCAATTTTGCATATGCCCTCCTGCTGTCAAAGAGATTGCACTTCCCTGTAATAGAAGGAAGATTTGTATACAAAGCGTTATATTCAAACCGATTTTATTTATTTGTGATTCAATTTTTTATTTAATTCTTCATTAATTTATTGTAACGTCTCTAGAGAATGCAATGCATTGCATGAGACTTGTTTTTAGACACTCAAAATGCTTTTAAAAATTATTTGATTTCAAATCATTTTGAAATTTAACACATTAAACCAAAATTTGCTACGTTTTTTTTTCTTTTTTGAAATTGTTAAATAATAAAAGTTAAATAATTTGGCTAACATGTATGTACGAATATGTTTTAGAAGCGATTGTTAAAAAGAGAAGAAATAAAATTTATGAGCAAAAAAACACCACAAGGCATACGAAAACGAGCAACACTGGTAAACAAGCAATAAGAAATACCGCCGCTTCTTGTCAATTTGTTACTTTTAATAGACAAATTCATTTATCGGGGAATGTCGATCCGATTGTAGGTCTGTCTGTCTGTCTGTCTGTCTGTCTGCCTATGTGTTCATGTGTTTATGTGTCTATTTGTCCGTGCACAAATGCTTGTTTTAAAGAAGCTGTGAGCAGACATTCAACTTCCAAAAATTTGAAAGTAAATTGTTTAAATAATCAAATTTGAATTGTAACAAATTATTTTTGCTTAAAGTGTTACAAATTGCCTCAACGATAAACATTTTAATAATAAAACCAAAAAAAAAACGCGGTAATAAAAAAAATAAACGTAACGTTAAATATGAAAGAGAACAGGTAAAAATTGGTTATGAAACTCTATGCAGTTTGGATGATTTTAACGTTGTTAACGAAGACATTAAATAATTTTTAAAAAAGTTTGCAGAAGATTTTTATACGCCTGTCTTATGTATAAGTTTTTAACAAATGGACCTGAGATTAGGAATGAATCGTTTTTTCGCTACTCATTAGCACTCATGAAGTTTTGAATATAAGTGAGTCAACAATATTGAAATTTAACTATGTACTCTGTTTCATTCATACTCACTACAACGTTGATTTATAAGTACAGGTTGCAATGAGTATGCGTGCAACGTTGGCATCAAACTCATACTCAACCATTCGAAATATGTTTGATTCATAAGCCTACTCATTTAGATTCATAAATTTAGAAAAATACTCATAATATGTACTTATAAATGATTCGAGTGACTCGAATCGAAGCAAAATAGATAAAGCAGCACACAGAGCAAACACACAACCTTCTAATTAGTATTTTAGTGTTCGTACGCGATTCATACTTATTCTTTATGACTACTCAACCATAAGTTAACTAATTTTATAAAGTAAACTATTCTAATTTAGTAGTCGCCGTGGTCTAGTAGGTAGTGTGTTGGCTTATTAGACGAAAAACCAGGGTTCGAGCCCCAGGCTAGACATCAAAATAAAATACAAAAAGTATTTCTTCGGCGACTTCCTCTCAGCAGATTTCTGGCAAAAACTCTGAGAGTAAATAAAATTGCCTTGAAAAAGTTTCTCAAAAAATCTGTCGTTCGGAGTCGACTTTAAACTGTAGGTCCCACTACTTATGTATAAAATTAACACACACAACATAAGTGGTGTGAGAAACTAGGTCGTAATCCTGACTGAAGGGTTGTAATGACCAATTTTGTATGTATTTTATTTAAAAGACTACGAGTAATGGTTGTCCTTTTTCAATAAAGTTACCGCAGTCTAATTGGTAGTGTGTTCGCATATTAGACCTGAGGCTGCGGTTCAAAGCCCAGATCAAACATGTCCAACAAATTGAAATACGAAAAAATTTTTCTTCGGAGACTTCCTCTTCGGCGACCGCTCTTCAGTCAGGATAATGACCTAGCTTCTCACTCCATTTATGTTGTGGGTAATGTGGTAATCATATACATGAGTGGTGGACCTACAGCTTAAACTCGATTCCGAACGACAGATTTTTTGAGAAACTTTTCATGGCAATTTTTGGTTTCTCTCAGAGTTTTTGCTGAGAGGAAGTCGCCGAAGAAATAGTTTTTCATATTTTCATTTTGATGTCTGACCTAGGGTTTGAACTGCGGCCTTACATCTAATAAGCCAATACACTACTGACTAGACCACGGCAACTTCAAACTGAGCAGCATCCTGAAATTTATTAGAGCAATAGGCTTGAAACACATTATGTGAATACCGGAAATATATTAAGGAAACTATAGTAGAAAGTATGGTCGCAATATTAAGGTACCCTCTCATGACAACAATTATATCACAACCCTTCTGACAGAATAATTACCATGAGTAGCGTGTCCTAGAGAACTACGTTGAATTTGAACTTTTCATAGCAATTAATTTGCTCTCGGAGTTTTTGTCGGAAGGCTGCTGAGAGGAGGTTGCTGAAAGAAATATTTTTGTCTAGCAGGGATTTTGCATAAGTCCTTAGTTATCAGGGACACTTTGGCTGCTGTATGACTTTCAGGTCCCTTAGCTACTAGTTAGCGAGCAAAGGACGCCTTACGAGTAAAATTATACAAACTTAAAGACAACGAACCAGACTCATATAAGCAATGAATGGTTTTCTAAGTTCGGTAAGGTAAGGTGGCGGACTCCTCCTAAAGTAGTTAGCTAGTCACAAAACCCTTTTACAGGCGACATTATTAGGATAGGTTAGGTTAGGTTAGGTTAGAGGACGTGTACTTGTCAATTAAGACAAGTACAGTACCCGGAGGTCGAATTGAACCATTGTACAACGTCCTAGTTTCTCACACCACTTATGTTGTGTGTGTTAATTTCATACATGAGTGGTGGGACCTACAGTTTAAATTCGACTCCGAACGACAGATTTTTATTTACTGAGAAACTTTTCTTGGCAATTTTTATTTACTCTCAGAGTTTTTGCCAGAAATCTACTGAGAGGAAGCCGCCGAAAAAAATACTTTTTGTATTTTGTTTTTGATGCCTGGCCTGGGGCTTTAACCCAGGCTTGTGCGTCTAATAAGCCAACACACTACCTACTAGACTACGGCGACTTCACATTATTAGGATACCAGTAGGAAATTTGTATGTTCTTACTGATGATGTCGAAACATCTGAATTTGGTTGCAGCATCATCTCTCTCTCTCTCAAACATGCCTGTTGTTGTATCAAAAGTTGCGGCTCCATTCAGTATAAAATTCGTACTTTTTGTGTGGTTTAATTGCATGACAAGGCTCATCGTCAATCCAGTGTGTTTTTGCAATTTATCTTTCGTCGAGAAAGCTCACAACGGGTTCCAAAAACTTAAGCTTCACCTCTTCTCTTTTTTTGTTCATGAAAACGTAGAAAAAAAATTTAAATGAAAATAAATTTGTGTTCATCTGTTTATAATTTTAAATTGTTTTTGTTATTATTGTTGTTATTTATGTTGTTATTGTTATTAATTTATTTGTATTTGTTTATTTATAAACAATAAGTAATATCGCACTAATATTGTTGCTATTGTTTTTATTGTTATTTAAATAGAGTAGAATATCAATTTATTTATTAAAAAAAGCAAGAAAACTAAAAACTAAAAAAACTAAAATTCATTAAGTATTTTTGCAATTCATATTGTCATACATATTGTGTTTTATAAATTTGCAAATGAATAAGCAAATGAATAAGCGACTGAATGATTGAATGAGTGAATGAATGGCAAAGAAGAATACGAAAACAGGCTACTCAAAATTGAATTTTATTTTCTTTTGTTGTTGTTTAGTTATGCGATATTTATGTACATATTTTCAATTGTATTGTATTTCAACCGGAAACTTTTTAATAAATAATTGTCAATTGAAAAAGAAGAATTTTGCACCACAACAACAAAAAAAACCAAAAAAAAATTAAAGAGTCAGCAGCAGCGGCAGCAGCAACAATACACAAATCATTGACACAACGTAGCCCGCGTGTCAGTGACTTGTGCGCCTCCGAAATTATGTCAAGATAAAATGAAATTTAAATTTTTTTTTGTAACTCATGCTACAGTAGTGCGAAATTAAATAATGGAAGTAATGATTGAAATATACATACAAATTCATAATTAGTTTTATGTGTGGCAAAACTAAAGTCATTCGCATGGAAAAATACCGAAAAAATTCACAATATTACGCATGGATTTTTTGGATTCCTGCTTGTACCAGGTCATAAGGCGCAAGTACCTTTCCTGTCTTCTTGTTATTTATTTGCTTCATTTCCATTTATATTAATAGTTCCAGCAAAACAAATGTTTTTTCTAAAGAAAATGCATGTTATCGAAAATTTCCAATAAAAAATGCAAGTAATTGACAAATTTTCTATATAAAATGCTAGTCATCGCGAAAGTTTTGGATAGAAAATGCAAGTCATCTACCACCGACTAGAAACAACGTCCCCTATATATACATATGTACTCGAATGTTTATCAGGGTTTAGCATTGAAGAAATTTGCTGATTGAGTCCTATTTTTCCTCAAGAGAAGGAAATGACTGAGCTCTCCATGATGATTCCTGGATTGACTGTTTGGAGTAAGATATTTAGAATTCTAGCACCTTGATGTTTTTCCCCCGGATTCGAGCTATAACAGCTCGGATTTATAGGCTCTCATACCTTGAATATTTTAAAGCGAAGGATTTTAAGTCGTCAAATGCTGTGGTCTTATTTAAAGACTAGCTTAAACAATATAGACTTGCCTGAAGATTTATCACCTAAATCGAGTGATTCCTTCTCATCGAGATTTTTATACAAATTAAATCCTTAAATTGTTGCAATCACTACACTCTGGTTTCTCTGCTACAGGTGATTCTAAAATTAAACAAGCTTTCGAAGCTTATGTCATATTAGGTTAGGTTAGGTCTGAGTGGTAGCTCTGATTTCACAAAGCTCTCTTGAGCACG
Source organism: Sarcophaga carnaria (assembly GCA_958299815.1). NCBI lineage: Eukaryota > Metazoa > Arthropoda > Insecta > Diptera > Sarcophagidae > Sarcophaga > Sarcophaga carnaria. Next base: position 8,270,510 of record OY283151.1, on the reverse strand, counting down.
CATAGCGGCCCGTTGTGATGTCACGGGTGAACGCAGTCCCTGTACTGACCAAGTTCCACCAAAATCAGGGAAGAGGAAGAAGTTGGTCAGCGCAAGGGCTGCACTTATGTCATACTACCCTGAAAGGATATTAACCAAGTCTGGACGAGGCAATTTATTTCTGTTAAGGTGCAAATGGGGTATCAAATTGCAAATAAGTCACTATATTTGCACTACAGAGGTCAGAACTATCCTGACCTATGGTTGCCTGGGACGATGAATATGTTTTTATGATAATTACTGGGGTATTGCATAATACTCGCTCGTAAAGGTTTAACTGATCATACGGGTTAGCTTTACTAAGCGACTCGATAGCTGCACAGACCTAATATCAGTCACTCGAAACAGTAAGTAAGTGGTATACTCGTAACTCACCTCGTTCACGAGTCTGAACATATTTTTACGGAACGCTCGAAACTGAATGCAGCTGTGAATAGAAATTATTTTTTCAGAGTCTTCAGGTAAATTCTACCGATAAGGCCAACAAACCATTACAGCATATTCCAGGCGCATGTATCCTTTATACAAGCTGCTTTGATGATTATTGAAAAGAACAACATCTCCAAGAGAGATTTTTATTTACTTTTGAATGGCCAGGAGTCTTTCCAAAAAAAAAAATTAAAAATGGACAGGCGGAGTATTTGTTCAAACAGGAGTTTGTATAGTGGACACTCATACTTACTTACTTAATTGGCCATTAACAACCCGAATAACGGATTTCGGCCTGCCTTAACACTTCCTTCCAGGCGCCTCTGCTTCTTGCGCCCCTACGTCAGTTGATCACACCAATCGATGGCAGGGCTTCCTCGATTTGGTCCTTCCAACGCAAACAAGGTCGTCCTCTTCGCCGGCTTTCGCAGATCGTCGCATCAAATACCCGTCTCACCGGATCCTCCTCCTCCATTCGAACGACATGTCCGAGAGAGCGCAGGCGCTGGATATTTCGGGCGCTGGATATGTCATTGAGGAACTCATACGCTGTTCACTGTTGCATCGGATTCGGAAATCATCGCCAACTTGAACTGGATCGAAGATCTTACGTAGGACTTTTCTCTCGAATACTCTAAAGGCTGCTGCATCAGTGCTTAATAGAGTCCATGCCTCTGCGCCATAAAGAAGCACGGGTAGGATGAGTGTCTTGTAGAGTGTTAGTTTTGTCGTACGAGAGAGGTCTCTGCTACTCAATTTCCTATTGAGACCATAGTAGCACCAGTTGGCAAGAGTGATCTTCCGCTTGATCTCCAGACTGACATCATTTTTGGTGGTAACGGCGAAACCAAGAAAAAAATTCCTTGACTATATCGAAAGTATAGTTATCAGCCATTATCTAAGATGCAATACGCCGCACATCTCTACTTGTCGATAATATATACTTCGTTTTGCCCTCATTTACTGCCAGACCCATCTTAGTAGATTCAGTGGGGATGCATACAAGACATAATCAGTTTGGTCATCTATCCAATGTTTTCTGCCGAAATTGTTGGAAGAAGAAGCCAAAAGCACGAACGCCTGTGCCATACTGATCTTTCTGAAACAGATATTGCGAAACTTATCGATATTATCATGGATTTCGTTTACTTCCACGAAGCAGACTTATCATATAAATGGTATCATAACGGTCTACACAACCTATGTTTGCCCTCGATTTTCTAAGACTGACATTTGTGTCCACATAATGTTCGTTTGCCAAGTAGATACTCGAAGTAATGAACTCAAATGGACTGAAATACAGAACTTTTGAATAAAACTGTGATTATATGGCTTCCTTTAAGAAAAAGTGGAAATGTTTTCCGTGGTTATAAGAGTAGATATTATATTCTCATTATGTCTCATTGTCGAATATCCAAAAAATACTTTTAAAAGTAAATTCTCTTAATAAATGAAAAAAAAATATAAGATTGAATGCCCGTATCGTTTACTTACACTTCAAATACTTTTTTGTTCGATTCATTAAAAAGCTTTTAAATTAAAAAGAAAACCATACTTTGGCGTCACTTTTCATGTAATTTTGCCATTTCTTACTCGTATTGAGTCATTCTTAAGTAAAATTTGCATTGAAATGCCTGCGTGTCTTACTGCCACCATTATTTTCATTGTTATTGCCGTTCATGTCAGCAACAACATTTAAAAATTTTGTTTTTTTTTTTTGCAGCAGCAGCAGCAATTGCCTTGAAAAGGGAGTTCCCTTTATGAAAAAGATAAATTCCACACAATTGCTGTTTTAAGTTTTAATTGAGTAGCTGAGTTGCATTCCATAAATGTTGCCTTTTGCCAAGGGACACAGGCAAAAAATATTAGCACACTGGCAGCATATGCAAGCGAATGTATTGGGTAGCCTTCAATTGATTTCAAAAGAACAGAAAGAAAGAAAATTAACAACAACTTTATTGCAGAATTGAATAAATGAAATGAAAATAAAATTGTTTTGTCAACGATCAGTTGAGTTGAGTAAATTAATTCCTGACTGGCCTGGCCTTCTTTATTCATCAACAGTTCTGTTCTACAGTTTTGTGGGGAAAGTTCTATACGACTATAATAGACACACACGACTTTCAATCCCAAAGAAATCCCTGAACTAATGAAGCTTTATTTGAAGTTAATGATCGAGAGATTACATAAGGAATTATTGCCAAAAATTTATCAAGTTAAGGACTATAAAAGTAGGCGTGGCATACTATATAAAAGAGGCAAAAGAAGGGTACTCCACCATTCCATTGTGCCTAATATTTTCCCCATTTAAAATTGTTTACTTTATTGAGATCATTTTAAATTAAGAAGAAATTGTGAAGAAACAACTACAAAAACAAATTTAAATTGATACCCGTACTGTTACTGTTACTGCCACCGACTGCCTGCTGGCTGCTGTGTCAGCAACATTCGCAACAGGGTGGTCTGTTGCATCTCTTTCATATTTGCGTTCGTATTTGTTTTGTCAACTTGCGATAATATTTCGCTTTACTTTACTGATTCTGTTTTTGCAAAGAAAATAATTTCAAAAAAAATAAACAAAATCAACAGAAGAAAAAGAAAAAAAAACAAACTCAACGAGTGGCATTAATAAGGAGCGAAATATAGCGAACACGTGCAGCCAGCACCAGTTTAAACCATATCGGGAAAGATGTAATGGAGACATTTCCATTTCCATTTAAATTTATTTTTTTATTTTAATGAAAAGATTCTTTAGGAAATTGATTTTTAAAGGAATTTGTAAATAAGTATTCCCCTAAGGAAATGGCTGGTAATAGGTTTCTTGTAAAGTGGCCATGTACGCGTAACAGTAGCTCTATGCATAGATACAACTGACATGATATCATTGGCCTTTCATCAGTCACTTTAAGCTGTTATTTATTTCCTCTCGACTAAGCATTGGAATTTGCAAAGAGAAATCCAGAACTTATATTGCCTGCCGGACAGAGATCAGCAATGAGTATTCAAAAAGATGAGTAGAATCGAATCATGCTCATAATTTCTGATATTTCTACGCATTCATACTTATTTTAATAACATGGAACCTCTACTCATATGCAATGTTTGAAGTACTCATCATATTCATACTTAAACAACACATATGATGTTGTTGATTTCGAGTCTCCATTACTCAACATATACACGAAGCATAAAATAACTATGATTTGCGTACGAACACTAAAATACTCACTAGAAGGTGGTGTATTTGCTCTGTTTGCTGTTCCGTCTTTTTTTGCTTATGTGTCTGTTTTCTTTTGATGTAAATGACTAACAAAACTAAGACTGTAAATTTTGATGAATGATTCGAGTCGCTTGAATCATTTATGAGTACATATTATAAGTATTTTTCTAAAGTTATGAATGTAAATGAGTAGGCTTATGAATCAAACATATTTCGAATGGTATGAGTTTGATGTCAACGTTGTATGCATACTCATTGCAACCTGTACTTATAAATCAACGTTGTAATGAATACGAATGAATCAGAATACATAGTTAAATTTCAATATAATTGACTCTCTTATATTTAAAATTTCCTGAGTGCTTATGAGTAGCGAAAAAACGATTCATTGCTGATTACTGCTGCCAGAGAAACAGGGCAATCAAAATAGGATCCCTAAACAATAATCCATTCATTGCAAAACAACATTTTACAAAACAACAAGTCGCAATCCGACTTAATGTCTTATTTCGCTGGCAGATTGTTTAAACTGGACCCTCCTCTATCCCTCTAGCTTAGTAATTTTTACTGCCTTTCGAAATATAACAAGAATACCGTACTTCACACTAGGATTCGAGGTAGGAACGACTGGTTCTTTAAGACGGTCTTCTCCAGGGAAACTGTTCAAATTCTAAACTTGAGAACATGGTAGACTGTGAAATTTTCTCTGAAAAACTTCATTTTAGGATATATTCCACTTTCGGGCAACCGTATTTCGTCGAAATCATTTTTCAACTTCAAACTCTTTATTGACTTTAGCGATATCCTTGACCTACTTTCACATCACTCTTGTCTCAATCTCATATGGGTGTCTCTTCAAAGGGAAATCTCGAGTACTTATGTTGCAGCTGAATTTGCCAATCCGCTTACGAAAATACGTGAAATCTTCGGCTGAGGAGGAATCACTGTTCACTTCACTTACCTGGTCTATATTGGACAAAAAGCGTAACCAGTAACTCTTTAAATTGGAGCGCAAGGATCATTGTGTAAAAGATAGAAATGCGGAGAGACTTCTTCCTTACGCTTTAGATAGGATTACTACCTAGCTTCAGCAGCCATGTTCTGTGCGTTAATTTTATTTATGACCGCCGGCACCTTCAGTAAAAAGTCAATTTCGAACGATAGATTTTTGAAAGCTTCCCATGGCAATTTTATTTGTGCTCCAAATTTTTATCAGAAGAAAGCTGAGAGGAGGTGTCTGGACCTGAGGTTTGAACCGTGGTCTAACATCTAATAAGCCAACATACTATCTACTAGACTACGGTGACTTCTAATTGTTAATGACTTCTGCAGAAGTTGTAGATCGAAAAAGGACAGAGTATTGCTCACTTCATTTGTCAATGTCTCCGGCTTGTCGCAGTCTCCTCTAGATTTTTTCGGATGACTTGAAACTGAATAGACCTGTAAGTCCACTTACAGTCTTATTTTTTTCAAAGCCTTTAGGTGAAGTTCAATCGGTAAGGCTAAAGAGTTATTTAATCGCATTTTAGGGCGATCTATCATCTATACAAGCTGCTTTGGTAATTATTAAAAAGAGCAACATCGCCAAGAGAGATATTAACTTGCTTTAGAAAAGTCAAAAATCTGTACTGTACTATACTGGTCGCATGCAGTAACGGCTTTAACTTTACATAGTATAGTGTACAGACATATGGGACTTGATCAGCCATTCAATTATTTCTGCTAAAATTACAGGACAAAAAAAACGCGAAAGCGAAAAAGGCATCTGAACATCTGAACCTACTGATATGTTGGGGACAGACATTGCGAAACTCAACAAGGACAGAACATTACTCACTTCATATGTCAATGCCCGAATCCGGCAGTCTAACGGAGCTATCGAACGCTGTTTTTAGGGAGGTCGGGGCTTATTAATCTAAACAATCTAGAGATCTGTAAAAGCAGAGAAGACCGAGCGAATGGCAGAATGTTGTGACAATAGTTTGTAGAGATTGGTCTTTGTTCTTCTGGTCTTCGTGGAAAAATCTTTCGTTTTCTTTTGAAGTAAGTATTTCAATCTGGGATCTGTAATCTTCCTTAGCTTCTGCACTTTAAGAGACTTTGTTAATTGTGGGCTTAGTTCTAAAAAATCTCAAAACGTTTACCAGTTTACCTAAGTTTTTAGGAATTTTAGACTCTATTAGTTGTGGATTTACTGCTAAAAAATCCCCAAAAAGTTTACCAGTTTACCTAATTTTTTAGGAATTTTATGAAAATCAATTAAACATCGTTTCAATGTCAATATCCCACAGCTGCTGGCACTGCAACAAATTAAAAACTGATGATCAAGATCGTAGCATCCCCCCATTTCCATGCAAAAAAGAAAAAAACTTTTCCAAAACTTGTTACAAACAAAACGAAAAAAGCCAAAGAAAAAACAGAGGAGTTAATATTTTTAAAAAATAATGATAAAATTCGATGATTATAATGTTGCATGGGCATGTTGCAAGTCCATGTGCGTGTGGATATTAGTATGTGTAAACTTATCAAGTAAATTGAGAACAACAACCAGAAGGTAATGATGCTTGAAGTGCAGCAAAAAAAAGAAAACAAACCCGAACTACAACCAAGAAAAATTTCATATACGATTTCGAAAACAACCTCTGAAAAGGAATCATTTATTTTTTGTTGTTATTGTTGTTGTTGTTCTTACTGTTGTTTAAACGAGAGTAATAATGGCAACCACAATGACTACTTCTACTTCTGAAAATAAGTGCAAGCAAGCAGTAGCAGTGGCTTGCTTGAAGATATGCGGCAGCAACTATAGCGACAGTATTTAACAGCAGCAGCAGCAACTGCACCAATAAACTTGTACTGAGTGTTGTTCTGCTCCCCCTTTGTTTGCTTCAAACTTGAGAGTTCTTGTAGTTGCTGTTGCCTTTATTGTTATTGGTACGATTTATTCTTCTGCATCATCTGTAACTGATGCAATACTTCATTATTTTTGTCTTTATTTTGTTGTTGTTGTTGTTGTTGTTTTATATACAACATAAACTCGAGAAGAAAAACACCTGCAGGTGCAGCACAAGGCTTTAAGCGAAATTCAAAACAAAAAACGAAAAAAATCTGCCTGATTGTTGTAAAAGTTTTATGTTTGTTGTTGCTTTATAACAGCATAGAGAGTTCATTGTATATACGAGGGAGTTGGAAACAATTTGGAATAGTTGTGCAAACAAGAGAAATAAAAGGAAGAGAGTTCTGGCATTCCTAATTTCTTTAGTTCCTCGAAAATGTCAATAAAAGGGCCTACTTTGATACACTTAACAGGGTTCAGAGATCAGCAATGAATCGTTTTTTCTCTACTCATAAGCTCACTCATGAAATTTTGATTATAAGTGAGTCCAATATTGAAATTTAACTACAAACTCTGATTCATTCATACTCACTACAACGTTGATTTATAAGTACAGGTTGCAATGAGTATGTGTACAACGTTCACATCAAACTCATACCATTCGAAATATGTTTGATTCATAAGCCTGCTCATTTGGATTTGGAGTGACTCGAATCATTCATAAAAATTTACAGTCTTAGTTGTTGTTGCATTTACAAAAAAACAAAAAAAGACACATAAGCAAAAACGACTGAGCAGCAAGAAGAACAAACACACAACCTTTTGGTGAGTATTTTAGTGTTCGTACGCGATTCATACTTATTTTGTGATACGTGCATATGTTGAGTTATGGAGAGTCGAAATCAACAACATCATTCCTGTTGTTAAGTATGAATATGATGAGTACTTCAAACTTTGAATATGAGTAGAAGTTCCATGATATTAAAATAAGTATGAAGGCGTATAAGTGGCAGAAATTATGAGTATAATTCGATTCTTCTCATCTTTTCGAACACTCATAGCTGAGCTCTGGTAGAGTTTACGATCCCATTTTTCATTATTAGAATTATTCATCGTACTTGGATCATAGATCGCTCGAATTCATGAAGTTTCATTACGGCATTCTTAATTTTAAAAGGTCCTATCGTTGAAGACATGGAAAACAGTAGTTAGCAGATAATTCTAATAAGTTTTATTATAAGAAATGCCTTAACACGACATACAGTGAGCGTCAAAAGAAACTGCACGTTAATAAATTACCGATATTTTTATTTTAGAGAAACTAGGCCGTAATCCTGACTAAATGACGTAATGACCAATTATATGTATGTATATATTTTTATTTTAAAACTGTTTCATTAACAGTTTTTAAAATTAAAAAAACGAAAAAAAATAACAAAAAAATTTCAAAATATTGTAAAATTTTTTCGTGCCCTCTCCTTAAGTGGTAAAAGTTACACTAAAAGTCTTTAGTGTACAGATTCTTTTGATGGTCACTGTATGTTGCAATTATGAGTTGTAATAGTTCTTACTCATCACACTAGAATCCCCATATAGGGCTTGAAATGGTTCCCTGTCTATACAAGAGTCTGCAATGCACGGTTCTGTTACACTTTTGGGGTAATTCTGTATAGTCTGTCACAAAGTGCTTTCCACCGTAATAATCTAGCAGAGTTATGATTATTGCTGCCTACTCCTGACTCATCCTACTGCACAGAAAATTCAGACGCCATCAATAGCAAGCTGATCGATTTGTATTTTTAAATGATATGGAATCCGATAAATGGTAATGGGATGGGAAACGGTGCATCCATGGCAGATTTATCTTTCTTAAACATACATAATTGGTCATTACAACAACCCTTTAGACCGGATTACCACCTAGCTTCTCACACTCCGATGCTGTGTGTGTCAATTTTATCCGTGAGTAGCGGGTGCTACAGTTTAAAGTCGACTCCGAACGACAGATTTTTGAGAAACTTTTTCATGGCAATTTTATTTGACTCTCAGAATTTTTGCCTCCGAAGAAATATTTTTTCATATTTTCGTTTTGTTGGAGATGTCTGACCAGGGTTTGAACTGCGGCCTCGCATCTAATAAGCTATCACACTACCTACTAGACTATGGCGTGTTCACAACTTCACTTTCTTAAACAGGTCCCACACTAATCACCAGTCAACCTCATATTACATGACTGTTAGGATGGCAGCCCGACTGTCAGATAGTATTGCCCTGTCCTGTCCTCTACATTTTCTATCCAACTTGAAATGAGCATGTCTTTCGCTGGTGTAAACTTCCGCTTCAAAAACTTTTCTATGGCGTCCAAATATTTCGCTAGCCAGAGTCCCATGGCTCCCATCACATTACCTGTCTTGGAAGGTTGTTTCTTTAATTTTAATCAGAAACATGGAAATTTCATTTCCTAATATTTTTACCCTAAATCAGGGAATCCCCTCTCATACACTGAAGACTGAAAAGATACTCACCCAAATCGACTAAAATCTCTCTCAAAAACACTGAAACAGTTCATGGGCCCCAATATTGGCCTTGTTTTGAAAGAAATGAAACTATTTCTGCTGCCACAATTTTTCTCATTTTCACGACTAAAACGACCCTCGTATCTTTGGAAAGTGCATTAGTATCACCTCATTTTTTACATTTTTATTTAGTTTTTGTATTTAATATCGTTTACTATTTTGCTAACCATATTTCTGCCACTTTACAGTTCCCCCTCTTAGCCAATGTAAAACCTTAACCAGGATATAATGATTGTGTACGTAAGACGAAACTGGAATACCACCACATTTTTAATGCCACAAACAAAAAAAACAAAAAAAAAAAGGAGGAAGAAAATCTGAGTGTATGTTACTCTGCAGCTTAGATATGAATGTTGTAACACACTATGTATGTATGCATTACTGCAGTTAAAGATAAATGCTACACATTCTAAATGGGGTTTTTTTAAAAAATAAAAATCTAACACACTCTTTATTATTATTACTGACTCCCGATGGGAATACCCTTTAGTAACATTTTCGGATGAGTATGAAAGATGATACATATTGTTACGTTCTTACCTTCTAAAAATGTTTAAAATATTATCTCGTAGATTGCAAATGAAATAAAAATAAATTTGTGTTTAGTTTTAGTTAAAATTCTTTATTATACGCGCTATTCTGTGTACCACTGTTCACAACTTGATGTAAACAACAACAATTGCTATTCTTTGTTATTCCTCTGTTTACACCCTTTGCATAAACAATAACAATCACTAGGCAATTATACGACAGATCTTTGTAACGGAGATCATCAAACCACGATTACCCTCTTCAAACACAAGCATATTCAAGCATATTCGAACATACTGCCCCAGATTTAGATGGCCCGGAGAAACGAGTTTAGGACCAAACCGGCTAATGGAAGAGCTGTTGAATTGTAGGATTCTATGGAGTCAATATAGTCAGAAGATTGGCTGAAGTTATACTAGAACTCCGAAGACTGGAGGAACGGAGGTAAAATTGGGCCCTCCGCGAAGTAATACCTAATGGCAGTCCCGCGGGGGGAGAGTGGTTGAACTGCGTAGGGGATGGGTTTAGTACGTAGGCACCAGTGATGGCGAATCGTGCACTCTTTTGTTGGAACAAAAGTGTCTTTCGAAATTTCCCACCCCCGGCTCAAGACAAAAAAAACTCCCTTTAAACACACCGCGTCTTCACACAAAACTCACTGAACTTCACAAACTCCCGTCGCCTGCTTTGCCTTGCCTTTTATATGGCAAAGTAAACAGTCTGATGAATAATCTTGGAGGCGAATGTTCATGACCTCGCCTTCTCGACATCTCTATAAATGTAAACAACGTTGTTTACGTTTATTCTTGTAGTGTTGTTGGTATATTTTTGTTTACTTGTTTACCATTTTTATGCTTGTGTTTGCTGTTATATTAAACAGTACAATAGTTTGTAAACAGGTTTGTTTACTGCATTGTTTTGTTTCTGTAGCTTTTGTTTATGATTTTAATGTTAAACGATGTAAAAGCAAAACATCAGTATCTAGATTTAGAAAAGAACACTGATTGCGCTTGAATGTGATAAAAATTCTGGATGAAGTGCATGAAAATTATTAGCAAAGGAATGTATTTTAACTCTCAATTTCCTACTGGGTATTCTCTAGTTTATTATGGCACTTATTTACTTTTGTATGATAAGCCTGCTTGTAAATTGGTTGCAACAACAATAATGGCAGAGATAGAGGGGGAAAATGCTATTTAGAAGAGTGTTATTTACAACATGATCCTAAAAACACATGCTAGAGCACGTCTGTCTCCCAGAATGTAAAGATGATGGCAAATAATTGTATAACATGTCAGTTGGCAACTTTTGTTTCAATTCATATCCACTATTTTGACCACAATTATTAGTTTTATTACTTTCGTCTTAACTCGAAGCACCTCTCTTCCAGCTGTAAGTAACATCATCCTCAGCTGTAAATGGCCACAATTTCTGGTTTACTACATAACACGCCCCAGTCTTCTTCTTACCCTGTTACTACTGGTTGCTCTTGTTGCTTTCTTTACTTTAATTTAAATAGAAATTCTAGGCTTAAATTGCTCTTTACTGGCTCCACTCTTTTGCTTTGAATTTGTGTCTGAATGTGTGTGCATTGCTTCCAAAGTAAATGTTACATCTTTAACTAGATTTAGTATTAAATGTTGGCAACTTGTTTTTGGTTTTTAACTCTCCATCAGTCTTTTTTCGATATCTTTTGGTCAGTTTAAGCAGTAACTGTAGTTGTTTGTTGCTCTATAAGAGGAGAACTATAGTCGAGTAGTCGAATGAATAATAAATAAACGTTCGCTCGGCAATGTTAACAGGAAGCTATTGACTGGTTTTGCTAATTGGATGAACTACATGCAATTTTTAACCAACTGAGTTTTTGGGTCCGTCATGCAGTTTACTTAAGCTGTACGAACGAGTATATGTAGTGCATGCGTATGCATTATAACACACAACATTATGCTGCACTTAGTATAAATGCACAGACAGTATGCAGCTGAGTGTATGCGAAGATACGCAGAAGGAATGTTTAAAATATTGAAATCAATGTGAACAGTGATGGACAAATTATTGACAGATTTTTATTGCGATTGTTGTTATGTTGCTAATAACATGCGAGTAAGTTTGTATTTTTAAGGGTATACAACAAAATGTGGCACAGGTCAGGATTACGACCTAGTTTCTCATACCACTTATTTTGCGTGTGTTAATTTTATACATGAGTGGCGGGTCGCACAAATTAAAGTCGACTCCGAACGACAGATTATTGAGCAATTTTGCAAGGCGATTTTAATTACTCTCAGATTTTTTGCCAGAAATCTCCTGAGAGGAAGTCGTCGAGAGAAACTGAACTGTGGTTTGGATCGTGGCCTCACGCCTAATAAGCTAACACACTACCCATTAGACTATCAGCGACTAAAGAAATTTGAATCTTTAAGGCAGATCATTGGAAGATGAAGTTTTCATCTTAAGATGATCAGAAAGGATCGACTGACGACAATCGTCCTATATTTTAAACTCTCAAATATACACATCGGTCTTCATCAGAATAGTCTGATGTCTGAAATGTTAACTAAAATATCTGAGTATAAGCTTCGCAAACATATCGTTAGCACAGCTGTATGAAAATACTGTGTGTGATAAATAATTTTGGACAGGAAGTACAGGAAGTACATTAAGAGCATACGTAAATTAGATAACTTAGTAGCTGACCCCTTCATATGTTCTTCATTCAAATTTTGTACGATAAATTTAAATTAGAATTCGGTTGCCATAGATGCCAGATGCATAATGCTTACGTGATTTTAGAAAAATTATAATTCTGAAGCTATTCCACATTAACGAACGAATTGTTTTCATCTTCATCCTGAAATATCTTAATGGACTCGTAATACGCAGAGCTGTCACTACTGGAGTACCTAATTGCGCCTATCATTCACGTAAAGTGATGGGCAGCAATGCAAAATAGTTTCCATCAGAGAGTTTACCAGTCAATCCACAATAAAGAATTTTACTACTCGCATCACTTATCATATTGTGTTTTGTGAATATCTAATAAGCACTGCGTAGAAAGACAAGACGAACTTGAATACAATTTAAGTAGAGTTTTGTAATATAAAGAGACATGTATCGGCATAACCGGGGTAATGATAACTTGTCCTCCGGCTTGGAAGCTATATAAGGTCTTAAGAGAGAGTGAGAGCATTGTGTGGTCTATGGATGTACCAATGAACTGACGGATGTTCGGGCCCAGAATAGAATATTCGATTAAGCAGGGGGTATAAGCTCTACCTTTACAAATGAACTTGTAAGAAAAGGGAACTTCCACTGCGTAGACGGGTTCAGAAGCCTTATGGGTATTAGGAAGAAGACTTTACATAGCAAAGTTAAAGATGGAATATTTAATTAAGCAGAGGGCAAAGGGTCTACCTTTACTGGATCCCAGGTCATATGGGAATTCAATCAGTATGCAGATGAACTTGTCAGAAGGGGAGCTTCCACGATGCAGACGGGGTCACGACCTTTATATGAATTGGAAAGAAGACTTTACTTAGCAAAGTTTAGAGGCACAACAAAGCTAACACTCTACATGACACTCATCCTACCCGTGCTTCTTTATGGCGCAGAGACATGGACCCTATTAAGTACTGATGCAGCAGCCTTGAGAGTGTTCGAGAGAAAAGTACTGCGTAAGATCTTCGGTCCAGTACGAGTTGGCGATGTGAGCTGCATGAGCTTCTCAATGATATGGAGGTTGTGCAGCGTATTAACATCCAAGGGCTGCGCTGGCTCGGCCATGTCGTTCGAATGGAGGAGGATGCTCCAGCGAGACGGGTATTTGATGCGGGGATCTGCGGAAGTCGGCGAAGAGGACGACCTTGTATCCGTTGGAAGGACCAAACCGAGGAAGCCCTGTCATCGATTGGTGTGACCAACTGACGTAGGCGCGCAAGGAGCAGAGGCGCCTTGAAGGATGTGTTACGGCATGCCGAAATCCCTTAATCGGGTTGTTATGGCCAATTAAGTAAGTAAGTAAAGAGGCACCAACACTCTTCTAAACCCAGATGGAACTTTAGAGTAAGTAGTAGAGCCGTAGTCTAGGTGTTAGCTTGTTAGTAGTGAGGCCACGGTTCTAAAGCGGGGTCAGACATGAAAACGAATTACGAAAAAATATTTCTTTCTCTCAGTAGCCTTTTGGCAAAAAATCTGAGAATAAAATAAAATTGCTATGAAAAGTTTCTCAAAAATCTGTCGTTCGGAATCGACTTTAAACTGTAGGTCCCGCCATTTATGAATAAAATTAACGCTCACATCATAATTGGTGTGAGAAGCTGGGTTATAATCCCGACTGAAGGATTATAATGACCAATTGTATATGTATGTATGCAGGGGGCATAGGGTGTACCTTAATCAATCAGTAGGCAGATGAACTTGTCAGAAGGGGATCTGACACCAACACTCTTATATATCCAAATGGCATTGAGACTTTTTTAATTTTAATAGTTTTTTAACAACCGCTCGATTTCTAGCCTCCACTGTTGAAGAATGTGGCAATTTAATGATGATTATCCGTAAATAGTTAAACTGGTTGATTCTGTTTTTCTGCTGATTTAGTAACGAACATTTCTCAAAAATGAATCGAATTTCAAATCGAAAATCCAATAAAATATCATTGGGTGGTAAAGGATTTATAGATTTTTCATAAAAAAAATGCGACCATCTATAGAAGTCATTAAATAAGAACATTTTTATGGAACAGCAATAGCAATAAGCAACTGGATTTCATTTCATTTGGTACATCATGTAGTGTCTCTCTCTCTCTGACCATCTGTAGCAGTTGGGAATTTGGGCAAAAGTCATTGGGTTCATAAAGAACTTTTCATTGGATTTCATTGCAGATTAATTTGCACACTGTGTTTACGTATTTGCACATCTACATATATATATATGTATGTATGTATGTATTTTGTGGATATTTTTCTAGCAACAAAAAATAATTATCGATTACTATACTACGTTTGCAATTGAACATGCTGGGCGATATATTTCACAATAATTAATGAACATTGAATTGAAGAAATTAAAAACTGAAATTGCATTTGCTTAGGGGGATTTTGTAATATTAATTTACAACAACAAAAACAATTTAAAAAAATCAATTTTTGTTAACATGAATGAACAATTGATACATACATACATATGATGATGATACATACATACATAAATACATACATACATACATACATACATACATACATACATACATACATACATACATAATTTGTCATTACAACCCTTCAGTCAGGATTATGACGTAGCTTCTCACACCACTTATGTTGTGTGTGTTTATTTAATACATGAGTAGCGGGACCTAGAGTTTAAAGTCGGTTCCGAACAACAGAGTTTTTAAGATACTTTTCATGGCAATTTTATTTACTCTATGAGTTTTTGCCAGAAATCTACTGAGAGGAAGTCGCCGAAGAAATATTTTTTTTCATCTTTCGTTTTGATGTCTGACCTGGGGTTTGAATCGTGGCCTTACGTCTAATAAGCCATCACACTGCCTTCTAGACTTCTCAACAAATGCAAAATTCTGGAAATAAAATGAGAGGGTATGCCCTTTTAAGGCACTTCACCAGCTGTATCCTGTACCTTCTATCCTTTCTTGTTCCATTCTATTTATGGATTCACGTTTACAACAATACTAGACTAATAGATGAATCCCCAAAGTTCTAAGTTTTATTGGCCTGATGATATTCACACTGTTTAGAATATAGTGTCTTGGCTTATTAGCCTAGAGCCTGTGGTTCAACACCTGGCTTCGGCGGCTCTCTCTCTCTCTCTATCTCTCTCAGCAGTCTTTTGGCAAAAACTCTGAAAGTAAAATAAAATTGCCATGAAAAGTTTCTCAAATCTGTCGTTCAGGGTTGACATTACCGCGCTCAAGGATTTAATTGAAACACACGACATGAATGGTGTAAGAAGCTAGGTTGTGAACCTAACTAAAGTGTTGTTGTAATGACCAATGAAGCAATTATTATCAAATGTAAAAGAAATCGTTACAAAAAAGACTCAGCAGTAGCGTTTCAATATTTTTAGATCCACAACAGTTGTCGCCGTAGTCTAGTAGCTAGTGTTTTGGGTTTTTTGACGTGTGGCCAGGATTCAAACCCCAGGTCAGGCATCCTCCGACAAAACGAAATTTGAATATTTCTTCGGCGGCTGCCTCGCAGCAGATTTCTGATAAAAAGTCTGAGAGTAAATAAAATAAAATTTGCCATGAAAAGTTTCTCAAAAATCTGTCCTTCAAAGTCAACTTTAAACTGTAGATCCCGCCACTCATGTATACAAATTAACACACACAACATAAGTGGTGTGAGAAACTAGGTCATAATCCTGACTGAAGTGTTGTAGTGACCAATTATTTATGTGTACTAAAGAATGACAACGATTTTAAAGACTGCAGCACAGTTTAGCAATGTTTTTCTAAAAAGGATAAACCAACTTAAACTTAAGCAAACCATAGTTGATCGTATGAAAAAAGTTCATATTTTTATTGCTTTTTGATTAAACTTTTCCCAGCATGCTTTTCATGCCATTCACTTGGAACCCAAAGGCCCCCTTTGATGTGGCTTTCTAATCAAATTAGAAAAATATTTATTGAAACGCTAGACGAAGAAGATAAAGAATAGATTCTTATGATTTACAACAACAACAATTTGAAATTAATATTGACAACGATCATAAAACAAACGCGATGACATGATGTCGTACCTCAACATTGATTGCCTTCAATGTCAACATGACCAAATCAAATGTTCTCATATGGCATCGCTTAGCGTTTGCTGTGCATTTGTCCCTGTAGAGGCAAGTTTCCTTATTTGTTTTTCAGTTTTCAGACACACATGTGGAATGTTGTATTTGAGCTTTAAAAAATTTTGTTTTGTTTGATTGTGTTGTGTTACTTTTTTAAGCTGAAGCTGATGTTGTTGATTTTGGCGTTCGTTTTTTTTTTTTTTTGGTCGTTTTATTCTTTGTTGTTGCTGCTGCTGTTCGTTGTTAGACAAATAATCACAACCGTACTGGGGTAGGCAACATATTGCCATCTTTAGAACATATTATTGATGTTCATACAACATGTAGCAAGTGTTTACATTTGATTTCAGTCACAGCAACAGAAGATGAAACAAACAACACACATGTATACTTACGCACACATACATAAGTTACCAATTTAAGGAATTTTGTAATAAACAACACAGGCAAAAAGTTAAAAAACATTAAAGCAAATATTGTTTTACTAGAGATGGAGAAATAAAAGCAAATTGATGAAAAACAAACGACTGTAAAGTCTCTAAGAAATGTTAACACACTCTCCATAACACTTATAAGTACAGCTTATAAGTATTGCCGAATGGAAGAAACAGAAGCTCATGCAAAACTCGAGTAAAACATTAGGAGACAACCAGTCCTAAAGGCCTTTCTGTCTCCGGGATACTATGTCCGGTATTTAGTATAACCAACTTGAGAGCAACTTGAGCAATACATAGCTGGCTTCTGAAAACTATGAAAACGTTGTGTATAATTATCATGCAAGCAGTATAGGTTTTAGAAAGCTTAGTCAAAAAATCTGGCCAGAAAGGCAATCAAAAATAAAGGTAAGGATTGGAAGTATAGTGGAGCAGTCTTCTGACAAAAAGTCTGAAAGTGAAATAAAATTGCCGATGAAAAGTTTCTCAAAAATTTATTGTTCGTAGTCGACTTTAAATAGTAGATCCCAGCACTTATCAATAGACTTCACACATACAACATACGTAATGTGACTAGCTAGATTGTGATCTTGACTATAGGGTTGTAATGAACAATTAAATTCAGTAAGTCGCCGTGGAATAGCAGGTAGTGTTCTGGCTTAATAGATGTGAGTGTACGGTACAAAATATAAAAAATATTCCCTCGGCGACTGGCCCTCAGAAGATTTCTGGCAAAAAGTCTGACAGTAAATAAAATTGCCATGAAAAAGTTTCTCAAAAATCTATTGTTCGGAGTCGACTGTAGATCCCAGCACTTATCAATAAATTTAACACACATAACATAGGTAATGTGAGAAGCTAGATTGTAATCCTGACTAAAGGATTATAATGACTAATTAAGCTAAGTAATTAGGAATATCGCCGTAGTCTAGTGGGTAGTGTGTTGGCTTATTAGATGTGAAGGGCACAAGTCAAACCTCAGGTCAGACATCACCAACAAAACGAAATATGAAAAAATATCTATTCGGCGACTGCCTCTCAGCAGACTTCTGGCAAATATTCTGAGAGTAAACAAAAATTGCCAAGAAATGTTTCTCAAAAGAAATCTGTGGTTCGATGTTGACTTTAAACTGTAGATCTTGCCTTATATAGATAAACTTAACACACACACAACATGTAGTAGTGTGAGAAGCAAGGTTGTGATCCTGAAGGGTTGTAATGACCAATTAAGTTCAGTAAGTCGTGAAGGGCACGGTTCAAACTCCAGGTCAGACATCTCCAACAAAACGAAAAAATATTTTTGACAAAAAATCTGAAAGTGAAATAAAATTGCAGATGAAAAGTTTCTCAAAAATCTGCAGTTCAGAGTCGATTTTAAACTGTAGGTCCCGCCACTCTTATATAGAATTAACACATACAAAATAAGTGGTGTGAGAAACTTCTTGACTGAAGGATTGTAATGACCATTTATGTTATGTATGTATATGTTGTTGTTGATGTGCCGAACTTCTTTTTCTAACTTCTCATCCTATTTACTCTTTTGCAGATGACAGCAATATTTGTCATTCATATTCTTTTAACAGAAGCAAAACATACTTCATTTCATCTAACCTCCTTATGGTGTAAATACCATTTATAACCGACTGAGAATGGAATACAACTCTCATATATAAGCCGGTGACTCAAAGTCTAGTTTGAAATATCTCGACCGTGTTCAAGAAATGGTAAAGGTTCTCATTAATGTCGAAAGAGTATCCAACTCTATTGATTCACTGGATCATCATCGCAATGTGTTTCATTGTTCTACCGCTACTGCAACGGTTTTTGCTTTAACGAGTTAAAGGGATTTATACCCGAAAATCATATATTCTAATGTAGCACCCGACTTTCTCGCAAAAGAATTCACATTTGTTGATCGCACATTACAGACAGACTATCGTTCTTTAGCCGAAGTATCCGTATGTGTAACTCCCT
The DNA here is from genome assembly GCA_958299815.1 of Sarcophaga carnaria. NCBI lineage: Eukaryota > Metazoa > Arthropoda > Insecta > Diptera > Sarcophagidae > Sarcophaga > Sarcophaga carnaria. The sequence continues at coordinate 8,251,673 of OY283151.1, read as the reverse complement.
ACCTTCTGACGACTTTCCTGCCACTTATAATATGGTTACGTTTTTACCTTTTTAAAAAACGTTTAAATAGGAGTTCGTTAATTGCAAACAAAGTAAAAACAAATGTGTTTAATTTCAGTTAAACTCTCTTTATTCTTTATGCTACTTTTGTGTGCCACCGTATACAACTTAACGATACAACAATAATAATTTGTTTATTTTTTACTAGTTCACACAAGTATTCACTGGATCTTTACAACCACGACTTATTTTGTTCACACGCAACTTCACACAAGGCTGACTGAATTATAACTGACTGACTGCTGATCTTGTTGCCCTTTTATATACGCACGCACGTAATCAGTATGATGAACGTTCTCGATGTGGAAGGTTCTTGCTCTCGCCTTTTCGAGAATTCTATTGCTAGTACATTGTTGTTTGTGTACTTTGCTTATATTGTCTATTACATATTTGTCTTAGCTGGTTTACTTCATTTTATGTTATTGTTGGTACCAGGCGCAAGCAGGTTCGTCATACATATGTGTGTGTGCAGCTTTAGATAATCAACACGTTCATTGTATTCCTTGTGATAGTGTGTATTTGTATCGTGTGGCTTTTGTTTATCGTTTTTGTTGTTAAAGGATATTAGGTCGTTTCGATTTGCGTAACAATATAAAGAGATACAAATCTAATGTGCACAAACACTACTCCCTCCGTCCTCCTTCCCATAAATTATTTGAAAAACAACTGCACTGCATGAGTAGGGGCCATCCCCTGAGTGTTGGTCTTATGATAGCGCAATACAGAAAAGTTGTTAGTTTTCTGGCCCTTAATCACACACTTTAACAGCCTATAAATAGAAAAACTCTGTAAGGTGTTTAAGGTGTTGATGATTAAATATAAAATTGGACGTATAGCTCCAGCAATGGCACGCACAGTGCAAGACATTATTAGCTACTCCGCAATATTACAGGCTCCAAGCCTACCATCTGTATTTCTCTTCTCTGAATTTTTCTTCTGCAATCACGAAAGAAAAGCCACAACTATTTAACACTTTTAATATTGAATCGAGCTACAGGGCATAGTATTTCCATTTTTCTTCGTTAGTTCTTAGAATTTTGCCTCACGTTATGGTTTGTTGTCTTTAATTTAAGAATTTTACACTTCTTAAGTCAACTCTGATGCCTGTTGTTTGTCTTAAAAGGCACAACAACAACATCAGCAACAGCAACAACAACAATTACAACAAATTCAATAATTGTCAAACAATTATTGCATGTAAAATGTTGTCTTCTTCTTTTTCTTTTTTTTTTCTTTCTTCAATTACAACAACTACAAGTAGCAGCAAACATTGAAATAAATGTTGCATCATGCAGAAAAAAAAAACGTTTTTGCTTTTAAAACCCTACGAAAAAAATTGTGTGATTTTTTCTTCAAACTTTACTTTAAAGTTGAAACTGATTTTGCATCTCAAAAAACCAACACACTCCCATACATCCAGTTACAGCAACATTGCTTGCCTAAATGGTATGGTATGTAAGGCAACTCCGTAGGTATGTATGTAAATGTGTAAATGTGTATGTGTGTTTGATTGTGTTCTTGTATTTTTCTAAATGCTGTTGCTGTCATGTTTGAACATCAACTGCAACATGTTCAACAAATTTCAATGACTAATTTTTCTTACTTTAACTCGTAAAAATAACAAGAACAACAACAACAAAGAAAAACCTTAAAATTTTCAACAACAACAACACCAGCAAACAGCAAACAGCAACAGCAAAAGCAAGAAAAATTTCTTTTAATTTTTGCAAAATGTTTTACATGACAATCACCATTAAATTTTACATGACATTTTTATGGATTGTTTTTCCATACTTTGTGAGAGTTTTTGAATAAATTTATAAACAAAATCCATTCGAAATTTTATTAAATGAAATACAATGAATTAAAATTAAAAGCCAGATACTGTTGCTGTTGTCGTTGTTGTTGTTGTTCATTGTTATTAAAGACTTTGGAGAATTAATTTATCGCAACAAGTGCCAATAAATTTGTGGTTGACTTTTAAAAATTGATTTAAAAAAAATTTATTTTTTAATGTAAAGCAGGTTATGAGTTAAAATGAGTCCTCCTGCTCTAGATGGAATTGTATTTGATTTAGGAAAAACAGTTACTCCAGATCGTTTACTTAGAAACCAGAAACCAGAGTTCAGCAATGAATCGCTTTTTTGCTACTCATAAGCACTCATGAAATTTTTGAATATAAGTGAGTCAACAATATTGAAATTTAACTATGTACTCTGCTGCATTCATACTCACTACAACGTTGATTTATAAGTAGAGGTTGCAATGAGTATGAGTACAACGTTCACATCAAACTCATACCATTCGAAATATGCTTGATTCATAAGCCTAATCATTTAGATTCATAACTTTAGAAAAATATTTATAATACGTAGAAATGATTCCAGTGACTCAAATCATTCTTCAAAATGTACAGTCATAGTTGTTGTTGCATTTACAATAAAAGAAAACAGACACATAAGCAAAAAAGGCAGAGCAGCAAGCAGAGCAAACACACAACCTTCTAGAAAGTATTTTAGAGTTCGTACGCGAATCATACTTATTTTGTGATTCGTGAATATGTTGAGTTATGGAGACTCGAAATCAACAACATCATACGTGTTGTTTAAGTATGAATATGATGAGCATTTCAAACTTTGAATATGAGTAGAGGTTTACTGATATTAAAATAAATATGAATGCGTATAAGTCTCAGAAATTATGAGTATGATTCCATTCTACTCACTTTTTGCATTGCTGATCTCTTATACTTAGGTACCAAGATACCTTCTCTTCTATGACATATGGCCGGGCATATGCCCAGTAATTGAAGCACAGTCTCCTTCTCTTCCTCATCTCTGCAGCTTTTGCTAGAAGAAATTGTTATTGTATTCCTTCTCAAGAAGGATTTGTATTTCATTTATGAAAATCTTAAGGTCTGACAGTTGCTCCAGATCGTTTACATAGTAGGCAACAAGATACCTTATTTTCTAAGACATAGAGCCGGGCATGCACACAGTTATTGAAGAACGGTTTTCTCCTGTTCCGCTTCACTGGAACTTCTGCAGAAATTATTAGCAAGGTGTCCAAGACCAATGCACTTCCCATGCGTGCCCATAATCCAATGCTTCGTAATAACCCCAACAACTATATTAAGCGTGCTCCTTTGGAGCAGTCTTTTCGTGTGCCTTCCATCTAATTTTGTTTAGATTTTCTGCACCGTTCTGCCCATAATCCAATGCCCCGTAATGAGCCCGACAACCATACTGAGCCTGCTTCTTCAAAGCAGATTTGACGTAAATTTTCTGCGCCGTTCTGCGCGTTTCCGAAGCCACCCATCTATAATTGGCAGAATTGACGATCACATTGTTAATTATAAGTTTACAGGATTACAAAGGGTTTCCCAAAGTCGAGAATTCATTGAAGAGTTGTTCGTTGGTTTTATCACGCGCTCTACAGTTACCTTGAATGACACTGTGTCATGGAACATACATAATTGGTCATTACAATCCTTCAGTTAAAATTACGACCGATTTTCTCACACCACCTATATTGTGTGTGTTAATTTTATACATGAGTGGCACGACCTACAGTTTAAAGTCGACTCCAAGCGACACATTTTTGAGAAACTTTTTCATGGCAATTTTTTTTATTCTCCGAATTTTTGCCAGAAATCTACTCACCGAAGCAATATTTTTTTTAGATTTCGTTATATTGGAGATGGGGTTTGAACCGTGGCCTTTCATCTAATCATACTACGTACTAGACTAGGGCACTTCACGATTTTGTGTGTCATCATTGCGCAGGGCCTGTGCTTATCTTCTCTGTATTGTTCCAATTTAAGTATTTGTTCTGCCGAAGCAAGAACTTCAACACTTTAAAACCCGACCTCACCTCATTTGAGAGCAATCAGCAATACAAAGAGCGTCAATTAGATGCATGTGTTCGAAATACGTCATCTTTCGCCCTCCGAAAGCCAGACAAGTGCTTAAAAAGTGTCTTCGCCACATGGTCGCAAACATCTTATCTCCCAAGTAAGCCAAAGGAACATACAGTCAAAGACAAAAGTGTACATACACCACTGAATGCAAACTTTTTTCCCGGTGATTTTTATCAAACTGATAGGGGTGTTATAGCGTTGTTTAAGGCAATTACAATTAAGAATGTTTGAAGACAAAAGCGAATATATATAATAAATATCACCCAGAAATGATTAGAAAACTACTAAAAAATTAACACTGCAGTATGTAGACTATTTTCTGTGACTGTACATCAGTTGTAAGTAAGAGCTACGACGAGTTTAATAATGACTGATGAACCCAGACCTAAGGACCAACTACGAATGGCTATGGAAAGATTTGTGAACCTATTTTAAGACAAATTCAGGAAAAGTGTGCAACAACTTAGAACTTTACAGTACGCCATACAAAATAAATATTTTAAAATAATTTTTGATTTCCAGTACAACTTCACAACATTTTTGAGGATTTTGAAGAAAACCACCATTTTTCTTCACAGATTTGAAATTCCCCCCAAAGAGACTCTTATCACATGACATCCATCGTACAGTGTCTCACATTGAATGCCAAATTAAATTTCTAAATAGCTGCACTGGTCATGAACTCTGCTTAACAAAATTTTCCGCACGTACGCAGCAAAACGTTTCTAACGTCAAACGTTTAAAGGGTCGATAAACCGGCATGCAATTGTTGTTCGCGGGAAGCGTTTTTCCTAAGAAAAACGTCATAAGAACAACAAGAGCAACAAAATAAAATCACAAACGTTGATGATGATAAAACAATTAAGAACAACAACAAAAACAAACCAAAAACAATTAGAAGAAGCAAAACAATAAAAAGCCGCTTAAATGCAAAACTCAAATGGGCATGCGTCTTGTTGACAGCAACAACAATAACAACAACAACGTGGTGAACAACATTAATAACACAGCGATAAAAGGCGGTTTAACAGCAAACACTGGTAAATGCATTTAAAAACTCACGTAAAATAATGAAACGTTTTTCTTTCTTTCATTTTTTCTTATATTTTTTGTTTTATTTTTATTTTTATTTAAGCAGAGCAAATAAAAGAGAAAAAATGAAGAAAAAAATTGAAGATTAAATCAAGCAAAAGGTAAAGGTACTCATGTATGAAGGAAACACGGCAGCAAAACAAAACAAATGAAGAAAAATGTACCTGTTATCTGATGAAATTAATCAACAGAATGATGTTAAATTTACGAAACATTACTACAACAAAAAAACAAAAAAAAAAAAAAAGCTGTTAAAGAAATATAAACAAAACAAATATGTATACAGACGCACATATGTACGTATGTACACTCAATTACAGAACATATTTTAAAAAAACAAATTGTATTGCAATAACTAACTCCACTCTTGATAACACATCCATACATGTTTGCGTGTGTTTATGTTTATACCCTACAATACCAACTGAGGGCATCATATGCAGCAACCATCTTAAGCAACATCATATAACATCTACATACACAGCAGAGATCAGCAATGAGTATCACAAAGATGAATAGAAACGAATCATACTCATAATTTCTGATACTTATACGCATTCATACTTATTTTAATATCATCGAACCTCTATTCATATCCAAAGTTTGAAGTACTCATCATACTTCATACTTAACAACACGTATGATGTTGTTGATTTCGACTCTCCATAACTCAACATATACACGAATCACAAAATAAGTATGAGTTGCGTACGAACACTAAAATACTTACTAGAAGGTTGTGTGTTTGCTCTGCTCGCTGCTCTGTCTTTTTTGCTTGTGTGTCTTTTTTCTTTTGTTGTAAATGCAACAACAACTAAGACTGTATAAATGTAATCGAGTCACTCGAATAATTTATAAGTACATATTATAAGTATTTTTCTAAAGTTATGAATCTAAATGAGTATGCTTATGAATCAAACATATTTCGAATGGTATGAGTTGGATGTCAACATTGTACGCATACTCATTGCAACCTGTACTTATAAATCAACGTTGTAGTGAGTATGAATGCAGCAGAGTACATAGTTAAATTTCAATATTGTTGACTCACTTATATTCAAAATTTCATGAGTGCTTATGAGTAGCGAAAAAAAGATTCATTGCTGATCTATGATACATAGGCAACTGAAGAAAATGTTTCTGTTTTAAAGACGGCGTTAACAAAACGTCATACTGAATGTTATCCCCAACAAATCTTTCAAGCAGGCATAGAAGACAATACTGAATAAATTCGTCAATCATCTCACCAAAGCAGAAATTCAAATTAAGACCAAAGGCTGCTAAATCCCAGAGAAAACCCCAGTCGAACAGAATTATTTGTTACACTGATATTGTAGTATCCACAGAGAGTAATCTATATCTGAGTATAGACGAGAGAAAGGTATGCCAAAGTCAACGATTGATAGATAGAGAGATTGTACAATGTGTCAATTCGACCTCCGGGTACTGTACTTGCCTTAATTGAGAAGTACACGTCCTCTAACCTAGACAGAGAGATATTCGAGGAAAGAGTAGGAGTGGCTTTATTATCTTCGGCATAAAAAATGCTAAGAATTTGATATGTTTTCTGAATAGTCAGAAGGTAGTTATTAAGTAGCAGTTCTGGTTCTGAAGTTCTGTTCTAGGAAAACAATTTTCATACATAATTGGTCATTACAAACAACACTTCAGTCAGGATTACTAAATAGCTTCTCCCACCACTTACGTTGTGTGTGTTAATTTTATACATGAATGAAGTTACCTACTGTTTAAAGTCAACCCCGAACGCTAGATTTCTGAGAAACTTTTCATGGCAATTTGTATTTGTTCTCAGAGTTTTGGGGTTTGAAACGCGGCCCTACGTCTAACAAGCCAACACCCTACCTACTAGGCTACGGCGACTTCAATTTTAGATTTTATTTTTAATCTGAAAACTACGAAACGCAACCAAAATGTGTCCCCAAGATGTAGCACTAGTTGGACAAGCAATTGTATACAAACGAGTTTAATGGAATGATGGAATCCAGAGGTGGAAGCCTTTACAGAATCAATTTGGTAGAAGCGTTGTAACCACTTCGAAGGCCTTTGTGTACCGAGGCATAATACCTTTTTTAGACGGTATGTAAAGCCTGTGTAAGTGATGGAATTTCATCTACTAACCCTACCTCGTTATTCGTTAGCGATATACATCTAGAACCTCACTCAATAATCAATCGTCATGTTCCCTACAGTTGAGTTGTATCTGTACGATTACATTATCCGTAAAACATACGTTCGTTCAACTGGCAATGTCATTGTAGTTTCTATTCAATGTTTTCAACAAAAACAGACATTCGTTAGATATCATTTGTCTTACAGAAACTACGCTCTATGGAAATAGGAAGTGGAATGACATTGTCAATTGGCCGATCGTGTTTTTCACAAACACAATTGAGAGCTTTCCTCGAAAACTGACTTCCGTCTGAAGCCATTCGTATTACAGAAACTACGCTCTATGACAGTAGGAAGAACAATAACTTTATCAGTTGGTCGAACGGATTTTTCACTAAAAAAATTAAGAGTTTTCCTCGAAAACAGACGTTCGTCTGAAACCTTACGTCTTACAGAAACAGAATACATATAAATTTCCATCTGTTTCTCTACAATCAAAAAATTTTTTAAATTTCATTTGGCACCAGATGGATAATCCTTAAGTTTATTACTAAAGAATCTGTAGAGTATCATAAAGTCCAGTTAATCACAAATATTTCCTTGTATTATTTGCATTATTTTTAATTCCTTTTTTTGTTTTTTTCTTCTTTGTTTAGGTTTGTTTACACACTTTAAAGCATTTTTCTTAACAATCTATCAGAATAAAACGTCTTACATGTAAGATTGTAAAAATTGTTCTTATAAAATATTCTAAACGCATACAGTGTTGGTCAAAACAAAGTCAATAAAAATTGTAAATAAATTGAAAGGTAGGGACTAACACTCGCTAATGAGATAATACAAGATGTTCAATAGAATATCAACGGAACAGTAAGTAAAGAATTAACCACAGAGTTAAATAAGTAGAGGTTTAATTTAATAATGTAATCCTGGATTCCATTGGAAAAAAGTTAAAAATGCGGTCATTTCAGGCCGCTTATCACTCGGGTTTATTTAAATATACACTCTAAAATAAAATTTGAATTTATTGCAAAGTAAATTCAATCACCGTAGTCTAGTTTGTTGGCTTATAAGACTTGAGGTCACGGTTCAAACCCCAGGTCAGACATCAAAACGAAAATATGAAATCAATATTTCTTCGGCGGCTTCTCCTCGATAGATTTCTGGCAAAAACTCTGAGTAAATAAACATGCCATGATAAGCTTCCCAAAAATCCGTCGTTCGGAGTCGCCTTTAAACTGTAGTTCCTGTCACTCATATATAAAATTAACACACACAAAATAAAACATAATCCTGACTGTATGTATGTATTTATGTAAATTCAATCACCCGATTACTGTAAATAATTAAAAAAAATATCGATTTATGGCTTTTTGCTCAAATAAAAAATAAATTAAATTACGATTTGTTCCACTAATTTTGCCCAACACTGTACACTGTACAATTGTTAATATTTTTTTATTACCACTTCCCTCATATCTCTAAACCATGTACGATTCTGTTGCTGTATGCAATTACTCACAGACATTTAAATGCTTGCTTTACAAATACAAAAGCAATTTAAATATTTTGTTTCTGCATTTTTTTATTTTTATTACTCTCCTGAACTCCTCTCTCTCGCTTTCACTCACTCTCTATTACCATACATAGCCTTCTATGCTATTGTTATTGGTATTGCCTTCGTTGTTGTTGTTACCTTTTATCATTTTCTTATTAAGATTTGAAGTGTTCTGTGTTGTTCTTCCATGCTTTTATTTCGTTTTTTATTTTAGTGTTGTTGTCTCATTAAATTTCTTTTTATCTGTTTTACATGAACATTATTGTTTACTCTCTTACATTGGCACACACACACACACACACACATACATTTTTACATAATGTATCCTTTTCATTTAAGTACTTAATAATAAAATTGAATAACAACAAAACAAAAAAGGAAAACAAAAACAAACACATTCTATTTATTTTGAACATTAGAGAGGCTTTGTTAAAAGGAGAAACAGGCAGCAGCAGCACTTTATTAATGGAAGGCATGGAGGGAAATTGTAAAATAAGCAGATCGTTGAAATATAATAAAAACGGAATATGAGGGGGGTTAGAAATGGTTGGCTACTAGGAGAATAGTGTGAGTGATATGAGGATATGAAAAATATTTTGAAATAAAAATTTAAAACACTTAAAAAAGATTTTAAGTGTCATGAAGAACATATGGTTGCCTTAAGCTGAACAATCTTTCAGGCCATTACTGATCGACGAAGTAGAGTTTATACTCCAGATGCTCGTTGATTTCCTCTTGATGTTAATACTTATCACTGGCAGTGATATAATTAATGCAAGACAAGGATCTCCAAGCCGCAAAGCAAAGAACTTCCATTAGTATCATGTCTCAGCCAGAGACTTTAGGTTGTAAACATGGGTTGAAAAATGTCCCTAATACCTTATATACATATATGTTCCTTTTACTCCTCTAGGGAGCATAGGGCCCCATTAAGTTGATTCCAATGAGCAACTTAATGCTCATTGGCATTCAGCTCGGTGTTTGACTTCGTTCCATTGTAGACGTGGTTTAAATAGTTCATTTGTGAGTTGGCGTTTCCAGGTGTCTGATGATTGTCCGATGCGCCTGCTTCCCTAGGGGTTCCAGTCTATGGTTTTCTTTGTGCCTTATTCTCTAAATATTCTCAAAATATTTCATTCTAAATATTTAAGCAATTAGAAGACGTGTATACAAGCCATTTATAGTCGCCGTAGACTAGTAGATGATGTGGTGGCTTGTTACAAGAGAATCTATAGTTCAACCCCCGGCTCAGGCATCTGGGCGACTTCCTCTTAGTAGTCTTCTGGCAAAAACTTTGGGAATAAAATGGATTTGCCATGAAAAGTCTCTCAAATCTATCGTTCGGAGTCGACATTAAACTGCAGGTCCCACCATTCAGAAATCAAATTAGCACACACACACAAGAGCGGACTGAGACAAGGTTGTAATCCTGAATAAAGGGCTATTAAATCAATTAAATAAGTCTCAAGCCATATGTGGTTATCTAGTATTTAGTGTGTTGGGTTACTAAATGAGCACCACGAATTTAAAACTTAGCTCTGACAATTTGGAAATGTCTTTACGGTCTGCTAGCAATATTCCTGAGAGTCACTAAATGCCCTGAAAAAGTTTATTTTTCGAAAAGTCGTCATTAAACTGCACATTTCACCATATTAAGTTGAATTCCACGCGATATTTGTATTGAAGGAGTCAATTATGTGACAGTTGAACCTTCGCGTCGATGTGAATAAAGCCATTTTATATAAAGCCATGGATTATATTTCCACTAAGATACCTCATATCGTTTTTCTATTTATCACCAAGGCTTAGGCGACGATACCTACTCATGCAGGAAAATGTGACGCAACTAGGAAAATAAGTTATGAGAGGTGTAGTGCTTAGGGATATTAGATTATTACTTTGAAAATCATGGTAATGTTGCAGAATGTGTGTGAAAATTGCGTACGGATTTTTGAAGAAGAGAAGCACCGCCAGCTCCGTATGTTCGTTATCTTGTGGAAAAAGTAAAAGAAACTGTCATCGATAAACCAAAGCGTGAAAAGCCAAAAACAGTGCGTACACCCGAGAATATTGCTGTTGTGGCAGAAAGTGTGCGTGAAGCGCCATCAACATCAATTCACCGTCGTTCTCAACAATTGAACATTTCGGAGACATCATTGAGACGAATTTTGTTTAAAGACCTTGGTATGACGCCATACAAAGTCTAATTGGTTCAGGAGTTGAAGCCAATTGACCATTCAATGCGTTTTCGATTCGCTAAGATGCCGATTTTGGCAAAAAAAAATCATCTTTTCAGATGAAGCTCATTTTGATCTTGGCGGCTATATAAACAAGCAGAATTGTCGCATTTGGGGCACAGAAAACCCGCACGCATACATTGAAAAGCCAACGCACCCAAAACGAGTCACTGTTTGGTGAGGATTTTGGTCCAGAGGCATAATTGGTCCATTTTCTGAGCATTGGATTGGCCGTTACAGTCAACGGCGATCATTATCGGGCCATGTTGAACGAATTTTTGTTCACAAAAATTGAAGAGGAGGATATTGGCAACATTTGGTTTCAACAGGACGGCGCTACGTGCCACACAGCCGAAGCTACACTCGATGTTTTGCGCCCTGTTTTTGAAGATCACATTATCAGCCGCAGAGCTGATGTCGTTTGGCCACCTCGGAGCTGCGATTTGACACCGTTCGACTATTATTTGTGGGGTGCCGTCAAAGATAAGTGTTACGCCGACAAGCCAAAAACAATTGACGCTTTAAAGGACAATATTCGTGAAGCCATTGGGGAAATACAGCTGCACACAATCGATAATGTGCTAAAAAATTGGACCGATCGTGTAGGCTACTGCATGGCCAGCCGAGGCAGCCATTTAAATGAAATTATTTTCCATTATTAACCGGAAGGATTGTACTTTCAAATAAGAAAAGAAATTTGAGAAAATATTCAGTAGTTTTTTTTTAAGCATTTTCAAAAAAAAAGTTATTTGGCGGGCCCTTTTTTCATGACAATTTCAATTACGTTCAGAGTTTCTGTCAGAAATCTACTGAGGAAGATATATTTTTCATATTTCGTTTTGTTGGAGATCTTTGGCCTGCGGTTTGAACTGTGGCCTCACGTCGTATAAGCCAACACGCTATCTACTAGACTACGGCGACTTTGAAACAACAAAGGTAGTTCGTCCAAACCAAGTTTTCGTGGTATAAGGTAGAGAGAAGTCACAAAGACCTCTTATCATATGATCTTAGGTATGCTGTTTCAAACGCTGTGAGTATAGCGCTACTGATGCCCCTTCGAATGTTTTGGAATATACACAAAATGCCCCACTGATTATAACCAGAAATATTAGAGTGTGTCTTTAAATTATAACGAGAAAATCAGTCAATCCTATTTTCAGAATTATTTTGCGTACATAGGTAAACATTACAATTTTCTTGATAAATATTTCTAAAGTCCACAATTTTTTTTCCATTTAAGCCCACTGTGCAATAACATTAAAATTATTAAGTATTGTTATGAATTTCTGACACATTTTACCATCACTTGGAAAAGTTGCTGTCAACAATTTAAAGTGTCAACTTTTTTTGTTTTCTCTCTCTCTTAAGTGGGCGTTTTGCATGCAGCAAAGGATTCGTTTTTAATTTTTGTCAATTAAATGAAACCGTTTGTGTTCATATACAGATGCCGCCTGATATTATTTATATGACGGGTTGTTTTTGTAAAAAAACCATATGAAAATGTGACAAAATTGAAGACACGACCACGCAACAACACTCACTCATTTTGTTATTGCTGTCATATGTATGTACATACGTAGTTATGGTGGTTACATTATCATCTGTTTTTTTCGGTTTTTTCTTGGTTTCTTTATAATTTAAAATGGCTTTATTTCTGCTCTTTTATTACCATCTGGAGGTTTTATGCTTTCTTGTCGTGTGACTTCCCTTGCGCCCTCGTGCTCTCTTTAACTTTCCTTATTAAATGCCATTTGCTTTGGAGTACATACTCGTAGGTATCACAGATGTATAGCGCGCAATAAGATTCTCTTTTTTATGCGGCCCATAATCAAGATACACGTTTTGCCAAATCATTTTTTGTAGTTTTTTCTGTCTTCTTTTCTTTCTTTTTGTACCTCCTTCACAAAGAATTGTTTCTACAGTTTGTGTCTAAATTTGAAATTTTCAATTTAATTGTTGTTGTTGTTGTAGTTATTGGTTTTTCCGCTAATTTGTTTACAGCCAATTTCAGAAAACTGTTAAGATTACATTACTTGAGCGGTTTCATTGGCTCTTTGGGAAACATTTAGGAAATGTTTGCCATTTCTGAGATTAAAATCTTTTAATGGTTTTATCACTTAATTTGATTGTAATGAGATTGACTATATAAGCTGCAGAATAATCTCAAGACTGTTAGCTGTTAAAAAAAAAGGTTAAGCCATCCCCAACAATTTGAAAGTGATGCCAAATGCTTTAGTTTTCGTTTAAACGAAATGAAGTTCTTCAAAGCAGTAGAAAATGGTAAGAAGCACTTAAAAGTGCTCTACATATAGAGTTAGCCTGTCTGCAATGAATAACAGCCGAGACTTTAAGTCAATACTTCATACACGGGAGTTATAAAGGGTGTTTTTTATAGAGGTATAGAACTTTAAGTTGGCATTACTTTTCAAGATGGCGACCGATTTAACAGCTGTCAAGTGATTTATTCTCAGTTTGGTTTGGCAATTCATCATGAATAGACTCACGCCTGAACAACGCTTGCAAATAGTGCAATTTTATTTCGAAAATAATGGTTCTGTGCGGAAAACGTATCGCGCACTACGTCCATTTTATCGTCGACAAAATCGTCCATCAGAGCAGTTAATTCGATTAACCATGGAACGTTTTCGTACCACGTTTACTCTTATTGATAACTCCCATCCCCAGAGACGCTGTACGGTGCGTACAGAAGAAGCTATTGCTGCTGTAGAGCGTAGCATTGAGGAAGACCCGAATGAGTCCATCCGCCATCGAGCACAGGAATTGGATCTGTGTCCATCCACTTTATGGAAGATTTTGCGGAAGGATCTTGGTTTGCGTGCTTACAAAATCCAACTCGTGCAAGATTTGAAGCCAAACGATCATCAAGTAAGGCGTAGATTCGTCGAATGGGCCCAAAACGAGATTACCGTTGTTCCCGATTTTCATAAGCGAATTTTGTTTAGCGATGAAGCGCACTTCTGGTTGAATGGCTACGTCAACAAACAAAACTGCCGCATTTGGAGTGAAGGTAATCCTCAAGTGTATGTGCAAACACCGTTACATCCAGAAAAACTGACTGTTTGGTGCGATTTATGGGCTGGTGGAATCATTGGTCCGTACTTTTTCAAAAACTATGGTGGCCAGAACGTTACAGTCAATGGTGATCGGTATAGAGCCATGATTACTAACTTTTTCATTCCTGAATTGAATAACCATGACCTACAGGAGATGTGGTTTCAACAAGACGGCGCAACATGTCACACAGCTCGTGCCACAATAGATTTATTGAAAGACACGTTTGGGACCGCCTAATTTCACGTTTTGGACCTGTGAATTGGCCTCCAAGATCTTGTGATTTAACACCGCTAGACTACTTTCTGTGGGGCTATGTAAAGTCATTGGTCTATGCGGTAAAGCCACAAACGCTTGACCATTTGGAAGACAACATTCGCCGTTTTATTGCCGATATACGGCCACAAATGTTGGAAAAAGTCATCGAAAATTGGACGTCCAGATTGGACTACATCCGCGCCAGCCGTGGCGGTAATATGCCAGAAATCATATTTAAAATGTAATGCCACAAGATTGTCTTTCGGATAAATAAAATTCATATCAATCGAATAATCCATCGTTGTTTTATTGCAACTTAAAGTTCGATACCTCTATAAAAAACACCCTTTATAATGGGTTCCAATAAGCCAAATATTGTGTTTACCTTACCCAAAGCTAGAAATAGAAGAGATGACCTGGGATTCAGCAAAGGTAGACCATATGCCCCCTGTTTAGTCGAATATTCCATTGTGAGCTCGACCACCCCCCAATTATATGGCATATCGGTATACCACACAATGCTCTCTCTCATAAGAGATCATGTAGCTTTCAGGTCGGAGAACAAGTTATCATTGCCCCGGTTATGCCGCTGCATGCCTTTCTCTCTATCTTATCAACTCTGTTTGAGTTGTATTCAAGTTAGTTTTGTCTTCCATAATTTCAACCGTTTAGTGTGGATTACTACCTAGATTCTCACACCACTTATGTGTATAGTGTGCGTTAATTTTATCCCTACGTGGCGGGACCTACAGTTAAAAGTCGATTTCGAACGACAGATTTTTGAAAAACATTTCATGGCAATTTTATTTTACTCTCAGAGATTTTCCAGAAATCTGCTGAGAGACAGTCGTCTAAGAAATATTTCTTTATACTTCGTTTTGTTCGAGATGTCTAACCTGGAGTTCGACCCGTGGCCTCACGTCTAATAAGCCAACATACTACCAACTACACTACGGCGACAACAGCGCCTGTAAGTCAACAAACATAATTAACTCTTGAATCCGATCCTATTCATTGGTTTTAAGACTCTTTACCACATCATCCATCCAAATATTGCATTCATTAGCAAAGGAGTAGACAGGATTAGAAGTTAAGAAGAAAATGTTATTAAAACCATGTCTGAAGTAGAATTCTTGTTAAAATTATTCCTTTGTTATCAATGAATTTAACCTGGAACGATATCACAACCATAAGTTTCGATAAACGTTCACCATGACACATTACAACAAATTCCAGGTACAATCTTTTCTCTCCTATTTACTTATTTAATTTACCATTAACAACCCGATTAAAGAATTTCGGCCTGCCTTAATACATAATTCCAGGCGCGTCTACCTCTTGCGCGCCTTCGCCAATTGGTCCCACCGCATTCCAATGCAAACAAGTTCGTACTCTTCGCCTACTTTCGCAAAACTCCGCATTAAATACCCGTCTCACCGGAGCATCCTCCTCCATTCGAAAGACATGGCCGGGCCACCGCAGCCGCTGGATGTTAATACGCTGCACAACATCCACTTTGTTGAGGAGCTCATACAGCTCACTGCTGGATCAGATGCGAAAATCATCGCCAACTCGCACTGGACCGAAAGTCTTTTCTCTCGAATACTCTCAAAGCTGCTGCATGCAATCTTATCTCTCCTTTTCAGGAACAATGCTTAAAAACCACTTACAAAGTGCTTCCCTATGGAAATCATAAAAACTGTTGTGTGGTGAATTTTTTAATTCCGCAAAATTAATTATATTAATAATTAATAGCGAGAATCCAATAAATTTACGGCAAAACCAGTAAATATACCATTGGGTTCACAAGGATTGTTTATTTTGAGATTCATAAAAAGCCTTTCAAATGTTATAAAGAGCCTTAAAAAGCACTGTTCTACAAAGCTTTCTAGCACTAAAATTAATTGATAAGTTAGGACATAATTGTGCGCCTTAACTAGGATTTGTTTCTTGCTATGATGCCATCTATTCCTGATACCAACTAGAGCCTTGGTACACCCGATTTGATTAACTTGCTTATCTAATTACGTTATTACATTACAGCCCTTTAGCTAGGATTACGACCTAGCTTCTTACACCACCCATGTTGTGTGTGTTAATTTCATCCATGAGTGATGGGACCTAAAGTTTAATGCCGACTCTGAAGGACAGATTTTTTTGACAAACTTTTCATGGCATTTGCATTTACTCTCAGAGTTTGTGGCAGAATTCTGCTGAGAGGAAGTCTCCGAGGAAATATTTTCACATACTTCGTTTAGCCGTGACTTCAACCACGGCCTCACCTCTAATAAGCCAATATACTACCTACCAGAGATCAGAAAAAAGTATTCAAACAGATGATTGGAATCGAATCATACTCATAATTTCTGATACTTATACGCATACATACTTATTTTAATATCATGGAACCTCTACTCATATTCCAAGTTGGAAGTACTGATCATATTCACACTTAAACAACACATATGATGTTGTTGATTACGACGCTCCATATCTCAACATATACACGAAGCATAAAATAACTATGATTTGCGTACGAACACTAAAATACTCACTAGAAGGTGGTGTATTTGCTCTGCTTGCTGCTCCGTCTTTTTTCTTTTTTTAGGCTTATGAATCGAACATATTTCGAATGGTAGGAGTTTGATGTCAACATTATACGCATACTCATTGAAACCTGTACTTATAAATAGTGAGTAGTGAGTACGAATACAGCAGAGTACATAGTAAAATTTCAATATTGTTGACTCACTTATATTCAAAAGTTCATGAGTGCTTATGAGTAGCGAAAAAACGATTCATTGCTGATATCTGTTACCTACTAGACTAGGGCATAAAGGCATTTTCCCAAATTTTATTTCTTTACCCTAACAATCTCACAACTATTAGTTCCACGTCTACGCAAAGAAAAAAAAGACGTTCAATTTCTCTGCTTTAAGTTTATGAAATCATTAAAAATAGAAACGGAAGCTTATCTCAGACATTTCAACAGATACGCCTCCTGAATCTTGAAACTTTAACTGCCTTTTTCACAAGAAACTCATTAACATTAACGACGAAATGTTATTAAACGGCATAAAATCAAAATGCCAGAGAGAGAGAGAAAGGAAGTAAAGAAAAAATGTTGAAGGAAATAAAGAAAGAAAACTTATGTAAAAAAAAATAAACAGAAAAACCCACACATACGTCCATAAATTGTGCATAAATTTGTTGAAAGTCACTTCAAAAATGGCATAAAATTTTTTTCTTTCTTTCTCCTTATTTTCTTTGTTTGTTTTTTCAACACATTTCACGTTAATCTTGTTATTGCATTTAAAAACAATTAAAACATACGTAAGAATTTATTGGAAATTAAATTTTTTTTTTGTTGTTTTTGTTGTTATTGTGGCTTCTTAACGTCTTTTCCATTGACTTTTTCCTGTGTTGCACATTTAAATCACGAACAGCAATTCGTATAAAAAAATTTTAAAGAAGGCAACATTGCATGTGCGAGTACAGCTTGGCTGAAGTGATTAGAATTAGAATTTTTATTTGTTTCTTAAGAAAGTTTTCACATTCTTATGGCTTGGATGGTGGCTTAGGAGAACGATTTTTTGGGAAAGTTCGGCATGGAAGGCTCTGAGAGAAAACAATTTGAAATTCATTTCATTGGCACTCGTTCAATAAGTATCGCAAGGACCTGGTAGCCTGCAAGTGACCAGCCACACATTCATGCATAATTGGTCATTTCAACCCTTCAGTCAGGATTACGACCTAGCTTCTCACACCACTTATGTTGTGTATGTTAATTTTATACATTAGTGGCGGGACCTACAGTCTAAAGTCGATTTCCAATGACAGATGCCTGAGGTTTTGAACCACGGCCTCACGTCTAATATGCCAACACACTACCTACTAGACTATGGCAAGGAGCCATAACCTCACGTAATTAATGAAATGTTTTGAGAAACTATTTTTGGACCATAGAAGCGCCGTGGTCTAGTAGTTAGTGTGTTGGCTTATTAGACATGAGGCCGCGGTTCAAAACCCAGGTCAGACATATCTACCAAAACGAAATACGAAAAAATATTTTTTCGGTGACTTCCTCTCAGCAGATTTTTGGCAAAAACTCTGAAAGTAGAAATAAAATTCCCATGAAAAGTTACTCAAAAATCAATCATTCGGAGTGGACTTTACCACTCATGTGGACCCCACCACTCATGTATAAAATTAACACCCACAGCACAAGTAGTTTCAAAAACTAGGTCGTAATCCTGACTGAAAGGTTGTAATGACAAATTACTTAAGTTTGTTTTAGAGATCAGCAATGAGTATTCAAAAATATGAGTAGAATCGAAGCATACTCATAATATCTGATACTTATACGCATTCATACTTATTTTAATACCATGAAACCTCCACTCATATTCAAAGTTTGAAGTACTCATCACATTTATACTTAACAACACGTGTGATGTGATGATGTTTCGACTCTCCATAACTCAACATATATACGAATAAGCATGAATGGCGTGCGAACACTAAAATATTTACTAGAAGGTTGTGTCTTTGCTCTGCTTGCTGCTCTGTCTTTTGTGCATATGAGTCACTCGAATCATAAGTATAAGTATTATAAGTACTTTTATAAAATTCTGAATCTAAATGAGTAGGCTTATGAATCAAACATATTTCGAATGGTATGAGTTTGATGTCATTGTTGTACTCATACTCATTGCAACCTGTATTTATAAATCAACGTTATAGTGAGTACGAATGCAGCACAGTACATAGTTAAATTTCAATATTGTTGACTCACTTTTATATTCAAATTTTCTTGAGTGCTTATGAGTAGCGAAAAAACGATTCATTGCTGACCTCTGGTATGTATGTATTGTTGGAACCTCAAATTCTCTTTCATCAAATTGTGTGTCTTGCTTATACGCTGCTACATTACACAGCACACGTCTAAACAGTTGACACCAACTGTATGTACTGTTTTACAGTAAGTGCTGTCGACTCAAGAACATTGTATGAGTACAAGAACTACAAGTAGTTGCACGAGAGTATTTTTTTCTCAAAATCTTATCTATCGCCCACTGATGTATGAACACAACTGCCAACACCACTAGAATCCCAGAAAAACGAAAACAAAATCGTAGCATAAGAAATGGATGTGTGACGATAACTGAAGCCAAAATCCAAAAAAAAAGTTTGAAATTAAACGAGGAGACTTTTTAAACTCATTTAAAGCCAATGGTGGTAAATAGTGTTTCCTTAGCTGGTACAGCTGTGGTACAGTTTAGTAAATAAAATTTATTCATTTTGAATTTGCATCTCCCTGTCCCACACACAACACTTACATCCAGCAGAAGCGACAGACAAACGCATGGCATTGCATTGCAGTACACGATGTTGTCACAAACGTACAGAGAGTAAATCATTGGTGTGCGCTTTACACGCACGCACGCGATGATTGTTTTGTGCTTTTCCTGTGCTTTCTGTCTGTCTGTCTGCCTGTTTGTCTGTCTGTCTGTTTGCTGACTGCCTCCATGATTGTTACTTGAACGGAAATTTTTGTAGGTTGAATGTGTTGCCATTGTTTTGTTGTATTATGCTGATGATGCCACACTACCAACGTAAACATTGTTAGCAAGTTGCATGCAACAAATTACCCATTGCCAAGTACATGTACTATGTCTATTACAACAACAACAACAACAACAACTCACAAAGTGTGACTATAAACAGCACAGAGCACATCATCGTTGTTGCATATGCATAAGGAATTATTAAAAAGGCCCAAGCCATATGTAGGTAGGTAGGTAGGTAGGTAAAGAATATTGAAGAAGAAGAAGATAACCAACTAGAATTCCTGCTATTTTGGGAAATTTTTATAATTTTAAAATAACATTTGGAATCGATTTAATGAAGACGCATTTTAAAACAAGCCGCCGTAGTCTAGTGGTAGTTTATTGGCTTATTATACGAGATATCATAGTTCAACTCCTGGCTTAGATATCTTGATCGAAACAAAGTATGAAAAAATAGTTCTTTCGCCGCCTTACGCTCATCAAAAACTGGTGAAATTCCTGAGAGTAAATAAAATTGCCAATAAAAAGTTTCTTAAAAGTCTGTTGTTCGGAGTCGACTTCAAACTGTAGGTCCCTCCACTTATGTTTAAAATTAACACACACAACATAGTTGGTGTGAGAAAGTAGGTTGTAATCCTGACCAGAGATCAAGCAAGGAATAATTTTTCGCTACTCATAAGCACTCATGAAATTTTGAATATAAGTGGGTCAACAATATTAAAATTTAACTACTCACTCTGATTCATTCGTACTCACTACAACGTTGATTTATAAGTACAGGTTGCAGGTTGCAATGATTATGTGTACAACGTTGACTTCAAACTCATACCATTCGAAATATGTTTGATTCATAAGCCTACGCATTTAGATCCATAACTTCAAGAATAATACTTATAATATATACTCATAAATGGATTCGAGTGACTTGAATCGTCCATCAAAATTTACAGTCTTAGTTGTTGTTTCATTTACAACAAAAGAAATAAGACACATAAGCAAAACAGACAGAGACAGAGTAGCAAGCAGAGCAAATACACAACCTACTAGTGAGTATTTTATTGTTCGTACGCGATTCATACTTCCTTTGTTATTCGCGTATATGTTGAGTTATGGAGTCGAATATGATGAGTACTTCAAACTTTAAATATGAGTAGTATGAGTATGATATTAAAATAAGTATGGATACGTATAAGTATCAGAAATTATGAGTATGATTCGATTCTACTCATCTATTTAAATACTCATTGCTGATCTCTGATCCTGACTAAAGGTTTGTAAAGACCTATTAGCTTAAGGAAGCTTAAACCAAGTGCCCTAAACTACTAGCGGATAGTCGGTATACCATATCTGCATGACTTTCGCAACAGTGGTCCCAGAGTAATTTAAAACCACGAATGTGATTGCATGGCAAACATCACGAATTTTTTCTTTGAAACGTACTAGGCGGAAGTGGTAAGGAACTTTGCTCATTAAGTCCTTATTCTCTCTGGATTGTCAGTAGAAGTCTGTGTAGCCCCTTAATTTTTCAAATTCGATAACAATAATGATCATTTTTGCCCCTTACTTGAGACTTATTGCTTGGATTCGAACATGGATTGGATTGGAGAAGTCTTTGTTGCTAGAGAAGTCAAAACGGCGTAAAACTGTATGTATGTATGTATGCTCTGTAAAACTTTTCCCAAGTCAACTAAGAAACCATATACGGCAGGTAGATTGAAGTGGTAGCTTTGACATCAAAA
Organism: Sarcophaga carnaria; assembly: GCA_958299815.1. Taxonomy (NCBI): domain Eukaryota; kingdom Metazoa; phylum Arthropoda; class Insecta; order Diptera; family Sarcophagidae; genus Sarcophaga; species Sarcophaga carnaria. The sequence continues at coordinate 8,230,038 of OY283151.1, read as the reverse complement.
GCGTACTTGAGCACGCATAGCAACCCATTGTGACGCCACGGGTAAACGCAGTCCCTGTACTGACCGAATTCCTCCAAACTAAGGAAGAAGTTGGTCAGTGCAAGGGCTGCACATTAAAAGCACGACTACCCTGCGCTGTAAAATTAGCAAGAAAGTTTGATAAACGAAGCTATATTCTTGACATCAGTGGATGATGATAGCTCCGTCAAACTGACAATCTGCACCTCGCAAGAGATGAGCATTGACAAAGCAAGTTTATAACAGAATCCTCTTCCTCAGCAGATCCGCATCCGCGGCAGAAGTCGTTAGATGGAAGCTGCATTCTTTCCGCCTGTCTTATCATAACACAATGACCTGTAAGCATGGCCACTAAGATCGGGATGACATTGCAATCAAGTCCGAGGAATTTGTTGGTGCGCCTTCTATTCATCGAGGGTCAAATGAGTTTAGCAGTGGAGCAGAAGAGGTTGGCGTCCCATATGAATATATCGCAGGACAAACACAATATCTTACTACTAGATTGGCCGTAACGGACGGTTGTATAATTTTGATAACATTGGGATTTCCCCTTAAGCTGCATGGACGTTTGGTTAATCCCACATTTAGACTTGCTGTGTAGCCTGCATATCACAATTTGTATTATTTGCGAGGACCATACCCTCTACTTAGGGTACATTCCCATTCCTTTATGTGTTAAATCTCTTTCTTTTACTTTCATTTTGTCATTTTTCTTATCGTTCGGTGATAACGACAACAATAACGTTGGCGTATTGTGTATGGAAACTCAATAAAATTGCAATGCGAACGAATATATGTTGCATGCAAAACTTTTTCTTTTTTATTAAAATAATCACAAAGAACAACAATAACGAAATGAAAGAAAAGAAAAACATGAAGGAAATCTGAGCAAAGAAGCAACAAAAACAAAAACTACTACAACGTATACATTATTTTTAAATTAAAATTGCAAATTTTTTTGGAAAATAGTTTGTCTATATTGTCTATCTGCCATGAGTTTGAATGGCAAACAGCCATCGACACAAACTGCAACTGGAAACTACTGAAAAGGCTAGCAAGAAAACATAGGTTTCTGTATGGATTTGGGCTTTACAATGTAAAAGACAATAAGAAAACTACTGAATGGCATGGCACATTACGTGATTAACATCTTTGAAATTAAAAGAAACAAAAAAAACTCAAAAAGAGAAAGAAAAATTCATTCAGCTTATATCGAATGAATGAAAATAAGATTCTTGAGAGTGTTGCTAAAGAAAAGGAGTTTTAGGAGTATTCAAAAAGATGAGTAGAATCGAATCATACTCATAATTTCTGATACTTATACGCATTCATATTTATTTTAACATCATGGAACCTGCTCTACTCATATTCAAAGTTTGAAGTACTCATCGTATTCATACTTAACAACACGTATGATGTTGTTGATTTCGACTCTCCATAACTCAACATATACGCGAAGTACAAAATAAGTATGAATCGCGCACGAACACTAAAATACTCATAAATTGGTTGTGAGTTTGCTCCGCTTGCTACTCTGTCTTTTTTGCTTATGTGTCTTTTTCTTTATTTTGTGAATGCAACAACAACAACTAAGAATGTAAATTTTGATGAATGATAAGAGTCACTCGTTATGTTATGAATCTGAATGAGTAGGCTAGCTTATGATTCAAACATATTTCGAATGGTATGAGTTTGATGTCAACGTTGTACGCATACTCATTGCAACCTGTACTTATAAATCATCGTTGTAGTGAGCACGAATGCAGCAGAGTACATAGTTAAATTTCAATATTGTTGACTCACTTATATTCAAAATTTCATGAGTGCGTATGAGTAGCGAAAAAACTATTCATTGCTGATTGCTCTGCTACGGAACACAGACAATTTTATCTGGAATACCATCGTGCGCAGATGACTTATTTGTATTGAGATTTCTAGCAACTATTTTAATTGCAAAAGCCGAAAGAGTCTTCTAGACATACTTACTGATACTCTTTTCAGTTCAAACAACAGTTGATTACAAGAGAGAATTTCTTTCATACTTCCTTACTTAAGTGGCCTTAACCCGATTAACAGATTTCGGTCTGCCTTAACCCATCCTTCCATGCGCCTCTGCGTCTTGCTCGCCTACACCAATTGGTCACATCAATCGATGACAGGGCTTACTCGATCTAGTCCTTCCGACGTAAACAAGGTTGTCCTCTTCGCCGACTTCCGCAGATCCCCGCATCAAATACCCGTCTCGCCAGAGCATCCTCCTCCATTCGAACAACATGGCCTAGCCGGCGCAGCCACTGGATGTTAACACGCTGCACAACGTCCAAGTCCATGTTGGATAATTCCGATAATTTCCGCATACGGTCCAACAGTGAGCTGTATGAGCTCCTCAACGACATGGACGTTGTGCAGCATATTAACATTCAGTGGCTGCGCTAGCTCGGCGGAAATTGTCGTAATTATCTAACTTGCACTGGACCGATGATCTTACGTAGGACTATTCCCCCGAATACTCTCAAAGCTGCTGCATTAGTGCTTAATAGTGTCGATGCTTCTGCGCCATAAAGAAGCACGTGAAGGATGAGTAACTTCTGGAGTGTTAGTTTTGTCGTACCAGAGAAGTCTCTACTACTCAATTGCCTATTGAGACCATTGTAGCACCTATTGCCAAGAGTGATCATGCGCTTGATCTCCAGACTGACATCATTTTTGGTGATAACAGCGGAGCCAAAGTAAATAAATTCCTTGAATATATCAAGGTAGTTATCGGCCATAATCTAATATCCAATACGCCGCACGTTTTGCCCTCATTTACTGCCAGACCCATCTTAGTAGACTCCCGTTCAATAGCACTATAGACAGCAGTGTCGTCCGAGTGCGGTAATAGAGTTTAGCTTGTATGGTGTTCAACCTACATGACAGACATCAGTAATGAGCATTCAAAATGATGAGTAGAATCGAATCATACTGATAATAATAAATCGTGATATTTTAATATCATGGAACCTCTACTCATATTCAAAGTTTGAAGTACTCATTATACTCAAACTTAACAAGGCAGCAGTAACATCTTCTATATAACTCGGTAAGATGTTAGCGAGTCCAATCAGGCTAGTGAATGCGAAGTCCTTCGAATCGAACTGGCATTATTTCTTGTTGTTTGTATGCATTTAAGAGTTTTTTCATTTGTTTTCAATCGAAAACTTTGCTTGAGGTGTAATGGTTTCCGCAATATTTGAATGTTCATCTACTTCCCTGTGTGAAAATTCCTATAATAAAAGCAAAAAAGTTTTTACTTTTCCATTCAGCAGATAATGTTTACTCTGATGCTTGCTCTTTATGGCAATATTTGTTAAAACAGTACAAAAAAGATACTTAAATTGTATACAGCAACTTGGTTGACCAAATAAAGAAAAGAATTTAAAAAAAAGCGATTCTGATGCATATAATGGCTTAACAATAGTGTTGACCAGTTTATTGAAATTTATTTATTTAACACACAGTATAATTTCAATTCGACAATTTCTTTTTTTAAGCCACATTTAAGCTTTTATGGCTTAAATGGTATATTTTTTAGTGCTTTTTGCACCACCAACGCTGATGAAGAAGTCAAGTCCAAGCTGACTTGTTGCTCGAGATTGTTGTTTGCATTTTCGCGATTTAAGCATTTCGTTGTTGTCGTTCATTTGTTTGTTTAAAATCTTTGTTTATTGTTTAATTACGGTTTTGTTTCTTTACCTCTCTTTTTAGTCATTTGCTGTTTACATTGTGGACCGAACTTATGAACTGGAATTCAAACAACACCAACCAAAAAGTGTTAAAAGCGCTTTAAAAAAAAAGGATTCTAAAGAGTTAGACTGGTTCGTGTAAATCCATTCGATTTGCAATCGATATGCTGTTGGTGCTTTATGAAAGTGGGTCATAAAGTTATTCGAACAAGTCTTTCTTTGTTTCTTATTTGTTGCTGTTAAAGTGTTGAAACTGATGTTAAAATTTTTGGCAACAGCAACAGATATTCCGCTAAAAAAAAAAAACTTAATGAAGTAAACTTAATGAACGAAATAATAATTTAAAGGCGTGTGTAATACGGTCTGAAAATAGCTTCTAGTCTATCTACAACCAGGGCTATAGGGAGGGGAACTCCACAAGGTGGAGTACTCTCTCCTCTTTTGTGGAATCTGGTGATGAATGAGCTACTAGTGGTACTGGAACAAAATGGTTGTGAGGCAATCTGCTAAAATAAGTAAACGTCTCTGGGCGGCTGGACAGTGGCATGACTCGGATATAGGCCACGCAAGGATCCTGAGGGAAGTTGGAGCTGTCGGGAGCATGGACTACATGACTCCGCCGTACGACTTTACGAGGAGATTCAGGACATCGGTTCCGGACAACGGGGCCTGGAAGGGTGGTGTGATCCACCTGTTTAGAGACTCCGTACAAATCTACACCGATGGTTCTAAGCTGAACGGAGTGGTTGGAAGGGGCATTTTTTCGGAATCGGTTGGAATAGCTCAGTCTATAAGACAGTGTCTTTCAGACGGAGGTGGTGGCCACACAGGCTGAGGCGAGTATTATTAGGGACGGAAGGGTCTCCAAGCGGAGCGTCACCATACTTTCCGATAGCCAGGCGGCTCTGAGTTCTAATGTGATGAACTCCAAGACGGTGTACGCCTGTCGCATATATCCCGACGAAATAGCGGAACGATATGACATCCATATCGTATGGGTACCAGGGCACAGTGGTACTCCGGGTAACTGTAGAGCTGATGAACTTACCAGGCGGGGCACGACCATCGAACTCTCCGATGAGTTCTTGAATCTGGGCATACCTATGAGGACCTGCAAGCTCATAATTGATAATGCGATCGACGATTCCGTCAACGACAGGTAGGCGGCCTCGGACATTGCATTATGGGTACGCATGCGAGGCGCATTGGTCTTAGATACTTTGCTAACGACTTCTGCAGAAGCTGCAGAGATGAGGAACAAGAGGAGACTGTCCCTCATCTGCTGGGTACATGCCCGGCTCTTTGCCAAAGGGGAAGGAAGTACTTGGGTATTTACTACATGGATGATCAGGAGGAACTCTCAGGGATTGACATTGGCAGCCTGAATCGCTTCATCAGGAGCTCCGAATGGTTTCGAGACTAGGGGATAACGGATGACTGCGGTAGCACAATGGGCGCAATGTGGCCTAAGTGAGTCCATCCAAGAATTTTTCTTGGATGGGCAGCCACCTCTACCTACCTAGTCTATCTAGGATTTGTTGCACTAGCGGAATAATTGCTCTCTAATAGTCAGCAACCAAAACATTAACTTTTGATAGAGTGTGGTGAGTTTTTTTCTTTAATTTTGAGACTGCTAAACTCTTTCTTTGATAAGCCATACATAAGTAAGTTTAGCGACCTTAATGAAAATACATACAGTTTTTGAAATCTCCTTCTATTTTATAAGATAAATTTTTCGATTTTTTAAATTAAAAAACCTTTCAACATGTCAAAGTTTTCAACATTTTCATTATGAAGTTCATGGCCATCATCAACAGCCAGCCAGCCAGCCAGCCAGTGAACCAGAGACACTGAGACACTGCAACTCAACATGAAATCAAATGTTGAAATGGCAAAAGAAGATATTCTGACATCTTTTGACACATAAAATTAGCAAAATGTCAGTTAATGCTTTGATATGAAACACTTTTTACATAAACAACTAAGCATTGCTGTAAACTCAACATTTTTCAAACTGAAATCCATACACACACAATAAGAATCCATTACTGCAAAAGTCCTTGAATTTTAACGGCATAACTGAACACCAAACAACAGCAACAATAAAACGTAAAGAAAAATTATTGCCAAAAACTTGTCAGACTTGACATTGGCGACAAGCCGACGGCAGAAACTGTAAAACAAAGGCTGACAATCAAACAAAACAACAACAAAAGAAAACTGAAATAAAAAACAACCCAGCACGCAGGCGCAAAAGCGCACACAAGCACAGCTTAAAGCAAACAAACACTGAATCACAGTGTATCAGTGCCATACGAACGTAAAGCAATTTCATTTGAAAAAAACAGCTGCTGCTGTGGAGGCGATGATTGCATATAAAATTTAAAACCAAGAAAAAAAAACAAACGAAAAAAACAACTGGATTATCATGTTAAAAACATCATCATTATGAACGTTTGTCATCATCGTCATCATCATCTGCAAGCCCAATAGAGAAGAACAGTCACGTTTTCCCAAAATGTTTATACAGTCTTCGCATCCCATCCCACCAACGCGATCCATCCATCCATCTATTAAGCCGCTCATTTATGAGGCGCGTGTGTGTAAACCACTGAACGAATCAACGAATAAATTCGGATACTAAAAATTATAATGAAAAAAAAGGACAAAACAATGCAATATCTGAACAATACGAGGTGGTACAGAATATTATGGTACCAAGTCTTGTAGGTAAAGAAGAAAACTAAAGTGCAGCAAGGCAAACTAAAGGACAGGATACTTCTTTAGAGTGTTTTTACGAGTTTATTATGCAAACCATAGCAGTTGTGCAAGAAATTATAGTAAATAGGCCCGTAATTAATAAAAAAAAAAACTTCAATTATTACCGGGTTTACTTACTTACTTACTTGTATTATTACAACCCTGTTGTCGGGATTACAACCTAGCTTTTCGTCGGGTATGCATAAGCAAAATCTAAGTACGATTTTTATAACTCGATTAAAAAGCCCAAGATTCAAGTCTTTACAAAAGCTTCCAGCCTACAATAAAATAGATCAACAAATCGGAGGGAATATAAAATATCAAGAATTCGAATATCAAAATCTCTTTACTTAATTAAAGTAATCAAATTAATCCGGTAAGCAAAAGAAGAGGACTGAATATGGCCTATCGACCACTGGAAGCCAAAAGCTTCCAGCCTACAATAAAATAGATCAACAAATCGGAGGGAATATAAAATATCAAGAATTCGAATATCAAAATCTCTTTACTTAATTAAAGTAATCAAATTAATCCGGTAAGCAAAAGAAGAGGACTGAATATGGCCTATCGACCACTTAACTAGTGCTTTATACAACTGAATTTATCATGTTTAAGACTTGTGGTACAAAGATGAACTAATCTGAGACCCTAAGTTGAAATACTCGGCTTACTAGATATTGTGATCTCTCCTTGTACCGATTTTCCCGAATCTTTAATTGATTTTCATGACTTGCGTTATTATAAGTAGAGCTACACTTTAATACTAAGTTCCGGTCCGGATTGGCCTAAAAAATGGGATCATATATGAGTCCCACTCTGGTACATGGCTTAATCTACATATAAAAGTATCAGACTGTGTTTATAGCCTCAAGAGTTTTACGTTCTCAGACGATGAATATTTTCAATCGTAGCATGTGGCCATAGGAAGTCTATGTAATAAAACGGGTCTAATTTCACTGTCTGAAAAACTCTTTTTTTTTGCTTCTATTTATAATTTGCAAAGCTTTGTCTTACCTAGTTGAACCGTGCGAATACATTGGATGGTGTTATCTTCTCCTATGTGATTTGATCACAACAGGCCGCTATGCGTACCCAAGTAAGCTTAGGTATCAAGGCTACCACTCCAACCTGACTTAACCTGAAATTTCCTATCATATCTTTAGAACTAGAACACTCTGCTTATAAGAGTGCTGTTAACGAACTTTTGCATGTCACACTATAGCACACAATGGCTGCCTTCCAAAATGTATCAATACAAAGTTTGTATGCAGTTCTACTACTGTATATAAACTATGTAGATATGCAAAGTAACCAAACAATGCATCAACTATAAATCCGATGCCAAATTGCTTTTTGGCTGCGTTAAAAATACACATTGACGACGTTTTGAAATAGAATACATTGTATATATTTTGTACAGCGGCATTATTAAACACGATACTTTGTTCAAACACAAAGCAACTTAAAATTTGGAAGGCAGCCAATCTGTAAGAGTTGGCTAAGTATTACTGCAAATAAAATGAAGCTTACAGAAGCCTCAAGATAGGGTCAAGGTAGCTTTGTCTAATTCACAAATTATTAAGTAATATGCCTTATCCGTAGCACTTTCCACCTTTAGGAGGACGTAAAAGTATAACGATACATGCTTAAAGGTGGTTTTTTATGATTAATGATGCTTGCAAGATCCATTTTATATGTACTATTCAGCCCAGCTTTCCTCTATGCTTTCATAAATATTTATTGAAATCGTGTAGAGCGGTAGGGAAGGGCACTTTCTTAACGTGTTATTACAAGCTTTTAATCAGGACTACGACCTAGCTTCTCACACCATCTTTGTCGTGTGTGTTAATTTGTATCCATGAGAGGCGAGACCATAAACTTAAAATTGACTGCAATATTTGGGAAACTTTTCTTAGTTACTTTCAGAGTTTTTGCCACTTAAGTCACCAAAGAATTTTTTTATTTCATTTTGTTGATGTCTGACCTAGGATTTCAATCAAGGCCTTAGGTCTAATTGGGCAATACACTACCTACTAGACTACTGCGACTTCAATCAGTACAACAGCCTGTTTTAATCAGAACGCCACCGTGCTAACAGATTCTGTTGTGAGAGTTACTGTGATAACACATTCTGACGACTTATTGTGATATTAGTTTCAGATCTTCTTTAAACTCTTTGTACTTTGGCTTCCTTGACTTTCTAGTTGTGGGGTGAATCCCCCACCTATGCTTTTAAAGGGACCTCGCTTTAACACGGTCCAAAGCTACCATATCTTAAAGAAAAGAGATGATATTACACAACCTTGTCTTACTCCTGGTTCGCTGATATAATCTTCAGAATAAATACTACATTTTTCATAGTAATATAGGGCCACTACGTTATCAATGTGGTTAGTACGGTTGTCAGCACAAGCAAAAGTACCCGTGCTACCAAGTGAGTGATGATATTGTTGCGAAAGCTTTATGTATACCTTTTCTAGTTGACCTTATAAACGTTCCATGGAAGTCGCCGTAATCTAGTAGGCCCCAGGCCAGACATCAAGACAAAATACAAAAAAAAAGTATTTCTTCGGCGACTTCCTCTCAGCAGATTTCTGGGAAAAATTCTGAGAGTAAATAAAATTGCCATGAAAAGTTTCTCAAAAAATCTGTTGTTCGGAATCGACTTTAAACTGTAAGTGCCGCCACTCATATATGCAATTAAGACACACAACAAAAGTAGTGTGAGAAACTAGGACGTTGTACAATGGGTCAATTCGACCTCCGGGTACTGTACTTGTCTTAATTGACAAGTACAAGTCTTCTAACCTAACCTAACGTTCCATGTATTGGAATTTAATTTTGTATTGCATTGTATTTGTATTTGATTTGATTTCAAAAAAAAAATGCTAAAGGAAAGCAAACATAGTTTCGAATGCTAAAATAAGCTTCTCAACGTGTTTAATGCTTTTTAATGCAATTCTTCGGCATAATTATTGTAGATTCAGAACATTCAGAACATGAAGTCGCCGTAGTTTAGTAGATAGTGTGTTGACTCATTAGACTGTAAGGCCACGGTTCAAACCCAAAGTCAAAGATCTCGAAAAGAATGAAATACGAAAAATATTTCTTCGGCGAGGGTGCCCTGGTAGTCTAGCGGGTAGTATGCTAGACTATTAGCGTGAGGGTCGTGGGTTCGATTCCCACTAGAGACTCTGGTCTGTGACACTACACCGAGCACATAGTCAAGTATATAATTAGGACATAATTTGTAATTGTATTGTAATTAATAAATAAATTTCTTCGGCGACTTGCTCTCAGCAGATTTCTGGCAAAAACTCTGAGAATAAATTAATATGCCATGAAAAGTTTCTCAAAAGTCTGTCGTTCAGAAGCTGCTCATGTATAAAATTAACACATACAACATAAGTGCTGTGAGAAGCTAGGTTGTAATCCTGGCTGAAGGGTTGCAATGGCCTATTATGTATGTATGTAACACCAATAGTAAGGACAACTTACTACGAGTGCTATTTTTCTCTACACCACTGTGGAACTAAAAACATACCGAGATTTGTCAGTTACAAATAAAATTAAAAAGTAAAAAAATAAAATAAAATTTCAAAATAAAATTGAAAATGAAAATAAAAAATCAAAAAGAGAACGTCGTTGTTATATGGGCATGAAAACCCATATCAATCGTTTGCAGGAATACGAGCAAAACACACAAAAAAAGCTGTCGTCTGTCGTTAGCGATTGCTGGCCTGACTTTTTCGCTGTCTGTCTGTCTGTCTATCTGACTCTGTGACTATATTATGGTGTGTATTTGTTTTTAACTACAGGCATTATATCACTTTATCTGGTAAACTGTCACTCCTACACAACACACCTTTATTTAGTGACACAATCGCATACAAATGCATTCGATTTTGTGCACACACACACTCAAAGGCATTGACTCATACTGAGAAACATTTAAAGTGTACGATTGTAAGCATACATACATACATACATACATAAGTGTATGCAATGGTTAGATGAATTGTGTTGAAGTGTGTTATTGATGTCAGTTTGGTTGTTTGTCTGCCTGCCCTGTTTGTCTGTCCATATGAATTCAGATTTGTATAGGCATGTAAGTGCTAAAAGAGCACACTTTTATTTTTGTTTTTTTTTTATAAAAAACAACAGAAACAAAGACAAGCGATAACGATAACATGTTTGTTTACCTTTTCAGCGTAAAAAAAGCGATAACAAAGTGATAATTCACATTTTTATTACACCAGACAGGCGGACAGACTGTTAGCGAGACAGTCAGGACATTAAATTGATTAAATAGTGACAGTTTGTTAGTATTGTTTAGAAAAATAGAAAAAAAAAATAAAAACGAATGCAAAATAACTTGCAAAGTAAACATAGCCTTCACTAAGTCTTGCAACCAGTGAGGCTTAAAGCAAACTAAAGCTTCAAATAAAAATATATCTTGTAGATACCCAAAGAACTATTGCACTCGCGTTTTAAACTTGTTTCAAATTCTCTTGTCTGTACTCTCTCACTGGAATACAATTTTCTGGTACTACTTCCAGCCTCTCTTCATAGTTCGCTCATTTATCTGAAAAAGTATCTTTCGGAAACCAACTGCAATTTTCCAATTGGATCATTGTGCCTTTGACATCGGGCTCTTTGCTCTCCATAACTCATTTAGATTCGCATACCTTTTTTGCTCTCTCTCTCTGTCTCTGTCAACCTTTTTTCTTCCCGGTTTTTCATCATCATAGCCACGATTGTGTGTGTGTGAAATCAAGTCATGCTGTTGTGACTTCGTGTACATTTTGCACTAATTTCTCTTCCAGTATTCTTTTGTAATGGCACGACTTTATTTTCTCGCTTGTACCAAGCCATGGTTAAAGCCCTCTTTTTCAATTTTTCTGTTTCTTTTTGTTGTTGCTACTTTTGTTGGTTTTAGATTTCTTTCCTTTAATTTAGTTCGAGGTATTTTTTTTTCGTATACGTTTGTATAAAATCCGGTTTAGCATGCGCCTGATATTGCTTCTAGGAGTTATTTTTTTAAAGGTTAATATCATTTGGAGTTTATCTAAGAGTTCAAAAAGTGTTACCCTACATAAAGTGAATTTAATTTAACGCTTTACTATTTTAAAGAACGTCTAAGGGAAGAGAATTTTAACGATTTTATAGGGAAAGAACAAGAGACCAGGCAAGGACATAAAAACGATTTGGCTTGTTTGATGCTTGACAATGATAAAGAAGTTTTAGAGTCTTAATTTTGTTTGAGAACATTATAAATTACAAAAAAAATAAATAAATTCTTAAACAATCTGCAATAAAGCCGGTTCATGTATTAATTTTAAGTCACCTCGCGCCAATGCGTAACATAGACTCTTAAGGAACGAATGGATTTTCTATGAAAATTATTTTCACACATTTAGACGCAGACGGCTACTACTAGGTGTCACATTCAGACTACGAGGTGCATATCAAAGATCAGCCATGAGTATTCAAAAAGATGAGTAGAATCGAATCGTACTCATAATTTCTGATACTTATACGCATTCATACCTATTTAATATCATGGAAACTCTACTCGTATTCAAAGTTCGAAGTCCTCATCATATTTATACTTAACAACACGTATGATGTTGTTGATTTCGGCTCTCCATAACTCAACATATGTATACACGAATCACAAACTAAGTATGACTCGCGTACGAACACTGAAATACGCATTAGGAGGATGTGAGTTTGCTCTGCTTGCTGCTCTGTGTTTTTTGCTTATGCGTCTTTTTGCCACTCTAATCATTTATAAGTACATATTATAAGTATTTTTCTAAGGTTATGAATCTGAATGAGTAAGCATTCAGAATGGTATGAGTTTGCTGTCATCATTGTACGCATACTCATTGCAACCTGTTCTTATAAATCAACGTTGTAGTGTGTATGAACGAATCAGAGGAGTTAAATTTCAATATTGTTGACTCACTTATATTCAAAATTTCATGAGTGCTTATGAGTAGCGAAAAAACGATTCATTGCTGATCTCTGGTGTAGTTGTTTGAAGTCATAAAAATGTTTGGACCTGCCTGTAAAGTTAGAAATATAATTTCATTTATGTGACCTCCTTTGGTTTGGTTACAGCAGGCGATTCCAGTTTTTTGCACATTTTGGGGGATATCTCGGTAAGTATTTGACGAATTTTAGTTTACAAATGCGCCAACATTAAATGAATAATCGCGTAGCCAAGATATTTTACGTAGAACTGCAAAACAAGTCAAACAGCGTCAAATCATATGATCTTGGCTTACAATTGTTGTCTGCAAAACGTGAAGTTATTTCTTCTGGAAACTTCTTAGGCATTGAAACCAAAATCGGGCATGTTATACGGCTCGTAGCATAGCTTTATTGAAGCCATATAGTGCTGAAATAATAACAACACTTCTTTCAAGATCGTTTTCCTAATGCAATGACTTTTCCATAATAATTTCTGGGTATTTAGAGCTCCATATTTTATTTGTTGGCACAACTTCCTTCTCAATCGGAAGCTTAAACGCCGAAAAAATTTTTTTTGAAAATTCAGTGAAAGTCAGTCGCCCTAGCATCAATTAACATACAGTCAAGGAAAAAGGTCTGCATACAGCGGAGTATGTAGACTTTTTTCCCAGCGATTTTTTGCAATTTTAAAAAGGGTGCTATTACGTTCTTTAAGGCAGTCGCAATTAAGAATGTTTGAAGACAAAATCGAATATAAAAAATATAACTTAGAAGAAACAAAAAAATCTGCAGGAAAATAGTCTACACACAAGGGTGTTGTAGACTTTTTCCTGTGACTGTATGTAAGGCCTTGTGAATGGTCAGATACACCCAATTGTAGAAACATCGTGTATTCGACAATTTTGTATTGTCCGCTAGACTTTAATAAATAGAATTAATTTATTCGGCACGTTCCTGACCACAGTGATAATGCTTTTAATCTCTTCAAATGACTTTCTAAGTTTGCCAATTCATTGCACAATAGATCGATTATGATGATCGAAATTGTCGCATTATTCTTAAAAAGTGACCACGTTTGAATTCCCTTTTGTGTAGTCAATTTTAGCTCTGTTTAAACGTTCTACGTTCATTATATTCTCAAATGGCAAACCTTTCATTAAATAATTGACAATTCGTATGAGAGATATTTCTTTAAACCACGATATTGATAAACCCATGTAAGAACGTCTAAGCCCAGAGTCTCACACCAGACTTTTGTCTATTTAGAAAGAAATGGTAATCATTTGATGACAGTTTAAGGCTTCAAACCGGTATCCAAAAAAATTATTTGTCCTGATGAAATACAAATTCTCTACAATGCCTAAACACACTGAATACAGGATAGCAGCTTATAAATAGTAGCTGATTTGTTGACATTTTCCACGCATACATACATAACTGATCATTACAACTCTTCTAAATATGATCGAAATGTTTAGCTATGTATGTGTGGAAGCCGCCGTAGTCTAGTAAGTATTGTGTTTGCTTATTAGACGTGTGGCCACGGTTCAAATCCCAGGTCAGACAACTTCAATTAAACGAAACACGAAAAAATTATTTCTTCAGCGACTTTCTCTCAGCAGATTTCTGGCAAAAACTCTGAGAGATTGAGAGATGACATGAAAAAGTTTCTCAAAAAATTATTTTGTTCGGACGACTTTTAACTGTAGGTCCCGCCGCTCATTTATAAAATTAACACACACAACATAAGTGGTGTGAGAAGCTAGGTCGTAATCCTAACTGAAGGGTTGCAATGACCAATTGTGTTATGTATGTACGAACACGAACAGAGAACGTCCCAGTAAAGCTATGAATTGCTTTACTTCCGGTTTGCTAATGGTACTCCGCTGCAGGGTAAGTCCACGCCATGCTTTAATACAGGCCTTTAGGTCCTTATAGGCTGGAAAACGTTTCAGACTTTGTCAGGACTGTTCGCAAATTGTTAATAATCTTTCAATGCACGTATGTACTTATTATATGCCTTTGGAGTCCACTTATTTTTCCCTTCGAAAACACTGTTAATCAATATGCATTATTTGGCAAAAAATAAAATTTGCGTACATGAATCAAAACCAAAAAAATGAAAAACAATGAAAATAATTCGAACACCAACAAACAAATCTTACTACCTGTCCACTAAACGTTGTATGGCCAGCCCAGTGAGCCAGGCTTTTGCCAAAAAATTGCTTCCAAAATATGAGATTTCATCTTTCCAGAAGTTCCTTTTGTTTTGCCAAAAAACGAGAAGAAAACAACAAGAACAACAAAAATTATAATCATATGAGCCCTTTCAACATTATTTTTTCGTAATTTTCTTTTTACCAGTTTTTATTTCTTTTTGTTTTTGGTGCTTTGCATTTAACAATTGTTTTTTTCTGTTTTTTTAATAAGAATTATGGCTGTGCTCGTTCTTTCAAAACTTTCAAAATTATTTTCTTGTACCAGATCTGTGGCATCGTTTATCTGTTAAGCGCAACGAAATCTTTATTATTGTTTTATGCTCCTTCAAAAAAAAATTGAAACGCAAACAAAAACAATAACAACAGCAGCTAAGCAAATTATAGTCGATTGAACAGGACAATTTGTTGTACCCTACAATGCACAGAACCGCTTTGGGAAAAATTTAGTTGGGCTTTGCTAAAAGAATGAAGTATGCAACTGGTTTTATTCGCGAATTTTCCGAGGCTTTTTAAGTTTAGGTGAGGACTAGTTATTACGTCCAAGCATTTTATTGCTATCTCTACCAGAAATAAGCAATGAATCATTTTTTCGTTACTCATAATTACTCATGAAATTTTGAATATAAGTGAGTCAACAATATTGAAATTTAACTATGTATTCTACTGCATTAGTATACACTACAACATTGATTTATAAGTACAGGTTGCAATGAGTATGCGTACAACGTTGACATCAAACTCATACCACTCAAAATATGTTTGATTCATAAGCCTACTCATTCAGATTCATAACTACTTACAACCTTTTAGTAAGTATTTTAGTGTTCGTACGCTCATCATACTTATTCTGTGATTCGCGTATATATATGTTGAGTTATGAAGAGTCGAAATCAACAACACCATACGTGTTGTTAAGTATGAGTATGATGAGTACCTCAAACTTTGAATATGAGTAGAGGAGGTTCCATGATATTAAAATTAGTATGAATGCGTATAAGTATCAGAAATTATGAGTATAATTCGATTTTACTCATCTTTTTGAATACTCAGTGCTGATCTCTGGTCTGTACCATGGATGCGCTTGTATTCGGCGGTGCTTGTGCTTATAGAGTATAGAGTTGCTGTTCAATTTTGTATCCTTCTTATGACTTGTTTGAGAGTTGCAATCCATCCCAATACCATCATTCGGGCTATTTTTCGAAAATTTATATTTAAATCCCGAAAGTAACCAAACTCGCCACAAAACCTAAAATACCTCCGCTTCCTTCAATGCAATTGAACATAAACTAATGAACCCTTAAAGGCATTTGGTTATGAACAATTTTAATCGATTTTTATTTAACTTTTTTTTCTTGGTTGATTATTTAAATTTTTTAAAGGAAAAGAAAAAAACATTTTAATTCAATTAAATATGAAACTAAAGTACAACACATACTGGTGCAAGAGCCATTGTGTGTCCACTTTTGGAAATTTGATAATTCCCGGCACTCGTATTTCTTTGGTTTTTTTTTATCGTTGAAGGCATCTTTATGGCTCTCTGTCATGTTGCTGAGTTGGCTGGTTTTTACTCTTTATAGAGTCTTCTTAATCTGTAACTTGATCTGTTTCAATAAATAATAAAATTTGCAATATTCAACGTTATTGAACAAAATAAATATTTTCTTTCTTTTTTTTCATTTTTATTCTGTTGTTGTGTTGTTGTTTATTTTATTTTTATAGTTTTTCCTTTATGTTGTCACTTTAATATAACAATTCCATTTTTAAAAGCGAACCTTCTTCTTCTTTGTCGCATAAATATGCGGGGGCATTTATCACAAATAAAGTGAATCTTAATGCAGGGTTCGGTTGTGCTAAATTTTTAAGATCTGTTTTATTTTTTTTTTTTTAAATAAGTCTGTCGCTTAAAGCAGCATTAATTTAATATTGTTGTGTGAAATGTGTTGCTATTTTATTGAAGGCATTGACAGGAAGTCGCTGACCTTCTACGGTTAAACTCTTAACTCTGACCCATAACTGTACCGTATGAAAATTATCTTCCATCATCAATAGGACATCTTTGTTTAACAGGAAAGGAATTGTGTTCTATCAGAACAACAAGAACTTACACTCATTGAAAATATCCCATTCCTATATAAGGTATCCCCAACAGGGACCATCAAACTTTGACAGTAGATAGAGGCCATCTGTTTGAAGCTGCATCTGTTAAATTAGTTTGTCACTTATACAGTCACACATACATACATATACAATTGATCATTACAACCCTTCCATCTGGATTACGACCTAGTTTCTCACACCACTTGAGGTGTGTGCGTTTATTTTTATGCATGAGTGGCGGAACCTACAGCTTAATATCGACTCCAAACAATAGCTTTTTAAGAAACTTTTCATGGCAGATTTATTTACGTTCAGAGTTTTTGGGATAAATCTGCTGAGTGGAAGTCACCGAAGAAATATTCTTTCATATTTCGTTTTTCTGGAGATTGTCTGACCTGGGGTTTGAAGCATGGCCACACGTCTAATTAGCCAACATACTACCTACTAGACTACGGCGAACGCAAATTACGTGTAACTTATCCACTCTCTTTTGACAAATCCGTGATGGTGTCCATTGCAGGAATCATCAAATTTGGGATGAATCCACCCGAGATCCAAAAATATCATCCCGAAAAATCCACTGTTTGGTTTGGGCTGGACTGATGACGTCAATCCATTTTTCTTCGAGAACGACATTAGGCAGGCCATCCCTGCCACCACAACAAATCAATATTTACCAATTTCTGTAGGCTTGATGACACCAATGTGGTTGCATTGGATACTATACACCAGCGATTTGGGGGCATGGTCATCTTAATGGAGGTGATGTGCACTGGACATTAAAATCAAGCGATTTGACCCTCTTATACTTTTTCTTGTTGGAATGCGAATAAGCCACAAAAAACAGCGGTACTCAATGCCAATTCAGTCTAATTTATGTGCAGGGTAATGAAAAATTAACATTTCGGATGATGAAGTTTTACTTCACACATATGGCATCAACAGATCCATCAAACAACTGAAAAAATGTCGAAGATGTCTTCACACATATTGTCTTACTTTAATTTTAAGAAAAACATACAGTGGTGGCCTTATAATTAGAAACGACTTAGCAACATGTATGTTTGTTAATTTGTTTTACAGTTTTCAAAAGGCTTTGTTACGTTTTTGGATCAGATTGGGATAAATTAAATTTAGATTCATCACTCCAGAGAACTCTGTTCCAGAAACATCGTTTCTAATTATAAGGCCACCACTGTATGTACATATGTACATAAATGGTTATTACAACCCTTTAGTCAGGACTACGACCAAGCTCCTCACACCTCTGATGTTGTGTTTGTTAATTTTAACCATAAGTGGCGGGACCTACAGTCGACTTCGAACGACAGATTTTTGAAAAACTTTTTCATGGCAGTTTTATTGTACTCTCAGAGTTTTTGCCGGAAATCTGCTGAGAGGCACTAAGGGATTACAACCTGATCCTGTCTAAGGCGATTTTTGTAAGTATCGCCTTAAGAACCTCCTTGTGAGTTGACCAAAAATATCTGAATCTGCGATGAACTTAATTTTTAAAACCCCGTGAATTCCTTCAAAAAATGCGTTATAAGAATTCGAACAATCCAAACCCTGACTTACAACATATACACGTTTCTGTGTATCCCTCTCATATGTGTGACAACACCATCATCATCATCATCATTTATCTCTCGTAAAACATTGGTATTTGACAATGCAACAGGAGAGATTTTTTTTGCTGCTGCTGTTGTGCTATAAAAAATAAGGCACAAAAGCAAAAATAAAAGGGCTGCTGCGCATCAGTTTATCTCTTGTTCGGCCTTATGCGCACTCATATTGTTATTGTCGCCATTGTCGTCGTTGTCGCCGTTGTCGTCATCATCATCGTAGCCGCAATCATTGTTGTTTAACATAAAAATTCATATTGCAGCAGGAATATCAGTAAGACAACAACTATTGTTGTTGTAGTTGTTTTTGTTTTTTTCTCTGTTCATCTGCTTCATTCTTCATCATCGTATGCATATTTACCTTTTCAGACTTTACGTGAATTTATGTTCGTATTTCGATATCTCGATATCGCTACTCCGTACGAGCAGTTGATACGTTGGTGGTAGCTGGCTCGATTATGCTTGTAGTTCACTACCCATGTTGGGTGAAAACCCATACATTTACAAAAAAAATGTTTGTTGCAGAATCGTCATCATCATCACTATCCTTTTGTTCTTGTCGTTTGCCCATACATATTTACATTTGAACGTTGGTTGGGATGAATGTGTTACAACATTTTGGATTCCTTTTTTATATTTGTGCTCTCTTTACTGTCATATTTCATGTTTGTCCGGATGGATACCATCTACGCAATCAGCCTACAGAAACTCTATTCTTTATTTCTGTTCGAACACCCCAGAAAAACAACAATAAAAATATGTTGGTTGCCTGTACACCAACATGTTGTTGTTTATTTAATTTAAAGTGAAGTGAAAAACAAGGAACTGAAGCAGAATGTAAAGGAATTATTTCATCTAAATTTTTCAGCGTTTAGGAAACTTTCTTTTTATGATCAAATAGGAAAGTAAGCTTATTGTAATCATATTTCAAGTTATTTTCTTTCTGAAACTGGAACTGAAACAGGATGTAAAAGAATAAATTCGTCAAAATTTTTAAGCAAAACTTTCCCTTTATGTTGGAATTTATCATCAATTAGGAATGTTAGCATATTGTGATTCTATTTGAAGTTATTTTCTTTCATAGGGCCATATAAGATTATTCAAATATTAGGGAGTCAGAAGCTTTTCATTGTCCGGATATTAAAATTCAACGTGATGTTCGCTAGAACCAACATATTTTTCAGGAGTTGAAAGAAGCATTCAAGTGCCTATGATTCTTAAGACGGTGCAAGAAATACTTCAATCCATCCGAGCTGCTTATTTACATCACTTATAGCCGATAATGGAATACAGCTCTCATGTATGGGCCGGTAACTCGTGTCTTTTCGACCGCGTACAAGAAAGATCAAAGGTTCTCATTAATGACGGTTGGGTATCCAACTCTATTGATTCATTCGAGTACCGTCGCAATGTAACTTATATTTTACTGTTTAACTAGTACTACAACGGATTCTGCTCTACCGAAATATGGGAACTTGTCCCCGTAGTGTAGTGGATAGTGTGTTCGCTTGCTAAGCCGTGGTTTATATCCCAGATCAGACATCTCCAGCAAAACGAAATATGAAAAGAAATATTTCTTTCTTGATTTCTGACAAAAACTGTGAGAGTAAATAAAATTGTCAAGAAAGGTTTCTCAAAAATCTGTAGTTGGCAACCCTGACTGAAGGATTGTAATGACCAATTATATATGTATGTATGTATGTATGTTCCCGAAAATCATGTATGTATTTATACGTGGTACTCGTCTTTCTCGCTGAGAATATCCATTAGTGGTCGATTGGCCAGTGAACCGTACAATGCATCACAAAGAAAATTCGTTCTTCAATCGCACTCAATCTTATGTGGAAGGCTCTAGTTTCTACTGTCGCAAAGGACATATTTAAACCAAACTTCCAAAGACACCCCTCCCTCTTTTCTCCCTCCCTCAATCTATTTAACTAGATCCAACACAGTGAAGTGCATAAGTAGGGGCTATCCCCTGAGTGTTGGTGGCTATAAAAAAATCTTAGAAATGCCTGGTAAGTCTTTTCATGGAAGTTAGTCTATTAGGTCGGAGTGGTAACTTTCATTACCAAAGCACACTTGAGCACGCATAGTGGCCCCTTGTGACGCCATAGATGAGAGCAGTCCCTGTACAGATCGAATTCCACCAAACTAAGGAAGAAGTTGATCAGCGCAATGGCCAATTAAAGCTAGTCTATCACCAGGTGATTAACTTAGTATGTAATATTGAACTTCAATGAATTCATTCTTTTAATTTAATGTATGCAACGTATTGAAATTTCACTAAAAGGGTATTGTACACGTAGGAAGTTTATGTTTTTAAACACGAATGGTAAGTAGCAAGTACGTAAAGTGAAGTAATCGTAACAGGTATGTATGTTTGAAACATGGTGCATCAACCAGCCAAATAGGCTCAAGGAATATATGTAGAATTATTGTGTTATTCTCTATTAGGACTCTGCATTGGTACTTTTTAAGTTGTTGTTGTTCTTTACCTTTTTGCAAAAACTTTTTCTCTTTTTCATTATGATTTTAGATGGATAAACACTGAACGACAGTTGATTGTGCTTATTTAGAACTGTCTTGAGTATTTGCCTATGCTTTGTTTCTGTTTCTAAACCAAACCTAAATGTATTGATGAAATTTTTAATGCAAAGCAACAAAAACAAATCGATTGTTTCTTTAGTTTTTATAGTGTTTGAACCATTTTTCATTTCAATCTTTAAAATTTAGTTCACTTCATATGCACAACATTACGTATCTACCTACACTGCTCCCTTTAAGGTTGTAATTTTTTTTTTTCAGTTCATGTTCAAAGAATACAAAATCTGAATATAATAGAAGAAGAAGAAGAAGAAGAAGAAGAAGACGAAGAAGAAGAAAAATCTGAGCAATCGGTATTTATTCGACATTTTACTAGAGTGAGACTTTGGTTAATATTTGCTCGTATTGTTGTTGTTGTTGATGATGTTCAGTGATGCATACAGTTGTTGTGTTTTACTTGACGGCATTACAAAACAATGCCAATAACAACGACAGCAACAACAATAGAAAATTGACAACAATAACAACAAACAATAACGTGCAACATACAAAGTTGTAGCAGCATAAGTGTGCTACATACCAAGCGAGACATGTGCCGCAGAAGCTGCCTTCCTTCCATTATTATACTCGTTCATCGTTGGGAATGTGTGTTATATTTGAGCTAATTTTTGTAACGCAAATGTCAAAAACATTACTTTCCGATCTAAACCTAACGATTCAGAATGATTTTGTAGTTGAGATCGAATTTTAAGTACAGGGTTCCCAACACACTGTGTAGCTAGCAGAAACTACTTTCTAGGATTAGGTTAGGTTAGGTTAGTGTGGTAGCTTCCATACCAAAAGCTCACTTGAGCACGCATAGCGGCCCGTTGTGATGCCACAGGTGAAACGCAGTCTTTGTACTGATCAAGTTCCTCCGAACCAAGGAGAGAGAAGTTGGTCAGCGCAAGGGCTGCACATTTTAAAGCACAACTACCCCACACTGGAAAACGAGCCAGAAAGCTTGATAAACGAAGCTATATCCTTAACATCAATGGACGATAGCTCCGTCAAGCTGACAAGGGTTGGAGAGCCAAATAACCTATATCTGCACCTCGCAAGAGATGGGCATTGTTAAAGAAAGTGGTTAACAGTCTCCTCTTCCTCAGCGGATCTGGACCCACGGCAGAAGTCGTTAAATGGGAGCCGCATTCTTTCCGCGTGTCTACCCATAACACAGTGACCTGTAAGCAAGGTCACTGTGATCGAGATGATGTTACGACCCAGTCCAAGTAACTGGTTGGTGCGCCTTCTATCCATTAAGGGCCAAGTGAGCCTAGCGGTGGAGCAGGACTCCTCATTGATCCAGGATAGGTTGGATAGGATACGTTTCCGTTAGACGAAGGCCTTTCTGATCTCTTTAATCATTCTCCGTCTATTCCCTATGCACTCATCGCCTGAAGAATTTAGTATGGGATCACAGCCGAAAGAATGATAGAATTTAACAGTATCTGAACTGATCAGACATAACAAAATCAACAGAATAATCGAGCGTGTAAAATCCCGCCTTTCAATTCCAGCTACTCCTTTGCAGATGACAGTAATATTTATCTTTCATATCCCTTGATTGCAGACCAACCCCTTTCGAGTTTCCATGAAAAGACGCCTCTGCCCTACAGCCAATTTCCGAATGGGGTGAAGCGAATTTTAATTTACTGACTGAATATGTAATCTGTATTCGCTGGTGTAAATGCTATTGATTCTGAAACTCTTGAGGTTCTAACACGAAAGTGTGAAAAGTGAATGCATATTCTCTGGAACCTGCACATCTTTCAAGTGTACAAACAATCATTCAAGTATAGAAAGAATCATTCATGTGCCTTAGTTTCCTAAGATTTTATCCGATTTACTTACATTTCACACCACTTATAAGTATGTGACCATGAAGTCGCCGTAGTCTAGTAGGAAATGTGTTGGCTTATTAGACGTTCAAACCCCAGGACAGACATCTCCAGCAAAACGAAACATGAAAAATTATTTCTTCAGCGGCTTCCTCTCAGCAAATTTCTCGTAAAAACTCTGAGAGTAAAAGTAAAATTGACATGAAAAGTTTCTCAAAAATCTGTCGTTCGGAGTCGACTTTAAACTGTAGGTCCCGCCAATCATAACACAACACACAACATAAGTGGTCTGAGAAGGTAGGTCGTAATCCTGACTGAAGGGTTGTAATGACCAATTATGTATGTGTGTATAAAGGAATACAATTTATGTGTAATTAGATGCTTTAAACTCAATTTTAAGGCCTCCTAACCGCATACGGAAGAACGCAAATTTTCTCATTTATGACGGTAGATTATGGAATTCTGTTGATTCATTGGAATCATGAGCGTACAAGGAACCTCTTCCCGAATATATCGTATTTCTACTCGTTGTACTCGTCTTTCTCCTACAGCACATTACCGAGAAAATTCATTCTTCAGACCCACTATCCGTATGACGAACGTTCTTCCTAAAGAATTTAATACAATCACTTCCCACGTCCATAAACATTACTCCCTCTTTACTCTCACGCACAACCTAAATTTCTAGATCCAACACAATACACTATGATCACCTGAGTGTACTGTGTGCTATAAGAACTGAACACTCTGCACAGGTCCCTGCTATCGCAATTCAGAAAACTCATTGTTCTGTCAGTATAACACTATGAATTGAGAGATTTTACTATGCTGAGCCCTTTATTTTGGAAGAATCCATTCATGCTATCAAGTAGACCTTATTTTGGGAAAGGAGGTATTCTTGCGGAACCTACAGTTTAAATTCGATTCCGAATAACAGATTTCTTTGAGAAACTATTCATGGCAATCTAATTTGTATACTCAGAATTTTTGCCAGAAATCTGCTGAGGGGAAGTCGCCGCAGAAATATTTTTACATATTTTAGTTTTGATGTCTGTCCTGAGGTTTGTACCAAGGCCTCACGTCTAATAAGCCAACACACTACCTACTCGGCTGCTATCACTTCTGACATAAATAAATTTAAATCTAAAGTCCATAAGCACTACTCCCTTTATCCTTTCGCATACAACCCATTTTTCTATTTCCAACACAGTGCACTGTATGAGTATACCATACCATTCGTAAATGCCCTATTGTGGTACAATGATTGAATGCTTTGCTAGGGGCCTGTGCACTTTCCTAGGGACACTGTGTTTTTTGCAAGGGACACATTAGAGTCATCTTCGTTCTATCAATAGATAACTATGAGTTGTGAAATTTTATCACACCGAGGCCTAGCTGCAATCTATTCAACACTTCATAATTCTGGTGGAATCTGTAAGTAGTTTGCCTTAAAACAGTTGTCAGATGATATTGCCAGAACAGTTCTTCTAATTTCTATAACTACTATAGGAAAATACTTCCGGTTAGGCCTTCTACCTCCCCCTCCTACCGCTACTAAAAATATTATGTGATATTCACTTAAGGTATTCACTGCTAACTACGAGTTATCTCGTAGCAGCAAACCTTACTTAACAGGCCAACTACGAGATAACTCGTAGCAAATATTTTGCGATTATATTGAACATATTTTCGATATAGCTTATTGAATTAACTTTATTATTTAATTTTAAGGTATTATAATATAATAAGGTACGAGTTATCTCGTGACAAGATAGGAAAAAATACGAAATATCTCGTATTACCACCTAAAAATGCCCAAATTTATGTTGGCACCTGACCTTAGCTTTATGGAAACGGCCTTGACAGCGAATGCGTTAAGGCGATTCTTGCGTAGAAGGATTAATGTATTTTTCAAGTTTCCCTTCCATGAATATGTTACTTAGCGAAACATGTTCCAAATTCCTCTTGAAGGTGAGACGACTCACTCATTATGTTCAGATATTTAATGGGCTTCAAATGGATTATATTTCTTCGCTTAATTCCAACCTGATATAACAATGCATCGTAGAATGCCTTACAGTCGCACATAACCTATGTTACCGTACATCAACAGCCAACAGCATAAAACACGTGGAATTTAAATTTGAACTGATGTTGCAAAAATTGATGCCGGAAAAAACCAAAAATTAAAATTAAAAAAACTTCTAATAAATATTCATCTATTTTGAACAAATAAGGCTTATTGCAAACAAAACATCATAAATTATTAATTTTCCAACGAACTTAAGAAACAAATGGGAGAATCAAAAATTAGATTTTACTTGGGAGTAAAAACCTTTGCCCCAGTGTACCTATAATTATATAAATATCTGTTGTAATTAAAATTACTGTACTTCACACGATGAAACAGCAATTCTAAGTAATTCTCTGTTTTCTATGAATTCTTTAAGCTCATAAATAAAAATCTGATTCATTTGAAATGAAATGTAAATGATTTCTTCGTATACAATGTTATATTCACAGAATACATTACCTTTACCTCTCTCTTGCCCTCTCTTAACAATGTAAAATGCAAATTTCCAAATGTATTGTTTAAGAAACAAATAAATTGTGTTGTTTTAAACAAAACTATAATCAAAAACACGAAAAACAAGACAAAAATGTTTAATTAATAGAAAGAAGAAATTCTTTAAATCGGCTTTAAAATGAAAAATTAAGGCCTCCATTTTATTTGTTGTTTCTACTTTCGAAAAAGCGCACAAACATGTAACGGGGGGATCATGACTTTTGAAAATAATTAATCTTTAATTAACAGACAAAAAAAAGAACAACAAAAAAACAACAACGTATAAGAAACTAATTTGTAACATGTACCCAGCAAACGTACGCACCAAATCGTATCACATCATATCGCTCAGAAGAGCCTACAACATACGATTAAACGTACCACATAATGTGCGCGTGGTAAGAAAAAGGGTGATCACTATGGTGGTGTAGTGGTTGTACTGACCTTGCAAAGTCAAACCAAAATTCCCTTTATCTAGGGGCTTAAAGATATAGAAGTTGCCTTAGTCTAGTAGGCCAACAGGCTTAAGGCAAGCTATTTACAGATTCTACCAAAATTAGGAAGTGTTGAATAGATCGCAGCAAGGCCTCGGTGTGGTTAAATACCTCAACTCATAGTTATCTATTGATTCTATTTACACTGCCCCTAGCAAAGTGAACAGGCTCCTAGCATAGCGTTCAATCATAGTACCACAATAGGAAATCTACAGATGGTACGGTACAGTCATACGATCACACAGTGCACTGTGTTGGAACTACAAAAATTGGTTGCGTGCGAGAGTATAGAGGGAGTAGTGTTTATGGGCGTTAGATTTAAATTTATTTATGTTAGAAGTGATAGTAGTCTAGTAAATAGTGTGTTGGCTTATTAGACAGGAGGCCCCTGTTCAAACCCCAGGTCAGACGTCTCCAACAAAACGTAGTATGAAAAAATAATTTTTCGGCGACTTGTAAATAAAATTGCCATGAAAAAGTTTCTCAAAAAATTTGTCGTTCGGAGTCGACTTTAAACTTTATGTCTCGCCACTCATGAATAAAATTAACACACACAACATAAATAGTATGAGAAGCTAGGTCGTAATCCTGACTGAAGAGTTGTAATGATTAATTATGTAAGTATGTATGTAGGGGCTTAAAATCATCGCCCTAACGAAAGATGCTATAACTTTTACAAATGGCTGTAAATGTCAGCCACGAACCCATATTTGTAAAGAAAACAGATACCAAATACAAATAAATATCACTTTCGCGAGAATTAAGACGTAAATTATCCTGTCATCCAACACTGACCGGACAAATCTAGAAGGGTAAGAAACAATCCGATATTCAGTCAGCTTAGGCTCCGAAGCAGCCTTTCTGCTAAGAATATCGAAGCTGTTACTGAATATATCGTAGAGGACATCGGAGTACCAACCAAATTACGAGTCAAACTATTCTAAGATGTTCTCCTACAAGCTGAAGACAATGTATCCCTTATCAACCGTTAACTATTAAGCACGTGTAACCTACCCGAATGCTTAACCATGAGGGAGACAACTTCTCTTCGAAAATCATCATGAGCGACAAGTTCTGTGGATACGCAAATAAGAAGAAATATCGCTTCTGGGCCAATAAAGATCCGCATATAATACAGGAAGCGCCCTTATTTCCGCTCTGAGTTAATTATTGTATTGTAGTCTAGTATGTAGCATGTTGGCTTATTAGACGTGAGACGACGGTTCAGATATCCCGAACAAAACACTTAGTCCACTTTCCCTCAGTAGAAGTGCTGACTGACGGGTTGTAATGACCAATCATGTACTAGGTATGCATGTTAGTTATTGAAGTGTTGTTCGTAGAGAGCTTTTAAGCCTAAATTGTTTGAAAAATCTCCAAACGTAGACTGGAGATCATGTGGATTCAACAAGATGGAGCATGTGCTTCTACTGCATGTCCTACAATCGAAATTTTTATGACTACATTTCGTAATCTGGTGATTTGATGATTTCTAGTCTAGTCTAGGATTACGACCTAGCTTCTCGCACCACTTATGTATGTTGTGTGTGTTCATTTTATACATAAGTGGCGGGACCTACAGTCTAAAGCAGCTTCTGAAAGACAGAATTTTGAGAAATTGTTCATGGCAATTTTATTTTACTCTCAGAGTTTTTGCCAGAAATCTGCTGAGAGGAAGACGCCAAAAAAATATTTTTTCATATTTCGTTTTTTAAAGATGCCTGATCTGGGATCTAAATCGTGGCCTCACGTATAATAAGCCAACACACTACCTACTAGAGTACGGTGCTTCAGGCAAACCTCAGGTTATGAAGACAAATTCAGAGAAAATATAAGTGTCTTAAGGTGATGTGTAATGCCGTAATTCTAGCTCGTTTGGTCGTCGCAAATGGCGATACCAGCTTGTAATTGAGGAACTTTCAAAAAATGAGACAGCCAAGAAGAGCTTAATGCACGAATTTTTGTAATTTTGCATCAAACTCACATTTTTCCATTTTCTCGTCAAATCTGATCTCTTTCATAGAATAAGCATTATTCACAGATTTTTGCAATTTTGCATCAAACTCACATTTTTTTCAATTTTCTCGTCAAATCTGATATCAATAGCTATCAAATATTAACTCTATGACACAGCTTGTTGTCGTTACTAGTGATGCCACCTTGTACTTGAGAAAGAATGAGACAACCAAGAAGACCTTAATTTACGAATTTTTACCATTTTGCATGATATTCGTAGGTATTTCAATTTTCTCGTCAAATCTGATATCAATGCCTTAATTCTGTCTCGTTTTGTTCCATTTTGCATGAAATTCACATTTTTTCCATTTTCTCGTCAAATCTGATCTCAATGGCTATCAAATATAAAGTTTATGACGCAGCTTGTCGTTGTAACTAACGATGCCATATTGTACTTGAGAAGCTTTCATAGAATAAGACAGTCAATGCACAGATGTATGCCATTTTACATCAAACTCAGATTTTTTTCAATTTTCTCGTCAAATCTGACGTCAATGACTATCAAATATTAACTTTATGACGCAGCTTGTCGGCGTAACTAGCGATACCACCTTGTATTTGAGAAACTTTCATAGAATGAGGCAACCAAGAAGAGCTTAATTTACGAATTTTTGCCATTTTGCATGATATTCGTAGTTTTTTCCATCTTCTCGTCAAATCTGATATAAATGGCTATATTCCGTCTTGTTTGGTCGTCGTAACTGGCGGTGCCATCTTGTATGTAAGGAACTTTTATAGATTGAAGCAGCCAATTGACGGATTTTTTGCCATTTTGCATCAAACTCACAATTTTTTTCATTTTCTCGTCAAATCTGATCTCAATGGCTATCAAATATAAACGTTATGATGCAGCTTGTCGTCGTTACTAGCGATGTCACAGAATGAGGCAGCCAAAAAGAGCTTAATTCACGGATTTTTGCCATTTTGCATCAAACTCACATTTTTTTCCATTTTCTCATCAAATCTGTTAACAATGGCTATCAATGGCTTGTTTTAACTTTGAGAGGTTCATCTGTTTAAGGCTTATAGACAGGGGCGGCATATGCATAATATCACGTGATAATTGTCTTAGCCTCGTATATATATTTCTAGAAGCATACCCAATAAATTTGTGCTTTTTCTTATTGATCAAAATGATATTCAAAAGTTTCCTTCCTAATATTGCAGACCCCTTTGTTACCTCAAAGTCTCCAAGACTCTGATGAGCATTATTGTGCAAACAATCTAATCCTCTTAATGAAAACCAATAAATTTTGATGAAGTTTTATAAAGTGTTTGAGGAAATCCAACTGTGAACAACTGACAAACAATGATCAATCAATAAATTGTTAATAGAAATAACAGCAACAACAACAACAACAACAGCAAGAAGTTCAATAAACGTAGTGAAAATCAAGCAGAATTCAATGTTGATGCCACACAAAGGAAAAAAAATAGAAACGAAATAAAACATTCATGGTGATTTTGGTATCGAAAATAATGTTTCACGGCGTTTTATAATAAAAAAAAAAAATTAGAAAAAAAGGGAAACAAAATTTTTTTTCTTAACAAAGAAATCGAAACAGAAATACAAAATCAAAAATCGAAAATAATAATAAAAAAAAAATTAACAAATTTCATAGATAAACAAAATATTTTCTGCCTCATCATCATAATTTCAACACTTTGAAGAAAATAAAAGAAATTTTGTGTTTGGAACAAAGACTCTCAGCCAGATGGAGTGGACGGGAAACAGCTAAAAAGCAATTAATTTGACTGTAAAAATAAAATGAAATCGATAACAAAAAGAAAAAAAAAAACGTATACAATTTCTGTTAACAGTTTTAAGGCAATTAACTTATCTTTTTTCCATTAAAGAAAAAAAAATGTTGTTTCTTTGGTTTTATAAAACAAGCACACCAAGGGGGTCTTTGATTAGCCCTAATAGGCATACGATATCCCCTTGTAAACCTTATCGAAATAGAAATTATTAATTTAAAAGGTTATTTTTTTTTTTACAACACGTTCCATTTTTTTTACAACAACAAGAATGAGATTAATTTTTCAATTTTTCATTTTTCTTTATTTTCTGTACTGATTTTTTAAACAAAGAATTCAAATTTGAAAGTTTTTAACTTAAAAACCAATTTATTCACAAAGTTATGATTTAATTGTAAGCGATTGTTGTTAATCTCTAGCTTGATTGTATTTAAAAAAAATAAAAAAAATCATTTTTTTTTTCAATTCTTTTTTCCATAGAATTTCAAAAAACAAGTTTTATTGTGTATTTTCAAACAATTATTTTTAATTAAACTGAACTGAACTCGTATACAGAACGTTTAGTAGCAATAAAATGCAATTTAAAGTCCCATTTCATTGAAAAAACGAAAGAAAACCCGTCTCAGCAGCCGATACACAATCACCAAATCAACTCTAAAATCACTTGGCATTGCAAATGGTGTTGGGGTGTGTCAAACAAAGTCTTGAAAACAAAATAGAAAAAAACTGCCTCAATTAAATCGTATCAAATAAGTTCTATTTCTGTATTGTTTTTAAATAATAAAAACATAGTAATAATATGGAGGTACAGTCATAAATATTATTAAAAATAAAATAAGTACAGTCCACCAGCTGCAATTACATAATACTCTACAATACAGTCGTAACACGGGTGTCCATTGTTTCCATTGGGGATTGTAATAAAAATTTTAGTATTTTTCATTATTTAAATACTCGAAGACAATATGATTCCAATAAACCCAAACTCAGCACAAACATAGAAGGGATATATTGCACACATATTCTTTGAGGCAGGGTCCGAAGATTTTTCCTTACCACTATTTTTAGCCAACGTCACTATACCAATTCAATTACTACAAGCGTTGAACTGGATCCAAACCCATAAAAAGATAAATCGTGTTTGACTCAATACCCTACGATAACATACATAATTGGTCATTACAACCCTTCAACCTAGTTTCTCACACTACTCATGTTGTGTGTGTTAACTTTAACATGAGTGACGGGACCTACAGTTTAAAGTCGACTCCGAACGGTTTTGCCAGAAGTCTGCTGAGAGAAATATTTCTTCATATTTACGTTTTGATGTCTGACCTGGGGTTTGAACCATGTCCTTACGTCTAATAAGCCAACACACTACCTACTAGACTACGGCCACTTCAATACCCTACTATAGATCGTTTATAATTTCTACAAAAGGTGCCACGCCCTAAAAAGCAATTTAACTCTTACAAAATATGAAAACCTAGCTGTTGAATTTTTCTATGAAAGATGCTATTATGAGACGAATTTATTCTTATGAAGATGCTAAATCTAGTACTCATGGATCCCATGATTCCAGTTTGTGCATTACTACCGACGTTATATTTTTCTAAATTCACGATTCATACGCCTACTTGTGTTCATTCATAACTGCTGATCTGGCAAGGCTGCTCACTGTCAAATACCGTTCATCTAAAGTCCGCCATTTACGAATATGGATCGTTTGATAATCAAAAAACGCATAAAAATGTGCAATTGTAGCGCACCCATTATTCGATCATCCCGGGGTTATTATAGTCATTTTAATTAACCTGCTGTCCAAGGAACAGGCCAGGTTATAAAGAAATTTGAAGATACTGGATGCGTTATTCACGTGGCAGGGCCTGGTTCGCTCCTGTTAATGGAAATACGATGTTCTCAGCAAATGTGCCTATCTTAACCCCCATTATGCAGTATTTCGCATTTGAATTTGCACCTTCATGCATTTACTATATACTTCACCCACCCAACAATTCAAGCCGACTAAACCTTCACAATTCTTTCATTTCAGGTTTTTCAAAGAAAAATTCTTCCGCGATTAAATTCATTTCGTGCTTAATGGTGAAGTCAACATAGTCTAGCAAGTAGTGTGATGGCTCATTACACGTGAGGCGTCGATTCAAACCCCAGGTCAGACATCTCCAACAAAACGAAATACGAAAAAATATTTCACCGGCGACTTCCTTTCAGCAGATTTCTGACAAAAAATCTGAGAGTGAAATAAAATTGCCATGAAAAGTTTCTCAAAAATCTGTCGTTCGGAATCGACTTTAAACTGTAGCTCGCGACACTCATGTATAAATTTAACACACACAACATAAGCAGTGTGAGAAACTAGGTCGTAATCCTAGCTAAAGGGTTGTAATGATTAATTATGTATGCACTTATGTATGATGCTTAATGATTACGTTCAGAAAATTGTTACAGAAGTGATTGTGAAAAACCAACTGTTAAGTGCCTACATATTATGACCTGGAGATGTAATTTGGGTCGTATTGTTTTCCAAAATGATTCCAAAACAACCGTTACTGCCAATTTTAAGCACTATTGTACAGCACTATGATAACCGACTTTTCTTAGCCTGCAATTGCTGATTACGAACTGAATAGTGTTTGCTTTTAACAAGACAGCATGCCAAGCCATCAAAGCCGTCAAATTTTGGTCTTATTTCATGGGAAATTTCCAGAAAGGTTAATTCCCCTTTCAACGTTGTCAATTGACAATCAAAATCATGCATTTTGACGTTGCTAGACATTTGTAGGGCTAAGCGAACAGTCTCCTAACATTTCAGAATTTGGAAACAATATTCCTGGAACACAAATGTACACCAGCAAAGAGAAAAACGATTACCAAGCCATCAAACGCGTCAAATTATGGTTATATTGCATGAGAAATTTCCAGAAAGGATAATTCCCCATTTCAGTGATGTCCATTAGTCACCAAGATCAGTCGATTTGACGTCGTTAGACTTTTGTGAAGCTAAGCAAATAGTCTTCTAACATTTCATAACCCGAAAACCAACAATCGTGAAACAAAAATATACGAAATCGTGAAACAAAAATGTAATGTATGTAAGAAAACGATTATGGCTTCATATAAACAGCTTTGGTAGATCAAATCATCATGTAGTTGATAGAATCTTGATGTAGGGCATCAAATAGTACAAACTGAGCAACAACTGTAGCATTCTTATGAATATTTCCATTTGCATCTGCGCATACCCGATAATAACTATACCTGGTAGCAATTTATAAACTTGATTTGTTATTAAAAAAAATAAAGTGCCCCACCAAACTAAAAAATTTATAAAATTGAATGAAAAAAAAAGTAATAGTCGACATAATCGTCTGTCCACTCGCCTTTAAGACGGCCGTCTGTGCCAAATTTGTGTGTTAAAGACTACTGCGACTAAAATAGTTACTGCTGGGGTATGGAAAACATTTCATTATTTTTAGTCTACAACTAACAACAACAAAAATATGGTAAAAATAGGCGAAAAGCAAAAAAAAAAAAACAAAACAAAACATGCATATAATCTATGCTGAGTATCTGTAACTTTTCAATTCATTTTGCTATAAACGCTGGGCTTATTCACGGCTGTACACCTGGGCTCTGTTATGTTCTCCTTTTTTTTCATTTTCAATCGTTTTTTCAGTAGTGGTTTGGTGTGTCTTTCAGCTGGTTTACCATACTAGTACAGGCCTTTAAATTTTTTTCTATTTACTACGTTGCATACACGTACGTGCATTAAGTACTTACTTACTTACCGATCTAGTATGGGATAGTATGTATAGAGTATGTCTAAAAAAAGTATTGCAGCAATACGCGTGCTTAATCATTAAACTACAGATCGATTAACTATGCAGCCTCACTACAGCTGCTTAAACTTTTCTGTTCACAATCAGTCAGTTTCTTGTCTTCTTGTTATTCTTTTTTCTTCTCTCTCAAATTTTGCAGGCAAACCGCCCAAATGCAAACATTTTGAAATTGTTTTGAATTTTCCAATTCCAATTCCAATTCATTTTTTTGTCTTCGATTCGAATTTGGTTGAAGTGTTGCTATAACACCACCTACACGTGAAAAAATGATTATATAGCGGAATAAATTTATGATCCAATTACTGATTTTTTTTCTTCGTATCGTAGGAAGGAAAGTAACGTTTAAAGAAATCATATAAAAATTATTAAAAAATGCTGGCCAGAGGGACATTAATTAAAACTTGTTGGCAGCAGGAGGATACGTATAATATTGTCAGACTCTGCTGGCCACATTTGGGCAGGAAGTGGACAGACTTACTTATGTCCTTAAATCGTATGACCATCCATTGCACAATGGCGATCCTTACAGGCCATTGGCCTTTTGGTAAACCTGCCGAAAGACTCGGCATTCCAACTAATGACTTCTGCAAAAGCTGTATGGATAAGGAGAAGAAAGACTATGTCTTTCACCTCTTGCGTCAGTGCCTATAACTTGTTATCAAGAGACGAAGGTCTTCTGACATCGTTGACCAAGCTCTTTAATATACAAAGATTGGCGCAATAGCAAGATTTATTTTAGACTCGGGATAGTTTTCTCTATGGGAATGGTTGACCGTTGGGTAGAATTAATTGTGGTATCACATTCGTACATACATAATTGATCATTACAACCCTTCATTCAGGATTACGACCTAGCTTCTCACATCACTTCTGTTGTATTTGTTATTTTAAGCATGAGTGGTGGGACCTACAGTTTAAAGTCGACTCCGAATGACAGATTTTTGAGAAACTTTTCATGGTAATTTTATTTATACTCAGAGTTTTGTCAGAAATCTGCTGATAGGAAATCGCCAAGAAATATTATTTCGTATTTTCGTTTTGATAACTGACCTGCGGTTTAAACCGTGGCCTTACGTCTAATAAGGCAATATACTGACTACTAAACCACGGCGACTTCAAATACCGCTATAGCAAGATTTATTTCGGACTCGGGATGGTTTTCTCTAGATAATGGTTGAATTCCGGGTAGAATTAATTGTGGTATCACAATGGGCCTTAAAGCTGGCCTAAGTGGGATCACTTCCTTCTAGGGGAGCCCGCCACCTAATCGAACTTAAACTACAACTTAGACAACAAAAGAATACTTTAATCACGAATAAACGCCTAGAAGAGTACAATTTTGGATAAAACAGTATATTTATGCCAATAAACCTAAGTTAAAATGATTGCTTAGTTTAGATGGACAGCCCGTCATTAGCTTGAAAAACATTTAAAGGCAATTCAATACAAAAGTCATAGAAAATATGTCCCCTTAAAGCTATATTTCCACCAGTACGACGACCATTCAACTTACACCGATAATGCAATCTAGATCCCGAAATAAACTTCCTTACTTACTTAAATGGCCATTAAGAACCCGATTAACCGATTTCGCTTGCCTTATCACATCCTTCCAAGTGCCTCTGCTCTTGCGCGCCTACGCCAGTTTGTCACACCAATCGATAAAAGAGCTTCCTCGATCTGGACCTTCCAACGCATATAAGGTAGTCCTCTTCGTCAATTTCCGCAAATATCCGCATCAAATACCCGTCTCGCCGGAACATCCTCCTTCATTCGAACGACATGGCCGAGACAGGGCAGGCGCTGGACATTTCGGTAGCTGGATATGTCATTGAGGAGCTCATACAGCTCACTCTCGGATACTCTCAAGGCTGCTGCAGCAGCCGAAGCAGCCGCTGGAAGTTAATAGGCTGCACAACGTACATGTCTTTGAGGAGCTCATACAGCTCTTCGCCAACTCGCAGTGGACCGAAGCTCTTGCGTAGGACCTTTCTCTCAAATACTCTCAAGGCTGCTGCATCAGTCGTTAATAGTGTCCATGCCTCCCGTAATTCCAACAGTATTCAGGTAGTGTGTTCCACGGTTCAAATTCCAGGTCAGATATCTCCACCAAATATGAAAAATATTTCTACGGCGACTTCCTCTCAGCAGATTTCTGGCCGAAACTGTGAGAGTAAATAAAAATTGCCATGAAAAAGTTTCTCAAAAATTTGTAGGTCCCGCCACACATGTATAAAATTAACAGTCGTGAGTAATCCTGACTGAAGTATAGTAATGACCAATTATGTGTGTATGTATGTAATCCTTTGGCGATCAAATAAATGTTTGCTGTTTTAAAACAAAACAATTTTTCACAGTGTAAAGACGGCGGCAGAGTATGAAATCTTTTCAATGTTTTACATTTTTTAACCGACACATTTTTCAAAATGAAAAACTTTAAATTTCAAATACGAATCGATTGCGCAGACACACAATCTTGTTACGTTTTTTCGCTCTCTTGCATTTGGCCGGGGTCAAAAATGTAGAAGCCTTTAATTTACACTGTGTACATTCGTGTCGTTTACTTGGCTTATGGTAGATCAGTACAAAGCCATGTCTTGTAATTTCAGTTTGGTGAGTTTTTTTCAAATAAAATATTGTAAATTGAATAGTTTTTTTTTTTGCATGGAGTATTTGAAAGTAAAACTAAATAAACAGCCAATTAATCAATTGAAAAATTGTTTAACAATAGATTCAATAGAAAATGAAAAATTAACAAGAGTTCTAAAGGGTTTTTTAGAGGCGAGAAATCATTATTTTTTTTTTAGAAGGCGGCAGACATAAGAAAGTATTACAAGTATTATAGTTTTAAAATTTTATATTTTTTTATTTGAAAAAATTAGAAAATGTTCAAAAAATTGAAAAAAAGTGTAAAGTAGTAGGTAGTGTGCTGGCTTGTAAGACGTTAGACTGCGGTTCAAACCCCAGGTCAAACATCTCCAATAATAAAAAATCCTCTCAAAATATTTCTTGTAAAAATTCTGAGAGTAAATAAAATTGCCATGAAAAAGTTTCTCAAAAATTTGTCTTTCGAAGTCGACTTTAAACTGTAGGTCCCGCCACTCATGTATAGAATTAACACACACAATATAAGTGGTGTGAGAAGCTAGGTCGTCACTCTGTTTTAAGGACTATATTGACCAATTATGTATGTTAAACAATTTGAAAATACGAATTCAATTTAGTGAAGTAGAAACTAAAACCAATATTTAGAAAAAATTTGAAGAGATTGATAGGTTTACAGATGTGGTGCAAAATGTGCAAAAAAGTGTTCAACTGCAACGGGCATTATATTTTGTACCTAATGACAAGGTCCAAGCATTGGAAGGACATAAGAACTTCATCGGAATATGAGCGAGTAAACAGATATCATACTCGTAATCTAAATGATATTTCAAGTGGTCATGGAAATCCCAACGAATAACTGATCATTCAACCTTGCCATATTACCGTTCAGGACGCAACATGCAACCCTGCATATTCACTCAGCCACAAAAGTATACATACGGTTAACAAATTTCAGAAATTTTTTAACCAATCCGTTTTAGTTGAAAATCTTTATAATTGTCTGACATCTTTCTTCGATTTTAAGACGGTCCTTTGCATTGGTTCAGAAATTTGTGAATTTTGTTAATCGGATATATACTTTTGTGGGCCTGTGCGGGGCCGCAATCAGTTCAATTTCAGAAATTTTTTAGCCAATGCAAAAGACCGTCTTAAAATCGAGGAAACTATAAAGATTTCCAACGGAAACGGATTGGTTAAAAAATTTCTGAAATTTGTTAACCGTATGTATACTTTAGTAACTGTGTGTACATAGTACGTGGTCATTACAGCCCTTCTGTCAGGATTACGAACCAGCTTCTGATACCACTCATGTTGTGTCTGTTAATATTTTATATATGAGTGGCGGGACCAACAATTTAAAGTCGACTCCGACCGACAGTTTTTTGAGAAACTTTTCATGGCAATTTTAATTACTCTCAGAGTTTTTGCCACAAACTTGCTATGAGGAAGTCGCTGAAGAAATATTTTTTCATATTTCCTTTTGTTGGAGATGTCTCACCTGGGATTTGAACCGTCTAACTACTAGACTACGGCGATATGCAACCCTGTCTAGCAATTTTACCACCAAGTTGATTTCCTAGTAAGGCTTATCGTATCTTAGAATCGGAGAAAAGGCTCGATATCAAATTATTATTATCAATAAAGACACTGTTTGGTTGGGAGTTAATTGTTTGGAAAATGTTTATCTGGCTTACTACTATATTCTAAATTACACAAATTACAAGCACAGTTTATAAACCCCGACCTATGAGTTAATTTATCACAGAAGATAAATTTAATATTCTGAATGTGAATGGGAGAGCCTCTTTGGATAGTAACTAGAATGCCTCTGTCTATCCTTTTTTAGCATCTCAATAAACTTTATTTCAAAATATTATACTTTGTTTGATTAAAAGAAAAACGAAAAAGAATCAAAAAAGTACCTTTAAATTTAGAGTATAAAAAATACAATGTATCATTAAAACTAAAGCACTTTTCCCATCCAAAACTACGTTTGAAATTCATAAACGAAGTTATTGCATGGAGTTCATTGGAAATCATCATCACATGACTAATAAACAAAGAAAACACAACCCATCAACGACAGGTGTAAAATGATCTGATCAATAAACAATTTTTCAAAAATTAAATTAGTTTAGTTTAGGTCTGTCTATGTATATACGAAAATAAAAAATGAAAAATCATCAAATAAAATCCCATCACCATTTCCATCACCACCACGACTAGTATCATCATCAATGCCACAATATCATCAATTCACACACCACAAATATTTCATGAATTTTTTTTTATTTTATTATTAATTAACCCACTAAAAATATTCCCATAGACAAAAAAAAGAACGCTGTTGACGATGACGACGCACCACCGCACTGACGGCAAGTCGATATGTCGATTGTTTTTTATTTTTGTTGTTTTTGTAAGTGATCTTGTTAAACAAATAAAACCAAAAAAAAAAATAAAGAAACTTCGGAAATGATTTGAAAATAAAAAATAACAATAAAATTCTTTAATAGTGTTTCTTTTGTTTCTTTTCTTTTTCTTCTTCTTCTTCTTTTGATGATATTTTAGTACTTAAAAGCCCATAAAAATCGACTACTGTTCCTCGCACGCATACCATACTTGCCGGGGGTAAAGGGTGTGAGAGTTTTTAGCTTCGCATAGACGACATTTCTAAGAAATTTCATTCGAAAATGTTTTTATTTGATGATGATTAAACACCTGAATTATAGGCTGTGCCCATAGTACACAGAGAGAATTATTGGAAAACATATATAGAAATTTGAAAATTTAATTTGTTTTACCGAATTTAAAGAAACCGAGTAACGAATAAAGATTTAAGACCTCAATAAATCCCCATATCTTCTTTGAAATACGAAAGGATTGGTATTTGTAAGCTTTCCAGTTAAGGAGTGTGCACTAAAAAATTTGGAACATACATTTCTATTCATATTGGATTATATTTCCATATAACGTAGGCGATCACACATACATAATTGGTCATTACAACCTTTCAATCAGGCTTACGTCCTAGTTTCTCTCACCACTTATGTTGTGTGTGTTAATTTTATACATGAGTGGTGGGGCCTATAGTTTAAAGTCGACTCTGGACAACAGATTTTTTGAGAAACTTTTCATGGTAATTTTCTTAGAGTTTCTGGCAGAAATCTGCTGTTTTTCATTGTTCGTTTTGTTCGAGATATCTGGACTGGGGTTTGAACCGCGTCCTCACGTCTAATAAGCCAATACACTGGCCATTAGACTAAGGCGACTTAATGTTACCAGGAATAAGTTTTGTGTAGATGAATAACGAATAGAGATAGATTCGATGGTCGGCTATATCTTAACGATATAAAACGCTGTATGGAGATAAAATAACTTCGAATTTGTTAACATTACAGTTACAGTGGTGGCCTTATAATTAGAAACGATGTTTCTAGAACAGAGTTCTCTGGAGTGACGAATCTAAGTTTAATTTGTCCCAACCTGATGGAAAAACGTATGTAAGACGTCCTCCAAACAAAGCCTTTGATCCCAGGTACACAGTGAAAATTGTAAAACAAATTAACAAACATACATGTTGCTAAGTCGTTTCTAATTATAAGACCACCACTGTATATACTGCCGGACAACTGATGCGATGTCATAAATTTCTATTATATTTATGACATGTGAGAAAGCGTTTATTATAAAAGAACAGCCAGGAAGATGTTCACCTCTGCACGAATTACCAACTGGTAGTTCCATGGACGAAGCCGTCGTGGTGTAGTAGGCTTATTAGACGAAAAGCCAGGGTTCGAGCCCCAGGCCAGACATCAAAATAAAATACAAAAAGTATTTCTTCGGCGATTTCCTCTCAGCAGATTTCTGGCAAAAACTCTGAGAGTAAATAAAAATTGCCATGAAAAGTTTCTCAAAAATCTGTCGTTCGGAGCCGACTTTAAACTGTAGGTCCCGCCACTCATGTATAAAATTAACACACACAACATAAGTGGTGTGAGAAACTAGGTCGTAATCCTGACTGAAGGGTTGTAATGACCAATTAAGTAAGTAAGTTCCATGGACGATAGAAATGATATGTTTGCCAAGTGTCGTTATCTAGAGCTGAAAGACATTACTGATTGAGTTCTACCCCCAAGAAGTGGCACTGCCTGCCGTTATTTACGTTATCTCCTCTGAGGGCCAGAGTGGAGTGGTAGCTTTGATGCTAAAGGCTCACTTAAGTATGCATAGCGGCCTGTTGTGACTTCACAGGTAAACGCAGTCCCTGTACTGACCGAGTTCCAACAAAATACCAAGGAAGTTAGTCAGCGCAAAGGCCGCACTCAAAACAAGAGGCAAAGCAAGAGACTTACAACCTCCTAATTTTTGAAATTCGAAAACTACGATGAATATTTTTTCTTTTACTCCTATATTTGAACTTTGACTGTTCGATTTGAGATGGGTTTCGGGTATATACGGCAATTACTGGATACATCACAACGGTTGGCGTCGTGTAAATGCAGTAGTTTCTTATTCGTCTGCAGAGGCTGTTGTTTATTCACTTGAGTTTTCGCGACCGCATCGTCGTGAAATGTTGCAATGTGTGGTGCAGGTACGCCGTGCCGTTTATATACGACAATCACTTGGTGCATCACAGCGATACAGCAGTTACTTATTCATCCACAGAGGCTGATGAGAAATACACGGCAGTCTGTTTTTTATTCACTTGAGTTTTCGCGAACGCTGACGACGTTGAATGGTCAGTCGCATCATCGTGAAAAGTTGCAAAGTGTGGTGCAGGTACGCCGTGCCGTGTATATACGGCAATCACTTGGTGCATCACAGCGGCTGACGTCGTGTAAATACAGCAGTTGCTTATTCGTCCACAGAGGCTGTCAGTTATTTATTCACTTGAGTTTTTGCGAACGCTGAGACCGATGTATGGCCAATCGCGCCGTTGTGAAAAATTACAAAGTGTGTTGGAGGTGCACCGTCACGAAAAATTTTACCCACTATACTACGCTGAGCCAATAATTTGCTCTATTCAAAAAAGGTAGGTAAGATAATCACACAGAGACTTATGCCAAGTGCATTTGACTTCTCCAATATTGAATTCCCCTGTATTTTTCTCACAGTGTTGACGACGAAAAACAAAGATCACCGGTGTATTTAGCATACTCACAATACAATTAAATTTGTTAATATATCGGGCAAACAATGTTGTAAAACTCCTAAAATAAAACGAAAAAAAAACGAATTTCAAATAATAAAAATTCAATTCGAATCTGAATCTGGAATCAGAAACCGAATGAGAATTGAATGTGAATTGAATGGTTCTGTTTTATTGTTTGTGTTATTTTTTTGAAAACCAAGTGCGACTAT
This sequence comes from Sarcophaga carnaria, assembly GCA_958299815.1. Lineage (NCBI taxonomy): Eukaryota > Metazoa > Arthropoda > Insecta > Diptera > Sarcophagidae > Sarcophaga > Sarcophaga carnaria. The sequence continues at coordinate 8,188,523 of OY283151.1, read as the reverse complement.
AAACATTTGTTGAACCAATTAACGCTTATTTTATAGCCCTTTAAACAAAATTCTATTGATTCAGTCTTTTCGTTTTACCGCTTTGTCTGTCTGTCTTCTTGGAGTGGAGTGGAGTTGTTTTTAGGAAAAATTACATTTTAAATCAAACAAACAGTGAGTATTTGTTTATGAATTTTTTTCTGTATTGTATTGCATTGGTTGGTTGGCATTTTAATTGTTTATTTACTTAGCCAGCAACATAACAATACGACAAGAAATTTAAATGGAAAAAATTTGTTATTTCGAATGGCTACTAAAATGTAATCGATAACACATTATCGATCCGCTGAAGAATAAATTCTTTTGAAAATATAAATTTATCGATATTTAGTTTTAAAGATCTTGCGATGAACGATCTCCAGTTATTGCTTTTTCTTCTTAGTTTTTGTTTTTGTTAATCGAGTTAGATTATGGTGCGCCTGATATTCATTTAAGTGTGGAATTGACACAAAGAATCGAGCTGCCATTGATTTTAACACTTGACTGGAAATAAACTCAATACTTATTATTGTTATTGCAGTTGTTGTTGTCATAAAATATTATTTTGTTACCTATGCAGGATAAGAGTGCATAGTTTTAAGGTGACCACCTTTTAACATTTTTTTTATTAAGAAACTTTAGCCACTTAGAAATGGCATTTTGCCTTCTTGTCGTCTATATTGGCATAGTGGGGAAATCCATTTGAACTATTATGCCCAAAACAATGCTAAAAAATTTGTATATATCGTGTGAAATTGAAGTCGTAGTTCAGTCCGCCGTGACCCTATTTATTCGTGAACCTATACATACAATGGTGACCTTATAATTAGAAACGACTTAACAACATGTATGTTTGTTAATTTGTTTTACAGATTTCACTGTGTACCTGGGATCAAAGGCTTTGTTTGGAGGACGTCTTACATACGTTTTTCCATCAGATTGGACAAATTAAACTTAGATTCGTCACTCCAGAGAACTCTGTTCCAGAAACATCGTTTCTAATTATAAGGCCACCACTGTACATACATAACATAAAAGTTTGGTCATCACAACCCTTCAGTCAGGATTATGGACCTAGTTTCTCACACCACTTATGTTGTGTGTGTTAATTTTGTACATAAGCGGCGGGACCTACAGTTTAAAGTCGATTCCGAACAACAGATTTTTGAGAAACTTTTCATGGCAATTTTATTTGCTTTTTGAGTTTTTGCCAGAAATCTGTTGAGAGGAAGTCACTGAAGAAGTATTATTTTCATTGTTCTATTGGAGATGTCTTATATGGAGTTTGAACCGTGGCCTTGCGTCTAATAAGCCAACACAATACCTACTAGACTACGGCGACTTCGTGAACCTATATTTGAGGTAAGACTGTAAGGTCACAGATCATTACGAATACTTTATTGTTTTTGCTAAAAGAGCTCACAGAAATAGCTTCATGGATTGTATTTCCAAATGAGAATCAAGCCATTTATGGTCGAATAATGGTAAGGCGAATTGATGGTCGGAGGGATTTCATAGCGATTGTGAAGGGTTTGACACAGGAAAAACTTTGGTCACACACATCATAAGGGAGTTGATTAAAGCCCCGATTTATTTACTCTGCCCTTGATCTGCCTTTGGAATTAATTAATTAGTAGACGCTCCTGTATATGGCGAACGGCTTTGTCAATAAAAAAAAACTCATCTTAATAGAAGTTCAAGGAAATCGATTGTCCGTTAGAGACAGAGAGGGACGTAATTGAATTATATTCAGAAAGATAAAAAGTTATGCAACCAAATTTTATAAACAAAACCTTCCATTCAAAGAAGGTTAGGTTAGGTTAGAGGACGTTTACTTATCAACTAAGACAAGTACAGTACCCGGAGGTCGAATTGACCCATTGTACAAAGTCCTAGTTTTCTCACACCACTTATGTTGTGTGTGTTAATTTTATACATGAGTGGTGAGACCTACAGTTTAAAGTCGACGCCGAGCGACAGATTTTTGAGAAAATTTTTCATGGCAATTTTATATTACTCCCAGAGTTTTTGCCTGAAATCCGCTGAGAGGAAGTCGCCGAAGAAATACTTTTTGTATTTTGTCTTGGTGCCTGGCCTGGGGCTCGAACCCTGGCTTTACGTCTAATAAGCCAACACACTAAGTGCTAGACTACGGCAAATACGCATGACATGGAACACCTCAAGATTTTGTGTAGATTACGATCTACTAGACTACTGCGCCTTCTATTGCTATTTTCTCCAGTGCTTTTTTCAAAGAAAATAACACTGGGTTTATTTTTCTTACACCTCCAGAAATTATCACTTACATTTGGTCACTCTAATATTATGCTACCATTTCATTATTTGCAACAGTGGCAGCATTACCACACCAACAGCATCATCATCATACCCATCTCAGCTCAACTCAACTCCGCTTATACAGAAATAACATGAATGTAGACAAGCACTTGGCATCATCTTATCACACATTCTGTCCAAGATAAACTCAAAAGGCAAATGAAACGAAAACAAACGCAATCAGCAAAAATTCCTTACATGACATGCCACAAAATGCGGATGCGCACCTCCAACTAAAGGCCACAATCCAAAAGAAAGACATTTTATTACGTTATAAAGCAACCGCACAACACTCGTCGAGACGCATCCTCTTGTCTCTGTCGCACTCCAAATCAAAACGTAGCTTTGGGCTAAAAATACGATGTTTTTTTCCTTTTTCATTTAGGCTTTTGACATCCAGTTCAGTTCAGTTTTGCAAACCAGAAGCTGTTTAAACACATCACAAGAAAAAGAGTGCTAAACATAAGCTGGACCTTGTTCATACGGTGGCTAGCAAGCGGCAACATCATCATCTTCATCATCATAAAGTTTAAATGGAAATTATAATTTCGGTTTCGGTTTTGGTTTTTTGTCTTTGTTTTTCGTTCGCATTTAAACGAAATGTTGTGTAATAAATAGGCTTTACAATGTGAAATGCTTTAGAGTACATGGCCACTTTACCATACAATCATGCCGATCGTTTAGCTAAACAGATTGCCTGTACGGCTGAATCTTCTTCGGCTCCTTGTTGGTTGGAATTGGTTGAATGGCCAATTAAAATAAAAATTTCGCTTTTCAATATCAATGTATCAATAATTATAGGTTGTCTATTGCATACCTTTTATTACATACGTGCTTAAGGTACAATTAAAGGCAGAAGGCGAATTAAAAGGGCCCTATTTTAGTACTTAAATAGCAACGTCACTATAACGGGTCGATACAAGGGGATCGAAAATGAACCAAGAACGGCATATTGAGTGTAATCTGGAATATATTGAATTAACAAACAGGCGAGCTTAGGAGTTGTGATTAACGTAATGCTCCTGTACGATCCATTAACATAGCCTTAAATAATCCACAAAACACCACGATCAATAGACCGATAGGCCAGACATCTTTCCACTGAGTACTCCGTCAAGCACAACTTCTCTGTCTACTAAAGGATGACAAAAAAAAGGAAGGAATACATTGATAGCAAATGTGGTATATGTTATCATAATGGAAATATAATGCACTACGATTTAAAAATATATCCTTGCAAACACTCCTTGGAGAAGGCGTCAATAAGGTACTTTTTTTCTTTTGTACAAAAAGTACTTTTCTGATCAGCACAAAGCAGTTCATCAGTTTATACTGAAAGCCTTTTTCCACTTTTTTATTACAGAAAGTAGCCATTTTTCATAAAAAGTACTCTTTTTTCATTAGCAAAAGTACTTTTTCCGTGAAATTTTCTTTTTCAAAAGTCACATTTTTTCTAATTTTTTGTCTTTAATTTATACTTAAAGCCTTTTCCTCTTTTAAAAAACTTTGTAATACAGAAAGTAGTTCTTTTTTATAAAAAGTACTCTTGTTTTCATTAACAGAAGTAATTTTTTCGTAAAATTTTCTTTTTCAAAAACCATATTTTTTCTTCGTAAAGGTTTTTCTTTTGCCAAACAGAACATTTTCCGCTCTAAGAAATTTTTTTTTTACGTAAAGGACTTTATTTTACAAAAAGTACTTTATTTACAAAAAGTACTTTTTTCGTAAAATTTTATTTTTCTAAAACCATATTTTTTGTTCGTAAAGGTTATACCTTTTTTTTCAACCAGAACATTTTCCTCTCTAAGAAATATGTCTTTTAACGTAAAAGACTTTGTTTTACAAAAAGTACTTTATTTGCGAAAAGTACTTTTTCCTTTTTTATAAAATAAGCTCCTCTTTCCTTGCGCAACGGGCTTTTAATTGTTCCACAATTAGTACTTCTTTTTGCAAAAAGTACTTATTCACCGCATTTAAAGGTTTTACGAGAGTATTATATAACTTTACCTATAAGATTTCAAACCCAGCAAATCCACCATCGTTCAGATGTTCTAACTACCCCATACCTTGGCGAATAGGCATGATTACCAAGTGGATATACTCCATCTTCTTGTCCACTATAAGGCAGCATTCGATTATCCATTAAGATTTTGCATTTATACCGCAGTTTCTGAGGCTGTGAGGCTGGCATGATAAAACTTTGCATTGAAACTTTAAGCAACTCTTGCAATTCCGTCAATTTAGGAAAGGACTCTTCGAGATTTCAGCCAAGGCAATCCTCTATTATCTGATCTGTTCATCTTAGTTGGGAAAAGTATTCTGCCGAACCCAACATACACGCATAATTTGTCATTACAACCATTCAGTCGGGATTACGACCTAGTTTCTCACACCACTTAAGTTGTGTGCGTTAATTTTTATACATGAGTTACGGAACCTACAGTTTCAAGTCGACTCCGATCGACAGATTTTTGAAAAACTTTTCATGACAATTTTATTTGTTCTCAGAGTTTTTGTCAGAAATCTGCTGAGAGAAATTCGCCGAAAAAATACTTTTTGTATTTTCGATTTGATGTCTGACCTGGGGCTTGAACCGTGGCATTCCGTCTAATAAGCAATCACACACCTACTAGAATACGGCCAAACCCAACAGTTTATCAAAATTATGCCTTGCGTATGCCGACGACATTGCCATAATTGAGGGTCCTATAGGAATACCCTCAGTTCTATAAGACTAGCAAAATGCATTTGACTATTAATAAGAATTTTGTACCAAGAACAAGTACTTTTTATTTAAATACAATCACAGCAAACAACTAATATTACCTACCAAAAGAGTAGCTAAGTCATGTAACAATAAAAAAAAGTCCACTAAAGAGAGTCTGATTTGTTTAAAGTGTTGTACCCATTTGTTGCCTAAATTGAACACCAAAAAAAAAAACGCAAAAGTACCACCGAAAAATTTAAACATCTTTACAGTGATTATGCAGTAGCCAACACGCAAACTTGCAACAACAACAACGACATAAAAACTAAAGAAGCAAAGAAAGCGCAACCAATTGCTAATCATGAACAGGCCGATGATAACGTCATTGTGTATTACAAGTAAAATGGCAATGAAAAAACATTAATTTTCACTTTTTTTTTTTGCTTGCTTTCCTTACAAACCTTTCGCCAGGAGTACCGTCAAACAACACGGAGTAGTACAATTACAAAAACAAAACTCACGTATTTAATTATGAATTACCAAAAAAAAATAAGACTTTTTAATGTATAACCAAAACAATCAACATTAATTTATGGAAATATGGAACAATTATAACCAAAGGCCATCACCATCACCATCTCCATCACCATCATAATCATTACAAGGCATCTTCAAACGGAGCGCTTTATAATGAAATGTCTTTTGTTTGTAATGGCCAAACAAAGTACTTGTTAAAGTACTTTTATGGTAATGAGCGCAGCAAATAAATTCTGTTTGCAATGGAATGAATTGTTGAATTTTGAAGAAATAATTGCAAGGTTAAGACATAATTAATGAGTGAACACAAGTGGTCGTAATAATGAAGATGATGGTGCTAAAATTTGCAAAAATAAAGTGAAATTTTGCAAATGAAGAAAAAAGTACTAAAAAAAACGAAGTAAGAGATAAAAATCTTTCTTTTGTTCCACTTACATTTTAAATGGCAATTAAAGGGGAATAAAAATTTATTGCAGGAGAGATTGGTTTTACGCATTAAAAAATAGTTACTTAATCATATGAAATTTATGGTACTTAAAGTACTAAACTTAAGTGGTTCATGGCAAAAAGGTATCATTTTAATATTTTTACTTCAATAGTTACACTTTCAGTTTTCCAGTAGGCAACAATTAAGCTCAGTACTCGTGAGAAGAATGTCTCATATCTTCGGAATAATAGCCGAAATTCCTCTTATTCCAAACTTATGTTTCGCATAACATCCATCGGAACATTCAATGCCAATTAACTCCCATAGTATATTTAGCTACATTTCCGCTTTTTCCAAAAATTTAAAATCCTGCGGAACAGCATAATATAGACATACATACATACATAATTAGTCATTACAACACTTACGTTAGAATTTCGACCTAGCTTCTCACACCACTTATGTTGTGTGTCTTAATTGTAAACATGAGCGGCTGGACTTACAGTTTAAAGTCGACACCGAACGACAGATATTTGAAAAACTTTTCATGGCAATTTTGGCTGTCTTCCAAAATGTATCAATACAAAGTTTGTATGCAGTTCTACTACTGTATATAATTTATGTAGATATGCAAAGTAACCAAACAATGCATCAACTATAATTCTGATGCCTGATTGCTTTTTGACTGCGTTAAAAATACACATCGACGACGTTTTGAAATAGAATACATTGTATATATTTTGTACAGCGGCATTATGAAACACGATACTTTGTTCAAACACAAAGCAACTAATATTTTGGAAGGCAGCCTTTATTTTCTCTCAGTTTTTGCCAGAAATCTGCTGAGAGGAAGTCATATTTTTTTGATGTCTGACTTTCGATTTGAACCGTGGCCTCACGTCTAATAAGCCAACGCACTACCCACTAGACTATGGCGACAACTGCACAATATAACTTCACTCGGTCCAATACATTTTGAAAATTATTTTCTTTTTTGGTATACGAGAGAAAAACCTTGCTAAGATTCTTAATAATGTTGAATAAATTGATTTCTAAACTACTCCCATAGTCGAACTCTTCGCGGATTCAGTATCAGCTCTTTGAATGCTGAGCCTCAATTATTGAATCTTTCTAGTAAGGGCTCAAACCGTAACCGCCTTGCTGATTTATTGTATTGTTCTCAATGATGCACTTACAAACATCTTTTCAGTTCTTTTCAGAAAACGCTATCAATTGCAATATCACCAAATACAGATTCCAATTCGCAAGGTCTTAGAATCATGTGGCACTTCACTATAAATGGTACTTTTACATGAGGGATCATAGTGCTCCTAGACAGACTCGATTACATTAACAGCGAACATCAAAAGAAAGTCGGACAATCTCTGGGGTAAGCAGAAGTCCTAACCCTAATATAACAAACCAACACATTTTCAGAGAAGGAATTATTTCTAAACAACTGCATATGGCAACCCTATCATCCTAGAACATGCTACAATTGACAATCGATCGTCTGCTTAGCTGGAAAAACTTAATTAGTTAAACTGAAATAAAGAAAAGAAACACGAAGATGGAGGAAGTGCTTTGTAAGTCCTTGAAGGATCGAAAAGTAATAGCAAAAGATGAATTCGGTTGATAGAGAGCATCTTAAACAACTAGTACGTCCAAAGAAATGGATGTAAGTTTTACAACCAGGATGTCCCATCAGTAATATTGAAGTCGCCGTAGTCTAATAGTGTAGTGGTAACATGTTGGCTTATTAGACGAGAGAACCCATGGTTCAAAATCTAGCTCAGACATTTCTAACAAAAGAAAATATGAAACAAGTATTTCTTTCGACGATTTTCTCTAAGCAGATTTCTGGCAAACAACTTGAGAGTAAAATAAAATTGCCATGAAGTTTCTCAAATCTGTCGTTTAAAGTCGACATATTTAACAGTTGGTACCACCACTCATGGATAAAATTCACACACTCTACATGAATGATGTGAGAAGTTAGGTTGTAGTCCTGACTAAAGGGGTTGTAATGACCAATTAAGTAAACCCCATCAGTAATTATTTCATAATACAGACCTCATAGGCCCACCGATCTTTAAAAGCATTTTGCAATTGCCTTTATTATTTTTGTTAGAACCTTTATCAGTAAACTCTACATAGTTGATTTATATTTCTCAGAGTGTAACTTGATCAATTGTTTTACTGGCTATGTCTCTATATTAAATAAAGGTTATGTTTTTCTCTATATTTTTTAGAGTGCCCACACGGGTGAACCACAAAGTGACGTTATTCACATGTTACAATTGCTAAATTCGTATAAACATTTGAATGTTTTTGAAAATTAGTTGGTTTTTGAAAACCCTACTGCTGGCACAAGATTCATTTGGTGTCTTTAACATCTATCGATACATTGCACCGATATGTACCAGACAAAGGGCATTGCAAAGGGCATAGGATAGTGGCTAATTACTTTGAATTGAATTTCAGAGATATCGGCAACAAACTCTCGAAAGTCTTGCATTCTATAACAGTCCCAACATAATTATTCTATTCATACTCAATCAATGCCTAAGTACGGCTCTATTATTTGGAACAAATGTATGGAAGTTATCGATGCCAATTGCTAAACTTACAATATTTCATGGTTTGTTTCATATTTTCCACTATATTTGGCATGAATAATTAAAATTAAAGAAAAAATGTCTTTGAAAACTGATTTTCACAATGTGTTGTACACTTTTAAACTGAATTGGTTGGAGAAGGCTTAAATAGTTAAACGGGCATCTTACAAGTAACTACAACCAAGCAACCAAGACTTTACATGCAAATGCCATCTCATAGCAAAGAAGAAGATCTCACAGGTAATTTTATGCATTTGCCAAGTATGAATTAAGCCAATCACTTTTGGTAATAATCAGCCTTCTTTTTTTGCTTTTTAGATGGTGTTGTAACAGACATCTCTGGACAGACATACAGCAAATATTGAGAGAAAGACGGCATTACCTTATTCTGCTGTTGCTGTTAAGGCAAGTGCAAAAACAGAAAAAGCAGCAGCTTGAGTGGCAGCAGTATTGATATCGTGCTGCCGAAGAATTTGTTGTTATCCCAGCACTGCTGGTGGGCATGTTCAGCATTTTAATTGACACAAATGCGGATAAAATAAATCCTGAACGAAAAAAAAACATATTCAGAGCAACAGTGGCTACAATGCCATTACCAAGCACGGTTAGGCACTGCATTTTACCATACTTGTCTGCCTGCTCTTCTTTTAATGCAAATACTGCACAGAGATATGGACAGCAGCAGAAGAGGATGAAGAATTTTTAAAACTCAAAAGTTCCGACTTTAGAGAGCTCAACAATGTTCACAGTTCTGGATTAGGATTGTTTTTCAAGGTAATTAAGACATTTTTTCTTTTGTGTCTTTCGTTTTTTTTTTTTCTTTCCTTTTGAACATTTTAGCTGCTGTAGTTCTGTATGCCTTATGTTGCATGCTGTTGGTGTCGTCTTTATTGCTGTTGTCGTTTTTAGCTGCTTTGATTTCTTTTTTTTTTTGTTGTTGTTTTAGTTTGAAACATAAAAAGATAATAAATGTGAGAGATTATGGGGCGTAATGGAAATTTAATGTTCAATCAAATGAATTTCATTTCATTTGCCTTTCATGTTCGAAACTAATTTTTGATTTGTATTGATTTCACTGAGTTGAACACAAGAGAAATTTAATGGTAAATTCCACTATTTAAAACAGGCTAAGTTTACTTTATTACATCATGTTTTAAGGGATTTCAGTTGTAGAACATTTCATGGTAGACAATCATTCGACAGATCTTTGTAACGGAGATCTTCAAACCACTATTATTCTTTTCAAACACACCGCGTCCTTACACAAGACTGACTGAACTTTTACTAACTCAGTCGCCTGCTTTGGCTTGCCTTTTATATGGCAGGTTAAACAGTCTGATGAATGTTTTTGAACACGAACGTTCATTACTTCGCCTTCTCGAAATCTCTATAAATGTAAACATCGTTGTTTAGGATTGTGGACCTATCTTCTTGTATGTGATAATTTTATACATGAGTGACGGGGCCTACAGTATAGATTTTTGAGAAACTTTTCATGGCAAATTGTATGTACTCTCAGAGTTTTTGCCAGTAATCTGCTGAGAGGAAGTCGTCGAAGAAAAATTTTTCATATTTCGTTTTGATATCTGAAACGGGGTTTGAACCGTGGTCTCACGTCTAATAATAAGCATAGGATTAAATCAATCGCGTTGCAAATGTTTGATAGACTAGAACTCAGATTTTGCAAAGTATTTGTGACTAACCTAATGCAATGTAGAATTGACTACATATCCAGAGAGTTGCTAGAACACAGACAGCCAATCGTGACTTTTAATGACAAAGTTCGTCCTCTGGCTTCAAGCTTTATTCTAACCTCAAATTATCAAACCATAATCTTCCCGATCTCTCAGAAAGATTGAGTCAGTAACTAACATTAGAGGAATGTTACGTAACACGCTCACTTGAGAGGAGAATTAGTTGAACAAACTGTCTCAGCCACTAACCAACTTAATGTTGCGAGTATCAAGCCAATACAGTGTGTCACAAACATCATCATCCTATTGAAACAGGTTTTAATTTTTACAAGTAGCAATAAATATCTATTTGGTTTGACACTTGTTAAGTACTTTTGCCCAACTGGGCAATATTATCGCGTGAAATTGCTCTCTTGGAAGAATATGGAACAAAGACGAGATCTGGAGGCTCTAGAGCAACCGTTCTGCTGTGGATGAATATATCATACAGATCCCAGTACAATCAACCAGACGATGTATCAATTAAATGGGCGGCCTTCACGGAGTTCTTTGGTAAGAGACTTGAAGATTTTCGTTTGCAAAGTGTATTAACTGCTAGTCGTTGATCCCCATTCACGTGCAATGTTTGCTGAAATCATAAAAATCTTAACCAGAGGGCAGATAACTTTTAATTGAAAATCATCATGAGGCCCAGTTCCATAAAGTTTCAGTTCCATGGGAACGTGAACAAGCAAAATTATTGCTTCAAGGGTACCGATAATCTGTGTAGAACACACGATTAGCAACTGTACCCCCTCAATGCTTATGGTGTTACAGTAAAAACTGTACTCTGAACAGCAACAGCAAGAAAGTCATGCTCAACGATTTTGTCTCTCACTGCTAGACGTACATATGTTGTAACAGAATGAAGCAACAGAATGGTAAACCTAACCTGTCGTTTTAATAGATTGTACTGTTCGGCAAGATCGAGTGATTCAACAGTTCTTGACTGCTTTTTCTGGGGGAAGACATTAAAGCATGGATTTATATCAGCAAACCACAGACTTTTGATCTTTTTTCTCAACTGAAAAGACGCAATTTTTGGACCAATATCAGAGATCAGCAATGAGTATTCAAAAAAATGAGTAGAATCGAATCATACTCATAATTTCAGATACTTATACGCATTCATACTTATTTTAATATCATGAAACCTCTACTCATATTCAAAGTTTGAAGTACTCATCATATTCATACTTAACAACACCTGTGATGTGATGATGTTTCGACTCTCCACAATTCAACATATACACGAAGCACAAAATAAGTATGAATCGCGTACGAACACTAAAATACTCACGAAATGGTTGTGTGCTTGCACTGTTTGCTGCTCTGTCTTTTTTGCTTATGAGTCTTTTTTTTTTTTTTGTTAAAGGTCTAACAACAACAAAGACTGTAAATTTTGATGAATGATTCGAGTCACTCATAGTATTTTTCTAAAGTTATGAATCTAAATGAGTAGGCTTATGAATCAAACATTTTACGAATGGTATGAGTTTGATGCCAACGTTGTACGCATACTCATTGCAACATGTACTTATAAATCAACATTGTAGTGAGTACGAATGAATCAGAGTACATAGTTAAATTTCAATATTGTTGACTCACTAATATTCAAATTTCATGAGTGCTTATGAGTAGCGATAAAACGATTCATTGCTGATCTCTGCTCAATTTGCAGATGAAGACTAAGCTCTCTAGCAAGAAACTGTGCCAGGCTCTAGTATAAATCTTTAGGAAATCTCACCTCGTGCAACAGCTATAATTTTCCCAACGTCCATCTCTTTCTATTAATTATTATTTTCACAAGTTCGTTGACAAAAGACCACAAGTGAAATAAAATGAAAAATAAAAAAATCCAAATCACATTCTGTGTCGAGTATAAAAATTAGCTCCGTCATAAAATATTGTGTCTTTTCTTTTTTTTGTTGTTTTTGTTGTCTTTAATTGTTTATATTTTTCAACAATATGTACGACCGCAATTAATATTTATTTCACGCTGTTACTTTATTACAAGGTCTTCTTCTTCTACAATTTCCCTGCCTTACCTTGTGGCTATTTCTTTCAACACCCATCGTAAATTGCAACGCAAAGATTCTATTCCAGCTTTAGATTAAGAACAACACTTTTGTGTAAACGTCCTCCGTATGTGCTTAATTATGACACCAATCTATTCAATTATTTACAGCCAGAGGATAATTTTTCTTCTCTGCCCGGCCAGCGACTTTTTTTCTTCTCGGCTCAAGACATGATGTTCCGACCAGGAAGACTATCAAAAAAAAAAAACAGAAACCCGCATGGAAAAGTAAACATAGAGATGGGATGGATATATGGTTGGTACGTTAGACAAAAGGAAAACACATGAAACATTTAATGAAAAATAACATTTTCAAGGAAAACACACGTAGACATTTAAAAAAAAAGTGCAAATTGTTCTTCAGTTACAACAGTTACAGCAGCAGCAGTTATTGGCTCACTGCCACCAGAAGAGCATTAGCAGCAGTTGCATTCAAAGATTACATACGAAAAGAGGTGCAACCCATGGTGTGTTGTGTTGGTTTATAAGATGTTTGCTTACGAAGAAATAGAATGGAATTGTTTTCCTTTAAAGTGTTTTTTATATGAGCTTTTTTAGTTGATTTTTAGTTGGATTTGTTTTCAAAATTAATTGCTCTCATGTGCTGTGGTTAATTTTTCTAAAACCAATGAATGGATTTCCTTTAAAACAGAATGAAGTGAAGTCGGCAGTAAAAGTAAATACACTGGCAGCAAAGCTAACGGTATCTTGTATAAGTCTTTATACGGCATCGAATGTTAAAAGAAGCTCTCTAAGAAATTAAAAAAAATTAGTTTTTCTTCTAAAATAAAAACATCTTTCTAGGTAATCGGTCTAGCAATTATTTTCCGAACAACATCTCAAGCAGTGGACGTATCTAAATCCAGAGAATATTATTGCTGAAGCATGCGTATGATATAATTATAATAAAAAAGAACTGCATTATGTCTTCCCATTGGTAATCGCGAAAGGCGTATAACTTTAAAACACTCTATTTAACGCACGTCAATTGAAAGCCGTAAAGAGACCAATGAGCGAAACGTTGTACTTCTCGTGATTTCTTCGGTTCCGGCAGTACTACTGATCTCCTCCATTGGTAAGTTTGAAACTTATAGGGTTAGGGCATTAACATTATATTTTCTGTAGCATTAAACCACGTACCGTTGGATGGTGTTTGTTTGTAAATCACCAATCATAGTACTAGTGTAGAGGGGCCATAGCATTACAGCGTCCCACGGTTACAAAATCGTATACAATTTTTAATATTGTATATGCCTTAACATAAGGCTATCTGCAGCATTAACATTCATTCATTCTCATCATCACAGAATCCATACATGGGATTCGAGGTGATTCCCATTCTTTGAATATAAAATGTTTTGTCAAGTGACCTTTGCTCCTACGAGTACATAATGCATAACTAAAATCTCATTCTATTGTAATTGCTTACATTGCATCAAACCCATTTCTTCATGTCCTTTCCCTAAGAATACTATTTCAAACATCTGATCGGCTGGTTGCCGAGAATTCCAATATGACCGGCGTTCAAGCAGACCGAGACTAATTTTTCCTGCCTAGCTGCACCATCAGCTTTCCCAGGCAGACATACACTACTTTCGAGTTAAGTGTCCTGTACTTGAATGGATATAGTATTGTTATGCCAAACCGTTCGTACTTTCTGTTCAAGTTGAATTGAGCACATCTTTCGGTGGCATAGACTTTCGCTTGGAAGATATCATGGTGTTTCATACTCGAATCAAAAATTTCTGTTTCAGTCCTGCTATTTGTACTTTACGCATATGCATGCCACAGATGATGCCTCTTTTGAATGAGTATGTATTCTCCAGGTAACGCCATTCACTCTCCTTACTTAGTCTCATTGCGAAGCATCCACTAAAATTACTTAGTTTTCTGGTTTTATCCAGGAGGGAACTGTGAGCCACACGATCCTTCAGGTAACGTTGGTCGCTTTGAAACTAACAATGGTATTCGTGGCTTTACTTCGAAAGGATTCGAGGTTTCCCCCAAAGCATCAAGTATCCGATGTAAAACAGATTTTCTTTATTCCGCTTATACCAACACATGTAAGTCTCAGTATCTTATGCAACTTGAACTGTTTTCAATATCCGAGATATGGCCTTGTAGGTCATAACTGCCCTGATCATTACGGCATACATTCTGTACATAATCCTCCAAGATTTTTCAGAGAGTTTACAGAATACAGTACCTCAACCAGCTTTTTTAGTAAAAAAATTTTAAAACAAATTTTATTCGAATTCTTATGAAAATTCATAAGCTTCATCATCTTGGTGGGTACGTTTATAAGCAAAATTGCAGTATTTGGAACTCAGGAAATCCACACGTGGTCTTACAGAAGACAATGCAGCCATTTCGAGTGACCCTTTGATGCGGCTTGTGGAGCGAAGACATCAAAGGCCTCTATTCCCTTGAAAATGAGGACTGCGCAACCATCGCCCCACGATTACCGATTTTTTTTGTTCTCGCTCTTGATGGTATTGATGTGAGCGATGTTCAGTTTCAATAGGATGGTGGAACTTACTACACAACCTATGCCACAATCGATTTATTGATAGCGATTTAATTAGCCGAAATGATGTTGTTGAAGTCGCCGTGGTCTAGTAGGTAGTGTTGACTTATTAGACGAAAAGTCAGGGTTCGAGCCCCAGGCCAGACATCAAAATAAAATACAAAAAGTGTTTCTTCGGCGACTTCCTCTCAGCAGATTTCTAGCAAAAACTCTAAGTGAAAATAAAATTGCCATGAAAAAGTTTCTCAAAAATCTGTCGTTCGGAGTCGACTTTAAACTGTAGGTCCCGCCACTCTTGTATAAAATTAACACACACAACATAAGTGGTGTGACAAACTTGATCGTAATCCTGATTGAAGGGTTGTAATGACCAATTATGTATGTATGTATGTATGTGTGATGTTGTCAATTGGCCGCCAAGAAGCTGCGATTTGACAGAGTTGGACTATTTTCTGTGGAGCGCTGTTAAATAAATGTGTTATGCTGAATAACCAGAGACAATTGGGCATTTGAAGGCCAACATTCGTGATGCCATTGCCGAGATACGATCCCATGCACGAAAATTGGTCCGATCGAACGGGGTACCGTGACCGCAGCAACCGTATGAATGAAATAATATTCCATTTCTAACCGGAACAATTGTACTTCACAATAAAACAAATAAATTTTACCCAATTCCAAACCGTTTTTGTTTTATTGCATTTTTAATTTTAAACTTTTAAACATCCCACCCTGTATGTTGCGTTTGCGTTCATCATCATGTTGATGTACGCTTTTTAATGTATGGAACTATTATTGATTACGATAGGTGGCTTAAATAAAGGTTTTCCATCTTTGAGTTCTGATAATTAAATTTCCAAACAAAGATGATAATCTGGCCTTTTGGACCCTTCGATCTCCAATTGGCTTCCTAAAAATTCACTCGAGAGGTAAATCAATCTCTGTTAGAAATGACTAAGCTACACTTAATTTCTAGAATCATTGGAATTATACAACCACAAGAAGTGACAGATTTCATTTTATAATTACACTGATTTCCCTTTGGTAATACAAGGTGCATATAACTTTTCGGTTTTTGCTTACATTCATTGCCTTGTACAATTTCATTACTTATGTAATTCGTCCTTACAAACCTTTAGTCAGGATTACAATCTAAGCTTTTCACACCAATCATGTTGTTTGTGTTAATTCTATTCAGTCAAAATTACAGTCTGGAATACTTTTAATCTTCAGATACTGTATCTTATCTCCTTCAGATCTGAATACTTTAAATATTTAATTCTCCCTGGGAAGGTTAATAGCCCCAAAATTTAATAACTTTGATCGCTCAGTCAATAATGGCTGTATAACCTAAACTTCATTGTGTTAAGAAGTTTAAATGAAAGCGTCTAAATCCAACGGAGTAAATTAAAAACTCGCAGATATATTATACGAATTTTAAAATTGAAAAATAAAAATTTTTTTGCCGTCCAACAATGTCAACGGGACTTATCAGTAACACCAACTTCGTAACACTTATTAAAATTGAAAATGGTTGCGTGACTTCTAAAGTTGTGTTCCAAAAACGCAAAAAAAAAACTACGTAGAAAATAAAATACCGTCTAGTGAAATAAATCCACTTCGATTTTATTTTCCATACCAAAGCAACGGAATGAAATACAATAAAAATAAATTAAATTCCAAAGAAAAAAAAGAACTTTGAATAATACTTGGTATTGTAGACCGCAAAAAATAACACACACACACTCACTTACTTCATCATCAATATCAGCCGGCAGTCGACAAAAAAAAACACTCAAATACAAAAGAAGGCACACAACAACAAAAGGCGTTGGTCATGTTGGACACAAAAATCAAACTCCTACAACATGGCCATAAATTAACCGGACATCGAAATACTGTGATTAAGAAAAATTAAAAACAAAAACAGAAACAAAAACAAAAAGCATTCACTAGGAGCTTACACAGGCACACTTTATCGAAATGTTTGGTTGGATGGATGGCTGGCTGGCTGGCTGGCTGAGCGGTTGGCTGAATAACTAAATGAGTGGCTGGCTGACATGCAAGAAATTTGATGAATTCTAATGGTCTCTGAAAACGGGGTGAAAACACAAAAAAAACACACAGAAATTCTAAAGGAATTTGAAAAATTGCGTGCCACAAACTAGTCCATCAATTTTGTATTAAATTTAATCATTTTTCTCTGTTCACATTCAACAAATATTTATAATGGGTCACTTAGAAGTGTTACAAACACACTGGGATGGGAAATGTTAGCGGCAGGCTAACATTGGAAATAGAATAGGACGCTTCGCTGAAGTCAATTTAGCAATTTTATTATTGTTCAGTTTCATACATGCATACATAATCGGTCATTACAACCCTTCAGCCAGGATTACGCCTAGGTTCTCACAAAACTAATGCTGTGAGAGTTAATTTTATACATGATCTACAGGACCAACAGTTCAACGAATCCGAACGACAGTTTTTTAAGAAACTTTACATGGAAATTTCATTTGCTCTTATAGTTTTTACTAGAAATCTGCTGAGAAAAAGTTGCTGAAGAAATATTGTTCACAATTTGTTTTGTTCGAGATGTATGACATGGGGTCTGAACCGTGGCCTCACCTTAAATAAGCCAACACACTACGTACTAGACTACGACGAATACAGTTTAGCTTCATAAAAGTATTGTTACGAAAGTGGAAACATCGTTTAACATTAACAAAAGCTACACTAACAAATATAACGAACTTGCTTGCATATACCAGCAACAAGTATGAAAGAAAAGGATATAGACAAGTAAACAAGAACGCAACAACAAACAATGTGAACAACATACACTCGAGAAGGCGAAACAAGAACCTTCTGCTTCAAGAATGTTCATCAGACTGATTTTGTGGACATATAAAAAGGCAAGACAAAAAAGACAACCAGTCAGTAAGAATTCAGTCAGTCTTGTGTGAAGATACGTTGCGTGCGAAGAATTGTCGCGGTTTAAAGATCGTCGTTGAAAAGATCTGCGTTGTAAGCAAAGAATAATAGCGAATACACAAGTTGTTGTTGTATCGTAAAGTTGTATACGGTGGCACACAAAAGTATTGCTAACAATAAAGAGTTTAATTGAAATAAAACACAAATTTGTTTTTATTTTTGTTTGCAATCAACGAACTCATACTCTAAACGTTTTTAAAAAGGTAAAAACGTGACAGTATTTAATTGGCCATTACAACCATTTAGCCAGTAAAATAGCTTCGCTTCTCATACCACTCATGTTGTGTGTGCTTGAATCATACATGAATGGATAACTTTTGCCTGAAGACTGGCAAAATTCTATAAATTTGAATGATTTTCTAACATGTTGTGAACAACATCTTACATTTTAGAGTACGTACCAGAGATCAGCAATGAGTATTCAAAAAGATGAGTAGAATCGAATCATACTCATAATTTCTGATGCTTATATGCATTCATACTGATTTTAATATCATGGAACCTCTACTCATATTCAAAGTTTGAAGTACTCATCATATTCATACTTAACAACACGTATGATGTTGTTGATTTCGACTCTCCATGACTCTACATTTACAAGAATCACAAAATAAGTATGATTCGCGTACGAACACTAAAATATTCACTAAAAGGTTGTTTGTCGTTATGAATCTGAATGAGTAGGCTTATGAATCAAACATATTTCGAATGGTATGAGTTTGACGTCAACGTTGCACGCATACTCATTGCAACCTGTACTTATAAAACAACATTGTAGTGGGTATGAATGAATCAGAGTACATAGTTAAATTTCAATATTGTTGACTCACTCATGTATATTAAAAATTTCATGAGCGCTTATGAGTAGCGAAAAAATGATTCATTGCTGATCTCTGGTACATACTGTAGCTAGCCCACCTCTGCTATGCTACAGACTGTAATAAATAATAATTAATTGTAGTTCTGTTTTAAAAGTAATAATTTATTCAATTAAATGTTTAGAAAAATTAAACATGCAAACTCCAAATGCGTTCATTATTCCATTATTCCTTTAATGGCTTTTTGCCCTATAAAAGTAGGAAAAAAAAAGTAATTTTAAAATGAAAAGGATACAGCCAATCAGTCAGCCAATTCAGTGAGCCATTCTACTATTAAAGTTTTAAATATGCAAAGCTTTAAACCTCAGGGCTTTCAATCAAATTCTGTTACTGGCTGACTTTTTTTAAAATTGATTTCTTAGCCGCAATTCAGGCCAGTCGCAGCCATTCAAACCCATTGAAACTGATGCTGACAATTCGATACTTTCAAACGTTATTATCTTTTTTTTTTTTGGTACAAGACAAAAATAAAAATAAAATTAAAATAAATTTATAACGAAATTAAAATTGAAAGAAATTTATAACCCCAAGAAGTCGCTTTAATGTTTCATATCCTGCTGATTGCAAATTCGCACAAATAATTGTTGATAAATGATCCGCTCGTCGGCCGTTGCATTATGGATGTTCTGATGGCTGTTGTGGGTTTTTGTTCATGTTTAAAGCATTGTTTTGCTCACAAATAAAGATTTAGTGGGGTGTCTCCATCACAACATTAATGGTAATTAATGCAGCCGCATCCATAATACACAAGACCGTAAAGAAAAGCCAACAAATTATGCGTTCATATGCCATTTCATTTGCACAATGGGTTGTAAAGGGAATTTTTTAGTTCAAAAAATAAAAATTCAAAATTTATTTTTGAATTGAAGGAAATATTAGGAAAAACTTTCTCCCAGGAACTTCTCTCAGTTGCCGAAACCATCTACAACTACCGTTCACAACCGAACGAGGATAATGAACATTTGCAGTGTCTTGACCTTGAACATATGCGCAGTGCTATGTAGTCGTAGTCCAATTCACAAAATGTTAGAAAATCACTCAAATTTATAGGATTTTGCCAGTCTTCTGGCAAAAGTTATCCCATACATGTATGAATCAAGCACACACAACATGGGTGGTATGAGGAACGAAGCTATTTTACTAGCTAAAGGGCCAATTAAATCCTTTCATGAAGCTGAACTGTATTCACCGTAGTCTAGCAGGCACTGTTCAAACCCCATATCAGACATCTCCAACCAAACGAAATTATTTCGAATTTATTTCGAAACGAATTATTTCTTCGGCAAATTACTCTCATTTCTTGTAAAAACTCCGGGAAGATAAATAAAATTGCCATGAAAAGTTTCTCAAAAATCTATCGTTCGTAGTAGACTTTAGGTAGGTGCCGCTACCCACAACATAAGTGGTGTGAGAAGCTGAGTTGTAATCCTGACTAAAGGGATGTAATAACCAATTATGTATGCATCATATCAGAGTATTTTAAAAATTCTGATTGGACTGTTGGTGTCTAACTTTCAACTTAGTTAACCTACACTCAGTCACAAAAGTATACATACGGATAACAAATTTCAGAAATTTTTTAACTAATCCGTTTTCGTTGAAAATCTTTGTAATTGTCTGACAACTTTCCTCGATTTTAAGACGGTCTTGGTTAAAAAATTTCTGAAATTTGTTAACTTTTGTGGGCCTGATGTACACTTTTGTGGGTCTGCACAGGCCCACAAAAGCTAACAAATTTTTTAACCAATCCGTTTTCGTTGAAAATATTTATAATTGTCTGACATCTTTCTTCGATTTTAAGACGGTCTTTTGCATTGGTTCCGAAATTTGTGAAATTTGTAAATCATATGTATACCTTTGTGGGCCTGTGCAGAGCCACAAATCAGTTCAATTTCAGAAATTTTTTAGCCAATTTAAAAAACCGTCTTAAAATCAAGGAAACTATAAAGATTTCCAACGAAAACGGATTAGTTAAAAAATTTCTGAAATTTTTTAACCGTACGTATAATTTAGTAACTGTGTGTATGTGAAGGAATACCGATACGATCATTCACTTCTCGTATTTGAAGGTCTTTGTGTGTTTCGACGACCAACTGCTAAAGTTTAAGCTTGCTTAAGTTTCTTAGACTTTAGCAGTTAGAATTAACCTCTTTTTTTTTGTAAGATCAATTGGGATATCTTCAGTTGTTTGAACAAATTAAACGCTATTCAAAAGTTCTTTGGATTCCTTAACTCTGGAAGATAGCGGAAAACTTTAACATCACACTGGGCCTTATGTGGCCTAAATAGGTCCATCCAATCTCCTTCAATGGACAGCCATCTCCACATACCTAGCTCTAGAAGATCGAAGAACGAATTATTTGAAAGATCTTAGAATTTTTATGGGCACTTTTTTACGTGAACAGTTTCCCGGGAAACACGAAATTTAATGATTTCGGCATATCGAAATTCATAACCAGATGTTGGTTAACAATAGTTATTGAAATGCGCCATAGCATACATACCTACATTATTAGTCATTAGAACACTTCAGTCAGGATTACAACCTAGCTTTTCATGCCACCTATGTTGTGTGTGTTAATTTTTTTACATGAGTGGCAGGTCGTACAGTTTAAAGTCCACTCCCAACGACAGTTTTCTGAGAAACTTTTCACAGCAAATTTTATTTACTCTCAGTGAGTTTTTTCCAGAAGTCGGCTGAGAGGAAGTCACCGAAGAAATATTTATTCATATTTTCGTTTTGATGTCTGACCTGGGTTTTGAAACGTGGCCTCTCGTCTAATAAGCCAACATACTACCTACTAGACTACGGCGACTTATGATGACGTCAAGGGAAAATTGTTGCGATGGCGACAAGTTTGTTCAAATGATAGCCAAACAAGGATAGACAGTAAGATAGTTTTGTTTTTTTTTTGTTTGCTAGGACTCTGACTTATTATTAGCCGCTGCCTATAACCAAACTTTCTAGTGATAGAAGGCGGCATTAGTCCAGTGAAAGGACTATCGCATTATGTTCCTCTACTGAATGAATGAGAATCATAATGCAATCACCTTCAAAACATCAATACTAAGGGGCTCATTAACAAAAAATATTTTAAGTCGCCGTGGTCTGGTGGGCTAACATATTACCTACTAGACTACGGCGGCATAGCATAGAAGAAGAAATTCCTTCAGAAAATCTTGTTCGTTGTTCAGACTTCAAAGAAAACATTGCCCATAGTGCAAAACTTGTTGACAACAGTATGTCCTGTCCTTATTTTAACCAGTTTTGAAAGTGTCTTTGGCAACAAATTACCTTTAAACAGTAAAGAAATACAAGAAAAGACGAAGAAGAAGAAAAAAAGCCCTAAAAAGTTTTCTTTAAAAACCGCTCACCATAGATTTTATTTTTATGGGGTTTTTCTCTCTCTCTTCTGCCTTACGTACCACCACCAGCAAAACAGCCAAAGGAGTTGCTTATGATGTTGACAATCCATACCACATTCATTATCAATTGCCCAGTACCATTGTGGTTTTTTTGCCTTTTTTTTCTCCTTTTTTATTGTTGTTGGGTTTTGGTAACATCCATAAAAAAAAAACTTTTGCGTTGCGTTTATGGCATATCAAGTTCAAGAAATAAAGTCAGCAACATTAAAGGTATGTTGCCGTCAATTTGTGCGAATTTACAATGTTTTTCATAGTTTTTCTTTTCGCAATTTTTTGTTCTTTTTTCTTGTTTCTCTTTTTCTTTTTTACATTCAGTTGCCTTCAGTCGGCCGGTCTGCCTACGTTTCTTAACTTGCCATTACGGGGTTTGAGGTTATGTTCCATTTGAGGTTATGTTATGTTTTTTTTTTCTTTTCTTGATTTTCTATATGAAATGCCATCATTTTCTTGCAATATTTGTTAAGATTTTTTTTATGGGCCTTTTTTAGTTCATTATTTTTTATGTTTTCAAAAGTTTCATGACGGCGATTGCGTACCACCACCAACCATATGAGTTTGATGACAAGCCAAGTCCCTTTTGCTACATTTACAATTAACTTTCCATAATTCACTTGGTATGACATGGTCTAGTACATAACAGGCAATTGCAATTGTGGCTGTTTGTATCTGTATTGGTATTATGGCCAATTTATAGCCGTCTTTCAACAAATTTTACTGTGTATGAGAACACATGTGAGTACATATATGTATGTGAGGGCGTTGTTTGGATCTTATTGCTTCAGTGTAAATATATCATTAATTAGCGGCATAGCCATGATAAGCTTAACAAATGCAATTTCGAAACGGTTACTGCAACTAATATTCACTTTAATGACTTAAAATTTAGTCTTTATGGGCGTAAATTACTTTAAAAAACGTTTTGCATGCTTGGCAGTTTATTTCATTTCATTCCGTTCACTATTACAGATTACAGTCAGAGAAGTTGGGCTACAGTATGACCTGAACGAAACTTACATACATAATTGGTCACTACAACCCTTTAGTCAGCATTACTACCTAATTTCTCACACCACTTACCCTGTGTGAATTAATTTTTATACATGAGCGGCGGCACCTACAATTTGAAGTCGACTCCGAAAAACATCATTTTGGGAAACTTTTCACGGCAATTTTATTTACTCTCTGAGGTTTTGCCAGAAATCTCGCCAGAAAAGTCGCCTAAGCAATATTGTTTCATATTTTCTTTTAGTTGGAGATATCTGACCTTCGGTTTCAACCGAGGCCTCAGGTCTAATAAGCCAACACACTACCTACTAGGCCACAGCGACATACAATCCTTTTTGTTAATGAGCCCCTTAGTGTTGATGGTTTGAAGGTGATTCCATTATGATTCTCATTGTCACAGGCAGTGCGTGATAGTCCATTCACTGGACGAATGCTGACTTCATTCACTAGGAAGTTTGGTTATAAGCAGCGGCTAATAATAAGTCAGAGTCTTAGCAAGCAAAAAACAAAACTATCTAATTGTCAATCCTGGTTTGAACATCATTTGAACGAAATTAACGCCACCTCAACCATTTTTCATGCTAAGCACCAGCTACTTCAGCAGTTGCTCGCTTTTATTCTATTTGCAAATAGAAATTCGATTCATACATGTTTTCTTGCTTGGCACCCTACATAAGGCACTCATACATTGAACTCATTGTTGTAAACCATGTTTTCCAACTACTACACTAAAACTTCCTCTATCGTCCGTACAAAATTCAGTGGAACTGCCATTCAGTAATACTCACGGAGGTATTCACCATCTTGACTGCTCTTGTATTCTTTCTCACTCGCTTTCTTACCATTATGGCCTTGAGAAGTCTTTCTGCAGTTCATAGGGCTATAAACTAATGTAATGTTAACGGATTCATAGGCGCCGTAGTCTCGTAGGTAGTGTATTAGCTTATTAGACGTGAGACCACGATTCACAACCCCAGGTCAGACATTTCCAACAAAATGAAATACAAAAAAAAATATTTCTTTCGGTGATTTCCTCTCAGCAGATTTCTGGCAAAATCTCGGAAAGTAAAATAAAATTGCCATGAAAAAGTTTCTCAAAAATATGTCGTTCGGAGTTGACATGTATAAAATTAACACAAACAATATTGGTGGTGTGAAAAGCTAGGTCGATTCATTGTCCCCTTATCGATGAAGTCGCCGTAATCTAGTAGGTAATGTATTGGTTTCAACGGTTCAACCCCCGGTCAGACATCTCCAATAAAATTAAATACGAAAAAATATTCCTTTCGTTGAACCTAGGTCGTAATCCTGACTGAAGGGTTGTAATGACCAATTATGTATGTTATGTATGTACATATGTATGTTATCATAAGTGATTCACATTTCATCACCAGTCACCAGTGTTATTACGATTTGCGAATAGAGATTCGATTATTAAAGATTTCTTGTTTTAATACATAAGGCACCCGTACATTGAACTCTCTTTTGGATATCACGTTTTCAGCTGCTCTCAAACGATTTTTTCTGCTATGGCCAGCTCTTGGACAATCAAAATCGTGCTCACTTGGTGATCGAACAATTTTAAGTTTTCAACAATTGGCTTTTCAAGAGGAACTAAACAGCTGCCGTGTCAAAAGAACAAATGCTTTTTGCCTTTTTTAACAACCCAGACTGTATTTACACACTTTTATGGACTGACTGTAAAACTTGGTGTATTTTTTCTTTTGTGTTTAAATTTACCCCCACTAAACAATACCGGGTTAAAAACTGCAATTTTTTTTCGAGCAAAATTTTATTACAATAATAAAGTTCCATAAAGACTTTTTACGGTGATTGCATGTAATCAGCTTGATCCATGAAAATATCTTGCTTAGTTTTAATATTTAATTTAAATATTCCTGAGATGATGTAGATTTACTTACAGAACTGACATAATTTTAATTGCTAACAAGCCACGTTCATTTCAATTCATGCAGCATGTGAAGTCAAAATACTGAATATGTACCTACTGTTACGCTATAAAACAAAATAATTAGGCCTCTAATTGCCAGCTTGTCGAGTTGAGATAAAACATTTTTGTATAAAAATGATTTATACAGACAGGGCATTAAAAATAAAATCCACTTCCTAAGTTATGTAATTGCATCTGGAAAGAGCACGATTATAAAAATAAACTCAACTGATATTCATTTTCTTCAGACAATTTGTAAACAAACTGTAGATTCTACCTCAATGAAGATATCAGTTGCTAGGGTAAATATTTACAAGAAAGAAAAAAGGGGCAGTTTTACGAAATCAAAATAATTTCAATATCATATTGTGTATGGC
Organism: Sarcophaga carnaria; assembly: GCA_958299815.1. Classification (NCBI taxonomy): domain Eukaryota; kingdom Metazoa; phylum Arthropoda; class Insecta; order Diptera; family Sarcophagidae; genus Sarcophaga; species Sarcophaga carnaria. The sequence goes on along the minus strand of OY283151.1, from coordinate 8,162,911 downwards.
CGTAATCCCAACTATCACAGTAAGTACATCATACATAGTAAAGTAGTAAGCGTGGCACTTGTCAAGAGATAAGTATACTTATCAGCAAAAAGAAACCCGTTTTTTGTTACCAATTAACCCCCAAAAGCCAATAAGACGAGCGAGTGTATTAGCCTAGCATTTTTGCTGTATTTATAGTCGGCATAAAACCGTTTTATTATTGACTCTGTATCGCCAAAAGAAGTTGTTACGGATCAAAAAATTTCAGAAGTCTAAAACAATCATTTTTTATTGTCGAGTATTCTTTTAAACATCCAATTAATTAATTAATTAACATCGTGCTTTGGGTGGAGCACATCCGAAATATTCAAAATTTCCACGACTTTGTTGTATACTTACTTCTTTACTTAATTGGCCATTAACAATCCGTTTAACGGATTTCGGCCTGCCGCAACATATCCTTCCAGGCGCCTCTGCTTCTTGCGCTCCTACGCCGGTTGGTCACACCAATCGATGACAAGACTTCCTCAATTTGGTCCTTCCAATAGATACAAGGTCGTCCTTTTCGCCGACTTCCGCAGATCCCCGCATCAAATACCCGTCTCGCCGGAGCATCCTCCTCCATTCGCACGACATGGCCGAGCCAGCGCATTCGTTGGCTGCACAACGTCTATGTCGTTGAAGAGCTCGTACAGCTCACTATTGTATCGGATGCGGTAATCATCGCCAACTCGCACTGGACCGAAGATCGTACATAGGATTTTCCTCTCGAATACTCTCAAAGCTGCTGCATCAGTCCTTAATAGTGTCCATGCCTCTGCGGCATAAAGAATCACGAGGAGGATGAGGGTGTTAGCAGAGTATTAGTTTTGTCGTACGAGAGAGGTCTCTGCTACTCAATTGCCTATTGAGACCATAGTAGCACCTGTTGGCAAGAGTGATCCTGCGCTTGATCTCCAGATTGACATCATTTTTGGTGGTAACGGCGGAGCCAAGATAAACAAATTCCTTGACTGTATCAAAAGTGTAGTTATCGGCCGTAATCTGAGAATCAATATGCTGCACGTCTCTACTTGTCGATAACATATACTTTGTTTTGCCCTCATTTACTGCCAGACCCATCTTAGTAGACTCCCGTTCAATAGCCCCACTGATAAGGTCCAATCAGTGTTTTGACGAGTGGCTTCAGTCGTTCACACAATACGCCTGTAGGAACCTTATATGCGATAGTGAGAAGGCTTATACCCCTGTAGTTGGCGCATATCGTAGAGTCTCCCTTTTGCAGGACAGGACAGAGGACACTGAGGTTCCGTCTTCGTCGATCGGGTTCGGAGCATCATCTCTAAAGGCTGTGTTGTTGTCGTCATCGCCTTGTAGCAAAGTAGAGAAGTGTTTCCACTATAAAGCACCCCCTGCGAATCTGTTACCAAGTTTCCGTTTTCATCTTTGCAGGAAGACGCTCCGGGCTTAAAACCTTCGGTCAGACGCTTAACCTTTTGATAAAATTTTCGAGCATCATTCCTACATCTATACATCTCGACTTCCTCGCGCTCACGCCTTTCCTGCTCGCTCTTCTTGCGTCTGAAAAGACCTCTCTCTATATTTCTCGACAAGACTTTGTTGTATAAATCGGGCTAAATTTGACTAACGTCTTGGATTATGTTGGTTTTGAGGACCACAGTTGATTGCGTCTTAAATAAAAAACCCTCAAAAAAGTATAACCAGGTCCAATCGCATGATTTTATTGCTTGGATATGATGAGACGACAAATCTCTCGAGCAAATTAGCAAATGTGGCATGACTTTTATGACGTCGAATTCACAGAATTATGGAAAAGCATCATCGGCCAGCGCAAATCCTATACCAAACAGTAGCTTTATCGGAATATATTGAACGCTCTTGGATCTCATGTGAATAGGTATCGTTCTAAATTTATTTGCTCACGCACCTTTTCATACAAAAATAGGCCTCTTCCCTAAAGATGATTTTACGAAACGAGGCACACAGTTCGTTGCTATAACAACATCAACAGCCATATTGATTTTGAGCGAGTAAATAACAATTAATTGGCAGAAGTAGTTTCAACGAGATGGCCTTTATCAACTGTCAAAGTTCGGAAGTCCTTGTTAGAAGACCTTCTGTTAAAAAGCAAAATTTTTCTTTGTCTAACAAACTGTAGATCACAGTTTTTCTAAAAAAACAAAATTTGTAATATTTTAAAAACTGTATATATTGGATGTTTTGGATTTCAGTTAACGATATGTATTTGCGATTGTGTATTATAGAGAGCGACATATTAAATGTTTTTAAATTCTTATCAAAATGAATTTTCTTTGTATAGTATTTCTAATCATATTCGAAAAGTAAATTTAAGTTGAAATCAAAATCGGCAACATTTTTCGAGGCACATTAAGTTTGAACTTCAAAGAGTAGACATGTAAACAAACTGAATTGTTTTATTAACAGAAAACCAAACAAAACAAATTTGAAAAAGTGTTGTAATTTTAATAATAAACAAAAAGTATAATTGCATTGCATTAAATAATAACAAAAAAAATTAACAAACAAAAAAAGTACACTTATAAACATATCTTCGAAGCAATAATAATAATGATGAGTGGTAAAAACAGAGAATTGTTGTTAATCAGTGTTCAAAAATCAATACAAAGAATAAATTGTTCTGTTTTCTTTGTTGTTGTATTATTTATAAAATATTTATTATCTAGTCAATGATAGTCCACGAATGATTTTTAATTTTTAATTTTTTTTTTAATGATTCTCAGTAAAATGTCGCACTGTATTATGGCATTTAGTATTTTGGGGTTTCGTTATAAATTATATGTTTTGTATTAATCTCAATATAACTATTGTTGATATGATGAATATTAAAGTGGAACAACAGCAACAACAACCAGAACAACTAGAACAACAACATGTGGCATTAACGTCACTGAATACGACACTGAATACTACAGTTGAAGAAATATTTGCACAAAATGCAAGTAAACTACATACAGAGGTAATTAATTAATCAACGAACGATTAAAGATTATATATATATCAACACGTATAGAGTAGTGGTTATAAAAATAGCACACAATTATATAAGAATAGATAGGTAGAAGTGGCTGTTCCCTCGATGGAGTCATGAGCGGGCACACTTAGGCCGCACACAGGGCCCATTGTGATACCACAGTTTCACAATTTCCCCTATTCCAGGAACCACTCGGAGCTTCCGATGAAGCGACTCAGACTACCAATATCCATTCATGACAGTTCATCTAGGTCCTCCATGTAGTACGCACCCAGGTGTCTCTTTCTCTTCTGAACAAGTGCCGGGCATGTGCACAGTAGGCGAAGAATATTTTCATCCTCTTCCTCATCTCCACAGCTTCTGCAGAAATCATTCCCGAAGTGTCCAAGACCAATACGCCTCGCATGCGTTCCTATAATACAATACCCCGTAATAACCCCGATAACAGCGCTGAGCCTGCTTCTTTGGAGTTTAAACAGAGTCGCCGTGTGCCTCCTATCCAGCCTTAGCCAGATTTTTTGCGCCGTTCTACCCTTATCAGAAGCTGCCCAACTACTGTTGATAATGTCCACGATTGCATTGTCAATTATAAGCCTGCAGGTATCCAAAGGGATCCCCAATGTAGAGAATTCATCAGAGAGTTCGATGGTCGTGCCCCTTCTGGCCAAAGCATCCGCCCTGCAGTTGCCGGGAATATCTCTATGTCCCGGTACCCATGTGATACAAACATCATATCGGTTCGCCATCTCATTGAGACATCTGCGACACTCGTACACCGTCCTGGAGTTTATTACACTAGAATCCAATGCTTTGATGGCTTCTTCGGTGAATTCCTCTCAACAGATTTCTGGCAAAAACTCTGAGAGTAAATAAGAATGCCATAAAAAGTTTCTCAAAAAAAATTGCCGTTCAAAGCTGACTTTAAACTGTAGGTCTCGCCACTCATAGATAAACTTAACACACATAAGTAGTGTGAGAAGCTAGATGGTAGTCCTGACTGAAGCGTTGGGTTGACCAATAATGTATGTATGCATGCATATGAGTTATATAAGAGAGATCTTAAAATATATTCTTCTTCGCATGTTTTACTGCAATGCAGGATAGTTGCACAGAAACTGCACTAGAATTTGTTTTCACTTCTGACTTATATATGCCAGAAAGTCAAATATTTTAACGAACAATGTCAAGTAGTGCCATATCTCAATGCAATGTCATTGCCCTCTTAAGTCTTATCTGTATGATAAAGACTTGCAGGTTCTTTAGGTGATAATGTTCGACTACTTCTGTTTTAATTCTTTGAGAGTTCAGTGATAAATTATATCTTAAAGTGCTACCGGCGCAATACAAGCAAGCAGTATTTTTATTCTCTCAATAGTGATTGAACTCTAGCGGATACAACTCTGTCCGTATATTCAACTTAACCTTACTTATCTAATTACTTCAGTAATCGAAAGCACTTGTACTTTACTCCCTCTCCCTCTTTCTCTCTCTGAGGGACTACCCACAAAGGCATAAATTTACACAATTCATACACACAACATTATTGGTCAATACAAAGCTTCAGTCAGGATTACGAGCTAGCTTCTCACACCACTTATGTTGTGTGTATAAATTTTATACATGAGTGCAGGGACCTACAATTTAAAGTCGATTCCGAACAACGGACTTTTTAGAAACTTTTTCATGGCAATTTTGTTTTACTCTCAGAGTTTTTGCTAAAAATCTGCTGAGAGGAAGTGGCCGAAAAAAATATTTTTTCTGCATTTCGTTTTGTCCTAGATGTCTGACCTATTAACTAGATTACGGCGACTACATATATCAGATCTACCACCTTTTTTCGTCTGGAAAACACTACACAAACTAAGCAATTAGTAGGCACTAAACCCAATAGGTCTTCGGTCAAAATATCAGCAATGATTTCCATATTGATCTTCGAACTACTGACTCAAGAGTGAGGCAGTGTTTTTAAGAAAGTTCGCATTCCGGTAGTGTCTGGGAGATGGATATTCTTCAAACGATTTATTTTATTGTTATTAAAAATCCGTACCCCATAGCAGCAACATACGGCTTCCACGAAACATTTCCAGGTAAACAGGTTGCGTACCAATTATCTTAGAATGAATTGCCAGTTTCACTAAGAACAGTTCCGCGTTCTTCGGTAATCTTAGAATGAATTGCCGATTTCACTAAGAACAGCGCGACAGCACCCTACGGTTTCTCGATGAGAGAAGTCCGACAAGGATCATCATTAATATTTTGCTGTTGAGCAATTCTCCTTAGGTCCTCATTAGACATAGTTCTGGAATTTAGAAAATAATTTGAAGTCAGCTGTTAATCAAGCTTTACAGTTTCACGTTCATTTAACTAGTCACGAACTATGTTTCCACGTCGTAGAAAAGCACGGACTTCACGCGGGTATTATAAATCCGGTATTTACTACCATTATGTAACGGGTGTGACTGCAATTTGTAACGGGTATAACAGCTTTTTAATTACTCACTCTAAACTTCATGGTCAGATATCACCTACTGTATGTTCTTAAGTTTATAGACTTGGCTTAAGCAAATGAGGTTGTAACGGGTGTGATTCTAAATTGTAACGGGTGTGACATTTTTATTAATTAACAAAAAAATCAACACAAATTCTTTAATAGTAATTCTTTTAATTTTCAGCTGAAATATAACAATAGACGTTTTGATTGGAATGAATATCAACAGGGCTTAATATTGGGTTCATTTTATTGGCTAAATTGGTTGACTCAACTGCCTGGCGGTATATTAGCGAAAAAATATGGCACAAAACTTGTATTCGGCTTATCAAATGTTGTATGCTGTTGGTTATGCTACTGCATACCACCGGCTGCGTATTACGATTTTAGAGCACTTATAGTTCTCAGAGTCATACAAGGACTAATAGCGGTTAGTATGAAGGGAACAATTTAAAATAAGTAATGATACAATGGACGTATTTAACACAGGGTTTTACTTGGCCTGCTATGCATGTTTTAATTGCCAAATGGATTCCACCAAATGAACGCAGTAAATTCGTGACTGCCTACTTTGGCAGTTCAATAGGAGTGGCGTTTTCATATCCCCTGTTTGCCTATATCATGCATTATATGTCCTGGCAATGGGTTTATGATTTTTGTGGTATTATTGGCACCATATGGTGGTTTGCTTGGTTGCTATGCGTATACGATAGTCCTTCAACGCATCCACGCATAACAAAATCGGAACTGAATTATATACAGAAATCCTTGGGAAGCCCTGTTCAACAAAATGGCCGTAATAGCAGTACTCCATGGAAGGCTATATTTACCTCCAGACCTGTATGGATGAATGTCATAGGCCAGTGGGCTGGTGTATGGGGTCTATTTACGCTCATGACTCAATCGCCAACATATTTGAAGATTATACACAATTGGGATATACGGGCGGTAAGTATGACATGAGACTACCACAGAACGAATCTTTAAAAGTTTTTACTTTTTTCCAGACGGGCATACTGTCGGGTATACCGCATATAATGAGAATGATATTCGCTTATGGTTTTTCTTTGCACGCGGATTATTTGCTAAGAACCAATAAAATGACGAGAACCAATTTAAGAAAATTCGCCACGGCTGTTTGTAAGTGGGAAGAATAGTTGAAAGCAGTTTACAAATACATTCTCTTGTTTTCCATTTTACAACAGGTTCCATAGTTATGGGCATAATGGTGTTGGCTTTAGCCTATTTCGGCCATAATCCTATATGGGCCGTGGTTTTTATAACTGTGGCGACAATGTTTCAAGGGGCCGGATCTTCGGGTCCTTTATCTTGTATGATCGATATTGCACCCAATTATGCTGGTATTATATCGGGTGTATGTGGCACCATAGGCAGTTTGCCAGCCTTCATATCAGCCTACTTAGTGGGCGTTTTAACGTTAAACAATGTAAGTTTTTTTTTTGTTGATTTTCAATTGGATTTTGAACTTGTCTTAAAGTACTCGTATTGAAATTTTAGCAAACTTTTGAAGCCTGGACAAATGTTTTTCTTATTTGTGCTACGGTTTTAATAAGTTGTGGCATTCTATATGTCATATTTGCCGATGCAACATTACAGAAATGGAATGATAATACCGAGCAAAAAGACACCAAGGAACTGCAATTGCTAGAAAAGAATGAAGAAGCCGAGAAAAATGGCTGTAGTACTTAAAACCTTTTGTAGATTTAAGGCCTAAAGATATTAAAGTTAATCAAATTGTTTTAAGTTTATTTATTGTTGTTATTGTTATGTTCGTACTTAAACAAATTCTATAATAAATAGAACTTCAAACAGCTTTCGAAATAATTTGCAACAACTTGAAAACTATTAGTTTACCTAGTAGCATGAGTAAGAGTTTTACTAAAGCTTTACAATTAATACAACGAAACCATAAAACAAAACTGTCAATGACATACGTCAGCACAAATTAAATGCTATGTATTGGGCGTGTTACAAATAAGCGACCATAGCGTTAAATTGGTGCATAAAATGCATAAATTATGGCATTAAACAAGTAAAAGTTGCTTTTATAGAACAGCTAAAGCAACTCTAATCAATGACTCAGAATGCTGCTGCGGAGACAAACTTAGGTTACCAAACCTAAAAAAATGTTTTAAAATGTAAAATGGGGGAACAACTAAAAATATTAGATAAGGCTGGAATCAATTATATGGTTAGTACGCCATTAGCAGATTTACTCCACTGAAAAGATGTAGCATTCCTTTAAGGTAGCCAATTTATTACTAGCTAGTGTGACATCAGACATGAATATCATTCAAATTCACATATTTCTGTCCTTGCTTCGCAAAAGGTGTTCGTGCACGGTTTATTCCCTTTTTTTGTTTAGGCGACTCTTCAAATCTTCATTTTTTAGTAGCCCTCTGCACACAGACATCTGTATGCTCCATGAGTGACCTTAAATAACAGCAACAAGTCGCGCAATATTCCGCTTTAAAAAATCCTAAAGTCTCATTGTCCTATTTTGATGCTATGTACAGCATAATCCGTATTTTTCAAAGCTGATCAGCCACTATCACCTTAATAAGTCATTACAATCAGACTGTATTTGAAGACGATTTCAATAATCAAGTCTTTAGAGAAAACGAATTTCTTAAGCCCATTTTAGAGATATCCGCTTGACTTTGTTCCCCCAACAATCGGATATACGTTCCGGAACGAGCCGAATAAAATGCGGTGAAGAATTGCCAATTCAACGAAAGCTGCACCAACCGTACACATTTTTTATGACCGGAACAAGCAGCAGAGTTGTTACAACAACAACCACAACTAAACTCTCGTGGGCCAATATATTTGAGAACAAATTTGATTTATTCTCCAATACGATCCAGCATACGGATCGCCTTAATATCAATTTGTATGAGAAAAGTACCAAGTACAGTTCTATTCTCTTCCACTAAACCAATTCTTCTTATGTTAGAACGAGTTTAACGATCTCAATACACATCTAACCCATGATGAAGGCTGGAAACTCTATATTTAAGCAAAATTTCTTTTATATCAATAGAATCCAAGTAACATCTGTCATTCTGTATTCAACTTCTCTGGGAGTTTTTGTCTCCTTTGTCTGAACGTTAGAATTTCATATTTCTGTGTAGGAATTGAGGCAACGCCTATTCTATTAAATTATTTTTAAATACAGATCCTTAGCCTTGTAATGGGTACAGCATTTACCGCGTACACAGTCTGAATAGAATTTTCTTCAAAGTAAATTTTTTCGAAATATTAAACAAACGTATAAAAAAATCTTTTAAATATTAGAAATCTTTAACACAATTTATTTCCAAATTAAATAAGGAATTCTCTACAGTCTTTGTCACATAAAAACAACATTTTTATTATTTAAACTTACTCCCAAGGTAAACGACCCAAAGGACATTCTTTCCAATTATGGGCCTCATCATCTATAAACAAAACCAAAAATTAACTTGGTCAAGTATCCTTTTATTTTGTAATAAAAATCTATATTTACCTGGCAGTAATGTCCATATGCCATATTTTTTGCGTTCATCACTTATCTGCATGTCAGTTGTATCTGTATCTCCTAATTCTTCATCCATATCCATTGCTTCCAAATTGTCCGTTTTATTAAGTTTCTTTAATAGATCCTGAGCTGTAAATATTTGGTCGCCGCTCTTACTATTTTTTGTTTCCTTTACATTTTCTTCTGAATCAGCATTTGTTTCGAACATACAATCGATTAATGAAGCGAATGTTTGAATTTCAATTTTACTTAATTCTGGTTGTATCAAAGGCAAAATGCTGAAAAGCAAGAAGAAATAATTATAAATACATTTCTTAGTTGAAATTATTAAAGTCAATACCTTTTAAGTATGGGGGCAGTGTATTCATTTACGGCTTCTAAACGTTCTTCTACAAATTGACGTTCAAAAACCCAAACCCATGGTCTACGAAAATGATCGCCTATTATAAGAGTTCTCTTCATATCGATGCCACTGTAAATAAGTAATTCCCTGGTACCCTCCGATATTTGAGTTAAATCGTTGCTGGCAAATGGTGCTTCTTTAATGGTGGTGTCCTGCAATTTAAAGTAGTTTTAAAATATTTGAAGAATTAAGAAGTTCTCAAGAATATTGCCAGAAAAATTTAAAAATACTTACCGCATCTAATTCCGCTTTATACATTTTCTTGCATTGTCGAAACGCTTGGAAGCCTTTTGCTATCTGAACAGCCCAAAAGCTTGCCCCATGACGTTTACTCGCTTCAGCTATAGGATTTTCCGTAATTTCAATTAAAGACAGAAACAGATCCTCTATAAAACCATACACGGCCATCATACGAAATAATGTTTGCGTTACCCTTAAGACAGATTGCAAATCTTCATCAGACGTATGTATTCCAGCCAGTGTAAAGAAATAACGCATTTTCAAAAAAGCTTCCACATATATTTCTATCATATCCTTCATGGAAACATCACGTTTTACCAACTGACATAGCTGCTGGGCAATAAGGTCAAAAACACTTTGCAAATTTGTTAATTTATGTTGTATGTAGAATTCTTTGAGGCTATGAAACCGTTTGCCATGCAAATGACGTTTAAGGGTTTTAATATTGGTGGCACCCTTCATGTGGCCCTCTAAGGCCGAGTCATAGATTTCAAAGAGTTCTGAGACATTTTCATCAAACTGTGTCTTATCTTTGCGTCTAATATGGGCAGCATCAACGTCACTCATGGTATTGCGTTGGGAGGCCCAGTAATAGTCATGCAGCCAAACAATACAATATTCAGCGGTATTCCTTAACACTTGTAAAGGTGGTAAGACCTGACCATGAGCACATATATGTCTTAGGTCCACTACAAAGGATTGTAGCCCCAGTTCTTTAGCTGTCTGATACATGGTGCGCATATTGTGTGATTGCATTATTGATGACATAAAATTGAAGAAACGCGTAAAAGCATTTGAATATAGAATTTGTAGTTCATCTGGGCGAAGTGTTGTTTCTGGAGTATCTTTCATTTGGACATCTAAGATCACATTGGTAGCCAAAACAGCTGCCGGGCATAATGTGCTGCGTCTTAAATTCCAAATGCGTATTTGGCTTAAGGCTTTTTGCCTTGTTTCCGAGGAATATTGTGCGCCGAACAACCAATCATAGACTTTATTAAATTCCTCTCTAATTTTGAAAATGATTTCAATATTAAATAAATTAATTTTGCAATAAATTGTACTTAAACTTACACATTCTTCCATGGTCCCACCACCGTTCGTCGTTTAACGTTTTCACTGGAGTTTTTCTGTTGTTCGTCCGCATTCGTTTCATTCATGAATTCATCCTCTAAATCATTATTTTCCAATTGCATTCTGATTAATTATTTATTCTTAAATCTCAACAAAATAATAAACAAAAATATTAACACGTGCAACAGCTGCAAATGTTTGTAGTTCTCACTGTAAGCAAAAGGTCGTTGCTTAACAGCCAATATTAAATTAACAGTCGAATTATTGTAAACAAACAACAGCTGATCTTTAGACCATGACTTTTAGAAAATAGTGATGCCAGACTAAAAATGTTTAATTGTAGTTAGAATTTGATTTGGTTCCGTTAATTTGAATAATATTAGGTTTAGTAAAATTCGATGCATCCATTTTCTATTAAATTAAAGGCCTTATTTAGTATAATTAGAGTAATTACAGAATATACACGATTTTATTGAAATTTACAGATTGAAATTTACAACTTGTAATACAAGGCTTATTTATCGAATAAGTATTCGAAAAAATTGGAATAATACTTTATTATTAACATTTATTTCCATGGTACAATTTGTAAGTGTCATTTATTTTTTTTTTTTCAGACATATTTAGCAAGTCAGAACATCTAAAACTTTTTAAAAATAATACGTATATAAACCCACTCATTTATATTATAATTTACAGACATACATACATACAGTGAGCGCCATAAGTGAGTCAACACACACTATAATTTTAAATTTTCTATTATGTTCTTAAGTATAAAAAAAAGTTCCCTTATCATGAATTGTTTTTTTGTTTTAACATTTTAAACGTTTTTATTTTTGTAAATTTATTCGACTATTTACTTTTATTTACTATATTTACTTTTTTCGCTATCCTAAGAAAATGAATTATTTCAGTGGTGTTTACTCACTTTTGACGCTCACTGTATATATGCACATAATAAAAATTATGGCGCACCATATTAAATCTATTTTTAGTTGTTATTTTTGACATTTAAGTATTAAATACAACCTCTCCACTTGTTAGATATTCATCCGAAGAGTTGGCAAATAAATCTTTATCTTTGGCAAATGGTCCCTCAACAGCTTTATTAACATTCTTCAAAACATTAGGTTGAATGCTAACAACTTTATCCAACACCTGTCTCAAATACTGTTGGCTTTGATTTAATATTAATGCCAATGGCTGTATATGATAATCATAAATACGATAAGCTACTTTGTCCACGTTGAGTAACTCTTTAATATCCTTGGTTTGTAAGAGTTCACACAACGAATCGGGTAGCGAGGGTGAACTAGATAAAGAGTCTAACAACTCCACAGATGGTGTATTATCTGGTGTTATTACACTAGTGGGCAAAGACGTAAATGCACGACTAAGTCCAATGTCTGTTTGTAATTGCTGTTTGAAATGTGGCGGACAGTCATTGACTAGCATAAACTTCGACATCAAATCTTGTGTTGATTGTGTAGGCGTTAAAAGATTTTGAGAATTTGCAAATTCTTTAAAAAATTTCGTTGATGGCAACGGTCGCCTTAACTGTTGGTAAGTCTCTGGTAATTCAGACTTTATTTTATCTTGCTTCATAGGTATCGCAACATTTTCCGGTAATGATAATCTTCTATTAAGTCTACGTATTCCACAGTTCTTTGTTTTCGATAAAATCTCTTCAGAATTCATTTTAAGCCCTGCTTTTCTATAGGTTTTTTCAGAGTCGTTAAGTTTGTAATGTTTTTCTAAACAATTGGCTTTATTGCTTCTAGTATATGTATTGGGCCAAATGGGTTTTTTGAATGCCTTCATTTTTAATGCTGAGAGTTTTGTACTAAATGGATTCCGTTTGGATTTTTTATTAATTTTAGTAATCTTTTTAAAATCTTCACTCTTTGTACTCGTATTCGAAATTGCAATTGAAGTTTTATCGTTTGAATTTTTTCGGAAATGTAGATTCGTTTTTACTAATTCGAATGGTAATTTAGCTTTTAGGTCATCAATTTTAATTACTTTTGCTGGAAGATTTTCCTTTAAAGTCGAAGTTCTTTTGTTACCACGTTTGATCTGCCATTGAGGTGATTTCAGATGTTCATTTTCAGCTGGATGTGTAAAATTTTTTCTTGAAATAAACTTTTTGGTGCCTGTCCTTGATCTACAATTATCTGAATAGGGAACATCATTAGATTTCAAAGTAGTGTCTACCAAAGTTTGTAGTTCATAACTTATTGGTTTACTAGTTGTGGTAGTTATTTCAGTTTTTAATACCGTGTTTTGTAAATCTGTAATTGTAGCTCCATTTGCTCCAGATGTTTTATTTAGCGGACCTTTAAGTTCCTTGAACTCTTTCAAAAGCGAGGAACAGTTACCCTTAGTAGTTTTGGCAATGTTTTTATCTTTTGTTTTAAAATTCTTACGTGATCTTTTCTTGTTTTTACAAACCGTGTTTTGTTTCCGATCGATTTGGTTTACTACTTGGGTTGATTTTAATTTTAAGTCTGCAAATGAAGATTTTGGAAGAAAAAAAATTGTATTGTGATAAGGGTACAAATATAAAACAAATCTTCAAGCTGTGAATAATTCAGACAGATTCGTTACGACATCAGAAAACCACATTTGTACTTACCTGCAGGGATATTATTTTCCAAGGCATAGTTTTCTACTTTTAAACTTGTTAACGAATCATGTATCCCCTCTGTGGACGTTTCATTTATTGACGCTTTTGATTTCTTAGATAAATCTAAAGGTACGTCGTGTTGGAGCTCTAGACTCTTATGACGAGTGCCAGTATGTTCGCAAATAAAGGTCGGATGGATTTGTCCTAAATCTTCCGTGGGCAAAAGATCTTGTGTAGCTTTAATTTGTAAACCAGTTTTATCTGCATATTTCCTCTTTCTATTGTTATTGACTTTGTCAATACATATACATAAGTTCAAATCACAAAAGCAAAAATCATTTAAATCAATCGATTTCTTTTTTGGTTTGTTTAAAATTCTTTGAGATCTCCGCAGAGGTTGTGGAGGAATTTGTGAAGCAATGCTTTTAATGGCGGAGCTAACTGTGGTATTTTAGAAATTGAAAACAAAATCCACAATAAATCTTAGAATTTATTTTTGCCAAAGGAAATTTGGTTACCTTTTATTAAATCTTCTACTTCTGAACAATATGTGGCCTCACTATCACTTTTCGAACACATTTTAAAACAACTTTTCTTCTAAAAAATCATAATTAACGAATTTTTTACTTTTTTAATTAAAAAGAATGTTAATGCTATAAGTATACGGTTTTGCGCTCGTTACAGATCAATCTTAGGATACGCTATTACCGCCTTAAATATATAAACAAATTAAACGATATCATAACATTGTGAATTGCACTGTATAGGAAAAAGAAGCATCGCTATAGTAATTTTAAGTTGTTTGTATACTGTATTCCAATATAATTTTTTTTGCAAAGATTTATGAACAATTATAAAGACACAAATAACGATAAAATGTCGGATGACAAGCAAAATACGGTCATTATAAGGGATCCCAATAGAGCCAACAGTCGCATATTTGTAGGCAATTTGCCAGTATGTACCCGCGAAGAATTAGAGAGTATATGCATGCCATACGGCAAAGTATTGGGCTCCTTGGTACAGAAAAACTTTGGTTTTGTTCAGTTCGAGTCTGAAGAAGTTGCCAATAAAGTAGCGTCAGCACTTACAAAATCTACTTTTAAGGGAAACACTATTACGGTACGAAATGCTGGTGCTTCGAAGAAAAATCAACCGAATCTTACGCAGAATAACATGGCCCCAAACATTTGGCAACAACCAGGACAGCCTGCTATGCCAATTAACGCAGTGGGCGGCGGACCTATGGATAATTCCGACCAATCCAATTACAATGATTGTGAGATTATTGTTGTAGATCGTAAAAATACGTAAGTATTTCAATATGTTGTTTAGCTTGGAAACTTAATTGTTCCTTTTCTGGTTTTTATAGGAAATATGCAGAAATGATAGAAGGTCGCTTGAAACGTTTAAATTTAAGAGTCGATGTGCTCTTTCCGAAAGAAGAATTTCCTTTAGGCAAAGTAGTAAGTTCTTGTTAATTTAGTTGCTTACAATTATGCTTAGACGGGGAAGTTACAGCTCGAGTTTCTATTTCAAATTAAACACATGTTTTGAATCGAGATTAAGCACTTTATTTTTAATATGTAAAAAATTCTTTGCATTCCCTTCTAGCTTTCTAATATAGCTTCTCGCGGTTGCTTGTATGCAGTTCTTGTGACGAATCAGCATGAGGAACATAATAGCATAACGGTAAATATTTTGTATGGACAACCAGCGGAACATCGTAACATGCCTGTAGAGGACGCCATTAAATTAATAGGCGATGATTTTCGCAAAAAGTTAATGCGCGATAAAGCTGGAGTAGGAATGCCACAACGGAATATTGTGCCCCCTACAATGAATGTTCTACCACATTTACCAAATCCGGTACCCATAATACCTGCAAACAGCTCTAATTATATGGCACCCCCACTAAAAGAACGTCACCCCGAAGCAATACAAACACTGCTTAATTTATTAGCTTCAAATATGCCGCTAACAGTTTTGCAATATGATCGTATTATTAAATATTTAGAACAGAGGCGGGAGTTACAACTTAAAGTAGAATTAGGAGATGCTGCTGATGTTATGGAAAAAACTGTACCAGATCCTGAAATTGAATTACAGAAGAAAATTTTAAATATCCTGAATAAACCCTCTGTAGCGGAAACTCATTATGAGTTATTATATCCTACGTTAGAAGCAGTGCAGGAAGATCCCCGTATTATGGAATTGCTAAGGGATGTTAGAGTACAAAGAGCTTTAGATTCTTTAATGGATTCCAATTTAGTGCCTACCATTGAGAATTTAATGAAATTTTAAATAAAATCTATTCATCTTAATATACAGCTAAACAACAATTAAAATATTTTGTTTTGGCTCTTTAAAATTATTTTAAGGCCAAGAACGTTTGGCCTCATTGCCCTGGTATTTGCCACGATATTTAAGACCAGTCACCAAAGTTGAACTCTTAGGGAATGCGGTTTGACCATTAAACTTAGTATCAGTTTCTGGATTAAAACGAACATAATCATACTGTATATGCAAATTCTCGGGTAATTGCATTTGTTTCAAAGCGTCATAGGGCACCGTAGTATTAACTGAAGTCTCGTAAAACTTAATAACATCACCTGCAAAGAGGAAAGATTGTAAATAAGCTAATGCAATCTTGCGATAGATAAACTACAATAATTAATTTTTTTACAAGCCAGTTTTCCTGTTTTTAAATCATAGCCAATCACTAAATTTACTCACCAACTGTATTTAATTCGTGTACTTGTGAATTTGGGACACCATGTTGGAAATCAGCAAAGCAGGCTCCCAAAAATTTAAATTTTTCTTCTAGGTTTTTTAAGCGGTATTCCTGTTTGTTGGGAATTTGTAATGTTGCACAGATGCTGTGTACCTTTTCGGTAGCATTTGCTGGTGGGTCATAAGACTTCAACGGTCTCAAAAATCTATACAAAATCAATATAAACATCAAATATGTTTTAAAAATCTTATATTATATATTACCCCTTATTGCTTAGAGACTGGCCCAAGGCTGCGATTTGTCCTCCTGTTTTGGCTTTGGTTGAATAACATCTTGACCAGGCGTTCTAAAAGTAAAAAAAGGGGGGAAAATTCATTAATTTTTATAAATGACTTGTATCCTGTATACTTACACTCTTTTGTAATAAATTGCCTACAGTTTTAGTTAAATTTACTTGCATTTTAACTTATAATTTTCTGAAATAATTCCCTAGTTAATGCGGTTTGCCAATTAGAAAATAATGAAAAAAATTAGTAATAACAGCTGTTTAGAGAGCTGATTTATAAATAAACTTGGCAGTACTTTTCCTGTAGCTATTTACTATAAATGATAACACAGGAAATATTGCAAGGAAATAAAAAATTTTGTAACCCACTTCTGAAATAGAAATTACCAAAGAAAAAAATTAACAAATATATTTAATTAGTAGTTTTTTTAAAAAATTTTTGCTGATATAATCGATCCTTACACCTTCGAACTAAGCATAAAGAAATTATAAATATTTCGACCAAGAATTTCCTGTATTTGAATAAGTTTAAGAATAAAAAAAAATTATTCAAAAATTTATTTACAAATAATTTAAAAATAAATGCAAACTTTTCATGAATTTTACATTGATTGCTGTTGATTCCTTTTATTTTTTGTATATGAAACAATATATTTAATTTTTTAGATGCGTAATAAATAGAATTTACTAACATAATTGCAACAACACGTCCGTTGAATGTACTTCTTTTATTATTCAGGGTTTGTGTAAATGGTAGTGCAGTGCAAAATGGCAGTAAATTGTTATCGGTAATGCCAACTCTTTAAGCCCACTTCACACGGTAATACTTTACGTACGTAAAGTCTAATGAAAAAGTAAGATGAAATTCCATCCGTATGACAAAAAAGAGAATAAAAGTCGTATGATTTATATTTTTTGCGTTTACATGATCGGTATAAGACAATAACAAAGTAAAATGAAAACAGCTGTTACACTTTTTTTCAATGTGTTTACATAAAAATACATCCCTGATCTAATGCGACTTGTTTGTTTTTTGAATCATTTCAAAAAATTAAGAGAGCCATACGACTGTCAAACTTTTCATCCGTATTTTCTCTCAATGTGTGATGGTTTCATTACATAGTACGTTTAGACGATCACATCCGTACTCTTCTACACAAAATTTTGACAGATCATATTACTTGTGGGACCGTGTAAAGTAGGCTTTAGCAACAACGATATTTTATTGAATTTAATTTTATCACACGGAAGAAGCTTACCACACTTGAAACTCATCACATCTGGAACCCACCTCTCATAAAACTCGCCACGCCTAAAACCCACCATAATTCAAAATGACCATACCTGAATCTCACCACAACAAAAAGTATTTTTTTGTCCAGGTCGAACAGTCCGTCAGGATTGAGCGGAATCTGCCCGAATCCATATTAAAGTAAGTAAACTACACACACAAAAACTCCCACCAACCTCTCTTCTCACACGACACACAAAGAAACATAATGACAAAAAAATCCCACCACAACACCGTCAACAACAAACAACACATATGCCAGTTTCTTAAAGACAAGAGGGCTTAAAATTCATTTGTATAAACTGGACACGGAAAAATAATGTGCGAACGATTACAAAGGCTTACTTTTCAACGAATTTTCCAACCACCACCAGTGTTGATAGTCACCCAAGTTTAATCACTAATTTCAATAACAATGTAATGATTTATTGACAACATTGTTTATATTCGGCATCCCATTATTTTGAAAAATTGTAAGCGAGTAAAAGAGATAGGTCAATAAAACACTATCTCTTATTCTGTTTTTTATGACATTTCCACAAATATAGAGCGAGAGGAATTGAAATCAGTTTGGTTTTAATTTGCAGCAGACAAACTTTCTGTGAACTTGAAAACAAATTGCACACGAAAAGTAGCATAAAGTGTCTACAAAGCAATAGAGACTTTCATAAGCAGAATTAAATATTAAGAAAACGCTAAAAATGTTGCTGAAACGTTTGTAAATTAAAGCAAAAAAGAGTTTAAAAAATATAGTGATTTTATGACAAGGTTACACAGATATTTGGCATTGTTGCTACAGTGCGTGTGTGTATGTGTTGTGTATAGATGTAAGTCGGTTTTTTTCTTATTCTCCTCAACGTACATATATTTGTGTGTGTGTGGGTGAATTTTTGCCGACAACATGGAAGAAAGTGACAAATATAAACAGCTGCATCATTTAAAGTATTCAAGAGCAAGAGAGATGAAGCATATGTTATAGAAAATAAAGAAATAAAAATTGCTAACAAGAAAAAACGCAATTTTATGCGCTAATTGTTGCTTTAAAAAAATTAACAAATTTGAAAAGAATTTTTGAGGTCGTAGTGTGAAATAAAAAATAAAAGTGAGTTTAAGATAGCAAACGGAGTAAGAAACGTATTAAAGTGTCACACGAATTGGAAGGGAAAGTTTTTCGCTGTTTGTTATTGCAGTGAGGGAAAATCAATTATTTTTATCATAGTGTATGTGCGTAAAAGTATATACGGCTTTACAGTGTGCGAAAGTGTGTGTATACTTTATTTGTAAGAAATGGCAACAATGATCAATCACAGTTGCAAAAAGAAAAGAAGTTTCGAAAAACTGTTGTAATTTTTAACAAAAAATTAAAAGTTGTCTTTAAAATGAATAAAGAAATTGAAAAATAATTCACTTAATTGATGATATGATTAACAAATTAAGGATATGATTAATGCAATGAATGTAACAGTACTAAAAAACACAACCCTGAGTAGCTGTAGGTAGTATAGTACAAGAAAAAAATCTGTATATTCTGCTCGCCAACGCCATTTTCAATTCTATAGCTGTCGCAGTCGTAAACGTCATGTCGCCAATGTTGCTCTACGCGTTTTACTAAAAAATATTGTTCCCCTTCATTTTATATTTTATTAAATATTTAAAGAAATAATTTATTACGGTAATGAAAATATCAAATGCTATATCCGCTTAAGGTGTTTTAATATGAAAAAATTACTAGTGGTAAAAAGTGTTAAAAAATGCGATACAAAGAGATATTTAAGAAAATATCGATTAGAAAAATCACAAGTGAATGGAAAGTGGAGCAAAAATTGTTAATGAGCAGCTAAAAAATACACTCAAAAGAAAAAAAAAATGTCAAAAATAAATAAAAAAAAATGCAAATAAAAAAATCCTAATAAGGTGTCTAAATGAGTAAATGAATATATAAAAAATCAAAGAAAAATAAAAGGAATTATAATCATAATGAAAAATATTCGATCGATTTTAAATATCAAAAGAAAAAATTCCTATATGACGCGTAATTTTGCAATTTTTTGTATTATGTTCTCTTTTGCTATTTCCGTTAAAAGGGAAGAAAAACATACAAAAAAAACACACACAGAGCAGAAGACAACTTTGAGTAAAAAAGCAATAATAAAAGCAACTACAACACGGCAACAGCAGAAGTAGAAACAGCAGCAGCAGTTATACAGCATAAAGTAGAAGTTCATTTGTTGTTTTTCTTTTCTTTGCTTTGCTTTGTTTTTGTGAATTTTATCTCCCTCTCTTCATTTAGTTTTACTGTGTGAGCGAGAGAGAATATTGCTTTTTAAGTTTATATCAGTGTTGCCATTGTTATCCGATAATGGAACCGATTGTTTTCTGTTTGTACTGACTGATTCAAACAATGAAACTTTTTTTCCAACAAAAGTGATCGCTTTTGGGAAATGAAATGAATTTTTAAAAACTTTAATTCTGCAGCTTATCCACACATTTTTTTATATATATAAAAACAAGTTTGTATTGAAACGAAATTATTATATCTTTTACAAAGATATTTTTTAAACAATTGCATTTGAGTGCCCAAAAGTTTACAAGAAATATTAGCAAAGAATGCGTGGGAGGAAGTTAGGAGATTTTACTGATTTGTTGCATTGTTTTAAAGAAACATCCAAAGGCACGGTCATGGAAGGATTAAAGAGTACTAAGGATTTTTGTTTCGTTATTCAAATGTGGTGCAGTAGTAGTCATAGTAAGCGGTGGTTACACAAATAATTGTTCAATGGATTTATCGTCAAAAATGTATATACGTTCCTTGCATTGACCTCTGCAGGTGTTGATAATTTCCTAAGGAAAAGATACTGATGCACATACGGAATATTTGAAATTCGAACAACATTACTGTATGCATTTTCCGCAACACAAACGGTCATGAGAAATGCAATGGCATTTCATATATTATTTAAATTCTAGAAATACGTATGAAAAAATTTTCTTTCCTTTAAATTATTTATGTTAATGTGTTTTGAAAAGCTTTCGGTTTTACCCTTGTATAACAAGTATGTTTTTATATAGCATAGGCAACACTGGTTAGTTCTCTTATTCTTGAGCTCGTTCAATAAATGTATGGAGGAGCATATGAGAAGTGTTCATTATTAACTTTGTATAGAAAAGTTTGTTGCAGAAATAACAACAACTGAAGCTGTGTAAAAAAGAAAAACAACATATTTGTTTGGAAATATCCGTATAAACCAGCAAACGACCGACGGACAAACTACTTTACACCACCACCAACAGAGATTCAGTAATATCGGTAGAAGCAGTAGAAGTATATACGTTTTTGTCTTTTTCTCTTTTTCTTTCGTACTCAAATATGTATGTGTGTTGAGCAGAAATATAAAAATACAAAATTTATGTAGAAAAGTGAAGAAATGCTAAAAGAAAAACTGATGAGCTAAGAGAATAAATATTAAAAACTTAGATTTTATAAAAGGAAAAAAGACGATAAATATATAGTAATAAATAATAAAGTGTATTATATATTTATTTCCTTTTTGTTTATTAGTAACATTTTATATACCTACATCAGACTTTTTAAGATTTCTTGGTTATTAAATTGAATTCGTTAAGAAAGAAAGTAAACAAAAAGAAAAATTTCACAAAGAGGGGCAAGTGTTGCCATAAACAGAAATTATTTTTTTTAATTTTTAAAAAATTTGTTGATTTAATTAACTGTTTGATAATAAATCCACTAAAAGGAAAATTAGAAAAAAAAAGTACAATTAAAAGGAAAGTAATTTTAATCTTAAACTTAAAAACCCCATTAAAAAAAATTGGAAGTAATTGGTAAATCTTCTGTTATTGTAAAATTCAAATTCGTTTATTTATTTTTTTGTTAACAATTATTTTGGTTTAATATGCGTTTGAAAGGACCCGATAAGGATCTGAAAAAGGATTCTTCCTTTTTGTTTTTTGATATAATATAAAAGTAGCTTGAAGTGCGTGTTCCTTTTTCAAAAACAAATTAAATTTTGAATTTATGTTTATGAATTGAAATCACCGTAATAAACGTGTGAAAGGGCTCAATAAAATTTTGCTATAATAATAGCTAAAGTTGCACGCCAAAAATAGTGCATAAGGTTCCTAGTGCCGCTTAATTAATACATTAAATTTGAAGCTTCAAAATATTGATTTTAGTCGCCCCATTTTCAGAATTCGTGAACTTTTTCTAATTAGGAATTCCGTTGAAAAAAATTCAGTCCTTCATGAGCTGTTTGGACTGTACTCCATACTTAGCTGCATTTTCAACTGGTCTAAAATATAAATATTGATAGGATTTTTCCATGTTTTTTCTTGCATCGAAAATGTTTTTAGTCAACCGCAATAAATATCTATTATTTTATACAAATGTGGTTTCAGTATATCCATAAATTTTAATTGCTTTTATACGGTTCTGCAGCGAATTTTTAATTAGTCATTTAAATCATTTAAAATGTACAATTTTATCTGACACTAGCACTCTTAAAGAAATGCAACATTAACGCAAAGAAACCTCCAACATTCAGAGGAGTTACCAACGATTTGTTTCAGGAAGTCTTATTTAAATACTATTACATAGACCAATCAAAAATTTTGAGAATGCTTTAACTTAACAAAATTGATAGTATTTTGAAATAAAAAAATTCTTATTAGAACTGAGATAGTAGGAGCAGTATACTTATAAATTATTGCCTTCCTAATTTAAATTTGTACTAGAAAAAAAAAACGTAAAACTTTACATTATTCCGCTACTGCTATTTACTTTTTTATGCTTGGCTGATATTTAACGATTATTTGTTGTTTGTTTACTTTGTAAGATAATTGTGATTCTCATCTACATACAGTACAATAGTTATTCGAAAAACAAACAACAACTCCTTTTCTTCCTCTCACGTCTAATCTTGTTATAATTGTTATTGTGAACTCCATTGAAAATAGAAACAAAAAACACAACAACAGCGTATGTACTTTGTATGCATAAACATTGTCGTATTATATTTCTTTTTTTAAATTTTGTTGTTTGTTTCTTTGCTCTGTTGAAAAAAACATAGGAGAGAGTAGTAATGGTACATCTGATGTGTTCAGTGTTGCCGTTTTCATTAATTTAATAAAAGTTGTTTATTTTTTCTTTCATATGCAGAAGTGTACTTCCTCTGATTTGCTTTCTACCTCAAATCATTGAACGTTAATTGAAAAATGGAGTAAGTTTTAGAAGCGAATTTGAATCTATATAGTAGGGATTATGTTTTTATTAATCTCCTGTTTCTACAAGACAAATGATTACAGAGAACGTCTGTTTTGATGAAAAACACAAATAAAAAAAATTTAATTTTGTTTGCATTTTATCGTTTGTCATACAAAAACAAAGCTTTTGATTTAAATATGTTTTTAATGACGTCTGTTCAAACTTAGTGCTTGTTTCCAATATGATTCTGAACTACTTAATGAGCATTATATTAATAAAATCGTTAAAGAAGTCTCCTTTTTATAGAAATAGTCTTATCCACCCATCCAATTGTTACAATGCTCATATTGAATTTTAACATTTTTTTTTTACCACAAAATGGTCAATTCAAGAATTATTTTACCGAATTTTTTTTATTAATTAAATTTATATTTTAAAACAGTACAAGCTCAGCAGTTTAGCCTTCACTGCGTCCACCACGAGCCATGTTTCAGAACGGTTGATAAACAGAGTCCACGCAGTTTTTACAAATTTGACACTTAGCTGAAGTGCAAGTCTTCAATTATACAGCCGGCAAAAGCCAAGGCATGTCAACCTTTCTTTAGCACCACTTTATAACGTCATATCGATCTTAAATTTTTTATCTTCGTTTTCTGTGTCATTTTTCTAAATGATTAAAGTACCAGTAATACTTTATACGGAATAGATAGTACAAATTTTTCTACATTTTTTATTATCCTGCGTGAAAAAATTCAGCTAAATTTATGAATGCGCTTATAAAATACGGCCTATTCGCATATTTTGTCTTCATTAAGTATTCAGATTATTCAAATTATGCTTAGTGTGTATTGTAGGAATTGGGTTATAAGAATTTCACAGCTCTGGCAACACTTGGAGAATATGCATACGTATAAATATGTGTGCATGTTTTTATTTATTTACTTTTTTGCCGTTTTGTTTTTCTTTTAATTTATGGTATAATGTGTGTTTTCATTTTTTGTTTTGTGTTTCTCGAACTCTTGTGTGCGTGCATCGCCCTCGACTTGATTTTATGTTCTCACATCGCACACAACACACGACTGAAACCAATAACAATAGATACAAAAGAAACTTAAAAAAGTACCTATGCATAAAAAATACTTCAAAAACAGTGTAATTAAAGATGTTAAAAAAGGAGTATTACACAGTTTTAAGAGAGTTTATTTTCTACAATAAATAATTTAATATTAAAAAAGCAAATAAAAAATACATTTTCTTTATAGTAGTTTCATGCTTTCCTGTTGATTTTTATTTTTCTTATTAATTGAATATTATCAAGATTGATATTAAAAGAATTACAGATAATAACAAAAACAAATTAAATATAAAAGTAGCAGTTTTAATGATTTGTCATTCTCTATTCATAATCATTCACACTCACACATAATCAGATTTAATTTCAATAATCTTACAGTAGCATTTTACACTCTTGATATGATTCAAGTTGTTTTTGTATTTATTTTTTTAATGTGTTAGTATTTCATTATCCACTGAGAGTGTGGCAACTCTGTTAAATGTTGAAAAGTAAAAACAAAAACAAAAAAACGTAAAGAAATAAAAGACAATAAAGCAAAATAAGCAAAATTTCCATTGTGTAGACAATCGATGTCGTCGTTTCATTCGTTGGTTGGTTAGTAGTCGAGTTGAGTATACGGTTTTAATAACATTTGAATTTTTAAAATTTTGTAAAATTTGCACAATATTAAGAAAAAACCAACATTTTTCATAAGTTAAACGTAAATGTATTCTATTTAAACGTTTAAAAAGAATTAAAAAAATGAGAAACGAATTCCAAAAAAGGGAAATAAGTTTCATTGTTATTATCAGCTGCGAATATTTAGCGAAAAGATAAAAAAGAAATTATAAAATTGTTTGTTTAGTAAGTGTTACTAGAAAGAAAAGTGCTTCAAAATAAGAAAGAAATTTTCTTTGATTTAATATTTAATAAATAAAATGCTTAAATGCAATAATAAAATAATTGATTTCATAAATATATTTTTATATTCTTAACGTCATCATGCCTGCCATATCCACACATCTCTCTTACAAAGTCTAATGGTTAGTTGCTATTTGGACCGATTGCTCGTTTCACATATGAATTAAAATCAGTAGAAAAAGAAAACAAAACAAAAACAAGAAGAAGAAGAAAACGTTGTACAAACTGTAGCCACTACTACTAAATTTACACAACATAATATACAATACTAAACCATACACACTCTTACGCACGCTTATAAAAACTTTATACAGTACTAGAGTGTAATTTTTTTTTGCTTTGCTGTCTACGGCGATGAATTTTTTACCAAAGCACCCAGGCAGGCAGCAGGCAAACACAGTATATTCAGTGAACAAAACAAAAATTTTACTCATTTTATTTTTTTTTTCTATATTTCACTCTCTCTCTCTCTCACGCTCTTGATTTTCTGCTTTGTTTTTTCTCTGCAATAATATAAATACAAGAGTTGTTTGTTTGTGTTTGTACTCAGAGCAGCGATAATAGCGAGCAAAACAAAAACATAAATAATATAATATAATAATATAAATCAAAACAAAACAAGGCATTTAAGAAATAACAGCAAAAATTACAATAACAACAGTGCTACAAACAAAATAGTAATAAAGGTTGCCATTTATTTATTTATTTGAAAATATTGTGTGTGCGTACGTAGGTATGTAGGTTTTATATAAACGCAGGAAAGACTGAAAATTTCATTATCAGAAAAAATGACACGAAAAAACTAAAAAAAATAATAAAGTAAACAAAGAAAACAAAATAATAAACATACGTACATATTACTTATGTTTCGTTTTTTTATTTATTTAAATCTATTTAGTGTTTGGTGCTAAATTAAAGTAAAGCAGCATAAATTAAAATTGCAGTACATCAACCAAATATAAAAAGTAAAACAAAAATAAAATATTAAAAATTATCATATGAATAACACATCTATCAAACTCCTCCTACCTTCTTTTCCCTTACCGTCAAATATCTGTCACTTGCAAACACTTCTCTCTACTGACTGTCCAAGAAAAGAGTGTGTTCATAATTAATGTATGGAAATTTAAAGTGTGAGTGCATTTAATAAAATATGAGACATTAACAAAAAAAAAAGTAAGTCTAAATGACTTAATAAATAAATTAAAAATTCTTCCAAAAGAAAAAATGTAGAAAATCTTTACAATAAAAAGAGAGAAAAATAAAAACAAAAATAAACGTTTATTGAAATAAATCTTCAACTAAATTAACCCGCAAAAATAAAAACAAAACCAAGAAAAGAAAAATAAAATAAAATAAAATTTCAACGCCAAGCAACAATTGAGAAAATGAGGAGCTGTTGTTGTATTACAAATAAAATCTATGAACTATGACGCATCAATCACATCAGACAAACGGCGCTAGTTTGGAGGATTGCCATACAAACTTTTTTGCCTTGGTGAGTAGCAGTATGTTATTGTTATTGTTTTTATATATTATAGTAAACGGTTTCGGTAATATTGATTTCATATATTGATTTGCAACACCGAACATCTTAGAGTTTTTCGTTGAGCACAGTTTGCAATCTCTGTGTAATCAGATTTAATGTTAAGTGTTTGAATAAATAGAGTTCAATTGTTTTTAATAATTTTGAGTAATTTAGGGTGAATTCAGAACTATTATTCAGAAAAATTTGATATTGAAAAATTAAAAAATTAGGAATTACATATATACGTATATCTCACAACTTTAATTGCATTATTAACCATCTTTATGGACATATTTTCGAAATAGCAAAAGCGGTGCTTCTTTATAGCTTCTGACATCTTCCTGTTTAACTTGCCCTAAGCATGTACTTTGTCACTAACTTACGTAAGTGTTAGCCTGCAATGTTAAAAAAAAGACTGAAATGTTATCTGGCGGTTTAGATCACCGTATTGCTCCGCGGATGAAAGTATCTGCATCAAGTCTTGAGAACAACAATATAGTTTTGGAATATAAAGTATGAACTATAAAACATTGTTTGAGGCCCTTAACTGTATAATATGGCCTTCCTTTACTTTCCTTCCTTCATTTTCATATAATAAAAAAGGAGTATGAAAAAGAGAAACAAAAGAGCAGAAACCTAATTGGTTTCTTACAAAATTGGGTGTTATCTGAGTCGATATAAGAAGAAAACTTAACTCAAAATAATTTTCCATAACATTAGAATAAATTTTAATTAAAGGTCTGACTTTGGAAAATTTTCCATTATTTTCGGCAACACTGTTTTGTTTACTATTTTGCTAATACCTCTTCCTCCTACTCTCTCTCTCTCTCTCCTTCTCGAACTTCTCTCTCGCTTATTTGCCTCTCCCTCATCTTGTAATAGATATTACTTTTTTGATTTTATTTTGTACCATATTTTTAAAATAAATAAAAAAAACTTGTTTGTCGACTTTATTTTTATTTTTTTTTTTAATATTAAACATTCGTATGTATGAAAATAAGTTTATTTAATCTTATTCCAACTATAAATAAGAGTACTTTCTTATATGAGTATATTTTACATACATAGTATTGTTTATTGTGTACATGAACGAGAATTTGTCTCAATATAAATAATCTGTTGCACAAATACAAAAATAAATAATGAGTAAAAAATGAAAACAAAAAACAAAAAAAACATGACAACACGATAACAATAAACAGGTGTTGTTGATTTAAAACTGTGTTCTTTTGTTTTGCTTTGTTTTTGATTGAGTGAATGTTTTGTTGTAGTTTTTGTTGCTATTGATCATCTGTCATATGCATATGTATGCATATATGTGTGTGTATTTACATATTATTTCTGAATGAGATTCTTGCGATAGAGTTAAACGATATTGACCTCATCCTCAGATTATTATTGTTAAAGCATCGTTAAATGTTTTATAATTTTCTTCATTAAATCACAAAAAAAGAAAACCTCGAGTATAAATTAGGGCGGATGTTGTGTTTTACTCATGAAATTGTTTAATTCAAAAATATTTTATTTTGAATACCGTAAATTGAAGTGTTAATTAAATTGCATGTAGTTTACTCTCTTCATGAAGTTTTTTTTTTTTTTCTAACATCTGTGTTTTAATTTTTCGATCACTTGCATGAAGAATCTCTTAATAGTTATAACGGTAGGTGTTTCACGCCAGGAGATTGCGCATTACTAGCGACATCTACAGAAGTTATAATGAAGAGTAAAATAAGAAGAGAACACAACATTTCTCTCTCCTTGTCCGGAAATTGGGAACCTAAAGTAAAGGAGTCTTCGGCAACCAGCCAAAGTTGTTTTCGATAGAACCAACGCCTTCATAAATCTATTGAATTAATTGATAAAGGCTAGCCAAGAGCAATAGGTATTGTAACGGGTGTAGTAAGTTTTCCAAGGATACGAATGTAGGCTAACCTAACGACTACTCTGACTAGTATTACTACAGAACGGATCAAAATCTTATGCATATGGTGTAGCTAACACAAAAAACTCTCATGAACTGTTTTCAAGCTGCAAAATGATAAGTAATCAACCAACTACAATGGATGGCCGTGGTTGTGTCTTTGAGGGTTAATGCACATGATTTACGATTAGAAAGGTGGTGTCCGTGGTAAATCATTTTCTTCGCAATTTTGATTGAATCTGACGAGGGTGGTCCATATGACAGCCATATAATAGGGAATTGCCAAATGACAACATATAACGAAGTGATGCATATTTTACCTGCGCGTAATCTTTATAACTATATGTATATATGTTGCATGCCAACGTAGTAGTTAATTTTTATTACATGTCATATTAAATATGTATACTATGAACTTCATTACATTTAAACACTGAGCTTTATTGGCATCTTCTCTTCTATTCATAAACATAATGCCAGTCAGTGTATCTAAATCGCTAAAGTAAACAAAAATAAGTTTATAAGTGTCTATGTGTGTGACTTTCTATCACTATTTTCGTTTTCCACCCGGAAACTTAACCTTTTTATATTTCAATAGGAAAAACTTTTGAGGAAGTGTAACTTCCAATATATTTAACACACACATCTTAACTTTTAATACCTTATACTAATATAAATATATTCTTTGTCTATTGACAAAAGCGGTTTTTATTTGTTATTTTTGTTTATTTTGTCGTCTTCCTTTTTCGCTTTGATTTTCTTTCTATGTCAACTCGTTTTAAGATATTTTTTAGAAACCCCATAACTGTGTACATACATACATACGTTACTTTACATTTTTAAACTATGCATTAGGCATTGATCCCTTTCCACTTTGCAAACACGGTGTTGTTAGCATTACGTAGTAATCACCCGAAACTATTTCTTTCGACTATTTATCGTTTCTTTGTATTATGCAATATGATTTAGATTTTCAACGGATTTATAAGTGAGCCTGAAGTTTACTTTCCTTCAGATTTAAAAGAAGAAGCTAGAAAACAATTAATCTTCGAATTTATAACATAAGATGTAGTGAAAATAAATCCAGTAGAGTTCATCGAATTGAAGGCTAGCATTGACAGAACAATTCCATTTAAAATGAACTGTTTCTTGCGATAACTGGTTGCCTTTTACCGAAGAAATTAGAACAAGTTGATAAAATTACAGTTTTTACGACTGACTAACCCCTGCTGTATAAAACCTTAGTCGTCCCATCCTTAGTAAAAACTCTTTTTTAAGCAAAATAAAAAATTCATTTAATAGTTAACAGAATATGTTCTACTTTATAAATGCTTTTTCACGTTCGTTTTCATTAAAAGGAAAATCTATTCACTCGTCCCAGTTTATTATTTCAAGCGAAATATAAAGAGGGCGTAATTATTAAAATTTTTACCGTAAAGAAAATTACAATTTTTATTCCATTTTATTTTCATATGCATTTTTTAATCGAAATGAATTAACAACAGTTACATTTGCATATTGAATAAAGCACAAGAGGGATGGGTATGGGAAGCAACTGGAGAAATCAGAATGACTTATTAAAGTTGAAAGATGGCATCCCTATTGCGGTGTTATAGGTACATATTCCTCTGTTTTTATTTCTATTGATAATTGCTATTTCCTTTTCTGTTATTGTTGCTGCATCCCCCATTAAGGAGACAGAGAGAGAGAGAGAGAGCAAGGAATGCGTATTATATGAGAATATACAGCGAGAGTAAACGTCATAGTTACTTATCAAAAGCATGCTGTGTTGGGGTTATTCGTATATTTGTACTGCATGTATTTAAAACTGGTATAATATGCACTTACATTTCTGTTATTTTGTTGTGTTTTTTTTTTTGCCATATCCCAGGTTTGGTTTCTTATCTTGTAGTGAGTGAATGAGAGAGGGAGAGAGAGAGCGTGTAAAAGAAATATGGTTATACAGTAAATGAGATATAGAGCAAGAATGTGGGAACAAGTAAAAAATAAGTAATGAAAACAAAAAGAAAAAAAAACGTGAAAACGAAAACAAGAAATCAATGAATAATAAAGATGTGGAAGCAAGTTAAGATAGCAAAAAAAATAAAGAATACATCTTTAGTTGGCAAGAAAATAAAATAATACATACTGTATATTTCCTACCAAAAATTTTAACTGTAAATTTGATTGCTATTAGTAAAGTAAAAACATAAATAAAAATATGAAATAAAAATGTAATATTTTCGATTGTTCTATTGTTTTGAATTTCAGACTGATTTGTGCGGTATAAAATGGCGCAAATTTGTTAATAATGAGCGACCAAATGCGTCCAGTGATCCCCTGGATGATCCCATCTTACGCTCCTATTCAAGATGTATGCAAGCTGACATACTTTGCGTCTGGCGGCGTATACAGTCGACTAGACAAGACACTTCCGAACCAAATGGTATGTTTGATTTGGTCAAAGTTCATCCACCCCTATCGCTAGCAGCCGCCAAAGAACTCTGGATATTTTGGTACGGTGAAGAACCAGATCTAACCGATTTGGTGGATGCCGAATTATTAAAAGTAGCAGGTAAGTTTTGCTTTTATTATTCAATAAAAAAAATGTACTCTTTAGTTTTTCGATCAGTTGTGTATGTGTGTGATAAATTCGCACAATTTCAAGGTCACAATAGAGAATTAAAAATATGCACTCACACATACAATGAAACATGTAATTTATTAAAGTGTGAAAATGTATGAGTATGTATATATAAAGCAAACCACCGGCTTTTTTATTTTATTTCAATGACGTTGACGAGCGTCAAAATGACTGACTGAATAGCAGATTAACGTTTTCTTTTTACCATAAAGTTATCTTTAATTTGCTGCCTTCTTACACTCTTCCTCTCTTTTTTTGGTCATATTTCTTACCAATTCTTAATGTAGTATATTTGTTTTTGCATTTTTGTTTTGTGCATTCTCGTTTTCTTAAATAAACTGTATAAGAAAAAAAGAAAACATGGAATGATCAACTACAGTTTGTTTTGATTTCTCAATTAACTGAAAATCATAGAGAGGCAGTGAGAGGCATATAGCTTAACAATGTTATAAATAAAAATAAAACAACGTTTAATTGAACAAATTATTGACTAGCATGTTTTAAAATATTTAATAGCGAGTAAGAGTAGTAACAGTTTCTCAACTAATATTTTAATTCGCAGTATTAAAGTTAATCTTAATATTTCTGTTTTTTGTAAAATAATTTTACAAAATTTTAAATGAAGAAAGCGATTAGATTATTATTTTTGGTAGGCACACACATAATGATGTGATGCAGCAACATTCCAACCTAGCCTAACAACTTACACTGTAGTAACAAGACTTTAATTAATTTTCAATTGTTACGCTGTTCTTTAGTGGCGTAATAAATTATTTTTGGTGGGATTTGCAGGACATCATCTGCCCTAAACTGCTCCACTAAGACTTAATTCTTAATTCAGACCAATGGTGTTAACGATTAATTCTGTAGGTAAAAATTCTCCTCTATTCTTCTCATTGTTACATAGACACGTTCAAGTTTACTTTGTAAAGTCTTTAGTTTGTGGATGAGAAGAGAGCAAACGATAGTGAGTAGATAGTTTGAGATACTTGCACAGTTAATTTGTTTTTCGTTCATCGCTTATAGTTGGTTGTAAATACAACAATAAAATGTCAAAGTAAACTTTGTGTGTGCAAAAAGTTTGAAAGAAAATGCAACAGAGTTTGTCAAAGTATACCTTGAAGGTGAAAATGAAGTCTAAATCTTCAATTTGGCTCAAAAATAATGAGTTGGATTGTGCATGACAGCTTTATGTTTCTCAAAAAGCACCGAAAACGTACGTATAAACATGCATACGTATAAAGAATACAGCTACTACTAGTCCACATGCTTAAACGTCACCGCAGAATGCCGTAAAATGCTTTTTATTAGAGGATGTGCGACTTAATTTTTATATTGTATTTAATATCACATATTCTGTAAATAATTATTAATTATTGTAAAGGAATTGTATTGAGTTTTACATTATGTGCTTATGATTATTGTTTCGCTGGCATTTTAATTTGAAAATTTTAATACAACGTTTATAAAAACAATGCAAAACAGGTTGAATAACCTCAAAAGCGAAAAAAAATTATATTTTTATATTCCACTTCGTGTTCAGAGAAGACGGACGGACGGCTGGCAGAGATATACTTCACTTCCAAGCAAATGTTATTTATTATGCAACATACAGAAAGAAATATACGAACAGATACATTACACATATGCACATATACATACACATATGTATGAATGTACATAAATGTATTGTGCTTTAGTTTAATACTAAAAGAAATTTAATTAACTTTTTTTTCTTGTTGTAATTTCCAAGGTAATTGTAACTTAAAAAATGCCTGTTTAATGTGTAAACGATTGTAATTTCTATTAAAAACTTGAAGAGAAATCATATTTTTTCTTTTACAAAAATGAATTTTTTAACATCAATTATGTTATTGAAAACTCTTCTTATACATTAAAAAGATTTACGATACACAGACAGTGTTGTAAAGTTTCATATCTTTTGAAAAACGAATTTCTTTCTGGGGATTCCAAGATTGCAGTTTTGGAATAAATGACATTGTTCACTTCTATTCTGTTCTATTATATTCTATTAAATAAATTCCTTATTTATTTAAATGAATAATACACTTTATTTAATTACACTGTTATCAACTTTATTACACGATCCTTTTACTGCAAACACTAATTTCCCACAGCATAATCCAACACTGACTAGCTTATAATTATTTGTTTTATGGAACATAGACATATTAGTGAAATCTAATCTATTGTTTCTATCCCTCGTTGGAATATTCTTTGTATAAAACTCATTACAGATTTATTGCTAGTTATGCTATTGGAATACTACTATATTTCTTAATAATGAGCTAATATTTATTATTTAATAAATTATAGTTATGACCATACATATGTATTTTATATGTTCGTATAAATTATTTTAACCACCACTGTTTCTTACACACTTGTTACAGCAAGTAGTGTTAGGTACTAAAATTTCTTTCTTCTAGTATGCCGGCATTGGTGCAACTCTGTGTTACTGTAGCTGAGAAAAAATAATTTTTCTGTTTTGTTGAGAAAATCTAATATATTTTTTTGTTTACAACAATACAGTAGAAATATGTGGTTCATTTGTAGAGAATAGTGTATTAGAGAAGAAATGTGGCAACCTGGCCTTTATTGTTGTTGCGTGCGCGTTTCGTTAATTTTGCAGCAGTTGTGTTATTTCAACATTTACTACTGAGCGACATGGTTGGTCATATTATTACGCTTTAATGGAATTGTGTTGTTGTTTTACGTACACCCTTCTGTAGTTTATTAACAATGCTTTAAGTAAGAGTCAGTATCAAAGCAGTCAGTAGTAGTCTGCCATTTAGTAGACAGTAGTCAATTTCATGAATTTCAACACACAAAATATCACACCATTCACGCACACTTGCATATACACCATTGTACTAAAACTATGGTGAGTATATGCAACTCAAAAACAAACAGCTGTCAGTATATTTTTTTTCGTTCTCTTCAGATTTTTTTTTTGCTTTTGTCTTATGCGAAAATTTCTTTTTGAATTTTGTTTTTGTAATTAAAATGGAGAGACAAAATTTTGATCCATGAGAGAGCAAGCAAGCAAGAAAAGCCCCCATATAGAGAAATCGTTTTGTTGTTATTATTCTTCGTGTACAATATGAAAACTATTTTGTTTTCGTAAATTTCTTAACATAATTTGATATAGTTGTTTCTACTTTTTGCATATGTGTGAGTGTATATGTGACACCGTTTTCAAGCATTTTGTTGTTATGCACACATTGCTTTGTTTTGATTTTCGGGTTCTGCTACTGCTTGCTTGTGCTGCCTTTTAACATTTTTTAAATGTTTTGTTCAATTTTTATTTTATAAAACTTTGCCGGAATTTGAAACCACTCCACTATAACATCAACCAGTTGGTTGAATAATAATTTTACATTCACCAAGTTTAAAAGAAAGAGACTAAAAAATGCTTTTGTAAAAAATATGTGAAAAGGAAAAGATAACCTTGGTTATCTATCTATCTCCTAATCTTTATAAATTAAATTATAACTTTTATTATTCTGCCTGTACAGGTATGTGGTGGCTTTGTAAAATGTTAATTATTAAAATCAACTTATTCTCCTTAATTAAAAGAAAAAATGGTTTAACAATTTTGTGGTTTTTTATCTTATTTTTTTTAAGTTCATTAACCGCATGTTGATACTCAAAAAGAAACCACTGCTGCTATTCATTGCCTTTGATATTTTTTTTTCTTCATGTCATTTCTATTTTATCTACATGTATTGTCCACTTTTTTATATTACATACATACATACAAACATACACACATGGTGTGTGAAATAAATAAAAGAAACACTAAAAACAAACACATATTCTCTCACGTTTTCATCGTCAATATAAAGCCTTTGCAATTGTTTCTATATTGTGGTTGGCGGTGTAGTGGATATGCTTTAAAAACAAAAACATGAGTAATGCCCCACTATTTTGAAATTAAAAAATGAGCAAAAAATAAAAATAATAAATAAATGACGTTTCTTACACCTATACATATAAACATAATCATCATCCTCTACAGCAAAACGTTTCGCTCTCAAACATTGTTGCCACATTGATGATACTCGTATTTTGACATGAATGAAACATCAAAAATAAATTATCTATGAATAATTTTGTATTCTAAGAAATTAGCTGAAAACAGAAAAGAAATTAGCTACAGTTTAATTTTATAATTATTTCTTTATACCTACCTAGTCCGTTTGTAATTCTTTTAGACATACATACATACATAATTGGCCATTACAACCCTTCAATCAGGATTACGGCCTAGCTTCTCACACCACTCATGTTGTGTGCGTTAATTTTATACGTGAGTGGCGGGACCTACAGTTTAACGTCGACTCCGAACGACAGAATTTTGAGAAACTTTTTCATGGCAGTTTATTTTACTCTCAGAGTTTTTGCCAGAAATCTGCTGAGAGGAAGTCGCCGAAGAAATATTTTTTTTTTCATATTTCATTTTTGATGTCACCTGGGATACGAACCCGGGCTTTACGAATAGTAAGCCAACACACTACCTACTACACCACGGCGACTTCATTCTTTTAGAATGTGACGTAAATTTGCTTTAATAATATCGTAACTTAAACAAGTAGAATAACGGCACATTTCGTTTCCACGAACATGAATATTTTGAATAAATAAAAGCATTTAAATATTTACAATTGGGAGAAAAATATATTAATAAATAATAACGTAACAAAAACGACAACACTGTTTTTAAATTAGAAAATGGCAACACTAATATTTTTGAGAAAGTATGACCTTAACAAAATTATTACTCTCCTTTTCTGGTCATTTAACTTTTGGTATTGTCTCATTTTATTTGTCGCTGCTACTCTCTTTACGAGTTTATTTATCTCTCTCTCCTGTTTCTATGTATAATATTTACAGCAACATGTGCACGACCACACGTGCTCCACAAAATACGATAATTCAATAATAAAAAAGTAATGCTTGTGTTATTTTATTATTTTTTTCTTCTGCCTTTGTATTCGGTTTGATTTTATTTGTACGTTTGCTCAGAAAAACTGAGGAAAGAAAGAAATGAAAAAAAAACTCACTCACTTTGTTGTGTGTTTTAAAACCAGCAATAAAAACCATATGAAGAAAAACAAACAAGAAGGAGTGTCTTCGCTTTGAGGTGACAAAAAAGCGTTTCTGTTGTTTTTATTAAAGGGGAAACCCAACAACTTATTAGCATTATTGTTTTTTCAAATGGTAACACTTATTTGTTGTGTGCGACTCTTGGTAGGTTCTTTCGAATATTCATGTTTTCTTCTCTATCTTTGTATTTATTGTTGTATAAAAATGATAATAATATAGGTAGTTTACATATCTGTTTTTATGTACATATATGTATACATATGTATATACATGCATACGTGTATAATGCATGTATGTATGTGATGTATTTAATTTTTTAGTTTAATTTTCAGATTCTTTAACTACCAAAACTTTATTAAACTTTGGGTTGGTCAGTCGGTATTAGTCGAATAACTTTTTTTTTTTGGTGTATAAAACAGTTGTCTGGTACGGTTGAAATACGTTTTGCTGTTCAAATAATTCGGTATGGTTTGTTGTTGCTGCTGCTATGTATGTATGTATGTACATATGTGGGTATCATCGGTTATTATTGTCTCTTGTCTTTGATGTTTTTTTTTTTCATTGCGCATTGCATTGGATTTGTGTTTTTCTGTTATGTTTTTAATATTTCTCTTTATTTTTCTGTGGTGATTTCTTTGTGGGCTTGTGTTCCTTTTTGCATGCGATTGTGGTGGATTTTATTTCGTGGTATGTGTAGTGTAGTGTTATGTTAATATGGGCTCTGTACTTTTTGTTTGTTTTTATTTTTGCAAAACTAAAACTAAAAATTTCAAAATCCTAGAAAAGAAGTCCTATTCGTTAAGTCTGATGAACGTTAGTTGTTGTTGTTTTCATATACATATACGGTTTTTCCACTTATGAAAGTATTTTACTGAGCAGGTGTCTTCTCGTTAACTGCAGTTTGTCGCAGTGCTAACATCGGCGTTGGAACTAGAAAATTAGTTTTGTGGATAAGCAGTTATTGTCAACTGTAGTTGTTAAAAATATTTTATTTTTACAAGTTGTTGCTTTGATTAGATTCAATTCAATTTGTTTAGTTTTTTGTGGAAATTAATTACAATAATTTTATAATAGTGACAAAACTAGCTGCAATAAGTTTTCAAGCAAAGTGCAATTGCGTTAATTTTCATTAACATTTGAATTCCTACAATATGGAATATTTACTTGAATAAAAATTCCAGCCAAAAATTATCGAGTAAAAAAAAGTATGTACAATAAACAGATACCTATAAAAGTTGAATATTTTCCCCACTATGTTTCTAAAAGAATTTCACAACCTTATACAATTTGGTAGTTTTCTTTTCTGGCTCACTGTACATGTGCAGCACAGGCTTATCTTTAAAATATGGTTATCTTTCTACTAATACCGAGTAAGATTTCCAACAGTACTTCAAAAATACAGTTAATTTGATTTTAATAGCACTGACAGTTTTGATGTTTATATTTTATAACAATTCTCTACTTTTTTTCGCTCTTTACGCTTCTAAACTCTTACCTCTCTCAATGACCTTGTTGTAAATCATTCATTCATGTTTTTTATTTGTTATTTTTGTATTATCTCTTCCCTACCTGGTTCGTTTTTTCTTGTTTGCTTGTATTGGTTGGTTGTTTGTTTGTTTTGTGAAATTATTTTTATTGTTCTTTTAAATGGGGTCTGTCTGTCTCCATTGATAAATAAATGGATGTGGAAAAATAGAGGGAAACAATTAAGTCTACTTTATAGAGGTATATTCTTCCATAGAGGTGGGGAAGAAAGTCGTAAGTTAACAAGTTCGAAATACACTGTGTTTTTGAAATCAATCTATAATAGGCAGCGCTTTATGGTAAAGAAATTTCGACGGTATTTAACTGTCAAGTCCGAGGATAACCTTTGGTTCGTTTCTTTTTCTAATGATTTGCGTGAACTGCATGCAGTAGTAAAATAAATTAAGAATTTGTGTCATACGATGTAATGTAGTTTATGTAGTTTCTTGTGAACTCTTTAAATCTTAAAAAAAGAAAGAAACATTGAAAGACACCTTTAAAGCCAATGTTTGTTGGCTCCATTATTTTTATATTTTTCTTTTCTTCTCTAACGATGAGGTTACTTCTTCTTTTATTTATTAATTTATTACTTGCTACTCTTTTGTTTGTATTTATTGTTCGATTTTTATAGCGCATTTATTACGTGCTACTAATACCTGTGTTGGTAGTTGTTGATGGTTGGTCTCGGCTATTTCATTATAATACTCTCATAGTTCGCATTTATTTGCACACTAAATACTTGCATCAAATGCAACAACAACAAAGAGAAAGAAAGAGAGAAGAAGAATCATATTCGCATTGTCTTGATTTTGCTTCAACTATTCTATCCTACCCTATCACCTTATTTTGTATTTTGTTAATATAGTAGTTCTCTTCCTCTCCCATACAAATTGTTTTGATAACTATAGAAATATGCTTATTGCAAATTCCTTTGTGTGTGTGCGTTTATCTCTGCATTGTAAGACATATTAATTATGACGTTTATTTTATATTTATAACATGTTTACAAAAACACTTGGTTAAAAAATTTCATTTTTTGTATTCAGTTTTACTAGTGTTCTGATCCATAACCATCCCATTCTGTGGTTACTATGTATTTTTACCATACTTGTGTCTTGTGTTTATATATTATAGCAGAATAAAACAGGAAAAATTAAGAAAGCAAGGCGCCGACGCTTGTCATTATATTATCATTTAAAACATCAGCAGCAGTAGCATTGCCTTCCTCTTTGTTGTTGGCTTTTAGCGTTAATAAAATTGTTTATTTTTTAAGAGTAAAAATTGTGTTTGCTTTCTCTTTCATTCGTTTCGAACTCTCTTATACTCAACATTTGCTTTTATTTTTCTTTCAACTCTTATACAAAAAGTATCTCTCTTCGTTTCTTCTTTGAGCACTTTTTTGAAAGACCAGTGTTGCCGATGGACTAATATATTTTCATTTGGTGTGCAAGGAATAATAAAAATATGTTTCCAATTAAATTTGCTGTGTGAATAATATTTTTATATATTTCTTATAAATTTTTTTTGCTAGAATTATTAATTTTTTTTGTCAAAATCGTGTTACAATATACAATAGTCCATTTACACACAGCAATTTTTCTTGTATAAAGTTGTACATTTACAGAAGAGCGGAAAAAAGTGTTACCATTTTAGTTATTTTTAAACAGAATTTTTTTATTTTCTATTTTCTTAGATATGAAGATAAATAGTTTGATTAAAATCTACTTACTTACTTACTCACGAATTACGAACTAGGTCGTCACATCATCTTCAACATCTATGTTGTTTGTGTTAATTTTTTAATGGATAGGGGTTCCGATATCTTAATGACAGCGAACCACAAAGTTGAGAAGCTTTTGCATGGTAATTATGGACATTCAGAGCTTTTGCCAAAAGACTGCTAAGAGGGGAAGTCGCCAAAAGAAATATATTTTTATATCTCTTTTTTCTAGACGTCAAAGTTGTGGTTTAATTAAACTCATGGGCTCTCGTCTAGTAAGTCACTATCTGCCAGACCTCGTCATCTTCATGAAATTCAAAGTGCTTTATTAAATTCTAATTGCTTTTTCTCCAATTTGTTAAAAAATCATTATTACGGTTGAAAACTTTAATAATACTGGGTGGTTTTAAATTCAAGGTCTATTTTGCGTTAGTTTTGTTTATTTTTGTATTTGAAAATTTTGATTTCAAAAAATCCTCCAACACGGCAACAATTGTTGGAAAAATTATAGAAGTGAATAGAAAATGGGAGGAAAATCATCGAATGACAATTGTAGGTATTGCTGTTAAAGTCGATATTTCAGTGGAATCATGCATAACAGTTTTTCCCAACGTCTTCCAAGTTTGTTCCCATAACGGCTCAATTCTTTCCAGAAGATCGTGCCCTGAGCATTGTTTCTCTGCAAATAATTCAAAAGTTTATAATTGGTGTTAATTGGTTTAGAGAAACTTATAAAACTGAGTGAATTGTACTATTTTATATCTTTATATTGAAAATTTTTGTTTTAGTGCGTGCATTCCTACATTGTCAGACTTACTTACATACTTTATAAGGTAACTCAGACACAATAGCTGAGCTTATGTTTTCTCTCATACACCACCATTCAACTGCTGCATCATTTCAAATGAAGTGTGTCAGAATTCCTTAATATATATACATATATGTATAGATATGTATGTATTTATGTATATGTTTTTAATTTCTAAGTTTTTCCTTGATTATCCAAATATTTATTTATTTTTCTATTTTGTTTTTTAGGAAATCAAATGACGTGGAATGGCACATGGGAGAGAGGACTCACATACGAATGTCGTTCATTACTATTTAAAGCACTGCATAATCTCATC
Source organism: Sarcophaga carnaria (assembly GCA_958299815.1). Lineage (NCBI taxonomy): Eukaryota > Metazoa > Arthropoda > Insecta > Diptera > Sarcophagidae > Sarcophaga > Sarcophaga carnaria. The sequence goes on along the minus strand of OY283151.1, from coordinate 8,122,425 downwards.
GAAAGGTAATTGATTTTGAAAATAATACTAAAATTATGACACAACTAATGTTCAAAACAATGTTTCTTTAAAACAGATTTGTGCTTACAAAAGATATTGTTCGTTTTGGTAAATGGTTTGTTCAACCCTGTACATCAAATGAACGAATATTTGGAAGAAGGTTAGTACAATACGTATTTCAATAAAACAGAATAATTTTAAAATAAAATGGTTTCGATGTGTAATATGAGGTCTTTTAAGATCGAGTATCATTTGTTAAAATTTTTAAAATCTTTGATATAGCCTCCCTCACTAAGAATCAAAATTGTCCAGCTGTTCTTCAGTGAAAAATATGTATATTCAAACTAAATAAATTTGATTAAAAGTTCTTTGTATGGATTTATTCATGTGAAATATTAGTTTTCAAAATATATTGAAACTAAGCTGAAATATAAATCCTATATTAAATAACAAGTTCTCTGTGAATTAATTGTTAAGAATAAATGAATTCATCGTTCAACTTGTAACAATAGAAACGCATATCTCTCATTAATAATTAACTATTTAATTTTGTTTTTATTTAATAATTACATGCATACAATTTGTTTTTACAGTTCTCAACATTTATCATTCTCATTTACATTCTTTGTACACGGTGATACTGTATGCGCATCTATTGATTTGAGAGAACATCCAGCAGTGCGTCCATTAACCAAAGAACATCTAACGGAAGCATCGGCTGCTTTTGCTGCCGCTGCATCTAATGCAAATTCTCATGAACAACAGACATCACCAAATTCACCCAATAATGCCGGAGGCGATGGTATTAAAAATGAAAATTTTACAGCCTCAGCGAATGCAAATAATAACAACAATAACAATAACACCAATAATAATAATAACAGCGTAAATCCAAAGCCACGTAAAGTAATATTGGCACCATTTGGCATGGCTGCCACACTCACGGGCAATAGTTATAAAGCAAATGATCCAATGGCTGAGAAAATACTTGAAGACTGGGCTTCATTTTTCCCACTGTGCAATAAAGAGAATAGTGATGTGCCACCAGTTGTTGAAGTTATAGCAGGTTTGTACATATATACAATTATACTTCACGTTTAACTGAATTTGAAATCTTGTTTTATTACTGTCGCTTAATAATAATTTGTTGTTTTCTTTATTAGGCGGCCATAAAATGTATCATCCTTCAATTTATGTACTAGTCACTGATTTGGATGATATGGAAGAAATGGAAGCAGCTGCATCCCAAAAATGTCCTTTAGGTACATCATCATCAGCCGAAGCAGCAGCATTGGCAGCACTCTCATCAGCCAATCAAACCTCAAATACAAACGGCTGCAGCAATAATAATAATATTACAGACACAAGGAAACCTTTAATGGAGAATTTCTCCAATAACAAACAACCAGTAGCAGCAATGACGACGTCAACAACACCAACCATCAACGGAACAAAATCATCTTTAGCACATGTGATGGAACGTTTAAAAATCGATCGTACAAAAGTTCAACCATATTACGATACAAAAACACGAAATTTTACGTGTAATACAACAAATACTCATGCACCACCTCAGGCAGCTTGTGAGATGCCCGAAAGAGTGTGGCAAGAATGTGTCACAAATGGATTGCATATAGAACACAGTTTAAGTGGCACAATTTCATCAATCAATAACACCAACAATTCCTCATCCAGCTCTAATGCTAATTCTTCTTCCTCAAATACGTTCTCGTCATCAACAACGACGGCAACATCGTCGACGTTATCATTGTCTGGTGGCATTAGTAATAATAATGAAAATGCCACCACCACATCTAACGAAGAAATGGATCAAACGGATAATGTTGACATTAAACCAAATACTACGACTTTATCTCAAAAGCAACAGCAGCAACAAATATGGGGTTTTGTCGATCCGACACAAAAAGCTGCATGTATATGCACAAAGTAAGTCAAGTTTATTGTTTGTTGTTGTGATTTTATTTTCTTTTATTATTATTACTACTCTTAATGTACTATTTACCATTTACTATTATTGCCTTGTTCAAGATATTTTCATAGCTGTTATATACGTTTTGGTAGTATTTGAAACGTAAATATTCCCGACTAGATGTTTCATTTATTGGCATTTTATTTTAAATTATGCTGTTTCTTTTTTTTTTTATTGTGCTATACATTTACTTCGTCAATTTGAATCAGAGAATTTTTCTTTATTATTTTTATCCCACTTTATCTTAAATAGTGTTTATTAACTCGTTCATTTATTACATAGGTAATCCCACTTACAAGTTGCGATAGTTACGATAAGTTTGTTTTTGGAAGTCAATTTACCCCAACTAATTAAAATCTTTAAATTCACGGTCAGAAGTTGGATTGTATTGATTTATAGAACGTGTTACATATTCTTTGAATACATATTGAACATGTATTCGTTGCTATTTTATATTCATAGAAATACGAGTAACTATTTCAAAGTGGAGATATGAAAAAAGTTCAACATTTACATATTTATGTACGTTTGACGTGTTGTGTACAGTATATAACCAATACTACGATACTCAAAGATTTAAAGCACAAAAAAATGTAATTTATATTGAAATACTCTTTGGAAATTTTATTGTATATTGGCACGTACTATATTTTTCTCAATATTTTAATAATTTGTTTTACACCACAGCGCCAAAGTAGTGTATTTAAAATTTAATAATTTTTTCTTCAACAAAAACGTACTATTATCAAAGAAGAAAATATAAAAAAATAAAATTAAAAATAATTGAAATTATATGCAAACAGTATAGTTTATTACACCAGCGTAATAGGTGATCCAAGTGAATCGTTGATATTCCTTTATTATTTTAAATTCATTTAAGTTTTCTCGTCAATATTAAAATGTTGGAACGTCTAGATTGAAATTTGTTTTCATTTCAAAATTGAATGGCAATCTTTTTCGACTGCATTAAACTCCGGGGTATTTTAAACAATTAATGTTAATTCGTGCAATAAACAAATAAGCAAACAGTATTGACGACCACTGTACTAGCCTAGTATAAAATGACATTCCACGAAACTCAAGAATTTTTGTAACACAGCATACTTTATTTTGCATTTATTTTTTGCGCATTATTTATGTTTCAATACCATTTCTATATAACAACACATTGATTATATATTGTATAAAAGGTATAGATTTCTTTTAATACATAGTAGTTTGATTCAAAAACATTTCTTTTCTTTTTGCAATTTTTTTCTTTTATCAAGGCATGCAATTTAGTTTTTAATTTAATTAATTCTTTTTATGAAACGAAAATATTAATTTATTGTTTTAATTAAAACTTCAATGCATGTCTTGTTTACTCTATATCAAAATTAAAACGTAGTTTAAACAATTTTTTTTATTATTGATAAATGCTTTGGACCTTTAAATTAATCTATCATGGCTCGAGCAATTTTTTTTTTTTTTGTAAGATTACGATAAATTTGCTATTGATAGCAGCATATACTACATACAGTTATGAAGAGAAAATGAAAACCTTAATATTATAGATTAGGAGTTTTTTTTTCCTTTTCTAATGAAAACAAATACAGAACAAATTTTAGTTTTCAATTTAGATCAAAATCAACAACAATTTATTCCTCCTCCTCTTCTTCAAGTGGTAATATGGGAACGACGTCACCAAATGCAGTCCCAACGAATGCTTTAAGTCCTCTCTCAACATCCTGTATCGCACCTATACGTTTAGGCAGCAGTAGTTCTATGTCAATCACTTTGACTAAGACACATTCATATGGTTCGCCGAGCATGCATCAACACAATATGGCAACACATTATAGTGGCGGCATTGGCATCGGCATTGGCAGCAGCACATATAATCATCGACCTTCTACTCCATATAATATTCATGGCGATTTGAAAATAAACCCATTACGTTCGCCGAGAATTCCATTTCATAAACGTCATCTGGATGAACTTAATATTGGTGACGATATCGATTGGATTCAATCTCAAACCACCACCACCACCAACGTGACTACCAGACACAATTTTGATAATAATTGTATAAATTTTAGGAGTTCTTCCTCCTTTAAATCTACTACTACTAGTACCGCTACTACTACCACTACTACTACTCTAAGTAAATCCAATAATCCTGCCGCTTGTTATTCAGCATCATTTTGTCAAAGTTTTTCTACTAGTTCTTCAGACACCATACCAAAGCAAAGGTTTGTGTTGTCTTATGTAACTTCCTTTAATCTTTAATTGTGCTCTGGTCACAAATATTCAATATTCACATCAATCAATCAATCAATCAAACAATCAATTCAATATCAGTTTATTAATTTAAATATAAATAGCAATTATCAATCAATCAGTCGAACCAGTTATGTTACTCTTACCATTTTGTATATTAAAACCAAACAAAAAAGTACTCTTCTTCCCCAAAAAACATTTGTCTCAGCTCAACTAATATTGCATTTGACTATTAAAACATTTATTTTAATATGCAAATTATATATACATTTATTTACTAAACATTTACTATTCTCTAATATCCTGAAGAGCGAGTGTATGGATGGATCCTGAATGAAACATCAATTGTGTATAAATAATCATTGCAACAACTAGCTTATTATTGTAATATATAATCACCATTTAAATCGCCAACAATCAACCACCAACAACAGCAAAAAACAATAGATACAGTACTGTATTCATAATAATAATCCAGAAATCAAAATACATTTATTTATAAACATACATATGTACACATAACAGGGTTTTATCCTATAGTCGAGAGCATAATATTTAATTTATTCGGGAATTTTGGTTTTTCTTAAAATATTTTTGAATTTAAAATTGTTATTTCCTACGATAGGAATAGTGATAATAAGTCACGGTGTTTGGTGTAATAAATAATTTAAATTAGTTGAAATGCTTGCATGTTTATAGCTTTATAGACGACAATATCTGCATATATTTATTTTATCATATCATAGTCACTTGAATTTATTCTATTTTTGAATATGAAAAGACTGGTAGGAGACTAGCGGTGTAAGATAATAAAGGAGGAAGACTACGGCGGCTAAAGTGAATAAGTTGAAAGTCTGGTAGCTCGCTTGGAGAATCATATCTACCTTTACCTTACATAATCGCTTAATTTCAAACTACAATTTTTGTTATTAAATTAATTAAAATAAGAGAAAATCGATAGTTTTAAATTTGAAATGGCATTTCATTATAATTTTAGGCTTTCTCAATACTTATGATTGCAGTTATGCAATACGACAGGGTTAAAATAATTGTATGTGATCCATAGGCTTGAATGAAAAATATAAATACACACAGATTTTTAAAAAGATTATCGCTATCGGTTAACAGAAACCATATTTTCAGTTGACTTTCATAAAAAGCACCCATTAAATTGGAAATGAGAATCGTTTGAGAAAATTATTTTTCATCCTAATCATCAGGTTTTTTTTTAAAGGGTTGTCTACACAAACTACAGTTTGTAAAATTTAGGAATATAATTCATCATGTAATGTTTGCTAAAGTGCCCTGATCACGTATCGTAAAACATATCGTCTGTAAAAAATTGTGCAGCAGTTTCAGAATCAAATGGAACTCCAAACTAACTTGCTTCTTATTGCTGCATATTAGCAAAATGACTAATGGTTTATTACGATTAATTTGGTTGCTCTTTACACGCCTACAAAGACCAGGGAATCCATGTAACTGTATTTTGTTCTATAAAATGTGCATTTATACCTTTCCTATATTTGAATATTCAAGTTAACTACTCCCTTGTTTGTATAATTTATAATTGAAATGTAAAAAAGGTTATGGAATTCATTTTGCATGGTTCTGTTATATTTTTCTTTGGTTTTAATTCGATTTTAATGGATGTGGTTAAATTGTAAAAAATAAAATAGTTTTTCTTTAGCATTATGTTTTAATCAAATCACCAACAAAGTATCACATTCAAATTTTGATTGAAATCTGGTATTAAGCATAATGTTTAAAACAGTTTAATGTACATATACATATATGCACATACAATATATTTTAATAAAATAAAATATGAATGTATTTTTCAGGTCACTGACTTCATCATCACAAACTGGACAAACACCTGGTCATGGTACACCACATCAGAGTGGCGGTATATCGAGTTATTCGCGTAATTCGTTAATCGATTGTATGCCAATACCGTCTGTGGGTTCGCCAGGCACGCCCGCCGCTTCACCTCATCCAAATTCAGCATTATCTCAACCAACATCAGTACCACCAGCCGATCAAGTGAGTTTTAATTACAATTAAAAACTTTTAAATATTTCATATGCTTTTGCAGAAAGAAGTACATATATACTTAAATAATAACTTTTTTCTTTTCTATGAATAGCTTTTATCAATGAGCCCCAGAGCTCCGGCATCAGTATCGAATTTGCAACAACCACCCACACCAATTGATCATTTATTGGATAAAAATACTCCAGCACCTACACCTACAGATCAGCATGATAATAAAAGCATAACAGCATCACCGTACGTACATCCGGCACCGAGTGTGGAACCTCCGCCTTCAGTAGAGGGCATGCACAATACGATAGGTGGTGGCAATGGACTCAGTAATATGGGGCCCGGCAGTGTTCCACCACCATCAAGCGTGGGTCGTTGTACTCCTACACCTCAGCAGCAACATCAACAGATGCAACAACAGCAGCAATGTGGTACTATATCGGTTAAGAAATTCGAAATACAACCTGCATCTCTAACACCCCTCAACAATGGTTCTATGCATATGGGCGTGGGTAATACAACTGCAAGTTGTACGACTACAAACAATACAATGGAACCAATAATAAATAATCCGCCTAATTGCACTCTAAACAGCTCAGTTCTACCCAACAATAATATAAATAGAAACGAATTGTCATTGTCCTCAGCCGCAAATGCAATGCAAGACGTTTTAAATTTATACAAACCGCCAAAAATCAATGTCAAAGACATTGATACGTTCGCTAATGAGGATTGTCTAAAATTAGATGTACTCTACGATTTTACTGAACAGGATGCTTGGTAAGTTATTTAAAAACTTTTTTCCATTTCCAATTTTTTTTCCACAAACTTATAGAGTGTTAAAGGGATATTGTCTTTAAAGCATGCAGACAATATCATCTTTAGCTCTTATAATAACAGAAGATTAAATATATTTTATTTACGAATGCATATTAAGAGACTCGTATATGCCTTTACATAAAATTTAAATCTACAATGAATTTATATTTAAATAATATTGTATTGTATTGTATTTAGTAAGAGCTATGATTGAGAAAACATTTCATTTTTATTTGATTTTAGGGCCAATCATCCCGTCAAGCGTTTTAAACCCAACGAAAACTCGAAACAATGTCGAGTGATGTGCACAAAAAAGTTGTACGAAGGTCACACACATACGAAACCTTTAATGCCCTCTCCTCGTTCTGTTTATGGATCTCATTTACTATCTATTGATCCATCATCTGCATCCTTTGCTTGCATTTTGGGCAATTCTCAAACATCAGTTAATATGGGAACTGGTTTGGTTGGCATAGCAGCTGGTTGTAATCCCATGGGTAACAATCAACTGAACTCAAAAAATAATGATGGTACCATGGTTAATAATATTATGGGTAGTGGTGGCGTAAATACTTCAACTAAAGGAAATTTCTTTGAGGAACTCGACATAAAAACTGAAATAATGTCGGGTGTGGGTACATCATCAACATCACCGTGTAAAGACTCGAAGAGTGGAATTGGTGGAAACCTTTTCACAGTTGAGGGTTTAAATCCATCTCCAAATGATTTGGAACAATTATTCGAAACATCATCGAACGATGAATGTGGCAGTGTACAAATACACACCCCACCAGACTCCAATAATCCATCGAATGGCTGTGCAGTCACCACCAACACTATAGATGAACTAAAGCGCACCACAAATGCCTCTTTGGTTGGTAGTACTACTAATGTACAGGGTAATAGCGTAGTAGCCAATGCCGCAGTTATGGCAGCATTACAAAATTGCAATAATACGAATACATCTTCGTCGGCTCTAACATCCCTAAACAACAGTGGGAGTAGTTTAACGGGTGGAGTCGGTGGAGCTAATAGCATTCAAGCCGAGGATTTGACGAAAATGTTTCCTACACCACCTTCACATGAACAGCATCATCCGAATTCAAGTCCTTGTCAAATGGATATACAAATGACTGATTTGAGTGTCATAACATCATCGGCTATGATGGGTCAAACTTTGGATACTGGCTTGGGTATAAGTGGTATGTTGAAAATTAAACAGGAATATTCCATTGAACTGGGAAGTCCTGTGGAGGAACCCATAGAAGATTGGTCGTATGTCTATCGACCACCACAGCAGGCAATGATGGTAGGATCCTCCAAATATGCACCATTAACGAATTTGCCCAGTCTAACAATGCCGCCTTTGGTCATACCGCCCAACTGCAGATACAAACCGTCATGGCAACAGCCTCGTAACACCCACCAACAACAACAGCAGCAACAGCAACAACAGCAGCAGCAACAGCAACAACAACAGCATTTGCAACAGCATCAGCATCAACTACAGCAACAGCAGCATCATCAAAATCAGCAGTTGCATGAGTTATTGTCGGCAGCGCCTCGAACACCTTTACAGCAACCTCGAACTCCACTCGGTCCCATGTCTTCTTCACCTATGCACAATACTGTACCTACTCCATTGAGTAGCGGTGGCGGCGGTGGAAGCTTATTGTTAAATCAACTCAATTGCCCGCAAGCAGCTCTCACCAATACATCTCCAACCATGCAACAGCTTATGCAACGTACAGGAATGTCTCCCATTTCGCCAGCCACACATGTTCCGTTCCCACTTACGAGTCCTATGATGCAACAGCAGCAACAACAAAGACAAACACCCATTCATCCGCCACCGCCATACGAAGTTGCCGTCACCAGTCCTGCCTTATCTTCTGCTTCTTCGATTCCAGCATATCTTAACAAACCGTATCATTCGCAAGAACCTCCACAAACACCGCAAAGTGTAAACAACCATATGCAAACAATAGGTGGTCCTCCCAGTGTGTCAGGTGGAAATCGAGACTGCTCTAGTATGGGTTATTACGCGAACAGCGGAGGAAATAATAGTAGTAATTCGATTACACACGAACTGCCAGAAGTTAGTTCTGTCATGCTTAATATTCTCTTGTACGATACAGCATTAAATGTTTTCCGTGATCACAACTTCGATAGTAGTACGGTATGCGTTTGTAATGCAGATAATCAACATTTCGGTAATATACGGGGCTCAGATTCGGGAGTATATGTACCACTGCCGGGAACCACTTTCAATCCGACAGCGTCGTCTAATTCATTACGTTCTCTAAGTGCCTTTGGTTCTGTGGGAATGGGCGGATGTGGAGGAGGATTGATTGGAGGCATTGCAAATTCCTTAGATTCACCTGCCTCGTTGGCTGGAGCAGGCTCCAGTTCATCTACCACACCCTCAACGACAACACCAGGCAATAACGCACAACAATATATCACTGGTTATGTGGACGAAGATGCGGTTGAGTGTACATGTGGTTTCAGTGCCGTCATTAATCGGCGTTTAGCATGTAAGGCTGGCCTATTCTATGAAGATGAAATGGAAATAACGGGCATAGCGGAAGATCCCGGCCGCCATAAAAAACATTCCCTCTTGACTCTGATTACAACTCTGGCATCAAAAGCCACAAATAATAATACCAACGGTATAGTAGACAAGTCCGTGGAACAAGCGGCATTTTCAATATTCGATTTACTGCTGGACCAATGCTCTATTATACAAACTTCCAGTAGCGCTATACACCGTGCTTTGCAACGTCATCGACGAAGACTGGCGAAAAAATCACAAAAACCTCAATCAGTTGCAGCAATTGCCAATGTTCTAGAGTACATAGATGCTAATGATATTATTGCGCTTGCTTTGGAACAAGCGCGTTTAGCATTCGACAGCTCCCGTATGGATATTATGGAACAACAAATTGTACCATTCTCATCGCATAGGAAACAATCTGGAAATAACCAATTAGCCCTTTCGCTAACAGGGCGCATTAATGTTCACAAATGGCCTTATATACCAGTGGGTTTTTCACGCAGCAACAAAGATATTGTTTCGACTATGAAATCCATACAACCCATGCTACAAAATGCATTCCATTCGAAATCTCGCAACGCTGCCGGAACCAAGGATGCCACATATATTGTGAGTGGTCCGTTGACTTGGCGGCAGTTTCATCGTCTCGCTGGCCGAGCTTCAGGGCAATGTGAACCTCAGCCCATACCTTCGGTAATCGTAGGTCATGATAAAGATTGGATATCAGTAGCACCTCTAGCCATACACCACTGGGATAAATTTCTACTGGAACCTTACTCCTACGCCAGAGACGTAGTTTACTTGGTAATGGCACCTGACAACGACTACGTGTTGAGCAAAACGAAAACTTATTTCAAAGAACTAAGTACGACATATGAAATGTGTAAACTAGGTAAACATACACCAATTTGCGGCTGGAACGGCTTATTAACAGTGCAACAAAGGCCTCCTAGTGAAAAGGCTTTTACGACAACTATAGATAACTGGTTGCGATCTTTAGATGATACCACACTAGCCGAAAAATTACGTCTGTACGCCTACGCTTTTCAACATCAACTAGCGCCGTATTTAAATCGAGTACCAAATGATAAGACTCTTCTTAATCCTGTAGATAATAGCACACGTAACACAGCAACGAGTAATTTATCGTCGTCGTCATCATCGTCATCGGCAACGGGTAACGGCAATACAAATTCGAACCAGGACAATGATTTGCGTGGAAATCTGGGAACAGACCACAATACAAACATGGATCACAATAGTGATCATTCCCAACCCGGCATCGGCACAGACAGCCAAGGGAATCCAAATGAAAATAAACCAACTGCCGATATTAAGCCAGATGTTAAGCCTCCTCTTATATTGGGTGATCCGCTTGGTGTTGCCGAATGTCTGGAGGAAGTAAACCCTTCTGCGATCGTGCTCTATGTAGTAGAACCATTTACCTATGGCTCCGATTCGCCCGAATTGGAAAGAATTGCATGTATTGCCTTGTTGAGAATGTATTCAGAACTTTTAAAATCCATTCCCGAATCAGTGAGATCTCATATAAATATACAGATTATTTCATTAGAGTCAATACTTGAACTTGGAAAATCTCGCAATCGTAAGCGTTTTTCAGATGAGATTAAATGTTTAGCTTTGAATATATTCTCTCAGTGCAAACGGCATATGGTGCACGCGCAGGCCGTTAAGAGTCTTACCGGTTTTGGTACGGCTGCAAATGTAGAAGCATTCCTTAAAACGAAAGACGAAAAGAATCGACGGCCTTATAAGATGTATACACCACCATACATACTTGCATCCATGCATGAGAAAAATGACAAAACGGACTTTTCTCGGCCTGCCTGGGGTGGTATGCGTGGAAATCCAAATGATCAAAAATACTCCGTTATGTATTGTAATTATTGTTTAAGTGAAGATCAATCTTGGCTGCTGGCCACTGTTACCGATGATCGCGGTGAAATGTTGGAGAAAGTGTGCATTAATATCGATGTACCAAATCGTACACGCCGTCGTCGTGCTCCGGCCCGGAGGATAGGCCTTAATAAACTTATGGACTATATTTTGGGTTTAATTTCACAGACCACCCAAACATGGCGACTTGTGATTGGTCGTATAGGTCGAATTGGTCACAATGAATTGAAATCTTGGTCATATTTATTGGGGAAATCAAATCTACAAAAAGCTACCAAACAACTAAAAGACATGTGTAAACAATGTCAACTAATGTATCCACCCTCGATACTGAGTGCCTGTTTAGTAACGTTAGAGCCAGATGCAAAACTGCGTGTTATGCCAGATCAATTTACTCCCGATGAACGTTTCTCACAGATTTCAATACAAAATCCGTTATCAACTCCGCAAGATGTAACCTGCACTCATATATTAGTTTTTCCTACCAGTGCTATATGCGTGGTAAGTTTTCTATTTTCTTACAAGTTCGAGTTTTATTAAAATGTCTCGAATGTTTTTCATATTTTTCTTAATTTGTACTATTGTACTTACAGTCATTTACCCGTCAATTCCAAAACGAAACGCAAGGCGATATTGATGAAGATTTTATTAATTTTGGTAACGATGAAGATGAAAATGAGGTTTTCAAAGATGCCGCTTTAATGGATGATTTATTAGGACAATGGGACAACGGCGGAGGCACTAGTAATAAATATTTGGATTTGTCAATTGAAACTGATATAGTAATTGAAATTGTTTTTATTATTTTTTATTTAAGGTCGCGGTATGTCCAATCATAATAGTCCTGATCGAATAGAAGATAATAGAAGCTGGCAAAGCGTAGGCGGTAATAATACATACTCAACACATCAAGATATTGAGGAGGTAAATTTTTAGAAACCGATTTCCGATTTGTGTTTCCATTTAATATTGAATATAAACGTTTTTTATTTTATACTTTTTATAATAGGTGGGGCAAATAAATCAACAACCTTTGGCTGTTGGTTATATGGTATCAACGGCGCCCACTGGTCGTATGCCATCGTGGTTTTGGTCAGCATGCCCCCATTTGGAAGATGTTTGCCCGGTATTTTTGAAAACTGCCTTGCATATACACGTACCCAACATACAGACCACCGATGATATACTCAACTCAACAAATGCCCATTCATCAGCGACAGATCATCCGCTAGACTCTAGTCTAACAGCCGATGTATTACGTTATGTACTTGAGGGTTACAATGCACTTTCATGGTTGGCATTAGACTCGAATACCCATGATCGTTTATCATGCTTGCCCATCAATGTACAGACCCTTATGGATCTCTATTATTTGACAGCTGCAATTACTTAAAAAATCACACAAACTATACCTATAAAGGAACTAATGTTGATATTCTCTGTAAAAAAAATCCCTGTTTTGTATTTATATGTTTAAAATATTTTATTTTTTATTATCCTTTTTTATTTCTACACAATCACATTCAACTCGTGTTCATTAATCGTATGAGCATGTTTTTTTTTTTTGTTTGTTTGAGATTTATTTCTATATATTTATATTTCTTTGAACAGATTTTATTTTTAAATTTCCTTTTTTCTTATTATTTCTGTGATATTCAGAAAAACTAAAAATGAAAATTGCTTCTATTATTATTTTATTCTATCATTTTCCATTTGTTTCACATACCAAAAGAAAGCAAAAAGAAAAAATATGAATGTATAGATTGAATCACATACATACATATAGAAGAACTTAAAATAATGCTTCCGTTACATTTTTTTTCGGACTTCCAATCGAGGCTTCAAACTACAAACATATTTGAACATACATATTGAATACTTTTTTTGTCAGGATAATCACATGATCGTTTTTGTAACAAATAATTTTTGTTTTTAATTGTTAATCAAAACTGAATCTGTCGTATGTTTGTCAATCATTTATTTTTCTACTTATTTTTCTAAAAATTGATCTTGTTGTTTGTTAAAAATTTGTAAATTATTTATTTTTTAATTTATCTAGAAATTGAAACATTTTTAATTGAAATTTATTTAGGAATGAAAGTAAATAACGTTAAACATTTCTAAGCAGTTAAAGTTTTTGTCGTAAAAGATATAACGATTTAAATTGTAAATTTATACTATTTATTACAACAAAACATATAAAAATTGTTTTTTGGAGCATTTATAATTATAGGCATAAGCTTGCAAATTACAGCTAAAGTTTTATAAGAATTAATTTTAATTTTAAATAACTTTTTTAGTAGTTTCAAAATTATATATTTTTAATATTTATTTTTTTTATTTAATATTGCTATTATTGTTCCATGTGTAGTTGAAATTTGTTAACAGAAACAATTAAGAAATTTAAATTATTTATCTTCAATTAATTTTTTTTTTGTTTTCGATGTGTAGTAGCAAAGTCAGGATAATAATTTTATGTTAAGCTTAAAGTTACAAAAACTGTTAAAAATTTATTTAAAAGCGCAATAAAAGTCTCTGGGTATTAAAAGAAAAAACAATAGTAAATAAATTTATGATTTAAATCGTTATACTAAATGTAAAAATTGTATATATAAATATATTAAAATGTATGATTAAATATTATTATTTTAAATAAAAAAACAAGAACAAAAATCCCTACATTATATTAAAAGGAAAGGAAATACATTTAAAAATATATATCTTATGTCCACTTATTTGTTAATATATAAATAACTTTAAATATTTGATATAGATATACTATTACTTTCTAGACAGATTATAAAATAAATAAATGTAAAAAAAATTCAATTATACACATATAAAACTGCAATTATATACATACATAAACAAAATCAACAAAAAAAAAAATAAATAAAAAATTAACTTGCGTTTAATATTTAAAAAATAAAGTCTAGTACAATTAAGCGAAAAAAACACAATTTTATATAGTTATAAGACTTAATAAAAACAAAAATAAATTAATTATAAACTTATAATAAGAAATTCAACAATTGTAAACTATGAAAAATCACATTATGTCTTAAAGAAAATGTAATAAAATAAAATATAATTATGTATTCTAATAATACATAATACATATTTAATGCTAACAATAATTGTTAACATTTTAACTAAAGATAATGCAACACACATACACACACACACACACACACAGATTAGTATAATTTTAAGTTTAATGATTTTCAAACTCGTTTTAAATATTAATTAAAGAAAGTTCGCTATTATAAAAACAAACAAAAGAAAATAACCTAATACAAAACAATATAAATATGTATTTAAAGTTATATTAAAAATAAATACCAACCTAAATAAATTTGAAACACTATCTATCATTCTTGTTTTTATACATACATATACATATTACAAAACAAAACAAACAAAAACAAAAATATATATTTAATAATAAGTAAATAAAATAGCTGTAAGGTTTTTTATAAATATATACATACTATATTTCAAAACAAAAACAAAATAAAGAGAAAATACTTAAAATATTTAATAAAATTTCATATAAAATGAAATAAAAAAAAATAAAAAATAAAAATATTTCATACAAGTATAATTTTTTATAAAACTTACAAAATAAATTATGTTTTTAATTCAAACACTACTAACATTTCTCATTTAAGTATTTTCTATTTAAATTATTATTATTTTTTTTATCATGTAAATGCATACATATAGGTTATATACATATATATTGCGTTTTATTATTATTACAATATATACATACACATATATTTTAAAAATTAAATGTTCTTTTTTTAATTTAAATTAATTTTTAGCAAATTTTTATTTTTAAAACCAATTTATATTTGTTTTCTATTAATTTTTTTTTTTTGCATGAGTCAAGCTTAGTATATTTAATATACAATTTATAGATTTTTAAATCAAATAAACCTAAACATACAAAAAAAAAAGTTAAAAAAAACTCACACACACTGATGTTTAACTACTATAAGCCAGCTAGCAAAAATAAAATGAAAAAAAAATAAAACAAAAGAAATAAACAAAGTAAATAAATAAATACTGAATGAAATGTTTATTTAGTAATTTAGTATATTATTATGTTAACACAATTTAAAACATCTTGGAAACAATAGTTATATTTGTTTTTCATTTTTCTTTTTTAATTTATGATTAAGTATTAAATTAATCTTAAAAATATTTGTAAAAAACAAATCACCAATCAATCACACAACATCCAAAATCTTAAATTAAAATAAAATTTATAAGTAATACAATAAAATTATTTATATTAACAAAAAAATTTTGTACATAATCCATACATATACATTATAGTATATAGTAAATTTACACATAAAAACACACCACTCTCTAACTCTTCTTGTATTCATTAAATACATACATAGTTTTCATTTATAATGCCACTGCACATTTAAAGAAATATTATTGTATTAATTACAAATAAAAACAAAATTATATCATATATATATTTATCAGTTGCTTTTTATTGTTTTATTTATTTTACTATGTTTTCCTTTTTTCACTTCTTTTTTTAACTACTTTTTCTTTAACAGGTTTGAAAAGAAAATTATATGAATTAAACTTAAAAGCTCAAAATTATATTGAAAATTATTGTGCTATTCTTCGCAAGAATAAAGTTACCAATTGATTAGGAAAAACTATTATCATACTGCGGAAAAAGTGTTCTAATTTTACACTGTTGTAGCAACCACACGACCACGCAAAGCATTCCAGATTGTATTAAAGTATCGATTATTGATAGTGTTGTTGTTGTTTTGCATGCTGCTATATTATCAATGATCATGAAAATACAAAAATACTGAAAGAAATGGAAGCCAGAATTAAATTTACCGTACGATAAAGCTCAGTGGTGTTTGCATATAGTATGAGACGCATGAAAAAATGTTACAAGACAAATATAAAAAATTCACGGCGTTAGAAACACTGGCATGTTGGAAGAAAATGTTTACAGAACAATATTGTGTAAACAAAGAGTGGTGTTTACATATACTTAGTATGGGACACATAAAAAAAGTTACAAGACAAAAATCAAAAAAAAATAGAGTTCAAGATATCTGCACAGAAGACTGTACGAAAAGCAAATACGTACGTTAGAAGTAAAAATATTTTCAACAGTTGATAAAATCAGTAAAACTTTAACAGGACTCGGTCAGTATATGTTTCATAAATTCCGCGAAATTTAAAGCACTTTGTATCGCAAATATAAAAGGATCAACCAAAAAACTTACTTTTCACTTATAATGGGACAATAGTATTCTATCCTATATTCGGGTTAAAGGTGGTTACATGGATTAGCAATAAATTAACTGCGTTAAACAATTGTATTGATTATTCATAATCAAATCTACGGATGCGTACTCTATTATTGTTACAAAAAAAGATGGAGTATACAATTAACCTTATTGAGATTGCCACTGGAATTTAAAATTATTAAAGAAATTATCGACCCATTCCGTTTGGATTAAAGCTAATCACTTCTAGTGTAAGGTTTGTTTTATTTTTTCTTTTTTCCCTTGATGATACCACACAGTTTCGAATAACTTTTTTTTGATATTTATCAATTTTTCCTTTGTTAGAGTAACGAATTCATTTTTAAATTGATTTCGGAACGCAAGTGTCCTATTTCTCTATCTCTTTGTTTTGCATTGTCTATAATTATTAATTAAAAACGTTACACAGCCAGGAAGTGTGGGCTTAAAATATTTTTTTATTTATAATTTTACGTTTTAAATATTTTTTCAGTATTTTATCTTTAATAAACATGTTCCTAAAATAAGGAAAAGGAATACAAGTTTAACAATAACGCAGTGCTACAGTGGAAATACAGTGAGCGCCATATGTGAGTCAACACTTTTGTTCTTAAGTATAAAACATTTTTGTTCTTAAGTATAAAAAAAAGTTCCTTTATCATGAATTGTTTTTGTTTTAACATTTTATAAGTAGTAAATAAACGTTTTTATTTTTAGAAATTTATTCGACTATTCTCATTTACTTTTCTCCCTATCCTAAAAAATGAATTATTTCAGTAGTGTTTACTCACTTTTGGCGCTCAGTGTATGTATTTGCAAAATAACTAGTACACATACTATGTATATATGGTATGTACATATGTATATCGTGAGTATAAATACAGTATGGATTCCAAGTCAGTTTTAAAAATATGTAAAACTATTTCAAAATTTTAAATTCCAATAAACATTGACTACATAATTTTAAGCACTTAAGAACGCTTAAATAATTGTTTGTAATTTATTTCTATGCAAGTATTCTATGTTTCAAGTGTTTTTTTATAGCACACAATGCAATTACAGTGGGCGTAAAAAATATTGTAAATTGTTCACTATTTTTTCGATTCCAATTTTTTTTTTTTTTGAAAACCAAAAACTAACAGTTTACATATTTAGATAATTTGTTTGTAAATTCAATATGAATATGAATAACTATATTAAAATGTATAAACTATTAATAAATAACAAAATATATATATATATATTTATATAAAAAGGGAACAGATTTTTTAATTTTATATATCAAATGAAAATAAAAATAAGATTGTATATAAAAAAAAGAAAACACATTCAAGAAAAAGCAAGGTTTTACACACAACTTTATCTATAAAATTGACATAAACAAATATCTAAAATTAAATATAAAATAAAAAACTTACAAAATTATATCGTTAAATATTTAAGAAGCTTGGCTTCGGTAATGAAAAAAAATATGAAAATAAAATCCAAAAAATTGAAAAAAAAATTTATTTAATTTCTGAAAATACCTTAAACTCTTGATTTAACAAAATAATGTAACAAAAAGCAAATTTTTTTAGGTTATAAAATATTATTTAAAATTCAAAATAATTTGTAAGTTAATTAATTAAACATGTATCATAAACATTAAAAAATTAAAAGAAATTATACATAATTTTAAACTATATATCTAAAACTTTAATATACATACATACATACGTACATATATTCATTATGTAGGCCAAATTATTTAAAAACTTTCATTATTAAAAATAGCTCATAGTATTACCATTTCATTGAAATAAAGCAAAATGGAATAAATCTATAATTTTATGAAAAAAGGAAAAAAACCAAAAATAATAAATAAAACAAGTAAAACTATGATTAATGAAACCATATGCAAAACATTTCACTACATATTCCCCCCGTTAAAATTATAGGGTTAAGAATGAAAGATATGTACATCTCTATCTGCCATCATTAAGGAATGAATCAAAAGTATAAAAAAAAATAAAATAAAAAACGAAAAAAGATATGGAAACCCAAATAACTCCCATTAAAGTAAAAAAAAAGTTGTTTTAGTAAATTATACATACATTTACATTAATTTAAGGAACTAATTTAAATTATTATATTATAAAGTATATTCAACACAAGGAAATGCAAAAAATATATATTATTTGATTGTAAATTTAGTATTAAGTTAGCATTTTTTTGAAAGCGAATAAATGAAAATAAAAAGAAACATTTTCCAACATTTCGATTGAATTTCCCTTTTTTTAATAACTAACAAAACCAAAACCTAGCTGGGCAAAATAAGTCAATAAGGAAATGGTGACGAAAACGGAATTAATGGCGACCAAGGTTTTGATGTGTTTCCACCTATGGTTCGAAACTATACTGTCAACTGCTTGATTTGTCTATCGACGCTGCTGACACCTAGAGGCCATTTGTGGCCAAAAAAGAAAAGGAATCATGTTGCATCATTACAGCTTCAGGCCATAGTCAACGACCATAACTAGCCTAACGATGTGAGAGCTTAGCTTTGCAGTTTTAAAAATTTATGCAAACGGATGATACTGTGTATGAGAGTTAATTAATTTTAGAAAGACTCATCTCGACAAAAGTGTGTAAAGTTCGATAGTTCCAGAGTTCAACAATCGGAATGGTTGTTTCTATTGCAGAGGGACAATGTAAAAAATATCGAACATAGCAGCATATAAAATAATTTGTTTAATCGATTATGAACCTGAAATGTTTAAATGCCCATCCATAATTGTGTTCTATTTATTCAATATTAAGCCCCAACACTAAAAGGTTATATAGGCTTTTATATAATCCAAAAACTTATATTCTATCTTAATTATAATTTGTCACAAAGATATAAATCAAGTTATATAAGTTAATTTCATTTAAAAACCCCTTGAGAATTGTGTTCTATGTTTACGCTTTTCGCCTTCGTAAATGTGCCTACTCCACGAGGGAGTTTTACATCACCTTTTTCGATTGCATGTAGTTTTCACTCTACATGGCATGTCTTATGATGTCGTTATGTGACGTTCTACTTTGATGGCTATAGGTTGTTAATAAGAATTCGAAAATACTGGTTAATAACACTGGGCAAAACATTTTCCAAAAATGTCAAATTAGGTTGTGCATAATGGAAATTGAAATATTAGTTGAATACAGACAGTTCTCCACAAGTAAATAGTCTCGCACAATTAGCTTTTGGGCGGATGCCACCTTTGAATCTGTATATTAACCCAAACGTATGTACATCTACAACGGGAAACGGTTGTTTAAAATTTAGTATTAAAATGCACTGATAGACTCTCGCGTTTTGAACTCTCCATTTTCGTTGCAAAATAACAAAGAGTCGAAATAAGTCTTTCCAATGTCCAGTTGTGTTGATATAAATCATCTTGCCTCTGAGAATAGATTTGAAGTAAAAATAAAAAAACAATCACTTTTCCAAACATTTTTCTAAATTGTTGTTTTTTGTTTTGTTTTTTTTTATTAATTAAATAAAACATCAGGTTGATTTTGTGTTTATATTACTAATAATAATTATTTCTTATCGTTTGTTTTGTTTTGTTTGTTTTTTTTCTTTTTTTGTATTATATATTTCATTATTTTAAAGTTTATACTACTAATGTAATTCAAATTGTAATTTATATTTGTTTTGTATTTGTATTACTTGCAAATTAAATTTATAAAATGTCCATTTAAGCTTAAAGTATTCATTTTATATTGTTCTGCATTCGACAGTCATTATCATCATTAACATTAATGTTTGGCTGAGTAATTAATATTTATGATTTTATTTTCTTACTTTAAATTTCTAGGACAACAAGCAGAGAAGGTAAATTTATTTAAGGAGTTATTCTATTTTTTTTTTGTTTTTATAATCAAATTAAAATAAAATAATAAAAAGAAAAAGGTAAAATAAGTTACATTCCATCGTTAGATTGATTAATCATTGTCTTCCACTGAATTATTAAATTGAACCGAATTGAGAATGAAACTTTTATTGATGCACATTACAAAGTAACAACAAAGATATTAATTTAATAATAATAAGAAAAATAATAACAATTCGTGAAAGATATCGGTGGTTTTAAGCATTTTTATTTCTCTTGATCATAACCACTTACTCACATATAAACATTTACGCCTTTGAAGCATATTCAAAAAATATGTAACAATGTAACTCCAAATATAAAAAGTTTACAAAAGGGAATAGACATTATGTAGCTTGCAGCTTTACAAACATAAATATAAAGAATGGAAGGAAAAAGAGGAAGAGATAGTAAATAAAAGAAATCAATAAAAGTGGGAGGAAAAAAAATTCTACAAAATGTTATAAATTTACAATTCTACTGCCATTATGTATTGGACCACCTTTTGTTTTAATATCAGTCATATTTGTAGACAATTTTGTAGCAAATAAAGGTGGTTTGTTTAGAAGTCACTATCATAGTTGACGTCTTGGGCTTGTGTTGATTCATCCGATCGTTCTGATATTGGCTCTAAGTCAGCATCCAATCCGGGATCATTCATTGAAGTTGGACAGCAGGGATGTGACATAGAGTCGAAGGCATCTTTAATTTGGTTATTGGCACCCTTGGGATCCAAGTCGGTTGCCCAACTGAAGTGCATTAAAGCCGAATCAACATTACCTAAAGTCTTATGAATTTTTCCTATCAAATAGAACACAACAGATTCTTTGGGTACGATCTCTTTGAGTTCTTCAAGTTCTTTTAAAGCCTCTTGATGTTTACCCAACGAAAAGTATATTGAACCACGATGGAAACGTGCCAATGGATTTTTTGGATCTAGTGTTGCTGCTGTATTTAGCGTTTGCAAGGCCTGCTCTTTCTTTTGCATGAAATATTGCATAGCACCTATATGCACTAAAATCACGGAATTCTTAGGATTGATTTTCAAAGCCTTTATGTAATGCAACTCGGCCAGTTCATATTTTTCTTGTTTCGAATAAATTGTGCCAATGCCAAACCAAGCATTATAGTGCCTTGGATCTCTGACCACAGCTGAACGGAAATAGTCCATAGCTCTATCCAGTTCTTCGGTAAGGACAAGTTCATGTCCCAATAGGGTGTAACTATATACAAATTCTGGGTCTACTTGTACAGCTCTTTTAAAGAATTTAATGGCGGTTTCATGCTCCTTATGTAGGGAAAAACAATTGCCAGCTACACACCATGTAATAGGTGATGTTTTATCCTGATTGATAAGATCCTGTGCCAAGGCTGATAGACCGACCTCTTTTTGCAGGTGCCACAAGGATGAGGAATATATTTCCATGTAATCTAACCGATAGGGTTCCTGCTCATGTATGCGTTTAAATATCGCCACTGCATTCTCATACTCTCTAAGTTCATAGTGGCACATGCCTATCAGAGATTGTACCCAGCTGGAAGAAAAATGATGCTTTGGTATCGTAGCCTCTAAATGTTTAATTGAGCTTTTACACTCGAAATGTGCTAACAGCTTATACCCTTCACCGAGATCACGTAGTAAAGTCATTAGGCCATCGGCGGATTGTTTTTTCAGGGCTAGCAGGTGGTGGGCCATAGTTTGGGCGCTATTTAAACTATTGTTAAGTTGAACTTTGGCATCTTCTGATGCGCGAATATTACAAGTCTGCGCAGATGTAATCGTCTCAATTTTTTCCTTATCTTTTCGCGTATTCTTGTCGTTTATTTTGTCAGTATTAGTTTGGTTAGAATTTGATTTGTCTTCAATTAGTTCATTATTTAGACAGATTTTACCCATACGAGATTTCGTTTTACGAGGCGGTGAACGAGGCTGAACGAATTTATTTGATATATTGGGGGACTTGTTATTTTCTTTCACTGAATATGCACTATGACTAAAAAGTCTCGAACTTCGTCGAACAGCAGCATTAGGAATATTAGGAACTAAAAAGAAAACAAATTTAATGTTAATCTATGTTAATGAAAAATTGTTGTTGTTTAATGCTTACCATTTGAAACATTTCCACTGTTATTGGGAGTACGTGGAGTTATATTACCGGTTTGAGTAAAAACTGAAGGTTTACCGCTACCAGAATTTCCTGTTGTTTCTTTACGATTTATTATTGAACTAACGTGACCTTTCAATTTTTTTCCAATTATCTTCTGTTCCTGATTTACTTCAGCCAGTGTCTGAGGCAATGGGGAATTCGTTATATTGAGGTTTGCTTGAGTGTGGCCCGCACCAACATTGCTCAAGAATGAAGAATCACCAGTACACGGACTATTTATTGGCAATACACCGAAACTGGGTGTAGTCGGCGACATTGCAGATAGATATTTGAATTGTTTACGAAATGGTGTACCAGCACCACAATCAAATTGTAGCCCCTGTGCCGTAATGCTAGTTTGATCGGAATTGGTTGTATAACCTACTGGAGTGTCGTCCAACATCATCATGCTAGAGTTTTGCTGACCTTGACCAGTACCACCTATGCCACCGTTACTTTGTCCAATATTTGTACCTCTTAACATTGATATGGAACTATTTAGACTATTATTATTTGGTGTGGCCAACGTTTGCAATGCGCCAACACCATTATTATTCACAGGTGGCTGTATTTGTTGTTCTGTAGGTGTTGACAGTATGTAATTTGAACTATTACTCAATTGGCTAATGAAACCACCATCCATTGAAATGTGTGTATTAGTTGTACCAACGTTTGGATAATTTAAATTACAGCTATCGCTTAAATTAAAATTGCCAGAGTTAGAATTAGTTGTTCCGCAGCCGCCGAATAGTACAATTGAATTTGTATTCGCATTACCCTGGCATGTATTGAATATATCGGTATTGTGAATTTGGAACACACTATTCGCATCCGGATTCTCTCCCAATTGACAGAGATCGGCAAACGCTTGCCACATAAATGGATTCAATTTTAACGCTTTACGTAATGCTAGAGTCGCTATTTTGTTACGCTCTGTCTTAACGCATATTTGTGCTATTAACTGCAATACGAAACATGCGATTTCTCCAAATTCCTTAATAATATCGTCAAAACAGTTTTTCAAATCACCAAACCCGTTAATGGTTAAAGCACATTCTGCCTCGGAATATTTCTTGAGTTGATAAGCACATTTCGCCTGCAAGAAACGACACTGTGGTGAACGTCGGGATTTTTCTCGTAGTAACCAGTACGTTTGATGTATAAGATTTGAACGGTAATAGCTGGTGGCCAAAATGAAAATGGTTTCATCAGTCTCCACTGAAATTAAATAAAAATTTCTAATTTAACAATGACATCAATATTTTTTAAATAGTTGTTTAAAAAGTTTTTATTCTGTTTGATTTTCAATTTATAGAATTAAGCGCCAAAGGTAGTCAACAATGAACAGATGTTATTAGAAACAATTATATCTTTGCTGTAAAAGTGACTTCTAGGTCAATTTTATGAGAAACAGTCATTACTTATATTACAATATAATTCACTTGCTTTTCTTCTTTTAAGTTTGTAAATGAGCCGTATATCCCTAAAAACAATTTACTTTAGTCACCCTTATAGCGAAAACTTAATTTAGTTACAATTTACTAAAACCGTTTCGCGATAACTAATTTAGTGCAGTTAATAGTTTAAATAAATGCTTCAATTAATTACTATAAATTTGTTAATTTCTTTGACTAGGATTGCACAATTATTATGGCAATAAAAACTAGAAATCGATAAATTGTTTGAAGGTCAACATAACCCGGTTCACTACTCAGTCCAAATTTGATTATTATCGAAATCTGAAATTGTTACAAATTGAATTGGATGTCTCCCGCGAAGCTTGTTTGCCCTTTATGGTGAATTTTTTTATAGTTTTAATTTTTTAATATAATATTATAAATTTCCTATAAAATAAAATAATTTATTAATTTTCATTTTATTTTATTACCTTCGGAACATAAACGTTCTGCCAGAAAAACTGCATCCTTGTGATCGTAATGATTGAGACAATGCCATATGGCAGCCTATAAAATAAATATTGTTTCAATAGGAAACTTTCAATATTTATGAACAGTAGTTGTTGTTGTTACCTGCACTGGTTCCTGGAGAATCATTTTTTGAAACCTATTTTGTTTTCGCACTTATGGGAGTTATAGTATCTTCTCTTAATATCTATGGAAATAAACGAATCCTTTTATTTGTAAATTTACTTAAGTGCTTAATAATAAACACTCTAGAAATACACAGGCGTACTGAAGGAACGACTGTTTCTAAATTTGGATGTTTGGGTAGAGTTGTATTGATGGACGATCTGAAATGCCCTTGTGCTTCCTCTGTTAAAGGTGATGATGACGATGACGACCACCACCACCGCCACCAACAACAAACCAAACCAAACCAAACAAACTATGCTGCTGCTACTACACACAGCTTTTTTATGTGATACCTTAGCGAGCACTAAGGCCACAACTCTTTTAGAAAAAATTTCACTTTCAATGAAACGAATTTTTCTTCAATCTATTGAAATTTGTACACAAATATTATGCTTTTATCAATCACTAACTATTGTTTTATACATTTTCAATGGTTCTATGTAAAAGCGATGGCATTTAATAGGAAAATTTATGATCTGAAATTTAGGTAAAATAGAAAAAATCTCTAATTGCTGCGAAAAAGTAAAATATTTTTCTTCTTCGTTTGGTTTCCACAGTTGCAAAGTTTAGTATTATTTACAGTTGGAAAAGAAATACCAAAACTTACAATATTTATATGGCAATACCATAAAACAAGTCTCACATGAACAATTTTCCTTAAGTGGCAATATTATTTCGTATGGCATCACTATTTATATTATATTCTCTTTTGTTTAATTATTTCATCGGTTTTGTTTTTATCATGTTTTTCACAAAAAAAAAATATCAAAGAAAAAACTCTTATTCATTTTTCCTAATTTGTATTGGTTTCTTTTGCTGAGTTTTGTAAATCTGCTGCAAATATTATTAAAAAAAACATGTTGGACTCGTAAAAAATTCTAATCAAATTAAAAATTAAAATGCTCTTAAAATTATTTATTTTTGCTTTAATACTATTTGTATTAATATATTGGTGAGTAAATGTTTAAAGTTGAAAAATAATGGGTGTTACTGCTTTTTTTTCTGCACAAAATTTCCATAAATAACGATTATTAATATAATTATTAGTTTTTCGAGTGTTTGTGTGCGTGTGTGTGTGTGTTTGTATTGTAATTAAATTGTTTAATTGCATATTTTTTTTATTAAATTATTTCCTTTTTTTATAGGATTCTACCGAAAGCTATAAGTTTGTTTTTGGTTAAGAAATTTAGAGTCAAAGTACGTATTGGACGCATAAATTTGCCGTATTTGGCATTGAGAAATGTGAACGTCAGCAAAAGTGGATTTTCAGTGGTAAGTGGAAAGAATACCGTGTTTTAATGCATTAAGTATGGTAATTATTGCTATAATTAAACTTTAATATACATATGTACTATACGTGATTCAGAGGAAGGGCATATTTTTGGTGGCTAAACATACGTATCACAACTGTTTGTGAATTTACAAGAAATGTGAACGTACTGCAAACGGTTTCCATACCATGACATTAGTATGGAACATAGCAATTAACGTTTTTAAGTATTAACTCCTTTATTATTTCATATTAACCGGCTTTATCTGTAAATGACATTCAAGGAAACTAGGAGAAGAAATGGAATTCTGTACTAACAGTTTTATAATTTTTTGACTCGGCATCATTCAAAGGATAATAATCAAAAAAAGCCATTAAAATATTGAAAACCGAAGATACCGATTAGTACTGCTTGGATATCCACTAAAACTCTATTTGAATAATTTCAAAAAGACTGGGTACAAAACAGCTGTTAATCCACAGAAAAGTAGAATTATTTTCAAAGAGAATGGTAACTGTCGTGTTTGAATTACCGTTTTGCTACTATGAGCTGTTTTTTACGGCCAAACTCCTAATTAGAGCTTGCACTGTTAGTAATTGAACAATTTGAGGGGTGCAATCAGTCACCAGCAGGCAGCTTTGGGCAGTGGGAGAGTTATTAAGATAGGGCCACAAACATCGGTAGCAACATACTTGAAGATATCTGTTGTTTGCAAAAAATTTGCCTCTATAAAAATTGTAAAATTGTTTAAAATAAATACGAAAAACAGTTTCCATTTGAATATATTTTCAACAATAATTCTCACATAGTTTTTAACAATTATAATCTCCTTCTACATTAACCTTGCCTATCTGATATGAATAGAATTTAAAATGTCTTCTGAGTGAAACGGAATAAACTTTCTTGAACTTATACAGAAAAAATTTCAACTTTTTTTTGAACTTATACAGAAAAAGTTTACATATATTAAAACATATTTTTTTAAATGTTTACGTCCATTTTTTAATTCCAGCAAATCGAGGAAATTTGTTTACGTAGCAGTTTTTTTAATACCGAAGTAACAAAACTATTATCTATTTATATACGCGACATACAAATAAATAAGGATATAAAATCACAGAACAATGATAGTGCTAAGGAAGAACAGAAACAATATTCACGACTATCAAGTGAGGGTAGTGTTGAAAATATGCCTGATTTTAGGCAGGCAAAAGTACCGCCAAGTATTTTAACATTTGCTCAATTTATGGCTGTACATATCAATAATATATCGGTATTGGTAATGTTTAATGATTTTGAGCCAGGTTGGTATATACATGCCTTGGCCAAAGAATTACATTTGGATGGTAGTATTGTACACAATGCCAAAACATTATTGGTAAATGCAGCACTAAATGAAGCTCAGGTGAGATTGTTAAGCAAATATTAATTTTTATTCTAATATCTAATTGAAATGTTTTCTATTTAGGCTAAAATGCTAAGACACTGTCCGACAAGAAGGCAATCTTTAGAAAATTTAAACAAAATGCGACCTTGTTTAGGTGAGATAAGTTTTGATATCGCTTTAGATGCCACTTTGTTTGCCCAGGGACCATTATCGGTAGATGTAAGTATTATGGGTATTATATTCTCAAAATTTATGTACTATTGTAAAATATTTTTAAAATTTTATAGAAACTATCCTTGGCAATGAATAATGCCAAATCGACTATACATGGTGGTCTCTATGATTTTCTTAGAGAGGCTAAAAAACGTAAATTTCCTCAGGATTCAACCAAAGATTTTATTCCATTATCAACATCGTCATCTTCGTTTAAAAAGTCTTCTCGTCCAAATTACAATAACGAATCATATCAAAAAATTGCTCCTATAATACCAAAGAATTTCACTTTTATTATTAAGGCAGCCACTTTTTCGGCGGTTAAAGAAAATTCACAAAATGATTTCAGTGCCAAAATGCACTTATTTAGTGTAAGTTTTATGCATAATCGTTCTTAATTTTATTTTATGAAACAATATTGTTTTCTTTTCCTAGATTACTGGTGAATTTAATTCAAAATCGCTTAATGAAAATGCCCATTTACCCACAGTGTTTACAAAGTTGACTCTGCAACATTTAGATATTGATACCAAATATGAAAAATTATTATTTATCGAACAGTTTACAATTGATTCAATGGTAAGAGTTTGTATTTCAATTTTAATTAAGACATGAAACATATTTTATTTTTTTATTTTTAGTTACAAAATGATATTTTAAATTTGTACGTTAAATTAAAGACGTTCCAAATAATATATAATCACTGTGAAATATATGACTGGGTCCACAATAACTTTCTTTCGAATAAACGGCAAAAACAGCAGAAACCCATGTTATTGCAATACAAACAAAAATCTTTGCCAGATCATTTGTGTAGTTTGCAGAAACAATGTACGCGCCAATATACAGATGGCCAAGAGTGCGCGACTGGAGCGAATGAAAGCCGTAACAGTTTATTTGAGTCCATTATGAAACATATTGTTGTAAAGGGTTGCGCAGAATTGTGGAATGTTTCCATGCTGATGAAACTGGATGACGATGAGCATGCTGGCATGAGTGTTAGTCATACCCGTTTGGTATTAGATCAGATTGAAGACAAACGTAGTTCAATGTATAAGACGAAAATGTTTAATTTATTACTAAATCAACGTCACTGGAGTGTTGAACTTATGATTGAATCGCTATGGTGGTCATTGGGCAATTCCATAAATGATACAAATAATCTAAAGAAATCACATTCCCCAGGTTCACCGTTCTTTGTGGGTGTTAGTTTAGTCAAATTAAGTTCCTATTCAAATGCTACAAAATTAGAAGTATCCATCCATATTTTACGTACTGAATATAGCATGACTTTGGCCAATTTTGTTGTAAAAACTGTAAACTGTATTAAACAATATGGAGGACTTAAACAGGAAGTGAACACTGCAAAACAACAAATTGTACAGAGTACAGAAACACCCATAACTCTCTTGGTATCGGCCAAAATTAAAGATATTACCGCCTATTTTGTAAATCATCATAAAGCCTGTCTGCTGTTAAGTTTTTCGGAAATAACTCTTACCAGGACTCATCAAATATCCCATTTAAAATTGGAAGAATTTCAAATGGCTATAATGCGTTCCATGACATCATCATCGCTATGTCTCACTGACTTTACCGACATCTTTGCTAATTGCAAACTAATACGTCTGGAATACGAAAAGCTTGAAAACAAAAGACCAAAGTTATCGGTATATATACCAGGCAATACAGAGGCCATATGGAATTCAAACTTACACATGCATATTTTGACTTTATTCCGTGATATGCAAGAACTTAAATGTGAGTTGGCCTTGCCACAAAGGCAAACATCGTCAACGCCTGCCACCTCACAAAGTGATCCGAATAGTAAGAAATTGATAATTGAACTATCAGCAGAGCGTAGCACAGTCTTCGAAATAAAACTGTCTGAACGTCATTCCATGCAATGGTTTGTGGAGAATCTTTTCTTCAGCCATAAGGAAGGAAATTTCATATCAGCTGAAAATATTTTCATTAAAATCGATGACGAGCATATATTTACCTTAAAGGATGTTGATGTACACTCGCTAGCTAAACTAGATATGTTGACTCACGAACGGGCCAATTGTGAAGGTTTCCTCTTGCCTACAAATAAAGTATGGGTCACAACGATTGGTGCTTTTAAGGTCAGAGTAATTGTGTACGCATCTGATGGCTTTTATTTAATTAATAAATTTTTTATTTTATAGGCAATATTTCCTTATGATCATGATTTCTATGATGCTGTTCAAAATCAATTTGTTTCGCATTTTAAATGGCTTAAGCTGGTGCACAATTATAAGAAGAAACCGTTTACAGCCAGTTCGCCTTTGCCCAGTGATATTGTAATACAGGCAAGTTTTATATTTTTGAATTGTTATGGAGTGGGCAATCGATAGATAATTTTGTTGTTTTTCAATTTTTTAGATTAAAGAATTCCTTTTAGAAATTAGCGATGATCCCTTCGAAGTAAAACTACGCGATAATTATGTTTTGTTAGTCGATGAATATCTGGAAGGGCTTAAGCGTAAGACGCTGTTCGATAAAAAGATTGCAGAAATATGTTCGAAAACCTTATTGGTGCCAGCTGGTACTATAGAAACCCTGCGTGCAACTTTGGTTAAGAAAAACTCAGAAATTTATATACAACGCTCCAAGAAAATACGAGAAAGCGGTCCTGTACGCACGCGTTTGTTGGCATGGATTATGACTGATGTTGAGATTATGGCCATGGCTGATCCCTCTATACATGGTACCTCGAATGTTACGCGCATAATGAGAGAGATTGATTCAGAAAGTCCCTGGCCAGAAGAAGGTTTGGAATTCACTACATTGTGGTGCCGTAACGTTCATGTCAGCTGTTCGGAATGGAAATTTATGTTGAGAGATTTTCCTCAACCGATGTTTTACGTTAAGACAATGCGTTTATTTGGTATATTATGTGGTGCTGAGCAATCTGCTTCCAAAAGAGCAAAACGTGATGTTTTCATTGAAGTTGGTGAACCATTTGGTCCAGACGTCGTACAGCGCAGTATGACTGCCTTAAAATTCTATCATGATTTCAATTGTGATTTGGAGTTTTGTAGTTATGCTTTCGGTCCATGCTGGGAACCGGTGATGGCTCAATGCAATTTAAGTTTCGAAAAAATATCAGCTCCCTCTAAAGATCCCAGTCCCCCATTACCATTTTGGGATAAAATGCGCCTTTTATTTCATGGCCGTTTAACTATGATAGTTAAGCAATTTACGGTGCTCTTACATGCTTCCCTGGATCCCTACAATACCACCGAGGAAATGGAACTTACTTGGAATAATGCTGGAATTGTTTGGACAAATGCCAAAATCATGTTTAAAGGCGAACTTAATGTTACCGTACGTACAGCCTCACGCTACGATGATTGCCGTCTACTGCATTTTCCTCATTTGAAGCTGACATTTAAATTGAATTGGGTTTGTTTAGCCAATCCAAATGACCACCATGCTGTTATGCCATGTGCGCCCGACAAGCTGCCCGAATATTCTTCCAATCAAGTTCACGATTCCTTTAGAGCCTTTCGTTCGATTAATTTGAATATATGGATATCGTTTGAAACTAAATCCAAGGTAGGTTTGGAAATTGAAAGTGATATACCGAGTTTGGTGTTGTACGGCAGTACTTTAAGATGGTTTGAAAGCTTAAAACTAATTTTGTCGGGTGTAACAAGGCCAACGAGAAGAGGACCGGTTTTTAATAATGTACGGCCACGTAAAAAACAATTAAGTCGCCATTATAGAAAGGCTAATTTGCAAATGAGTTTGCATCGTTTTCAAGTGCTCTACTGGATGTCCCACGCCCGGCATAAAGGATTTCAATTGAATGGTGGACGTGTTTCATTCTGTTCCGAATATTTACTTTCTCTATCAGCTATAGATGACGGTCTCATTCATAGGCCCCGTGCTGATTGGTCTACGATTTATATGAACTGTGAACTGAATGACGCTGAAATTTGGCTGAAAAGTGTAGAGCCTGAAAAGTTCGATTGTTCTTCGGAGAATATAGCAAATGCCGATATCTGTAACAAGGTGCGTTTTTACTTTTTAAGTGTGGGGCGAGTTTCATACGGTCGTGAAGCTCTTATACAGACCGGTAATGAAGAGGAAACAAACAAAACCAAATCTACTACACCCACACATAAATTGGTTGTGTATGATCTGAAAGGTGCTTGGACTAAAAATAATCGGGATGTGGCTTTTGCTTTATTCGATTCATTTATGAAATCGCAAAAATTGAAAAATAATCTCTCGACTGAGGCTGTGAAAAGTTATCGCAAAGAGGGTAACTCTAGTCTAATGAAGAACAAACGAAATGATAATGCAATTGCCCTTACAACTAATTCTACAGAAGTTTTACCACGTATGTTTATTAATCATTACAATCATATGTTGTTGTTGTATTTTATTTTAACATTTTAATTCATTTCAGTTACAAACACTAATGCAACCATTAAGAAACCGCAACAGGCTAGTCATGCTACAGCTATGCTGCAGCAACTTATAGCTGAAGCGGATCATAAATTCAATGTGTACAGTGACGATCAAAATACCCAATCTAGGGAACTTCAATTACAGGGTCTGCAGGCCTGTTCGGCACAGGATGTTATACATGAAAATTGGTCGATTTCACTGGTTAACTCACAAGTGCTACTTAAGGGTTCGGAAACCTCAGGATATGTTATTATAAGTGCTGCCAAGGCTGAAATACTCCAGCGAGTACATCGACCTGTGTGGCGAGATCGTTCCTTGGTATCGAAAACTACTTGGAAGGGTTTGCTAGAATGCATGCAGTACTATGCCACTGTTAGTGCGGGGGAACATGATTCTCTTTTGGAGCGCGAAATAATGTGGTTGACTGTAGACAACATACAAGATAAGGATGATGCTGTCATACATGATTTACCCGATATACCTCACTTGGTGGGCAGCGGCCGCAGTGTGGGTGGTGTCGTCTCTGAAACTGTAGGCGCATCTTTAAGTGAAAATGCTGGAGAAAATCAACCAATACAATTGCAACGCATTGTTTCCCGTTGTAAATGTGAGTTTTTCTATGTCAGCTATGGTGATACCATTGATCCAAACACCATTACTGATATGCCACCACCTCCTTCCGAGGAAACACTATCACCATGGGAAAGACAAGATGAGCCTGTAGATGCGTTCACTTTAATGCATCATGACCTGGATGTTTGCACTAATTCGCTACAATATGCTATGATTTTAGATATTGTCAATAATCTGTTGCTTTATGTGGAGCCACAAAGAAAACAAGCCTTAGAGAAATTGGCTAGAATGCGTTTCCAATTGCAATTGCATTCTACCGAAGATCAGAAGCGCCCTATACAACAGAAACAAACTCTAATAAGAAGTTTACTCATGAAAATACGTTCTCTGGAGAAAGACATTCATTTTATAAGCCAGCGAGCTGATGAAAGTGATACTATGGAATGGAAATTAGAATATGATCGTGTACAGAAACATATACGAGAAAGTAAAGAAGAATTAAATACTCTTAGCGAAGAGCTTGATATGATGTTGTTGTGCTACAAAGAGAAACAACTGTCGCAATTGAGTAAAATATCGAATGTACGTGCGGATAAAACAGTGAGCATAGTAAGGGCCAATGAGATTTGCTTTAAACGTGCCCAATGGCGTCTCACCGAAACAGATGGTCAAATTGGCATTGCAGATTTGGTGCTAAGCGGATTTTTATATACCAAAAAGTCAAAAAGTGATGATTCTGTTGAACATCTATTGGAATTGGGCAATATACGTATGAATAATTTAATACCCCGAGAAATATATCGAGAAGTTTTAGTGCCCACCGAAATACAGAAAGATATGCCTGTCGATACCCATAAACGTGTGCTAAGAGTATTTTGTCGTGAAAAGCCACCGGTGGGTGGTATTTCGGTTAAGGAGCATTTTGAAATTAATGTGGCACCCATAACCATAGCAATTACAAAAAAATTCTACTCGACTATGTTGAAATTCTGTTTTCCCGATCGTGATGCTTCCGAAACCGAAGCCGTTGATGATATAGAAGAAAATTCTTCAAGTTCATCATCTTCGTCGAATCTGCAAACAAAGTCTTCGAAAAAACCTTCGAAATCGAAAAAATCCTCTAAGGATTCTGAATTTTATGTTAAAATCGAAAAGGATGATGTAGAAAAGATGAAAGAACGGGCGGAAAAGAATAAATTGTTTATTTATATAAAAATTCCTGAGGTACCGGTGCGTGTCAGCTATAAGGGTAATAAAGAGAAAAATTTAGAGGATATTACTGATTTTTCATTGGTTATACCAACGTTGGAATATCATAATGTAACCTGGACATGGCTAGATTTATTGTTGGCCATGAAATCCGTTAGTCGCAAAGTGATTCTATCGCAGGCAATTAAACAGAAGTTACAAATACATCGTCGACCGCCAACTACGAATCAAAGTGAGTTTTCCTCACCGCCCGAAGAGGATAAAGCAATAATGTTGTTTGGCAATCGTTTTGCGGTAAGTGGAGATTATTTTTTTTTTCATTATAAACAGGGATTTTAATTATATTTTATTTTTGCAGGGTGAAAATCGTAGCCAACGCAAAGGAGTTTTTAAATTCTCATCAAGCAATAAATAAATTTATATTGATTGTTTAACGTACGTAATTGCAAAAGTATTAAGCTAGAAAATAAAAACAAAAACCGATGAGTGATTAATTAATTTATTAAATTAATTTCCATTTATTTATCAACTATGTTTTCTTTTGTTTTTTCATTCTTATTATTTTGTTCAATATTTTTTGTTTATAATTTTTTTTTATTAAAAATACAATTTCTTGTGTTTCTACTGGGTTCTATAGGGTATGTTGTATGAGAGTTAACATAAAAACTTATAAAACACTCTACACTCTATACCTTAATAATGTTTTGTTTATTGTTTCTCCTTTTTTTCTAAATAATTTTAGTTTAATTACAATACAATGTTATTAAATATTATACTACTTATTTATTTATATTTAATTTAATGATATTAACGTTTACAAATACAAGAGAGAGAGAGAGAGAGAAGAAATTGTAGAAAAACATACAAAATTAATATAACAAGTAAAAAAGTGAGAAAAAAAACGAAAATTATTAATGTTTTAAACTTTAATCAAATAACTTAAAAAAATCAATATTATTTTTATATGTTTTAGAACGTTTAACTGTTAAACAGAAAACATAACCAACAAAATTGTCTTAATCAAAAATTATAATGTGAATTATGAAAAAAATCATTGCTATTATAAACTATTATGGTGTATTCAAAATTCTTTCTTTTTAATAAAAATAACATTTTTTTGTTTACTATAATAGACACGATTAAATATCGTTTTTTTTTTTTTTTTGAAAAAAAAAATAATTTTCTTAAAATTTACTTTAACACGACACTATTTGAAGAAAAAAGAAATGAAAAATTAAAATTGAAATATTGATTTTTAAATTAAAAATATTGCTAGTTTAGTTTAAAAGCTTCCCGGATAATTGTTTTGATTTCATTAAGTTCTTTTGGAAAGCATTTCATTTATTTTGTTGCTTTAATGGTGGCTAGAAAAAAATGATTAAAAATTAAAATTAAATTAAAAAAACAAGAACAAAAATATTTATACGTTAATAAAAACTTACCAATACGAATACTTTTTTGGGTATTGATCGTTGTACTAGTTCGCCTAGCAAAATATTTTGTGTTTCATCTTTTGTGGGATCAGCCTGTGTATTATATGCCAGTGTTAGTTCAGGTAAATTTTGCCAGCCAACATATAAAGGATACAGATTGTAGACAAGCTCCTTTTCGCCAAAAGCAAATATGGAAATGTCAAGCTAATAAGAAGAAGAAACGAAAGCATTTTCTTCAGTGTTTAAATAAACTTTTCATGGCAATTTCATTTACTTTCAGAGTTTTTGCCAGAAATCTCCAGAGAAGAATTCACCGAAAGAATATTTTTTCATATTAATAAGCAAATCTTTACACTCACCTGCTTATGACCCGAACATATAAAATTATCCGTATTACTAATAGTCAATGTAGCAATTAGGTGTACAACTTTAGCCGTTGGATTCTTTAAAACAACTTTAAATGTCATTGGCATTTTGACAAACATTTTCTCTTCAATCGTACAATAAATATTAAGTGGAGGCTCAACAATCGGCAGACCCGTTATAACAAATTTTGATTCATTTTCCT
Organism: Sarcophaga carnaria; assembly: GCA_958299815.1. Taxonomy (NCBI): domain Eukaryota; kingdom Metazoa; phylum Arthropoda; class Insecta; order Diptera; family Sarcophagidae; genus Sarcophaga; species Sarcophaga carnaria. The sequence continues at coordinate 8,086,304 of OY283151.1, read as the reverse complement.
CTTTACAGCCGGAACGACGCCATTTTATACAATAGAAACCAAATAATATTTGATTACTTAACGGTGTAGCCGATTGATGTTGTGGATTCGTTGAATCCATGAGCAGGGAACCTTTAAGGAAACCTCTTAAATGACCAGTTGCCTGTATGGCATCTAATGTTTTATTATATACTAAACGTGTATGTAAATTTTGTTTTAATGCCTGTGTAACATTTTCATCTAGATTACCACTATTATTGTTGCTGTTGTTGTTGTTACTGCTGTTTGCTACATTTGAGCCGACTTTGCCATCATCTGATAAAGTTGAGCTGCTCATATTTGAATTTTGACTGGATGCCATTAGAGCATTGGAGGAGGCAGTATTATTTATTATGGTCATATTCGTTGAGAGTTTACCCAATAGACTTTTATTCATATGATTGGAGATCATCACATTTGAGCCCATAGCATCGCTTTTCATTAAATGTTTTCTGGAAGTCTTTAAACGATTGAATATATTCGGTTGTAAATCCGTTTTTGAACGCTCATAATCCTTAGCGGTTAACCATTCTTCGCTTGTGTTGTTCGTACGCAATACTATAACATCTTCAAGTTTTTCACCACGCTTATATATGCTGGTGAATTTCTTACGTTTAAAACTATAAGTCGATTGCACTAAGTTATGATCCTGGAAAGAAATAAACCGTTGAAACAGTGAAATTCTTAGATAAATTAAATTACTTACACATATAAAATAGGTTTCTAATATATCCAACTCAACATCAGCTTGCACCTCCACACCGGCACGAAACAAAAAGTTCTCTCCTCTATAGATTTTAATCAAAGGCATACGATTCAATGTGTAAAATTGTCCTTTGAATTTAAATTCCGGTTGACATTTGACATTTAGTACAGTGTCTTGAGTTTTTCGCAAACTATTCTCATCCAGAAATTCCAGATGAATTGGTGTTATTAGCGGCAACGGCGTTAAAATTGTTTGATTTGATGTTAAATTTTTTGCAGCCAATGTAGCCTCTGGAGATTCATCAGCACTATTGGGTGTTGTTGAGTCATTTATCACTATGGCTGTGGTTACTTTCGGTTTGAGGACATCGGTTGTGTAGCAAATTTTTTGCTGCAGTGTTATATTCGTCTCAATCAGACTGAATACATAGAATGAGGCCGTATTGGAACTTTGCATTGACAACTCTCCGATATCGATTTGTATACTTGAATGGAGTTTTTGTTTACTGGGCGAGATATCAGTGGTAAGGAATACTGAAAAGAGAAAAGAAGATGTTCTAAAATTATGAATCATAGTTAGGGTGGTTGCCGTAACAATAAGTATCGCAAAGGACTACAGGCTTATGAGTCTGTTATCAATCCTTATTTTTGTGCTGCTTAAAAGTTTTATCATGTCACGCCTTAAATGAAGGGCTTGAACATATCGAGAGTTTGCCGTTAATGAAGCGAAGATGATTAATTATAACGCCTCATACATACATACATAATTGGTCATTACAACCCTTTAGTTAGGATTACAACCTAGCTCCTAGCACCACTTATGCAACGTGTGTTAATTTTATACATGAGTGGCGGAACCTACAGTTTAAAGTCGATTTTGAACGACAGATTTTTGAGAAACTTTTCGAGGCAATTTTATTTACTTTCAGAGTTTTTGCCAGAAATCTCCAGAGAAAAATACGCCGAAGAAATATTTTTCATATTTCGTTTTGTAAATGCCTGGGCTAAGGTTTCAACCACGGCCTCGCGTCTAATAAGCCAACACACTACCTACTAGACTACGGTGATTATAATGTCCCAAATGATCCCCAACATTGGCAGGAACAATACAAACTGCTGGAATTATTATAAGTCACCATCACACAAACGATAAGGAGTATCGTGATACCATGAAATAATATGTGCATGGGCTGCTTTGACACGGAAGAAACAGAAACTATACACAGTATTTTCTATGGAAATCGGCATTAGCTGTATACTCCGAGGAACAATCGAACTTTTCAGGCTCTACAGTTTTCACACAAATTTCAGCGTCATTCAGTTCACAAGTCATATAAATCGTAGACCAATCAGCACGAGGCCTATGAATGAGACCGTCGTCTATAGCTGATAAAGAAAGTAAATATTCGGAACAGAATGAAACACGTCCACGTCCATTCAATTGAATTCCTTTATGTCGGGCGTGGGACATCCAGTAGAGCACTTGGAAACGATGCAAACTCATTTGCAAATTAGCCTTTCTATAATGGCGACTTAATTGTTTTTTACGTGGCCGTACATTATTAAAAACCGGTCCTCTTCTCGTTGGCCTTGTTACACCCGACAAAATTAGTTTTAAGCTTTCAAACCATCTTAAAGTACTGCCGTACAACACCAAGCTCGGTATATCACTTTCAATTTCCAAACCTACTTTAGATTTAGTCTCAAACGATATCCAAATATTCAAATTAATTGAACAAAAAGCTCTAAAGGAATCGTGAACTTGATTGGAAGAATATTCAGGCAGCTTGTCGGGCGCACATGGCATAACAGCATTTGGATTAGCTAAGATTAAGCAAACCCAATTCAATTTAAATGTCAGCTTCAAATGAGGAAAATGCAGTAGACGGCAATCATCGTAGCGTGAGGCTGTACGTACGGTAACATTAAGTTCGCCTTTAAACATGATTTTGGCATTTGTCCAAACAATTCCAGCATTATTCCAAGCAAGTTCCATTTCCTCGGTGGTATTGTAAGGATCCAGCGAAGCATGTAAGAGCACCGTAAATTGTTTAACTATCATTGTTAAGCGGCCATGAAATAAAAGGCGCATTTTATCCCAAAATGGTAATGGGGGACTGGGATCTTTAGAGGGAGCTGATATATTTTCGAAACTTAAATTGCATTGAGCCATCACCGGTTCCCAGCATGGACCGAAAGCATAACTACAAAACTCCAAATCACAATTGAAATCATGATAGAATTTTAAGGCAGTCATACTGCGCTGTACGACGTCTGGACCAAATGGTTCACCAACTTCAATGAAAACATCACGTTTTGCTCTTTTGGAAGCAGATTGCTCAGCACCACATAATATACCAAATAAACGCATTGTCTTAACGTAAAACATCGGTTGAGGAAAATCTCTCAACATAAATTTCCATTCCGAACAGCTGACATGGACGTTACGATACCACAATGTAGTGAATTCCAGACCTTCTTCTGGCCAAGGACTTTCTGAATCAATCTCTCTCATTATGCGTGTAACATTCGAGGTACCATGTATAGAGGGATCGGCCATGGCCATGATCTCAACATCAGTCATAATCCATGCCAATAAACGCGTGCGTACAGGACCACTTTCACGTATTTTCTTGGAGCGTTGAAAATAAATTTCGGAGTTTTTCTTAACCAAGGTTGTATGCAGAGTTTCTATGGCACCAGTTGGCATATTTCTGCAATCTTCTTATCGAATAGCGTCTTACGTTTAAGGCCTTCCAGATATTCATCAATGCAGTAGCGTGAGGCTGTACGTACGGGTAACATTAAGTTTGTTTTTAAACATGATTTTGGAACTGTCCAACTCTGAGCAAACATAGACGGAAATTTTTGGAAAATCACTTTCTTTAGGACAGACCGAGATATTGGTATAACCTAAGAGGGCAAATACTCTAAAGACTAACGGAGTAAGAACAAAATATTGAATGATAAATTAACCTTCAATAAACCTTTTTAGAAAATAAACGTATGTACATCTGTTTTTTAATAGAATATTTCTTAAAAATATATCAACACAATACTAAACCTTAATAAAATTAAAAGATAATTTTAAAGGTCATATTAACCCTCAACTTCATACGCATGCTGCAGTAATAAGCTGCTAAATGAACTTGAAATTCAAAGAAAAAACATTTAAGATTACAGATCCATGGTATATAAAAGAGAAATTAAATGCTTTTTCCACATTTAGTCGTATAAATATCTCAGGAAGAATGGTGCTAGCATTTGTATTTATTGCATCGATTGTTTTACAATTTCAAATGAGCGTAGTGAACTCACGTTCTGCTCGCGTTGTAGGTGGCAGGCCAGTGTATATCGACCAAGTTCCTTACATGATCAATGTGCGAACGAATGGCTCATTTCATTGTGGTGGTTCGTTAATAACACCCAAATGTGTATTAACTGCAGCACATTGTGTCCGTAATAGTGAACCGCATCATCTGGAAGTTCTAGGTGGCGTAACATTCTTAAACGAACACTGGAATAGACGTCCTGTTAAGAATATTTTCATACCAAACACATTTAATAAAACAAATTTAGATAATGATGCCGCCATATTGGAGTTGTACACACCCCTCAAGGGTGATTTTATACAAACAATCAAGTTGGCTGATGAATCACCCCGTGTAGGAGATTTTGTTAAAGTATCTGGCTGGGGCCTAACAAGCGAAAAAGGCATTGCCTCCCAACAGCTAAGATCGGTTTATGTTGCAGTTGAGTCGCAAGAGAAATGTCGACATTTCTATAAAACTGGACGTTATGTCACAGACAATATGTTTTGTGCCTATGTACCCGGCTTAAAGGATGCTTGCTTGGGCGATTCAGGAGGTCCGGCAGTATTCGATGGCCAATTAGTTGGCATAGTTTCCTGGGGCAAACGTTCTGAGTGCGCACGCAGAACTTCGCCTGGTGTTTATGTCAACGTACCCGCCATAAGGCCATGGATAGAGGATATTATGGCGAACCATTGTTATTAGGAGGCCAGTAAACTTAAGTTTATTTGTAAATTTATTTATTTTATATAAAAAATAAAGGAAATATTAAAGTGCTTAGATTACGAAAAATGTGTTAATTTTGAATTTTTAGAGATGGAAGAACAATAGTCGACTCTAAATGACAGAATTTTGAGAAAATGTTCATGCCTATTTTATTTACTCTCAGAGATTTTGCCAGAAATCTACTGAGAGAAAGTCGACGAAGAAATATTTTTTCATATTTTCGTTTAGTTGGATATGTCTAACCTGGGGCTAGAACCGAGGCCTCACCTCTAGTAAGCCAACTACCTTCTAGACTACGGCGACTACATTTAGAGTTATGGTTCAACTTATATTGGCTTTAAAGATCGTCTTTGACAGCTAATGGAACAAATCATAATGACATTTTAGAAAACCAAATACATATAAGACGTATCTAAAGATTACATGAAAAACCGTTCGGACATTTACTGTGTTGACTTATTAGGCGTGAAGCCTTGGTTCAAACCCCAGGTCAGACATCTCCAACCAGAGATCAGCAATGAATTTTTTTTCGCTACTCATAAGCACTCATGAAATTTTGAATATAAAAGTGAGTCAACAATATTGAAATTTAACTATGTACTCTGATTCTATCATACTCACTACAGCGTTGATTTATAAGTACAGTGAGACTCCGCTTAACGCTGTTTCATTATTACGTGATAGTATTGGGATTCCCCTAGATCCAACCAAAAGCGGTGCACTTTATAGCGACGGTGTATACTATGAATCTTTTTCAACACTATTGTGTTAGTCTGTCCAGAACAAAGATTCCACCCGTATTTTCCGAAGTCGCAATCACAGTACGAAGGCATCTTTCATGCGTCACAGTTGATTTATTAGTTGCTTCGTTTAACGCTGTTTCGTTTAGCGCAGGAACTTGTTGGAACGTATCCCCCGAGTTAAGCGGGGTCTTACTGTACAGGTTGCAATGAGTATGCGTACAGCGTTGACATCAAACTCATATCATTCGAAATATGTTTGATTCATAAGCCTACTCATTTAGATTCATAACTTTAGAAAAATACTTATAATACTCATAAATGATACGATTAACTGGAATCATTAATCAAAATTTACAGTCTTAGTTGTTGTTGTTGCATTTACAAATAAAGAAAAACGACGTTTAAGCAAAAAATACTGGACCGCAAGCAGATCAAACACACAACCTTCTAGTAAGGATTTTAGTGTTCGTACGCGAAACATACTTATTTTGTGCTTCGTGTATATGTTGAGTTATGGAGAGTCGAAATCAATAACATCATACGTGTTGTTAAGTATGAAGTATGATGAGTACTTCCAACTTTGAATATGAGTAAACGTTCCATGATATTAAAATAAGTATGAATGCGTATAAGTATTAGAAATTATGAGTATGATTCGATTCTACACATCTTTTTGAATACTCATTGCTGATCTCTGGTTCAAACCCGAGTCCAAGCATCTCGCACAAAGTGAAATATGAAAAAATATTCCTTCGGTGAAGAAGTCTAGTAGGTTGTGTTTTGGCGTATTAGACGTGAGGCCTCGGTTCGAACTCCAACTAAACAAAATATGAAAATATATTTCTTTGGCCACTTTCTTTCAGACGATTTCTGGCAAAAGCTCTGAGAGTAAAATAAAATTGCCATGAAAAGTTTCTCTAAAAAATATGTCGTTCGGAGTTGACTTTAAACTGTAGGTCCAGCCACTCATGTATAAAATTAACACCCAACAACATAAGTGGTGTGAAAAGCTGGGTTGTAATCCTGACTAAAGAGCTGTAAAGACCAATTATGTATGTATGTATGTAGTACAGAAAATGGGCTTAAGAATTCGGCATGGATTACTCCTTTCCCAAAATAAGGTCTACTCGATAGAATGAATGGATCTTCCAAAATTAAGGGCTTAGCATAGCAAAATCTCTCACTTCATAGTGTTCTACTGACAGAACAATGAGTTTTCTGAATTGCGATAATAGGGACCTGTGCAGAGTGTTCAGTTCTTATAGCATAACAGGAAATCAGCACATACTACACTCAGGTGATCACAGTGTATTGTGTTGAAACTAGAAAGTTAGCTTGTGCGTGAGAGAAAAGAGGGAGAAGTGACTGTGAGGTGAGGTGATAGTAATAAATTCTGTAGGAAGAGCATTCCTCATACGGATAGTGCGCCTGAAGAATGAATTTTCTCTGTACATAATGTGCTGTACGAGAAAGGCGAGTACAATGAGTAAAAGTACTAAATTTTCGGGAAGAGGTTCTATATCGGCCATTGGTAACAATGAATCAGTAGAATTGCATACTCTACCATCATAAATGAGAACATTTGCATTCTTCCATATGTGGTCGAGAGGCCTCACAATTGACTTGACATGGATTGTGTTCCTCGCATATAAATGGTGTAAATTGTAAGAAAATTAGATAAAGTGTAGAGTATTAACTGCGCTATCCAAGACACATGACACATACTTCTGAATACATTTCTACACTCCTGTCACTCTTGTATAAAATTAACACACACAGACCAGACACAACAAAAGGGTGGGAGAGCGCGACTACACCGATGAAGTCCTAGCACCTCTCAACCAGCCTAAGCCACTAATGAATCTGTGGAGAACCTTGATGTCGGCTCTCGACACTGAATTCAAGCTCCCAAAGAAGGCCCTGCCAATCTCAATCTCAAGGGCTGGGCAGTTACAGAGGAGGTGTTCGATAGTCTCCAACGCCTCCGCATCGCAACACGCCCTGCAATAGTCCGGCTGGGATCTGTTCCAGATCCCCATCAGCGACCTAATCTCGCAGTGCCCCGTGATAAGACCGACAAACAACCTTAAGCTTGCTTTATCCAAGCCCAGCAACCAACCTGTTCTCTTACCGTCTACAGCAGGCCATAGACACCTAGAAACAAAACAACCCGATCCGTTCCCCCAACGCCTCTGCTCTTTCTCCATGACCCATCCATTGATGAGGCCATAGAGGTGGAAGACTGGGGGATCAAGACCAACTATCAAATCGCTCCCTGAAAGCGAACCTAGCCTAGCAAGGGCATCCGCCGTCTCATTGCCCAGTATTCCGCTGTGACCCGGAACCCAGCATAGACGTATACGGTCCGGTCCAAAAGTCCTCAACGACTCCTTGCACTCGCGAACAAGCCGTGATTTGCACCAGACCGACGCAATGGCCCTAAATTTGCCCCTGTAACTTTGTTGTAAAGTTTTTGTAAATCTATCTTCCATCTGTGTATAAGAAGCATAATGGTATTCATTTGAAAACGGCAACAAATGTTTCTTGTCGTTTACCTTCTTTACTTTCTTAATAAATAAAAAAAAATTCATATGGACTAGACAACCCTATTATTATTATTATTTCAATCTTTTTGACATTTATGGTATATTTTTCTTTTTGTATTTCAAACATAACAATATATAATGATAAATAATAATAATTATATTGTATTATATTTGTTAAAAATATTAACGCTTACGGCGTGCTTTAGTGGTGAATATGATTATTTCAGAAAATTTATTGGCTTACCGCCATTTACACCAGTGCGTATTATAGGCGGTCAAAATGCCTCCATAGCTGATCATCCGTATATGGTTAGCATACGTTTTAAAAATAATTTCATTTGCGGCGGAACGTTGATAACATCAAAATGTATGCTTACGGCAGCCCACTGTTCAATACTGAAATCACCGGGAAATTGGGAAATTCATGCTGGTACATCGTTTATACGATCGAGAGGTGTGGTAAGGAAGGTACGAAAATGGATGTTACCGACTGATTTTAATTTCTTTACCATCGACATGGATGTTGCCGTAGTGGAACTGGATAAGCCAATACAATCAAAAAATATACAACCAATTGAGATTGATTTTACTCCTCTGATGGATAATGAAGACGTTATAGTAACTGGTTGGGGTCTTAAGGATGAGTTTCCCTTAGCAAAGCTATCAAATGAATTACAAGCTGTTACCGTTACACTAACACCGTTTGAAGAATGTGTGAGAGCCTATCGAAAGCATAATAATATAACGGAGAATATGTTCTGTGCCATCGGTGAATGGGGCAGTGATGCTTGCCAGGGTGATTCGGGTGGACCGGCTATACTGCGTGGCAAACAAGTTGGTATTGTCTCATGGGGTTATCGTTGCGGTTCCAAGAAATACCCGGGCGTCTATACACGGTTAAGCAGTGTGTATATAAAGGACTTTTTGACATTCTTAATAAAAACCCATTGTTAACTTATGAGTTATTCGTATTTATTGTTTAGTCTTAGTACCGTCATCTTAAGGCAGATTTCCACATTTATTTATATGCAATATTAATCACAATAATAGAATTTAGAAAACCAATAAAGAAAACCAAAATACTTTTGCTGAAAATCTTATTTCGATAGGAAGGTAGGTATGTTGAAGGAGAGGAGACCAACCAAGGGTTTCATTCATCTAAACAATCATTCATCTTGTTGTGCTCTCGCCATTTGGATTATACCCTTACTTTCTATAGAAAGTTTGTATATTGTACAAACTTCCTTAACTCCTTCCAGTCCAATCCTCTGAGAGGAGTTATATCTGGTATAGTGTCATCCCCGAAATATAATGATCTAAAGCTTACGTAAGTTGAGCAATAACGCGTGCCCTGAATTTATTATTTTTCACCACGCCAATATGGTTCAGCTGTAAATGGAAGGCGAAGTGTTAGCTTAATAGCATACTCAGGTCGCCCTTATTTAGTTTTAAAATACTCATGGTGTAGTAAATAAGTCGCTGCAGTTTAGTAGGTAGTGTGTTGGCTTATTAGACGTGAGGCCTCGTTTTACCAACATCGCCAACCAAACGAAATACGAAAAAATATTTCTTCGGCCTCTCAGCAGATTTCTGGCAAAAACTCTAAGGGCCATTACTACAACTTATCGTTAACTAAAGGGAGGATATTAACGGGCAGATAAATTGTTTTTTTATTATTATAAGTGGACAATAAGGTAGAAGTGAGCGTTAAGCTAAAGGGAGGATCATCCTGTCTTTAACGTCAACTTCAAATATAAACAAATTGAGCAAATACAACAAAAAAAGAGGCCCTTTGTTGCCACTGCGTGTAAAAAAAACTTGTTTAATTGAGCAGTTTTATCGACATTGCTTCGGCACTGCCATATTTTTGAAAAAATTAACTTTATTTTATCATTAGGTTATAATAACGAAAAGAAGTTTAAAGTCGACTCCGAACTACAGACTTTTGATAAACTTTTCATTGCAATTTTATTTACTCTTAAGGCCATTATTACAACTTGCCGTTAAAGTTGGGTTTAGTTAAAGGTAACTTTAGCTAAAGTGAACTTTAAAGTCACCTTTAACTAAACCCAACTTTAACTTTAGCTAAAGTGAACTTTAAAGTCACCTTTAACTAAACCCAACATTAACTTTAGCTAAAGTGAACTTTAAAGTCACCTTTAACTAAACACAACTTTAACTTTAAGCTAAAGTGAACTTTAAAGTCACCTTTAATTAAACCCAACTTTAACTTTAGCTAATGTGAACTTTAAAGTCACCTTTAATTAAACCCAACTTTAACTTTAAGCTAAAGTGAACTTTAAAGGAACCTTTAATTAAACCCAACTTTAACTTTAGCTAATGTGAACTTTAAAGTCACCTTTAATTAAACCCAACTTTAACTTTAGCTAAAGTGTACTTTAAAGTTACCTTTAACTAAACCCAGCTTTAACGGCAAGTTGTAATAATGGCCCTAAGAGTAAATAAAATTGTGATGAAAAGTTTATCAAAAGTCTGTCGTTCGGAGTCGACTTTAAACTGTAGGCCTCACTACTAATACTCAAAATTAACATGAGTGGTGCGAGAACTCGATTGTAATACTGACTAAAGCATGGTAATTACCAATTAAGTAAGTCTTTTTAATTTAAAACTATGTCTAGTGGATAATGTATTGGATTCCTAGCCGATAACTGGAGAATTTGAAGTTTAACTCAGACAAAAAATATGGAAAAAGAGATATTTCTTTCAGCAGTGTTTTGCCAAAAGCTCTGAGTGTAAACTAATAGGCGACAAAAAGCTTCTCAAATCTGTCGTTTGAATTTGACATTAAGCTGTAAGACCCACCACTTGTGGATGATGTGGGAAGCTAGGTCTTAATACTGTATGTAAAGCTATGTATCTATTCTGAAGATATTTGTTAACTTTTTTAAATTTTTCATGTGGCATACAGACTTTATATGAATGAAAGCCTCCAGTAATAACAAAAACTCATTAAGAGAGTATTGACCATGAAACAGAACACGCTGAGATGAACAGAATTCGAGTAAAGGGTTATTATCAGCATTTAAATTGTAACAATTTATTGCTCCCGATTGCAAATAATTTTATTTATAACAACGTTCTTTTCAATTGATGTTTTATTTTAAATGATTTCTATTAAATAACTTCTATTATTGTAAGGTAAAGTGATTATTGTAGCAGCGGCTATCATTTTTAAACAGCGCATCACATTTGAAAACTTAACGAACGATAGTATTAGTTTATCGTTCACCAGTCAAAGATGTTTTCTCACATAAAATTCATACATTTAGTTGCTCTATTTACGATAACTTTCATGCCCACCGTAAATCCGCATCGCACTACGGGTACTCGTATAGTTGGAGGCATGGAAACGACAATTGATCGTGTACCTTACTTAATAAACTTGCGACAAAATGGACAATTTTCATGTGGTGGTTCACTTATTACCACAAAATGTGTTCTAACAGCTGCCCATTGTGTGTATGGCGTATCGTCATCAACATTAACCATAAATGCTGGTGCCTCCAAACTAACAGACCCGAGTGAAATACGTCAAGTGCAACAATCGTTTGTATCCTCGTTTTATTCACCCGCTACCCTTGATATGGATGTTGCCGTACTTAAGTTAAGCGAACCTTTAACGGGACCGAATATTGGAACAATACCGTTGTGTTCAAATCGACCGGGTAGCAATGAATTTGTTCGAGTCTCTGGCTGGGGTGTAACAAGTGAAAATAATCAATTGCCTTCGAATCAAGTGCGTACTGTAACAATCCAAGTTGTTTCGCGAGAAGAATGTATGAAGGCATATGCTGGTAAAGCCTTAATTACGAGTACAATGTTTTGTGCTTCTGTACCGGGTGAACGGGATTCATGTTCAGGTGATTCTGGCGGCCCGGTAGTCTATAATGGCCAAGTATGTGGTATTGTTTCGTGGGGATTTGGTTGCGGTAGACGTGAATTCCCTGGTGTATATACGAATGTGGCTAGTTTACGAATTAATGCATTCGTTAAAACGATTGTTATGCAAAATTGTATGTAAAAAATTTTAAGTTTTAATAAAATTGAATGCGTGTATAAATCAAGATAAAAGAATTGAAATTTAATTGGTTAGAAAGCAGGAAATGTTTTCAATATCTTATTGGATCCAGTGAAATAGTCCGTAACTGAAAAAGAATTTCTTAAATGGCCTAGCCTCAGTTCTAGTCGCTTCCTGTTTTGTTTGTTCCTTGCAGGCATAAAAGTTAGAAACGTTTGATGGGATCAACGATTTGCTGTTGTCCAAAAAAATCCAGATTGATGGTCTTAGGTTTTTAAGTGATAATAGCTTTATTAGAAAAGTACTTAACTCATCTAATTCATCATTACAACCCTTTAGTTAGGATTACAATTTAGCCTCTCACATCAACCGTATTGTGTGTGTAAATTATATCCGTGAGTTTCGGGACCTTATAGTTGAATCCGAACGGCAGATTTTAGAGAAACTTTTCACAGCAATTTTTATTTACTCTCAGCGTTTTTGCAAGAACACTAATGAGGAAGTTGCCGTAGAAATATTTTTTTAATATTTCGTTTTGTACGAGATGTCTGAGCCAAGTCTTGAACCACCGCTTCTTGTATAATAAGACAACACACTACCTACTAGACTAAGTAGAAGGCGCCCTAGTAGAATCTACTAGGAAAGACATACACATACATATGCACATACATAATTGGTCATTACAACACTTCAGTCAGGATTACAACTTAGCTTCTCACACCACTCAAGTTGTGTGTGTTAATTTTATCAATGAGTGGCGAGACCTACAATTTAAAGTCAATTCCGAACGGCAGATTTTAGAGAAACTTTTCATGGCAATTTTTATTTACTCTCAGCTTTTTTGCCAGAATACTGCTGAGAGGAAGTCGTCGAAGAAATATTTTTTTCGTATTTCACTTTTGTTCGAGATGTCAGAGCCAGGTGTTGAACCGCGGCCTCTTGTCTAACAAGCTAATACTTTACCGACTAGACTTCGGCGTCTTCTGCTAGGAAAGCCATTTACATACGGTCATTAGGATCATTACAACCCTTCCGCCAGTGTTACGACCTAGCTTCTCACACCACTTCTGTTGTGTGCTTTAATTTTATGCATGAGTGGCGGGACCTACAGTATAAATTCCACTCCGAACATCAGATTATTGAGAAGCTTTTCATGGCATTTTTATTTACTATCAGAGTTTTTGCCAGAAATCTGCTGAGAGGAATTCGCCGAAGAAATATATTTTCATATTTTCATTTTGATGTCTGACTTAGGTTTTGAGCCGTGGCCTTACGTCTAATATACCAACACACTACCTACTAGACTACGGCGACTCCTCTGCTCTAACATTAGGGGCTTCTATCGTTTGATCTTGTTGGCCAATTAATCGGCAAAACGAGAAACTACTTTTTCTGAATAATTCTCATGGTACAAAGCCAAAATCTTTTGTACCGTATTGCTCATGGAACCATGTTTCTAAACCGCATAATGAGCCATTTGTTGATGGCGAATCGTTGCATCCTTTTTTAAGTAGTTGCTGATGACCTAATCTTTCCATAACACGTTATTTTCTACCATGTTTTGGGGACAAGACGTGATCCGGTTTGTTTAGCAATTGAATCATTTTGGTCACAAGAATCGGCCCATTAGCATTAACCTCAATGATAATTCAAGTTTCGCCAACTTAGAGTTGAGTCATGAATATTTAGGTATACAATCTAATTGTCCTACAGTCAATAAGACATATTACTCGTAAGTTATGCTCCGTTTTTAAGAAGCTGTAAAAAATCACTTTATTTTACGACATAGAAGGCTTCACAAACCTTCCCAAAAACTCAAAATGTCTATGTTAGCATAGGCACCAGAGACCAGCTAAGAGTCTTCAAAAAGATGAGTAGAATCGAATCATACTCATAATTTCTGATACTTATACGCATTCATACTTATTTTAATATCATGGGACCTCTACTCATATTCAAAGTTTGAAGTGCTCATCATATTCACACTTAACCACACGTTGTCGAATGTTGTCGATTTCGACTCTCCTTAACTCAACATATACACGAATTACAAAATAAGTATGAATCGCGTACGAACACTAAAATACTTAATAGAAGGTTGTGTGTTTGCTCTGATTACTGCTCTGTCTTCTTTGCTTATGTGTCTTTTTTCTGAAAATGCAACAACAACTAAGACCGTAAATTTTGAGGAATGATTCGAGGCACTCTAAGTATTATAAGTATTCTTCTAAAGTGATGAATCTTAATGAGTATGAGTTTGATGTCAATGTTGTTCGCATGCTCATTGCAACCTGTACTAATAAATCAAGGTTGTAGGGAGAATGAATGAATCAGAGTACATAGTTAAATTTCAATACTGTTGACTCACTTATATTCAAAATTTCATGAGTGATTATGAGTAGCGAAAAAACGATTCATTGCTGATCTCTGATAGGCACTAAATGTCGACAAACAAATTATGTTGGTTAATATTTTCCTCCAACACTTGAATTGAATGTATGAAGGTTATTAGAAAAACCTTCATTAATGGTGTTGCATTATCGAAGAATTTAAAATATTTTTATGCAATTATGCCACGGGTTTTAATATTGATAAACACACTACAATACTATGGTATATACACGTACAAATACAAGTAATTTTGTACAATTATTTTAGGAAAAAATGAAACAATATTTAAACAAATTCAATAAGAGTTAAACAATACAGAGTGATTTCCAAATACAACACACGATGATGATTCCAATCACCATCACCGAAATATTGTTTTACTTGTCATTCATTTTGATGCAAAACCAAATAAATGGTCTCCAAATGAATCAAACGGATGACAATACTCGTATTGTTGGAGGCACTACCACCACCATCAATAAAGTCAAATTTATTGTGAATCTACGCGTCAAAGGCAAATTTATTTGCGGTGGCACTTTAATCACCCCAAAATATGTGGTAACTGCTGCTCACTGTGTAGATGGCGTAAGAACTTCCGAGCTAACGGTTATAGGCGGTGCGACTTATCTCTCCGAAACAGGCATCAAGAGAAATGTGAAAAATGTTCTTGTGCCTAAAGAATACAATTCTAGAGATATGCATATGGATATAGCCGTACTGGAATTAACGGACACTATAACTGGTCCTAATATAGCCACGATTCCACTTTGTAAATCAGCATGGAAAACGAATGATTTTATAACTGTATACGGTTGGGGTCAAATAGCAGAGAACAATGATAAAAGTTCCAATCAATTGCGCATCGTTAGAGTGCCGGTAATAGCGAATAGCAAATGTAGTGACATGTATAAAGGAAGAGGTAAAGTGACGCGTTCAATGTTTTGTGCTGGCGATTTAAAGGGTAAAGATGCCTGTACGGGTGATTCGGGTGGACCAGCAATTTTTCAAAATCAATTATGTGGCGTTGTATCGTGGGGTGTTGGTTGTGCACGAAATAAATATCCGGGTGTCTATACGAATATCATGTATGTTAAGGATTTTATTGATAAAAGTATGAATAAAAAATAAAATTATCGTATCAATTGAAAGTTTCCATCCTGTCCTCCTTACTTATCAATGTCTATAGAGGGCTTTGTTTTTTTTTCTGATTAAACCACGTTTCTAAAAAGTGACAATAAACGAATTGTTGTTTATGGAGCTCATTTATCGCTTTTGTCTTTTTCGTTTAGTGTTTAGAAAACAGATGTCATCAGCAAATTCCTATACGTAAATGCGAAATCGTTTGCTTTTTATTAAAAAAATTATCAAAAAAAAAAAATATTGAAATAATAAGAGACAAAATAAGTAATAGGTTGTCGTGCAAATTACGTCATTGGAATTCGTCATACTATGTGCTATTTTGAGCCTGAATATTTTTATTGGAATATGATTTCTAACTCTTAAGAATCTATCGGTTATGGACAATTCTTGTCAGTCAATTTCTTACCAACCAGATCGGTTGAACCCTCACCAACAACGACTTTCTTTAAAACAGTACCAAGTAGGAAAAGTGACACAAAATTATATCAAGGGATACAGTTACCAAATAGTTATTCATTTTCATGGAGAGTTTCACCCTCAACGAAGCTAAGTTAACAATACTAAAGTAGGATATTTATTCCATAATAGTATTTCGAGTATGAATCGTAAATATACACAGGCGAGCAAAAGTGTTTGAATGCAGACAAAATCGAAAGTCGCTGCAGTCTAGTAGGTAGCGTTTTGGCTTATTACTTATTAGCCGTAATACCACTGTTCAAACCCCTGGTCAGACATCACATCAAACATCATCAAATCAAAACGAAAATGCTCAGTTAGTGGAAGAAAAAAAGGTGGCAGATCTGATAAATGTGGTTTAATAGGTAATTTGTTGACTAATACTACATGAGACGTCGGTTCAAACGCTATGTGAGACAACTCCAACTAAGCGAAATATGAAAAAATATTTCTTCGGCGACTTCCTCTCAGTAGATTTCTGGCAAAGACTCTCAGAGTAAACAAAATTGCCATGAAAAGTTTCTCAAAAATCTGTCGTTCGGAGCCGACTTTAAACTGTAGGTCCCGCCACTCATGTATAAAATTAACGCACACAACATAAGTGGTGTGATACATACATTGTATGTAGACTTTTCCCACTGATTTTTTTTGTTTTTTCTTTGTTTTCTAATAAGTCTTAGGTTATATTTTTTATATTCGATTTTATTTTCAAACATGAAGTCGGCGTAGTCTAGTAGGTAGTGTGTTGGCTTATTAGACGTAAAGCCAGGGTTCGAGCCCCAGGCCAGACATCAAAACAAAATACAAAAACTATTTCTTCGGCGACTTCATCTCAGCAGATTTCTGGCAAAAACTCTGCGAATAAATAAAATTGCCATGAAAGGTTTCTCAAAAATCTGTCGTTCGGTGTCGACTTTAAACTGTAGGTCCCACCACACATGTATAAAATTAACGCACACAACATAAGTGATGTGAGAAACTAGGTCGTAATTCTGACTGAAGGCTTGTAATGACCAATTATGTATGTATGCTTGTCATCAAACATTCTTAATTGTGAAGGCCTTAAAGAACTTTATAACATCTTTTTTAATTTGAAAAAAAGCGATAAAAAAAACAAGACCGTATGTAGACTTTTTTCCTTGACTGTATGTATATATTGTATAAAGGACATTTAAGTGCTGAAAATGCAAACAATTACATACTTTTGCACGCTAATGTAGATTGTGAGCAGTGCAAACGATCGTCTGGTCGCTGTACTAAGACACCTCTTTACGATAATAATATGGATAGAATAATAGTTATTATTTAGTAATGTTAACTTTTCTTATGTATTTTAGAAAAGAAGCAATTAATTAATAATCCAAAACAAACTGTTAATTAACTATCAATTGTATTACTTTTCTATTGCAAACCATTAACTAAAAATATTGTTGGGAAGGGAATATTTATTAATTCATGTGTGTTTCTTAACAGACATGTTAATGTAAAGGGCTATCCATTTCGTGGTTTCAAAAGTATGGGACTGGAATTCGACATCTGTCCAACTAAGTTGTGAAACCAATATTTTTCTTTTCAGTTGAAAGTCTGACATTGGAAAAAATGGATCGCTTAACTATCACACAACGCATAAAAATTATCAAAACCTACTACAAAAATGATGATTCTGCCACAGCCACGTATCGTGCTTTAAGAGGAGATTATGGTTTACATAAGCGTCCAACTACGCATGCAATTGGCAAAATTGTGAAGAAATTTGAAGAGACTGGAGTGGTTACAAATATTGAAAGGCCTGTGCATCATCGTTTCGCTCGTTCCGCTGAAAATATCGCTATTGTAAGTGAAAGTGTTGCCGAAGACCCGAATGTGTCGATTCTCAGGAATTAGGACTGTCTTACGGGACATTATGGCACATTTTGCATTTAGATCTGCACCTACATCCATATAAAGTCCAGCTCACGCAACAACTGAAGCCAGCTGACCATTCACAACGTTGTAGATACGTGGAACGAACAAAATTTTCTTCAGCGATGAAGCACATTTCACACTCGGTGGGTATGTTAATAAACAAAATTGTCGTATTTGGGATTCTGAGAATCCTCAAGTAATTGAAGAGAGGCCATTACATCCAGAAAAAGTCACTGTTTGGTGCGCTCTTTGGTCCGAAGGTGTGATTGGACCTTACTTCCTCGAAAACGACGATGAAACGACTGTCACCGTCAATTCGGAGCGTTATGTTCATATGATAACTGACTTTTTCTTGCCTGCTATTGAAGAATACGACTTGGAGAATATATGGTTTCAACAAGACGGTGCCACAAGCCACACAACTCGAGCGAATATGGCTTTATTGCAAGAGACATTTCCTGGCCGCGTAATTTCTCGTCGTGGCGATATCAACTGGCCACCAAGATCATGCGATTTGACACCATTAGACTTTTTTTTGTGGGGCTACGCGAAAGACCGTGTTTATGCAGATAAACAATAAACAGATAAATTCGTAAAGTTATGGCTGAGATACCGCCCAATATGTGTCAAAAAGTAATCGAAAATTACCTCAAAAGAATCAATGCTTGCAACACTTCGCGAGGAGGTCATTTAAATGATGTAGTATTTCACACATAATGTCAACGTTCAAACTTTACAATAAAAAAGAAATATCATGAATAAAAATGTTTTATATGTGTTTTATTTACGTTTACTTTTGAAACCACAAAATGGATAACCCGTTATTGAATACATTACAGGAACTGCAACAAAAATTTAAATAATCTAAAATATAAACGTAATAAACACAAAAATTTTTTAATTTAACAAAAACAAAAACTACTTTAATTCATATAGGCATGCTCTATATATATATATAGTAGAATAACAGTAAATATTAATTTATTTCAAAACAAAGATGAATATCTTTTTAATTTATTAATTTAGAATTCGAAAGTATATAAATATTACAGTCATTAATAGTTTCCAGAGTCAATGTCGATGTCGAAATAATAAATGATCGGTTAGAAACGGTCGATACGGTTAATGTAATGAAAAATAACGGAAATGAAATAAAATATCGTCTGTGTAATATATATATATATAGTATAACCACGTACATATTATATATAATGAAGAAATATTTTTTTGTTAAAACATTTCTAAGAACGGTATGCACGCTTTTAATTTATTACCAAGCTTCGTATAGAATACCATTTTCTTATGTAAATGGCACGGAAAGTAGTGCAAGAATTGTCAATGGCTCTACGACAAATATAAAAAATGCCAAATTTACGGTATATTTACGGCACAGTGGTAAATTTATATGTGGCGGTTCATTGGTCAGCGCACAACATGTAATTACAGCGGCCCATTGTGTTAAAAATGTAAATCCTACGCAGTTGACGGTGGTGGGTGGTGCAACATATCTTTCGGAAACCGGTGTTCGCCGCGGTGTTAGTAAAATTATAACGCCAAAGGAATACAATTCGAGAACTTATCATACAGATATTGCCGTGCTTAAATTGTCCGGCGATATGAAAGGCAATAATATTGAAACAATTGAATTGTGTAAGGCAAATTGGAAACTTGGAGATTCAATTGATGTTTACGGTTGGGGTGCATTAAGTGAACACAATAATCAAGAATCGAATCAATTGCGTACCGTGAGAGTACCGTTAGTGACGCGTAAGCGATGTTCTGAAATGTACAAACGTGATGGCAGTAGCATAACGAATACAATGTTTTGTGCTGGTGATTTAAAGGGTAAAGATTCGTGTTCTGGCGATTCGGGTGGACCGGTTATATTTCAAAAACAATTATGCGGTGTTGTCTCATGGGGTGTTGGTTGTGCAAGAACGAATTTTCCTGGTGTCTATACTAGTATTAAGGCTGTGCGAAATTTTATTGATCGTGCAATGAAAATTTAGTCGATAGTGTCTTAAATGTAAACCAAACAGTGCCAAAAAACAATCGAATAAAATTACACTGAGTGACATAAGTGAGTTTTGTTCTTAAGTACGTATAAAACAGTTTTGTTCTTAAGTATAAAAAAGTTCCTTTATCATGAATTGTTGTTTTTGTTTTAAAATTTTATAAGTAATAAATAAACGTTTTTATTTTTGGAAATTTATTCGGCTATTCTCATTTACTTTTCTCGCTATCCTAAGAAAATCAATTATTTCAGTGGTGTTTACTCGCTTTTGGCGCTCAGTGTATATTTAAAATATGAAAATTGTTAATTAAAAGTTTTGCGTTTGTATAAGATATTTTACAAGCGTATAAGGTATTGTAAAAATAAATCCATTACTACCACAATGGCTCATGTTAGTCTTATGCGATATATTCTCTTTTGAAGATAATTCATTAAATTTTCGGAATCTAATTTAGGATTTTGAATTCCTACAGCTTTAATCAAGCGGTCTATATAAGTTTTACGCAATGTTTAGTACCTAGGATATCCTAACAGTTCTTGAATGACGTTAACCTTAACTCGATGCTTTTCAATACCAATCTTGGACATAAAATTTACCGAAGCGGAGTAGACGAAACTAAAATTGCGCATGATCATCTATTGCGCTATTACGCTGTGAGAGTAATCTTCAAAAAGAAACAAATTTTCGGGATTTTTGGTGAATTTTTTAGCACAAATTCTAAATACTATTCTAATACTAGCATCTATTGTACCCTATCACTCGATATGCTTATTACTAACGCCCTATATTGGAAAACTAATGGACTGCTTCATATTACATCTTATATATCCTAGAAAGTTTCTGAAACGTTTAAATATTTCGATCCGGGTGTGGCATTTACTAAACAGCTGTTTAAATAAATACACAAACAAATATTTGAATAGAATTACAATTGAGTTGGAATTTCCTAACAATGCCTTCTTTTTTTAAATTACAAAATAATTTTTTTCAAACTGCTGCTAGCAACTGCATAGGAAAATCCCAGCAGAATATAAGTGAATAAATGAATTAATAATTATAATTATGTATGTACATACATATGTATGTATGTATAAGCAATACTTAACAACTCCAGATTTAATGTAATAACTCTGTTATAATGAATTGATTATTGAATATTTAAGATATTGTTCGTGAAAATGTAAATCTATACCACTTGTACTAATAAAGATTTAACCTTTAAACGAGTCATTAGCCTCTAACGATAACATATAATGCAGTAAGAATTTAAGTATTTAATAAGAGTCATAATATATGATATTTTCATTTGTAATTAAGTTTTTATACAATAAAAAATAAAAAAAACTAATAAAAACCTAGACATTATTAAATGAAATATTTAGATACCCTTCAAAGCATGTGGTAAACATTTTAACAGTTATCTTATGTCATCACATTTTGACAGTAGACGTTGTCAATAATCTCATTATGGGTGGTAGACCAACAACAATAGTTAAAAATAAATAGTGATTTCTTTTGCGGGGAAAGGCTAGTTACAGATCGTTACGTTATTACTGCAGCACATTGTTTACAAGGATTCAGGGCTAGAGATATTTTTGTACATGGTGGCATTACTTATTTTCATCCATAAGGAATACGGCGTACTGTGGTGCAAATAAAAAAGCTACGGCAGGCTGCCTTTCAAAATGTATCAATACAAAGTTTGTATGCAGTTCTACTAGTGTATATAAACTATGTAGATATGCAAAGTAACCAAACAATACATCAACTATAAATTCGATTCCTGATTGCTTTTTGACTGCGTTAAAAATACACATTGACGACGTTTTGAAATAGAATACATTGTATATATTTTGTTCAAACACAAAGCAACTAACATTTTGGAAGGCAGCCTTATTTCCAATGTGGATATTGCAGTTTTGAAATTAAATAAACCCATGAGAGGAAGAAATATACGAACAATACCTTTACGCACACACTAAATACCGGTAGGCAGTTTAGTCAAGGTAACCGGCTGGGGTGTAGAACGTCAAATATCAGTATTTAGTGCGCTTGCTAGACCATAAAATATGTCAAAGAAAATACTTTTCATTCGCAAGAATAACTAATAAAATAATATGTGCCACTGGACCTGGTCAACGTAATGCCTGTAGTGGTGATTCAGGCGAGCCACTTGTATATCGTGGACAATTGTGCAGTCTCGTTTTGTTTGGAATTGGTTGTGCTCGTAAAAGATTTCCTGGGGTTTATACGTATGTACACACAGTTACTAAATTATACATACGGTTAACAAATTTCAGAAATTTTTGAACTAATCCGTTTTCGTCGAAAATCTTTATAGTTTCCTTGAAGTTTCTGAAATTGAACTGAATTGTGGCCCTGCACAGGCCCACAAAGGTATGCATCCGATTTACAAAGTTCACAAATTTCTCAACCAATGCAAAAGACGGTCTTAAAATCGAAGAAAGATGTCAGACAATTATAAATATTTTCAACGAAAACGAATTGTTTAAAAATTTCTGAAATTTGTTAACTTTTATGGGCCTGTGCATGCCCACAAAAGTGTACATCAGGCCCACAAAAGTTAACAAATTTCAGACATTTTTTAACCAAGACCGTCTTAAAATCGAGGAAAGTTGTCAGACAATTACAAAGATTTTTAACGAATACGGATTAGTTAAAAAATTTCTGAAATTTCTTATCCGTATGTATACTTTTGTGGCTGAGTGTATATGCAGTCAGAAAATCTTTACAAACAGCAATAAAACGTTGAGCCAGTAAAATAAGTTTTTCATACCACTTATAATTATTTTGGAATATAATTTATTTATAATTATAAAGAACGATAACTTTAAAAATTTCTTTACTTACCTTTATTTTTTAAATTGTTAGGTACACTTATATTCAAGGCAATGCCAGTTAGAAATACATTGTAGGGATTACTTATGGTCATTGTAACGGGATAAAATTCATTTATTAGCATCGTTTCACTGCCTAAATTACATTGCGTGACTAAATGGAATCTATAGAAAGAAAAAAAGAAAAAAAATTAAATAAAACAAATATTAATATAATAACAGTTACAAAAATAAAAATATAAACAATATAACCAGGCAAATAACTTCCTTGAATATAAAAAAAAAAAAAACAAAATTACTTCCACAAAAAAATTAAATTTAAATAATACATGTACAGATTACAGATAACGAATAGAGAGATAATAAATAAATAATAATGACTTACTTACGTTGGAGTAATATAACAAATTGGATTAATTATGATATTGTCATCTAAATCACGAATACGACTATAATAACGAAATGACTTCATCATAAAAGGTGAACTTTTGCATAGTTGCACTGATAATTTGTCAGTACCTATGCCAGCTTCTATTCGTACCACACGTAATTGAGTATTTTCGAGAAATTGTTGGGCTTCTGTGGTAAAAAGAAATCGATAATAGAATGTCGGCTCCAGATTGAAATTCGGTTCAAATTGTTGTAATGATAATTGAGAATCTTTCGAGTCGCTCTTGAAGTGCTCCCTTAATGCTAGGAGATCGTTTAGTTTAGTATACTGAGAAGCTTGTAACTTATAACTATTAGAACCATCTGTAATAATAATTTGTAAATTACGTATTTTTATGGGAACATCAGTTTCTAGTCTGAAAGCAAAGAATAAATACTTCTTAGAAAAAAAAAAGGATTCAAATGTCTTTGAAATATATATTTTTTTTTTTGGTAATTTACCTCATAACTAGATTTAGTTTAATAATATCATCGTTTTTCAATTCGAATTTTTCAAAAGTTGTGCAAAATTCTATTAACTCTGTCAGTTTATCAAGATCAATTTGTAAGGGAGATTTAACACTGGCCAACGCATCGTCCCACAGCGTACGAACTTCAGGGGCATTTTGATTTTGTGGTACAGGAGGTTCACACTGAAAATCGGAATAAAATCAATCAATCAATATAATAAATTCTGTCTTACATTTCTGAGATTCTTACCTGCAAAACTTTCCGTAGATTCTCCAATACAATGGCTCTTTCACTTGGCGTATAATTGATCTTTAATGACAGGGCTTCTAGACTGCAGGAAATAAAATCAGTAATTGATGCTGAAAGTAAGGCACAGCGCATGGTCTTCAATAAAACATCCGAAAACAATGAAGGCCATTTATCGTGACGATAGTCAGGTAACATTAATGAATAAAGACTAAACAATAAATAAAATAAACAAATATTGAATTAAAACTAATAATTATAAATAGAAAAACCTACGTTAAGGCCTTGCCATGATCGCCACTCTTAAAATACTCATCAGCCATATCAATTGCTAATTTTTTACGAAATCTTAAACATTTGTAGATCTTAAATTGGGCCATGGCTAAACTCAACAGATTTATTATAGCCGCCTGTAAATAAATTAATACAAAAACATTAAATTTTAAAATATTTTTTATGCAAAAATTTATGAAAAGCCTACCGAATGATTGAATAATTTTTCATTTTCTCTTATCATCATACTTATTTGTTGTTCATGTATGGGTTCACCAGATGTTGACGATATAATGCCAAAATATTCAGTATACAACGAGGAAATATTATTTAATTGGGAATTAAAATTATTTTGGGGTTCCGTTGGACTTGAAGGAACTATAAAAAATTAGAGAGGAAATAAATATTCAATAAAGGAACAGAATATTCAAACGAACTTACCATTACATTGCATAAACGATTCTTTACGCTTTTGTATATATTCGGCTGCTTTGTGGAAGTATATGCCAGGATGTTGTGTTTGTAAAGCAGGTAAACCGTTCTTAATGGCCTCACAAAATAATTCAGCAAAAACGCTATGCCTGAAATAAAATTAAGGAATTCTTTATAACACGTCAACAAAAAGATATTTATTAAAGGTTTGAAAGCTCTCCCCACATGATATACCGGGTATAAATATTCTGTTTTTTTCTAATCAATTTCCGAAATTGCATAAGATCGCCTGACCGTAATAAAATTCTTTCACTTGATTGCGCCTTACAGAACCTTGGCAAATATTTATACTCTTATTTACTTACTGTTTACTCAGCCATGCATAATGCTCAAATATTAAATCCTTGTAGCCCACACGATTTTTATACTTTTCTACATGGCTTATGAAATGATTAATGGAATCTCTTGGTACTTTTAGTTTAAACATTAAACGACATATCTTATAGTTTAGGAATCCGGCAACGGTTTTAATTTCCAAACAATTAGCATCATTAATGCGTATTTCATCTAAAGTTGTATAGGACTGTGTGTAATGCCTGTAAATGAAAACAAAAAATTTAAATTTTGTCCATTTTAAAAGCATATCGAAATCTTACTTTAAGGCAGTACTAAAATCTTGACGCATTTCGGCAACAAAACCTAATTTAAATTGATGCCTTATTTTTAAAGTCGTATGAGCAGCGGTAAGTTGATCTCTATGGGTACGTATGCGTTTCGCCATAAGAGTATAATATGATTGAGCCATATCCAAAAACGCTGATTCCAAACGTAAAGCATAACCTGTTAATTAGAAATTTATTATAGAAATATACGTTAAGAATATTAAATTACGAGGTATTCTTTGAAATATAAAAATGTTTAAGAGGAGATCTAATACTTTAAATGAAAATATGTACATACGTTGAATCGGAATTCAATTCATGTACTCTCACACTCTATTCAACTGCATATGACTACTGTAAAGGTAAATAAACATGTCTGAGAGTTCAAACGATTCTTTACTTCCTTAGTTACGTAAATAATTCAATAGAAACGATTAACTTTTCAACA
Organism: Sarcophaga carnaria; assembly: GCA_958299815.1. NCBI lineage: Eukaryota > Metazoa > Arthropoda > Insecta > Diptera > Sarcophagidae > Sarcophaga > Sarcophaga carnaria. Next base: position 8,060,490 of record OY283151.1, on the reverse strand, counting down.
AGAGGCGGCTATATTGTCAAAAAGCACGTTTTAGCTTCTGTACCGTATTATATTGCCTCTTGAGTTAATTAAGCGGATTGAGTTTGTAAACCGTTACCCGAATGATAAATATATAAAAGCACCACACGATAAAAAAATCCCGTTTGATTTTTTCATTTCAGTTATTGGTAACAAAAAGGTGCTGTCCAAGCTAGAGGTTCCGTTCGTTAAATTTCTACGTACGAAGAACTTTTCATTACTTTTCTTGTTGAGTAGTCCATTAAAAAAATTTCCAATTACCCATTAAATGTTCCGTGTGAGGCAAAACAAACAACATTTTGCTATTAAGACCACATGCTGTTGTAAGACTAGCTGCCCTTTCCGACGCTAGCATATCTTCGCCTGGTGGCAATGGTGCAGCCTTCTGTAGAAGCACTAAGCAAATGCGAGTATTACGTTCTTGTAAAGAGTTCTTAAGTGATTGTATTGTGGCAGCACATTGCATTTGTTTCTCTGTCCAATTGACATCGTTCCATTCAATGTCTTGAAATAGAACCACTACTGCCGGTAATACATGTAAATGTTTCAGCATCCAATTACGTTTCAAAATCCCTTTGGGATGATACCATTCATAGGAATTTCTCTTCGGTTTGGCCACAGGAAAATCATAATTACTTGGAAGCAGTTTGAATTGTACAGCAGCTCTGCAAGCATGGGTGATAAAATTAATCTACCTTAAGATGAGTTGTACAAAATTATTCCCTTACCTGTCTGCTTTGCGATTATTGCTAAATGCATCCCATATTGATTTGTGTACCGTATTACGATTCACATCCAGGCCACAAAAACCAATTAAGGGCTGTGGAGCCACTAATAGCTCGGAAGGTAATGCTGTAGATTCTATACTCATATTAACATAAAAGTTTTTTTTATTTATCGTTGTCGTCACAATAAAGTAAAGTAAAGTAAAGTGGCCAATAACAGTTGCAATAACAAACACCTCTAAATAGTCTTACAGCAGCAACAACAAAAAACTAAAATTAATCTGAGGAGCAGTGATAAAATTATGTTGACAACTGTTCTTGTGTTTCTGCTTTTTTTATTTCTTTTTATGATGATGACAACGGCACAGCCTTCAATTTTCGTAGAGAAAAAAACCAATAATTATTTTGTTGGTTTTCTCTACTTATTTTAACAATATTTGTTTACACTTTCATTAATTTGTAGTATTTATTGCATAAACTATGAAATAATTAAACAAAAAATTAATAATTGTTTATAACAATTGCTTGATTTAATGAAAAAAATTTTCTTTCGTTTTGCGAATTCTAATGACGGCTACAAAATTTTTTTGTTTTAGAAATTTGACATTAAGAAATGACAATCAGCTGTTTACAGTTAGAAAGTATAACAACAAAAGAAAAACATATTAATCATGGAGATGCCAATTGGAATGTTGATAAAAACGGCTGACATTTAAAAATTGACTGTTTTGCGTTATAATTTGTATATTCGCTGTAATTGCATACTCTTTTTCCACTTCCAATTAGAATAAATAAAAAAAATTAAGGGGTACTTGTTGTGGCTGAAGTGTGGTGGGTGTGTTTATTTTATCTCTGTGATTGTTTGTGGTACATCTGTCTGTTCTGTTGCCCTCTTAAGGAAGTCCTGTAGACGGAACGGATGACGGTGTTGAGAACAGAAGCAAGATGATAATGACGAATTAGACCCCCCATCGGCTCAGACCGAAAACCCTCTTTCGGCGTACCTCCATACGATAAATTGTGATGAAGGTTTAGGAAATGTGGAGCATTGATCCGGTGAGGCGATTAAAATTGAAATAGACACACAAATACCGTAACTCGAAAAATACGCGGTACTACCAAAATGTCGGTACAACAAAATGTATACAGTACTACCGTATAGTAGTACGTGGTTCATATCTCGAATATGGCACTGCATCAACGTAGCCATTGGGTTAAAAAGTCTCCACAAATAAGAGTATGAATTGTAGAGGGTGGATGTCTTGGGTTATTACATATACAAAAGGGAAACAATCAAAATTCAATTTAAATGAATCCAATAAGAAAGAGATTATTATATATGCCTTAGCATTTCATTTCTTTGATCAATATTTAAATTAACCTGCATTGATAAAAAACCGGCAACGTATGCAAGAATTGAAAAATTATCTTTACGAACAATGAGTGGTTGCTGTCTTCGATGCTTACTTTCATTTGGAGAGGTGTTTCAGAGCCAGTTGCGCCCAAGTTTTTCCGAAGGTGAAAAACAACATCCCTAAAATATGCAAATCGTTATTTCAATTCATTTTATTCCATAAAAAGTAAGTACAGACTTTAGTTTAATAAAGTTTGCAAAAATAGATCATTAAGATTTCAACATATTTGGAAAAGGTTGGAGAAAATGCTAGCAACTCAATGGAATTAAGAATGCTGGTCTAGGTGAGAAACTTGTTCACCAAATAGGTTCCGACACCTAATCTAAGTTGGGTAGAAAATAAATTGAGGCTACAGTGCTGCAAAATTGAAATTTTTTAAAAAATAGTTCTGAACTATAACTGAAAGAATACCTTTTTGCATCAAATGGTACTTTTATAAAAATATATTTATTAATACTTCATACACGTACGGAATGGAATAGAAAAACTAACGACTATACATGTTTCTCATATATAAAACAAAAACAGTTGATTCGAAACGCAAAAGTCCCGTTTAGTCAAATGTCGACGGAACGTAACGGAATATGTACAGCATATGTAGAGAAAATATATATAGTTTTGATAGCTTTGATAATTTTTCCTGATGTTAAATTTAGATCGGATATGATGATATTGTATATGCTTTTTGCAAGCATTTTGGATAAAATATAAAAGAAAGAAATTATTAAAAATTTCATTTACAAAATAATTTAAATTTATGCAGTTTCTAATTTTAATTTTTTAGAATTTAAATAGAATGACACAATGGCAACACTACATTATTCGTTCGTTGAGTGTACTTCCTTTTATTCAGTGTTTCACAAACACAAACCACACCGTTGGTAGGAAGTGTATAATGTTAACCGGAGATATTGGTGAACGCCTCCGCTAACAGAGGTGAAAATTACATATTCTAGACATACACCGTCCAACTCACATTATACAGTACATTGGTATATGGTAATATAGTACCATTTCGAAAAATAGGTGAGTTTCGATTTTATTCACCACACCGAATAAATTCACCACACTTTGTAAAAATTCACCACAGTGGAAACTCACCACAGCAAAATTCACCACACGTCTAAAAAATTTAAAAAAGCTTTTTTACTTATTAATTTGCCTTGCGTCCAAGTTTGGGGACCCAAACTCCAACAACAACGAAGAGCGGGTGCAGCAGCAACACAACCACCAACCACAATTACAACACCACTTCCCCTTTTTTCCCTTTTGCCCATCCTCCCCCCCTCACAATACACCACCGCACCATAGTATCACCCAAACACTAAACCAGCAACACCAACTCACCCAATACACCAACCACACCTCAACAACAAATCCACACACCACCCACACATAAACACACGCAACGTCATAAAATTCATTCCTATTAAAACAAACAGGCTTAAAGTTTTACTTATATAAACCGGAAACGGGAAAAGAATGTGCGAATTAGTTAAAGAACGTTTATTTTTTAACAAACAAAAACGAATTTTTCCAACCGCCAGTGTTGCCAGGAATTTTTTGTATAACTGCATCAGTATTGCCAGAAAGGAAAAATAAAAAATAATAAAATAACTGAAAAGGTACTTTTTTGCATCAAATAGTACTTTTGTAAAAGATACATGCATATATAAAATTGGTCATTATAACCGTTCAATTAGGATTACGACCTAGCTTCTCACACCACTTATTTTGTGTGTGTTCATTTTTTATATATGAGTGGCGGGACCAACAGTAGTTTAACGCAACTCCGAACGACATGTTTGTGAGAAACTTTTCGTAGCAATTTTATTTGTTCTCAGAGTTTTTGCCAAGTTTTGATGGAGATGTCTGCCATTGGGTTTGAATCGTGGGTCGCATCTAGTAAGCCAGCACATAGACTATTTATTTATATTTAATACAGATATACAGGACAAAAACAGCTGATTCCGAAGGTAACAAAACGTAAAAGCCCCGTTTAGGTCACGTCAATGGAACGTAATGAATGTTAGAGCAAAACGAACGTACGTACGTTCCGTGGACGTTTACCTAACCGGAGCTAAAGGCTAATTCCACTTTAGCCTTGCGTTGAACGTGTTGCAAATGCATAAAGAGTTGAAAAGCGCTAGACATAAAATATGAAATAACAAAAAAGTACTAGAAGCGTAGCAGGTGTAGTACTGCGGTATTTTTGAAATGAAAAAGTACTGAAAAAAGTACAAAAGTACTGCTACAGTAATAGTGGTGATAAAAATTGGTTAGCAATTGAATGGAATGAAAAAAATTTGAACTTTTTATAGAGAGGGAAGGAAAATGAATAAAATGTTAATACTTAGCTTTTAGTTGAATTTATGTATCTAGGCTCTGATCGTCTAGGGCAAATTTTAAAAATTATTGGCGAGTTAACTAAGCCTGGTTCAGATGCCGGTATGAATGGAAAGATACTAACCTTTAAGACTTAGAGACTAACTGACTGGTACATACATGTAAGTCTAGAAGTCTTACAGAAAAAAATTTGTTGTAAGGTGTGTATTTTGTGGTGACTACAGACTGCCGTAATTTAAATGATCAGAGGTTCCCCTATAGGGAAAACATTTTTAGTTAGCGTTCTTTCCACTGACAGAATGATAGCGATGATACCGAAATGTAATTCGCAAAATTTTTAACTTCGTTTCCAAGTATTTGCAAACAAACCTTTTCTAATTAAAAACATTAAAATTAAATACGAATTGCTTTTATAAATTGGCACTTAACAAATTGTTATGGTACTTAGAGGAAAAGTACCTTTTTACGCAAGAGGATTAGAAATAATGTAAAACCATTTAAATTAAATCGAAATTAAAATGAAATTCAAAAGAAATATAGGAGGATTTATTTCATGAAAAATCTACATTAATGTTACTAATTTACCATAAAACCACCATTTTCTGTACTGAAAAAAAAGCACGAGTAAAGATGGAAAAATAAGGGAATTTTCCTTTTTTTCGCTGTATAACAGACTTTAACAGTCCAAACATTCGTTCGTTCATTCATTCATTCATTCACTCATTTATTGTCTATGAAAATTTATATAAAAAAAATCGAAAAAAAGGGGACAAGGTGAGGGTGTATAAAAAACCACCATGATAACTATATTCAGCAAATAGAAACTGAAAAAAATGTACGTTGAGTTCAAAACTCACCCTCTTTTATTGCAACTGAGAACCACTCACACACACACCATCATCATCATCATCACCCACAATGGCAAATGACGCCCTCTTTCTCATTCATGAATCAAAAAAAAAAAAGAAAAAAAAAAGGAAAGAAAAAGAGAGAGAAAAAAATTACGGTTCGGTTTTTTTCCCTGTTAGTGAAATTGAAAAAAATGTTGTTTAAAAAAATGGCGGTTTCCGGCGGTTTGAAGAGAAATGAATAAGAGGCAAAAACTAAATTTAAAAAAAAACCTCTCAAATGTCTATTTTAAAGGGCAGGGGTTAGCAATGACAGCCAAAGTACAGAAACAGAAAATAAAAATACATTTTTTTTCTATAAAGTATGTATGTATGTACGTAAGTATGGATTTGTCGATATACATAAGTACGTGTATGTCAGTGGTAAGAGAAAGAGAGAGAGAGAGAGCGAGAGAGAGTGTGTGTTCAGCACGCAAAACTCCCTCATATGGGTATGGGTTTACCCTCATTCAGGACATTGTATTCAAGTTAAAGATGAAAAAAACACTGTGGAAAAAAATATTCCACCCCTCACCATTGCAAAAAGGAAAAGAGAAAAGAAGCAAATGAATAGAGAGGGGCGAAAAAAGAACAGAAATAACTCCTCTGACTAACGAGCATTATAAGAAGAACAAGTATGATGAGTATGAGAATGAGAACGAGTCCGTAATTACCAACACTAAAGTAAAGCAAAATTAAAAAAGAAAACAAAAAAACTGTACAAGAGAATATCAAATACATTCATTCCCTTTGCTTTTTCCCTCTCTAATTGGGAACGAACGTACTACGCTATAAGGTCCTTATTGATATATTGGGTTCGCTATGGATATTGGCTTTCAAATGGAAAGGAAGTGTTCTTTGTTCAATCAGCCATTTTATAAAATCACATCAACAATGCGTCAAGCTTAAATCGCGGTGATATTTAATAAGTTTAAGTTAAAAATATGTAAAAATTTATTTGAAATTTTTTGCTAAGAAGTTTATTTCAGATGACAATCCAATTTCGCTAATATAAAGAACGATTTCGTCCATGACTTTAAGTTTTAAATTCAAATTCGCTGTTTTGAAGGCTCTGTTTATCACGTTTAGAATGATATCACTCAGGTCAAATAGGCACTGTTTGTAAATTTGTAGTCATTTTGTCTCTTCTTCTATTCATTATACGACCTTAATAGTATATACAGTATTGACGTTGCCGTTGTCTAGTAGGAAGTGTGTTGGATTATTAGACGCAACGCCAGGGTTCAAACCCCAGGTCAGACATAAAATTGAAAATATAAAAATATTTCTTCTGCGGCTTCCTCTGAGCAGATTTCTGGCAAAGACTCTGAGAGTAAATAAAATTGCCATGAAAAGTTTTTCAAAAAACTGTCGTTCGGAGCCAATCATGTATAAAACTAACGCACACAGCATAAGTGGTATGAAAAGATAGGTCATAATCCTGACTGAAGGGTTGTAGTGACCATTTATGCATGTATGTATGTAATAGTAGATAGGTAGGTAAGTAGGTTGAAGGAGAGAAGACCAACCAAGGGTCTCATTACAGTTGATATAAACTTTTTCCATAGTGGAGAATTGCTGTACGCTTACCATTAGAAATTTTACATTCCTTTCTATAGGAAGTTTGTATCTTTTACAAAATTCCTTAACTTCTCTATGTCCATTCCTCTGAGATGAGATGTAATATCTGGTGCAGTGTCATCACCGAAAAATTGGTTTCTCGAGCTTACAATAGCTGGACAATGACCCTAAAACTGCTTCATCGTTTAAATATCTTCACCGCATGCCCTGCATTTATCGTTTTCCACCACGCCAATATGATTCAGTGTCCAGACATTACGCTCATTAGCAGGCTCAAGTCGCCCTTATTAAGTTATAAAGTACTCGTGGTTCCCTCCTCATTAAGATTTCCCCAAAAAATTTCAGTAATTCCTCCGATCGTAATTCCTTTCGATCACGATCTCACTTTGGTCTTTAATGCATTGAAAAGCATTGGGTTACTAATGAATATGGTATGTAATATATTAAGGTATATATATTCGAAATAATCGCTTCCTCATTTCCATTTACACCATGCTGATTAGGAATCTATATAATGCTTACCGATCCCATATCTGGAGTAATTTTTAAACGCTTTTTTGCACTCCAGCACGGTATTTTATCCCATATTCCGTATTATACCTGTTATGAGCCTTTGGAGCAAATA